>JAPEHQ010000016.1:0-1259308 GCA_027405735.1 Mucor racemosus | reverse complement strand
TGGTTCTTTACTTGCTTCTGCTAGTCGTCCTCCACCTCCTGAAAACCTTTGATTCTGATCTGCCTTTTAGTGTACCTACGGATATGTCACTTTTTGATGTTGATACCTTAGTATCTCATATTAAACGGCTCCCCACAAATAAGCTCCTGGTCCCGACCATATCAAAGCTGAGATGCTCAAATCTCTGGTGACGGAAATTGCTCCTGTGTTGTCTCTCCTGTTTACCTTGTGCTATCAATGGTGTTACACACCGGCTCTCTGGCGTCAAGCTCAGGTCTTCCCTATCTTCAAGAAAGGTGATGCTACTGATCCTGGTAATTTTCGACCGATTTCTCTTACTTCGGTGATGCGTAAGCTCTTTGAATTTTCAATTATGCCTGATCTGGATGCTCATTCTCCTGCTCTTGATGTTGCGCAAGGTGGTTTCCGTCCTACGTAGTCCTCTGGATCAAGCCCTCTGTTTACATGACTTGATGCATGACTATTTTCTGATCCATCATCATTACCCTGTAGTGGCCTTCTTAGATATTAAGGCAGCTTATGATACAGTAGATCGTCGAGTTATTTGGCAGTTGCTCGCTACCTCAGCTCTCCCTCGTCCAGTTCTTGGTCTGTTGATTAACATGTTTGATGAAGTTTCTGTCTCGGTGCTCATTGCTAACCACAACTCTGCTGCTTTCTCGCCGGTTACAGGTGTCCTGCAAGGCTCTGTTCTTAGTCCCCATCTGTACTCGTTGTATATCAACTCTTTGCCTGGTGCTCTGCGTGCTGCTGCTTCTGGTGCCTCTATGATCTGTGCTCCTGGTATGACCAACTCAATAGCAATCAATAGTCTACTTTTTGCTGATGATGTTGCCATATTTGGGCGTCGGTCGGATGTTCAGCATATGTTGGACCTAGCTTCTGATCACTCTATCTCTCTGGGCTACAGATGGAAACCATCTAAGTGTGCTGTTCTTGGGTCTCCTAATGCTGCTACCGGTCATAGACTTACTCTATATAATGAAACCCTTCCTATCGTAGAAGAGTTCACTTATTTGGGTATGCCTTTCCGGTATAAAGGTCTGTTTGCCCCTGGTATTCGGTCTCTTCGGGCTTCTGGTGCTATTCAGGTGATGGCTCTGTTGAATTCGGTTGGTGTAAACCGCACTGGTTTTTCATTGTTGCTCTGCTCACGCTTGTACAAGGCCTTTATTCGTCCAAAACTCGAATATGGCCTAGCTATATCTCACCTCTCCTTTCGGGATTTCAAGGATCTGGATGATGTTCAGAATCGATTAGTTGGCATGTTTGTGGGTAGCTCCTGGTTTAATGTTGCAAAACATATAACTTGCTTGCCCAGTATGAAACATCGCTATAATGTTCTAGCTACTAGATTTGCTCTGCGTGCTGCTACCCTGCCTGAGGACTGTCTCTTGGTGATCCTGCGTAACGCTCTTTCCTACACTAGGTTAGATAAATACATTTGTGAAAACAAATTGTATCAGTCGTTACCTGATCCTGTTCCTTCTGCTGCTGGATTAGTTTCTGTTTTCAACAAATATTGGCAAGACCAGGTAGATCGCCAAATGGAAGCGGCTGCTGTTTCTGGATCTAATACTTTGCTGCGTGCTTGTCGTCCCTCTGTTGTGAGACCTGATCCCATCCTATATCTACCAATAGGTCGCTCTGCTCGCAGTCGACTGGTTCGATGGCGCCTTGGTCGGTTCACCAACATGCGAGAAGAATGTTCGTGTATGTCACCCTTGGGTGTTCATATCTCTCGAGATCATTTTCTGACCTGTCGTGCTCTGGATGGTGAGCTACTAGATGCTTTACCTTCTGCTCCTTTCGGTACCAACAAGATCGATCATGCTTTGAACTGTCTCCCGGTCAAATCCTCGGCTGGTCCTCCTCCATATTGGTCGGCTTTACTTTCTCTGCTTCATGCAATTGATTGTATTTCACACCATTGGCTGTCATTGCTCCAGATCAAGATCCCGGATCTTTATGGTTCACTGACAAAAAGACTAAACATTGATGAAAAATGACTGTATTGCTTTCTTTGTGCGGATCCTCGGTGGTAAGTCTTATCAAAGTTCCCAGCCGTTGGTAATCTCTCAAGATCAATTTCAGTTCATCCACTAATCTCACTGCTCAATATCCACTACCACACCATCATTTTCCCTTAAATTAGTATAGTGCCCTGTCAAGGGTTTTTTGTTTCTCTTTTCTCCATGTTTCTTAAATTTAAGGCTTATGCTCATATCGAGTGCCCATTTAAATTTTATTAATAAAAAACCAATTCTTAACCTGAGCTACATCCCCATCTCTTTCCGTTTCTCTAAACTTTTGAAGACATTTCGACAGGAAATTTCTCAATCTTTTATTAAAACTCATTTATCTCAACAACTAGTTCACCAATCGACTCCAAACTATACCATTATACTCGCCTTCCATAGCAGTTTATTGTTTATAAGTTTCAGCCTTGTTGGACACCTCCATTTTATTCTTTAAATTTGCACCTTATTGAATAATATTTCATCGCCATGTTTGAAAATCTACAAGACTTTGATATGCATCAGTTGCCACAGTTGCTTTTGCAGTTTCAACAACAACTTACCTCAGTACAGGAGAAGGTACACCAACATGAAAGCCTCTTGTTACGAATGGAAAAGTTAGAAAACGAAAATAACACCTTGAAAAAGGATATTTTGACCAAGGACCTAGTAATTGAAAAATTACAGGGTCAACTATCCAGTCACCCTACGAACACCACCAACCCTCCGCTTGAAGGAGGTAATGAAGTCTCTAAACAAGCTACTACCAAACCCAAAGACTCCAATGCAAAGTATGCTAATGCTGCTAAATCTGGTGCTCACCTTCCTGATCCCGCCCGCTCTGCTAAAAAGCGAGTTGCTGCTGGTCGCCTCTTCAAATCGGCTGCTGCTAAAGGTCCCCAAGGATACCAATATGTATATATGGTCGCTCTGGTAAGATTTTACGCTCTGAAATTCGATCTACCTTCCGCAAGGTTGGTGTTGATACTGGTCGTGTCCTAGACATCTGTTTCCCTGCCTCTGGCGTTATTGGTATTCTTCTCCATACACAGTATGTTGAGGAATTTCTTGATCTCATGAAGAAGTGCGAAGCCGAAATCATTGAGGGTTTTGATCCCTTGGATCCCCAACACATTGCTGATCCCAAATATGATGCCCTCCATATTAATGACCGTGAGTCGTTAATGTACGAATTTACTAACACTCGTGCCCTGCAAACTTTGTCCTTCCTTCGCCCCCTCAACGTTAGTGGTGTTGGTAAATACTTTGTATCTGCAGGATGGATCTGTGACGAAGAATTGGCTGTTGCTGTATCTGAAGCTATGGCTCGTTTTGAGGAAAAAGAACCAAGAAGGCTAAGTTCTTGCTCAACTCTGCTCGTAAGCGCACTGAAAACTCTAATGGTTCTGAAATGGAACAATAATGAGTTCTTCAGTTGAATCCTCACCTATGTATAATAATAACCCGGTCCACTCCTTATTTGTTTCTCTCTCCCTATGGAATGCTAATGGTCTACGTGCCTCTGTCGTTCATGATGTTCTGTCTCATGTACTGAATTCTCATGTTCTCTTGGTTACTGAAACTTGGCTTACTTCTGGGTCTTTTCCTACTAACTGGTCCCAATTCCACTTGTACGGTACGAAAGTATCCGGTGCTTCTGGTCGAGGTTCTGGTGGTATAACTGCTTTTGTCTCTCCTTCCTGTCCCTATCCTGTCTCTCAACTTCCTTCTTATAATTCGCACACTCTGTCCCTTAAGGTTGGCACCCTGACGGTTCATTGTGTTTACTTTCCTCCACCCTTATCAACAGATAAGGTGCTCTCGATTCTTAGTTCACTACCTATGACTAAGGATACTATTTTATGTGGTGACTTTAATGCTCGGTTAGGGTCTCTCACTGGTGATGTTGCTACTAACCCTCGTGGTGTTGCTCTGAAACCTTGGCTTGAGGAATTTGATCTCTCAGTGCTGAATGCTTCTTTGGCTTATGGTGTTAAAACCTTTACGACGTTTCGACGTCAAAAGGAGGCAAGTAGCATTATTGATCTGTTTCTGACTAACATTGGTGAGGCTGCTATGCTGAATCCTCAACTGGTGGTTGAGTCTGATCTGTCTCTGGGTTCTGATCATCGGTTGATGTTACTTACTTTCGAGTATGTAGCCCCTCCTGGTGATTTGGTGGTGTCTGGTGATTCTGTTCTGGCTCCAAGACGGCAGTGGAAGCTTTCAAAATTGGGTATGATCAAGCCGTTAAGTCTATATCAAACTCTTTTTCGTTCTTCTGTTGCTCCTCTGGTGGATACTCTGTCTGGTTTGGTCTCGGCTCCTCCTTCTATCCGCCCGGATATTGATGCACTCAATGATTCTTTGAATCACTGTTTGTATGACTCTCTTGATGGTTCTATTGGTGTGAAAACTGGTCGTCCTGGTCATTGGAAAAAGTTCTGGACTCTAGAAATTGAGGATGCTGCTCGTTCAAGGGATCGTCTCTACAGCAAGTGGCGACATTCCACTGGGATTGCCAAAATCAACAACTGGGCTGTCTACAAACATGCGCACCGTCAATTTCGGTCATTGGTACAAGCTGCAAAGCGAAGGTCCTGGAAAAAATTCTGTGCTGTATTGGAGAGTGATTTCTCAAAAGCTACTGCTGCTATTAAGCGTATTAAACGCCATAAAGAATCCTCTGCCACATATAGTCATCCTGATGGTCCTGCTGCTTCGGTCGCAACTATGGGGTCACATCTCGAATCTGTCTATAATGGTTCTTTACTTGCTTCTGCTAGTCGTCCTCCACCTCCTGAAACCTTTGATTCTGATCTGCCTTTTAGTGTACCTACGGATATGTCACTTTTTGATGTTGATACCTTAGTATCTCATATTAAACGGCTCCCCACAAATAAAGCTCCTGGTCCCGACCATATCAAAGCTGAGATGCTCAAATCTCTGGTGACGGAAATTGCTCCTGTGTTGTCTCTCCTGTTTACCTTGTGCTATCAATGGTGTTACACACCGGCTCTCTGGCGTCAAGCTCAGGTCTTCCCTATCTTCAAGAAAGGTGATGCTACTGATCCTGGTAATTTTCGACCGATTTCTCTTACTTCGGTGATGCGTAAGCTCTTTGAATTTTCAATTATGCCTGATCTGGATGCTCATTCTCCTGCTCTTGATGTTGCGCAAGGTGGTTTCCGTCCTCAACGTAGTCCTCTGGATCAAGCCCTCTGTTTACATGACTTGATGCATGACTATTTTCTGATCCATCATCATTACCCTGTAGTGGCCTTCTTAGATATTAAGGCAGCTTATGATACAGTAGATCGTCGAGTTATTTGGCAGTTGCTCGCTACCTCAGCTCTCCCTCGTCCAGTTCTTGGTCTGTTGATTAACATGTTGATGAAGTTTCTGTCTCGGTGCTCATTGCTAACCACAACTCTGCTGCTTTCTCGCCGGTTACAGGTGTCCTGCAAGGCTCTGTTCTTAGTCCCCATCTGTACTCGTTGTATATCAACTCTTTGCCTGGTGCTCTGCGTGCTGCTGCTTCTGGTGCCTCTATGATCTGTGCTCCTGGTATGACCAACTCAATAGCAATCAATAGTCTACTTTTTGCTGATGATGTTGCCATATTTGGGCGTCGGTCGGATGTTCAGCATATGTTGGACCTAGCTTCTGATCACTCTATCTCTCTGGGCTACAGATGGAAACCATCTAAGTGTGCTGTTCTTGGGTCTCCTAATGCTGCTACCGGTCATAGACTTACTCTATATAATGAACCCCTTCCTATCGTAGAAGAGTTCACTTATTTGGGTATGCCTTTCCGGTATAAAGGTCTGTTTGCCCCTGGTATTCGGTCTCTTCGGGCTTCTGGTGCTATTCAGGTGATGGCTCTGTTGAATTCGGTTGGTGTAAACCGCACTGGTTTTTCATTGTTGCTCTGCTCGCGCTTGTACAAGGCCTTTATTCGTCCAAAACTCGAATATGGCCTAGCTATATCTCACCTCTCCTTTCGGGATTTCAAGGATCTGGATGATGTTCAGAATCGATTAGTTGGCATGTTTGTGGGTAGCTCCTGGTTTAATGTTGCAAAACATATAACTTGCTTGCCCAGTATGAAACATCGCTATAATGTTCTAGCTACTAGATTTGCTCTGCGTGCTGCTACCCTGCCTGAGGACTGTCTCTTGGTGATCCTGCGTAACGCTCTTTCCTACACTAGGTTAGATAAATACATTTGTGAAAACAAATTGTATCAGTCGTTACCTGATCCTGTTCCTTCTGCTGCTGGATTAGTTTCTGTTTTCAACAAATATTGGCAAGACCAGGTAGATCGCCAAATGGAAGCGGCTGCTGTTTCTGGATCTAATACTTTGCTGCGTGCTTGTCGTCCCTCTGTTGTGAGACCTGATCCCATCCTATATCTACCAATAGGTCGCTCTGCTCGCAGTCGACTGGTTCGATGGCGCCTTGGTCGGTTCACCAACATGCGAGAAGAATGTTCGTGTATGTCACCCTTGGGTGTTCATATCTCTCGAGATCATTTTCTGACCTGTCGTGCTCTGGATGGTGAGCTACTAGATGCTTTACCTTCTGCTCCTTTCGGTACCAACAAGATCGATCATGCTTTGAACTGTCTCCCGGTCAAATCCTCGGCTGGTCCTCCTCCATATTGGTCGGCTTTACTTTCTCTGCTTCATGCAATTGATTGTATTTCACACCCATTGGCTGTCATTGCTCCAGATCAAGATCCCGGATCTTTATGGTTCACTGACAAAAAGACTAAACATTGATGAAAAATGACTGTATTGCTTTCTTTGTGCGGATCCTCGGTGGTAAGTCTTATCAAAGTTCCCAGCCGTTGGTAATCTCTCAAGATCAATTTCAGTTCATCCACTAATCTCACTGCTCAATATCCACTACCACACCATCATTTTCCCTTAAATTAGTATAGTGCCCTGTCAAGGGTTTTTTGTTTCTCTTTTCTCCATGTTTCTTAAATTTAAGGCTTATGCTCATATCGAGTGCCCATTTAAATTTATTAATAAAAAACCAATTCTTAACCTGAGCTACATCCCCATCTCTTTCCGTTTCTCTAAACTTTTGAAGACATTTCGACAGGAAATTTCTCAATCTTTTATTAAAACTCATTTATCTCAACAACTAGTTCACCAATCGACTCCAAACTATACCATTATACTCGCCTTCCATAGCAGTTTATTGTTTATAAGTTTCAGCCTTGTTGGACACCTCCATTTTATTCTTTAAATTTGCACCTTATTGAATAATATTTCATCGCCATGTTTGAAAATCTACAAGACTTTGATATGCATCAGTTGCCACAGTTGCTTTTGCAGTTTCAACAACAACTTACCTCAGTACAGGAGAAGGTACACCAACATGAAAGCCTCTTGTTACGAATGGAAAAGTTAGAAAACGAAAATAACACCTTGAAAAAGGATATTTTGACCAAGGACCTAGTAATTGAAAAATTACAGGGTCAACTATCCAGTCACCCTACGAACACCACCAACCCTCCGCTTGAAGGAGGTAATGAAGTCTCTAAACAAGCTACTACCAAACCCAAAGACTCCAATGCAAAGTATGCTAATGCTGCTAAATCTGGTGCTCACCTTCCTGATCCCGCCCGCTCTGCTAAAAAGCGAGTTGCTGCTGGTCGCCTCTTCAAATCGGCTGCTGCTAAAGGTCCCCAAGGATACCAATATGTATATATTGGTCGCTCTGGTAAGATTTTACGCTCTGAAATTCGATCTACCTTCCGCAAGGTTGGTGTTGATACTGGTCGTGTCCTAGACATCTGTTTCCCTGCCTCTGGCGTTATTGGTATTCTTCTCCATACACAGTATGTTGAGGAATTTCTTGATCTCATGAAGAAGTGCGAAGCCGAAATCATTGAGGGTTTTGATCCCTTGGATCCCCAACACATTGCTGATCCCAAATATGATGCCCTCCATATTAATGACCGTGAGTCGTTAATGTACGAATTTACTAACACTCGTGCCCTGCAAACTTTGTCCTTCCTTCGCCCCCTCAACGTTAGTGGTGTTGGTAAATACTTTGTATCTGCAGGATGGATCTGTGACGAAGAATTGGCTGTTGCTGTATCTGAAGCTATGGCTCGTTTTGAGGAAAAAGAACCCAAGAAGGCTAAGTTCTTGCTCAACTCTGCTCGTAAGCGCACTGAAAACTCTAATGGTTCTGAAATGGAACAATAATGAGTTCTTCAGTTGAATCCTCACCTATGTATAATAATAACCCGGTCCACTCCTTATTTGTTTCTCTCTCCCTATGGAATGCTAATGGTCTACGTGCCTCTGTCGTTCATGATGTTCTGTCTCATGTACTGAATTCTCATGTTCTCTTGGTTACTGAAACTTGGCTTACTTCTGGGTCTTTTCCTACTAACTGGTCCCAATTCCACTTGTACGGTACGAAAGTATCCGGTGCTTCTGGTCGAGGTTCTGGTGGTATAACTGCTTTTGTCTCTCCTTCCTGTCCCTATCCTGTCTCTCAACTTCCTTCTTATAATTCGCACACTCTGTCCCTTAAGGTTGGCACCCTGACGGTTCATTGTGTTTACTTTCCTCCACCCTTATCAACAGATAAGGTGCTCTCGATTCTTAGTTCACTACCTATGACTAAGGATACTATTTTATGTGGTGACTTTAATGCTCGGTTAGGGTCTCTCACTGGTGATGTTGCTACTAACCCTCGTGGTGTTGCTCTGAAACCTTGGCTTGAGGAATTTGATCTCTCAGTGCTGAATGCTTCTTTGGCTTATGGTGTTAAAACCTTTACGACGTTTCGACGTCAAAAGGAGGCAAGTAGCATTATTGATCTGTTTCTGACTAACATTGGTGAGGCTGCTATGCTGAATCCTCAACTGGTGGTTGAGTCTGATCTGTCTCTGGGTTCTGATCATCGGTTGATGTTACTTACTTTCGAGTATGTAGCCCCTCCTGGTGATTTGGTGGTGTCTGGTGATTCTGTTCTGGCTCCAAGACGGCAGTGGAAGCTTTCAAAATTGGGTATGATCAAGCCGTTAAGTCTATATCAAACTCTTTTTCGTTCTTCTGTTGCTCCTCTGGTGGATACTCTGTCTGGTTTGGTCTCGGCTCCTCCTTCTATCCGCCCGGATATTGATGCACTCAATGATTCTTTGAATCACTGTTTGTATGACTCTCTTGATGGTTCTATTGGTGTGAAAACTGGTCGTCCTGGTCATTGGAAAAAGTTCTGGACTCTAGAAATTGAGGATGCTGCTCGTTCAAGGGATCGTCTCTACAGCAAGTGGCGACATTCCACTGGGATTGCCAAAATCAACAACTGGGCTGTCTACAAACATGCGCACCGTCAATTTCGGTCATTGGTACAAGCTGCAAAGCGAAGGTCCTGGAAAAAATTCTGTGCTGTATTGGAGAGTGATTTCTCAAAAGCTACTGCTGCTATTAAGCGTATTAAACGCCATAAAGAATCCTCTGCCACATATAGTCATCCTGATGGTCCTGCTGCTTCGGTCGCAACTATGGGGTCACATCTCAAATCTGTCTATAATGGTTCTTTACTTGCTTCTGCTAGTCGTCCTCCACCTCCTGAAACCTTTGATTCTGATCTGCCTTTTAGTGTACCTACGGATATGTCACTTTTTGATGTTGATACCTTAGTATCTCATATTAAACGGCTCCCCACAAATAAAGCTCCTGGTCCCGACCATATCAAAGCTGAGATGCTCAAATCTCTGGTGACGGAAATTGCTCCTGTGTTGTCTCTCCTGTTTACCTTGTGCTATCAATGGTGTTACACACCGGCTCTCTGGCGTCAAGCTCAGGTCTTCCCTATCTTCAAGAAAGGTGATGCTACTGATCCTGGTAATTTTCGACCGATTTCTCTTACTTCGGTGATGCGTAAGCTCTTTGAATTTTCAATTATGCCTGATCTGGATGCTCATTCTCCTGCTCTTGATGTTGCGCAAGGTGGTTTCCGTCCTCAACGTAGTCCTCTGGATCAAGCCCTCTGTTTACATGACTTGATGCATGACTATTTTCTGATCCATCATCATTACCCTGTAGTGGCCTTCTTAGATATTAAGGCAGCTTATGATACAGTAGATCGTCGAGTTATTTGGCAGTTGCTCGCTACCTCAGCTCTCCCTCGTCCAGTTCTTGGTCTGTTGATTAACATGTTTGATGAAGTTTCTGTCTCGGTGCTCATTGCTAACCACAACTCTGCTGCTTTCTCGCCGGTTACAGGTGTCCTGCAAGGCTCTGTTCTTAGTCCCCATCTGTACTCGTTGTATATCAACTCTTTGCCTGGTGCTCTGCGTGCTGCTGCTTCTGGTGCCTCTATGATCTGTGCTCCTGGTATGACCAACTCAATAGCAATCAATAGTCTACTTTTTGCTGATGATGTTGCCATATTTGGGCGCCGGTCGGATGTTCAGCATATGTTGGACCTAGCTTCTGATCACTCTATCTCTCTGGGCTACAGATGGAAACCATCTAAGTGTGCTGTTCTTGGGTCTCCTAATGCTGCTACCGGTCATAGACTTACTCTATATAATGAACCCCTTCCTATCGTAGAAGAGTTCACTTATTTGGGTATGCCTTTCCGGTATAAAGGTCTGTTTGCCCCTGGTATTCGGTCTCTTCGGGCTTCTGGTGCTATTCAGGTGATGGCTCTGTTGAATTCGGTTGGTGTAAACCGCACTGGTTTTTCATTGTTGCTCTGCTCGCGCTTGTACAAGGCCTTTATTCGTCCAAAACTCGAATATGGCCTAGCTATATCTCACCTCTCCTTTCGGGATTTCAAGGATCTGGATGATGTTCAGAATCGATTAGTTGGCATGTTTGTGGGTAGCTCCTGGTTTAATGTTGCAAAACATATAACTTGCTTGCCCAGTATGAAACATCGCTATAATGTTCTAGCTACTAGATTTGCTCTGCGTGCTGCTACCCTGCCTGAGGACTGTCTCTTGGTGATCCTGCGTAACGCTCTTTCCTACACTAGGTTAGATAAATACATTTGTGAAAACAAATTGTATCAGTCGTTACCTGATCCTGTTCCTTCTGCTGCTGGATTAGTTTCTGTTTTCAACAAATATTGGCAAGACCAGGTAGATCGCCAAATGGAAGCGGCTGCTGTTTCTGGATCTAATACTTTGCTGCGTGCTTGTCGTCCCTCTGTTGTGAGACCTGATCCCATCCTATATCTACCAATAGGTCGCTCTGCTCGCAGTCGACTGGTTCGATGGCGCCTTGGTCGGTTCACCAACATGCGAGAAGAATGTTCGTGTATGTCACCCTTGGGTGTTCATATCTCTCGAGATCATTTTCTGACCTGTCGTGCTCTGGATGGTGAGCTACTAGATGCTTTACCTTCTGCTCCTTTCGGTACCAACAAGATCGATCATGCTTTGAACTGTCTCCCGGTCAAATCCTCGGCTGGTCCTCCTCCATATTGGTCGGCTTTACTTTCTCTGCTTCATGCAATTGATTGTATTTCACACCCATTGGCTGTCATTGCTCCAGATCAAGATCCCGGATCTTTATGGTTCACTGACAAAAAGACTAAACATTGATGAAAAATGACTGTATTGCTTTCTTTGTGCGGATCCTCGGTGGTAAGTCTTATCAAAGTTCCCAGCCGTTGGTAATCTCTCAAGATCAATTTCAGTTCATCCACTAATCTCACTGCTCAATATCCACTACCACACCATCATTTTCCCTTAAATTAGTATAGTGCCCTGTCAAGGGTTTTTTGCTTCTCTTTTCTCCATGTTTCTTAAATTTAAGGCTTATGCTCATATCGAGTGCCCATTTAAATTTTATTAATAAAAAACCAATTCTTAACCTGAGCTACATCCCCAATTCCTATATTTAGACAGATTAAAAAAAGAATATATACCAATAGGTTGCAAATGTGCCCTACGCGCGCCCAATTGCCTTTTTTAGATATTCGTTTTACCATATAAGGATATTATTACGTTATCATTTTAAAATTTTGAGCTATTGCGAGCGACTGCCAATTTTTTAAGGCTTAAGAAAACATTATTTTCTCAAGGGTAAAAACAAAGCTATAAATTTCAACATATATATTGTGTTTTGCTACAATAGCTCAAGCCTAACATGTGGTATTATTGTTTTATGGATCAAGAAAGTTGGAGAAAACGATTTAATTCGCAAAATTGAATTTTCTTTATATAAAAAAGAATGATTTCGAAAATCAAATGTTGAATAAAAAGTTATGCTTTTAAGCTATCTTGAAGAAAATAAAAAACAATTACTGAATTGTACGTTTGAATGAATATATATTCGAGCATTCAAAGTTTTTATAAATTTAATGATTTTACGCCATTTCACAGCAATGATAAAATAAAAGATAAGGGCTCTATACAATAGCTTAGTATATTAGATGCGTCTGTATATTTTTCGCTTTTGAAAAATCTGGTAAAAATTGAGAATTTAGGATATTTTCAAGAAAGGTGTACATAAATTTTCAAGCGCTTACACCTTAAAAAATCGTTATTATTCAATAATCTCTGTACGGTGTAAAAAAATCTAGAATAAAGGAGACGTATCATAACTTTCAGAATACCAGATTTCTGATTTCCATATATTGAGTTTGAGTTGCACAGAACAGTTGGTTACAAAGTTTGATTTTCGGTATTTTAAGAAAACGAATGTAACAATAAAAGAATTGATAGCATATTTCAAACATTCAACTAGGATGTCGATTGATATCTGCTAAATGAATATAGAAACGCTACCTTTAAGTTGAATTCCACTATATCAGATAAAAAGCTATAAGGATAGTTACTTTGATTTAGATGGTGTTTGGGAATATTGCAAATGCATTGAAGGCATAAAAGAAAATATTAGAGGAGTTTCAATGAAAAATGGAACGAACGCAAACATTCACACAGCACAAGAAAAAGCCAAATGAAATAATCAAAAAAAGCTATTTTTTTTCTTTTAGAAAACTTTACTTGGTGCTGCTTTACAAATAAAAAGGGAATAATTTATTATTTTCTCTTATTTCTTTCTTTTTTAAACATCAAATATTCCCAGTAGACCAACCATCAAATATAATGAATGAGTTGGATAGCCAAAGATATTATAGGTAATTTTCTATTTTACATGTTTAATACATCAGTGCATTAAAACCCTTTAAAAAGCGAAATGTATGGACAATTAATTCAGCAGCAACAACAGCAACAACAACCACATAATCATCACTCGAATGCATCAGCTATTCGAACAGTTTACCTAGGAAATGTACCAAATGATTTATCTGTATCTGATGTTATAGATCACGTAAATACGGGACCAATTCAAGCAATTCGACCTTTACCCGAGAAAAATGGAATTTTCATTACTTTTATCGATTCCTATGCTGCTAATCAATTTTATCATGAAGCTCAAAGAAATCGACTAACTATACACGGAAATGAATTGAAAATCGGTTGGGGTAAACCAAGCTTATTGAATCCACATCTTCAATTAGCATTACAGAATGGTGCCTCTCGTAATGTCTATTTAGGACTTCTTGATGATACAATAGTAGAACAAGATATAAGAGATGATTTATTGAGATTCGGTCATATTGAACATGTCAAGATTATTCCCGAAAAACGCATCGCATTTGTACATTACCTTTGTATATCAAATGCTGTCAAGTGTGTTAATACATTACCTTCTGAACCAAAATGGCAATCAAAACGTGTCAACTATGGTAAAGATAGATGTGCTATTCGAGCTATTCATCCTACGATATACCAACACCCCATACCACAACCTATATTTCATACAGCAGAACCTCCTCAACCGCCACAACCACAACTATCATCATCAGCAGCATTATTATCACCCCAATTTGACATGCTTACTGGATTGCCTATTATTTACAGCCATCCTATAGATCATAGCCTTGGTGGTGTTGCCAATAGAACGGTTTATCTCGGCAACATTCATCCTGATACAACGGCTGAAGATATTTGCAATGCTATTCGAGGTGGTATTTTATCACAAATTCGATTTATGCCAGATAAACATATAGCATTCATTACATTTGTCGATCCTAATGTTGCTTCAATCTTTTTAAATCGAGCTTTACGTTATTGCATTGTTATCAAAAATAGACGTCTTAAAGTTGGATGGGGTAAACCAGCTGCTTTACCGTTAAATGTAATTCATGCAGTTCAAAATGGTGGATCCCGTAATGTGTATATAGGAAATATCGATCAAACAATTACAGAAGAAAAGTTAAAACATGATTTTTCAGAATATGGTGATATTGAATTAGTAAATACTTTAAAAGAAAAGAATTGTGCATTTGTTAATTTTACAAGTATCGCTGGAGCTGTTCGTGCAATTGAAGGAATTAGATCTAAAGAAGAATACAAGAAATTTCGCATAAATTACGGAAAAGATAGGTGTGGAAAAGCGCCTAGACTACAACAGCCATACAATAAATCCAGCATACATACAATTGAAAATGATGAAAATCAAGTTGAAATTAAACAAGAAAATACCACTATTGCTAACATTACAGAATCAAATTTAACACTATAAGATCTTTATTATAAAATATATATAAACAAAGTAAATTACACTAATAATAATAATAATAATAATAATAATATAATAATAATAATATAATAATAATAATATAATAATAATAATACAAGCATCTCAATATCTTCTAGTTAATTTGATCTTTAATGATTCAGGGCCTAATAAACCAATACCTCCTCCATTCGCATTTTTTAAACCATGTTCATGTTCACTGTTTGGTGCTAGTGTCCAATTATATCTTTTCAACATCATTGCCTGAACTACTCTTTGTTCAGATAAACTAAAGTTTTGACCAATACATGTACGAGGGCCATAACCAAATGGCATCCAAATAGCATCTTTGCGGAAACTAGTACTCTTTTTGTTGAACCTATCTGGGTTAAATACTTCGGGATGATCCCAATACTTTGCAATATGATGTACACTATAAAGCTCCTATTATACTACAGTAAGTATCTTGTAATTGTGCAATCAAATAAACGACTTACAATGGAAATACGAGTTTCTTTGGGCACAAAAAAGCCTCCTAGATTTGTATCTTTAGTTACAATTCTGGGTAAATTACCAGATGTTGGAGGATTTATTCTCATAGTTTCATGGATACAATTATCTAGATACTCCATTTGCTTCAATTCTTCTCTATTGGGAATAACATCTTCTGGAGAATCACCCATGACATGTAGTACTTCTTGACGAGCTTTATCTTGAATTTCAGGATTAGCAGCAAGATAATACATGAAAGAAGCAGTTGCGCTAGCAGTAGTTTCGTGGCCTAAAAAGATAATGAATACTTGCATTGTTCAATAGTAATTATAACTTACCAGCAACAAAAAACACAGCAAGATTAGAAACTAACTCACCATCAGTCAAATATGAAGTATTTGGTACATGTCCATCTTCTGCAGCCATAATCATCAATGTGAGCAAGTCAGGTACTTCAACGTTACCCAAGTCCATATCATCAGTCAAGACCAAATTATTTTCATGAACTGTACGCTTTCGATCAATAATAATATCTGATAATATTTTACGGAGGTTTTCATTTGCTTTACGAGCTCTATTACGGTACGGAATGTACTTGGATGGAATACGAGTATATGCAGGGAATAAATAAACAAATGGGTCCCTTACAATACCTATAGAGAATGCAAAATAGTAAGATAAAAGCAATGGAAATCAAGTTGATTTATAAGTAACTTACTAAAAGCTTCTTTATACAACGTAGCATAAGGCGAGGTTGAGTCAGTTACAGCCTCCATATCAAAATTCTATGATAATTAACATGTATAATGAATATGTGTTGATATTAAGGAGATCTATATAAACTTACGAAAATACCAAGACCAAGGCAATCAAGAGCATATCTATATAACTCATCATTATAAATAAATGCTCCCATTATATACATAAAATACACACCTTCTCATATAATCAGCCATATCAATAATGCCTCCACTATTTTGTTTATCCATCGATTCAAACATACGCTTTGTGATTTGACCAAAAACCTCAATAGGCATGGCTCTATGGAAAACGGGGTTTGCTACACTACGCTGTCTTTTCCAATCTTGACCATTGGCATTTCCCATGTTTGGTTCTTGATTTGTCAATATAAGATCCTATATATTTCTGTTAATAAGTGTCAAATGTACAGATATTTAAATGTATACTTACAGGATCCATTGAAATTTTCTCTTTAGGATATGTATAAACATCCTTTAAAAGAATTTGCAGTAAAATTGGATCACCTACAGTCAATGTCCATCTACCAAGAATGTATTTCAAGCAAAGACCATATTGATTAATGGTAGGCAACATCAATTTCTTCATTCTAACATCATGACTTTCACCCTTGAGAATACTCCAGAACCATGGTAATGAATTTACTTTTGGAATATGAGCCAAATGTTTGGGAACTACAAATACCCGCCAAAATGATTTGACCACATAAGAAGTACCTACTGCAGACAAAATGATACTCCAATAAAGCTTATTTTTATCTGTTGTTGGCAATAATTTAGACAAGTTTATAGAATCACTTATAGTGTTGAAAGTAGAGGAAGAAGGAGAAAGCATGTTTGATTATGTTTGTATTACAGCAATACGCTCAATTCTTTTTATACATGTAAAGTGTGTTCTTTTGTTCTCCATATATGGTCAAACACCGAGTTTTTATCTTAGAATGTCTTGATTTTCAATTTGTTTAGATTTATATATATATATATATATTTATTTATACAGTATTATCGGTATTGACTACTCTTGGTTCAAGTTCTAAACTTCTTTCATACAAGAAATCAACATCTCGACTTGTTTCTAATTGAAAATTGATATAATCTTGAATTTCAGGTACGATCTGATAGATATAAGGTGGTGATTGGAACTGCTTGATTTCACGAATTACTTCTGCAGCCTTTTGTTGTTTGGCAAAATTGATCAAGTTAACAGATTTCTTTAAAACATCAGGATTACCATCTTCAATAAATGTTAAATCTTGTAAATAAATACCCAAAAATGGGATACAAGGAGGATTTACAGAATGAATCATTTCACGATATTCTGTAAAATTACGATTTGACCCCATTAATTTTCTAATATGAGCGAGTGATTGACTTGTACGACTACTAACAAGCTCCCAAGTCTTCTTAAGTCTACCAATTGCACTATTATCAAAAGCGGAAAGAATTGCCATACATGTGTTATAATTGTTCATTTCCAAACAACGCTATTTGGGGTCAATGTGTTAGTCCAGTGATCTCTGTTTATATGAATAAAATACTTACATTAGCAACTTGTGACCAATGCTTGATGACCACAACTCGCTTCTTGGCTTCTTTATTATTCAAAATACTTCCAGTGACCCAAGATGTTAAACGATTACAATAGTCAATTGATTGTTTCACATTTACAGCATTATCAGCACCATCTCTTGACCATGCCTTACCTAAACATTCAATAGGTCGAATGCTACTATATAGTTTGAAATCCATAATAGTCAATTGACGAGCCAACTCTGTTGGATCAGTGTCTAAAAGACGAATGTGTTGCATATTTTTTGGTACAATAGGCATAGGTCCATACATGGTATTTGGAATCAATTTCTTCAAACCACCGCCATTTGCATCCAATTCTCTTCTTTTTCTAATTAATCGATTTAATTGTTCAGCAGAAAATGATGATGAATCACAAATAACTGTGTTTGCAAAGAATTGTAATTTGTTTAAAATGAATTCATCTTCGTCGTTATAATAGTTTTCTAACCAATTCTTCATAACGTTGAACACACTAAAAGATGATTAATATCATAATAAAGAGTTTTTGAGGTTAAATCTCTTACCGAAGACGAACAAGCTTTTGCTTTTTATCTGTCCAAATCTCAAGTTCATCAGGGGTTAGTTCTTCTGGTGGTGCTAAATTATAACGTTCTTGTAGTAATTCAACAAATTCTTCAGTTGTACAAAATGATCTATAGGTCAATAAGAAATTGGCGATAAAACTCATATCTAAAAAAACCTTTAGTATCTCTGTATTTTTAAATGTAGATCAAAGCATTCTTTACCAATAAAATCATGAAGTGTTAAACGCTCAACAAGTGCTCGAAGTGTACCACCTTTAACAGTTTTTTCCTGGGTGAATTCGACATCGCCTTCAGCATAATCATAACCCAAATACCAAAATTGGGATTTATCTTCTTGAGAATTAGGGCCATGGCCAAAGCTAAATTGTCGTTTTAAAGCCTTGTTTTCTGAAGGTCTAGTTAAAGTTGAAGTAGGTGCATTTGATGTAGTAATAGATGGCCTATGTGATGATTGCTGTTGTTGTGGTGGTGGTTGAAGATCTTGAGAATTTGATTGACTATTTTGTCTGTTATACATTCGAGATAATAATGGTGTGCTTTATGTATCCACTGGTGTATTACTATCAGCAGATGTCGTTTCATTGTTATTTGTACTTCCTCGATGTGGCACACTCTTTTTATTTTCACTATCAAAATAAGTATGTACTGGTGATCGTGGTCCTTGATCATTGCTATTCATATCACCATTTCGCATCAACCAAATCTTTCTTTCTCCCACCATTTGTACGATATTAGAGAAAATACCTTCAATTGAATCTTCTACAGCTGCTACAATTTCTTCTATCGATGTTATAGATGTTGTCAAATCATTTTGGGTATCTGTCAAAGTTTGAACTGCACTGAATAGCAAACCAATCGAGTTGTATAACTTTTGCTTATTGCTACGGAATTCAGGTAATGATTGAATTTGAGCAGCATCTACATGACTGATATCAATATCGTTTAAAATAGCAAGGTAATTCCCAATTTGTGATGATAGATTTTGAAATAATAAAATAACATTTGATCTTGCTCTTTGATCTAGTATATAGTATTGCTCTTCATTTGTTGGTAAATCATCCTTTTCTGTAGTAGTTCCTTGTTGTTGTTCTAATGTATAAATATATGCTGATGCTTTGCACAGTGCATCTGTTGAGCCAACAATTTGTTTGGCGTGAGTTTGAAGACTAACAATTAAATCTTGATTCAGGGGATATTTAGCCTTGGATTGCTGTGGATTAGCTGAAGAAGTTGTACTACTTTTTCTTCTATTTGCTACTGTGGTGCCTTCTTCATCGGTTTCTGATGGAATATCAAGTACAACAAATCTAGGATTGGTTTGTTCAATTTTGATATTCTTGTTTTGACACACCAATACAAATCTTCTAACAGCATTTAATACATCAGCTGCATCTCTTTGTACTTTACTGTTGATATCTATATTTGAGTCGTTGATTACTTTGGCAGATAAAATTAGTTTGGCCAATGTCGACAAGACAATACGCAAGGGTTCTTTAACTTCAGCATCTTGTAAATGTGTAGCATCCTTATCCATGGAACGTGATGAATACAACATATGTCGAACTGCATCTACGACAACTACAATCTTTTGTCTAAAGATATCAGAATCTTGACCTTGTACAACTGAATTATTGAGATCTTGCACTGATTGTGCAATTTCAATGGCTACACTCTTCCAAGTCATTGGCATATCGTCATCTGTAGTATTCATGAATAGAGAATTTTCTCTCGACGGTTTGCTATCAATTGTGCTTTCTCCTTGCTCTGTATTGCTTTTCTCAGCATTGCTATGTTTCTAGATGTTCTTATTTCAGACATTTTGCATACAAAAAATAAAATAAAATAAAATAAAACATTTGCTAATACTTACCAATCGACCATTAGCCGGATTAATATCATCAAAATCCCACGTTGTTTCGTGAGTTATCGAGTTACCATAGTACACTTTTCCTTGAGGTGTAGTACGCTTTGTCCAATATTGCATCAACTAAAATTTTCAATGGATTAATCAGTGATCCTTAATATACACAACATATAAAACCCCCTTACATTGACATGTTCTGCAGATGAAACCGGCGATTCAGGTAATTGGCTAGTTGGTATAATTTTCTTTACTTTTTGCTTTCCAAAATCACTGTAGTCATCAAAATTCTCTAACTGTGTTGATGAGCTTTCCGTGGAATATCGACGGGTATTGATAGGAGGTGGTGGTAAGGAGGAATTGGAATATTCATCATCATTACTGCTATTTTCATTTTCATCTTCGGAGTCTAAAATACTAGGATGGTTCCATCGTAAACCACCTGTCTGTTGATTGAAATAAAATTTAGTGAGGCCATCATCAGCTATCTGAAGGGTCCAACCCTCGGGTAAACTCGATTCCTGCTCTTCGTCTTGCTGTTGAATAATTTTGTGTAAATAATGAGTAGCCGATTGAGCAGAATTATTGTGTATATATGAATTCTTTTTTCTGTGATGTGAATGTCGATTTTGTTGTGGGGTAGTTGGTAAATTGCTTGTTGGATGTTGACCCATATTTATATTTCTAATTAAATTTATTGTCCGTGCTTCTTCTTCACTATCATCATCGCTGTCATCTTCTTCTTCATTATCAGCGTAAATATCAGTATCAATGTCACTGACATCTGTTGTTGTAGTAGTTCTTTGATTTGTAAATGTTTTATTGTTTTTTGTGATTTTATTATCTTGATGCATGCCCTGCACTGAATCTGGGTTTACTTGAACAATTTGAACATAGTTGCTAGGGAACCAACCTCGGTTGCCTTTGCACCAACCATCCCACCAGCCTGAATCTAGCTGTGAGAGGACTTCAATGAATTCACCTTTCTCAAAAGATAACGATGATTTTTCTGTTGATGAAAAAGCATACAATGCCTTGACTCTACAAATAATCTTTGGAAATTTGGCTGTTGTAGCCATATTAGATTTATTTTCTATGTGTGTATATATATATATATATATATAAAGGGTGATAAAAGAAAGAAAAATAGGTCGATGTTGTAATCTATTTTTTACAAGCTAAAGGAACACAAAAAAAAAAAAAAAAATTGTAATTTCGCTTCTTGGATTTTTTAAATTCATGGCCTCATGTCATTTGATTTGCTTAAAAATACCCAATCAAACACACTTTTTATCATGACAAATTCAATTGAATCTTGCTTGACTTTTAATACAATAGAAATACAAGGAGTTGAAAGATAAAATAAAGGGGCAGATAAGCAGCATTTAACAAAGGGCATTGGTGAAACATTTAGCAAAAAGAACGTGGCAATTGATAATTGAAAGCCCGATTGCATCTCTCTTTCTTTAGCTTTTACAGACTGTCAATACGTCCACAGTATTTTATAAATATAGGATTCATAATTAAAGGAGGAAGATACATGTTTAAAGTAACAATTACGCTCGTATAGATCATCTCCGTTTTTTTTCTTTTCTTTTTTTTTTTTTCAAAAAAGTTGTATACTAGTACAATAATTTTTTTATTTATATCAATAAACTCGGTAAACATTTTGAAGGTAAGACAAGGTCAAATTTACCTAAACAAATGTAAATATTTGTATTTAGCATGTATAATTATTGATATAATAAAATTCACTTGCCTGGTACTGCTATAAAGTAATCGCAAACTTCTCTACAAAACCTAATCTTGTATTGATCTGGAGGAACCACAGTAACTTCTTTTCGTGGTTGTAAAGTTGATTTACTCTTCGACTCCAACTTTTTATACCAAGTGTAAGCACCAATAAAATCTGAAATAATCACGTCAATTTGAATTAAATAAAATCATGCCATTTTATATTACCAACAATGCCAACTGTCATTTCATAATTGTCGTGATCTATTCCAACGAGCAATGAATAGTCCATAATGTTACATTTTGATAAAAATTCAGTGTCATTCAAAATAGCCAATTCCATGGTTGATTTCGATTGCTCATGTACAGGTAACCTTGTCCTATATTCTGCATGTAGATTTGTTAGTATTATTGCCCAAGGTTTTTTTTTTACGCCCTGGTTAAGTGTTACCATTCACCCAATCTCCGTCCCACAATGTAGTATCATTTTGCTGTTTGCGGAACTCTTCCACATGTCGATCTTGTATTCCCTTGAAATCAAACCTCTAACATGTTATAAATATATAAGCGATTAAAATTCTCAATTTGCTAAATCATATGAAGATGTATAGATACCTTGATAATATTTTGGTTAAAAAACAAATGTTCCATAACAAGTACATCTAAATTCAATATCGATTTTTTATCGGTTGCATTTTTGATTCGAATAGTAAAAAATCCAAATATTTTTGCCAATACAGATGGTTCCTGATTTTTGTAATATATGCCGTGAGATTTTGTATAAATATTATTATATTTTATAATGCTTACATTAGCAGATTTCTTTACATGCTCGAAATATTTAGGTGCAAATTTTAGAAATGCGTCCTTTTCGGCTACATTCCATGCATTCATCATTTCTTTAATTATAAATCGATCATCTAATTTATGTATATTTTGTTAATAAAGATTATCAAATTCAAGCTAAAAATGTAAGAATACCTTGTGTTTTGTAGAAATGACTTTTACTTTTACCTCCACTTGCTGTCCATGTTTGACATCGACATAGTGATTCTATCATTAATTGATTAATGTTGCACTGCCTACGAAGCATTTCAAACTCCTTGGCGTAATATACAATGCATGTAAATTCAATTCCTTCATGAACGAATTCTACAGGTTTTTTTTTTTTTAATATATTTGAACCTTTTATCCTGATAAGTATAACCAAAACTTACTATGTTTGATATGAGGACTAATTATTCTTTTGCTATTTACTGGTTGTTGATCTATATTTTCGTAGAAATAAGATGCTACTTTTACTTCTCTAGTTTCTTCCTGCTGTTGAATAGCAGCAAGAGGTTTCAGTGTACGCTCTGTGAGATTTCGTTTCAAATCAGCACCTTCATAAGCATTTTCTAGTTTGGTTTCTTCTTGCTTTTTTGTCCAGGGCGATAATCTTGCTTTAAGGTCTTCAATTCGTTTTGAATTGGTGATGCTTACTTCTACAACGCTTGATTTAACTACTTCAGTGATCATGGTACGAAATGACGCTGTTTCAGATGTCGCTCCTGTTGATGGTGATATGTATTTTCGTTCAATAGACGAATAATAACCATCAATTATGTTTGGAAGTTGCGGTAACTTCTTTTTCACGGAATTCGGCATTGGTGGAGGAGGATGTTCACCTGTAGTTCTACTTGATTCAGTTGTGTTTGTTGACGATAAACTTGGAATTGAGGGATTTTTACTGCTGCTTGTAGCATTATCGCTATATGCTGCACCTTCATCATGCAAGATTTCTTGTATATATTCATTTGAACTTAAAGTGTAGGCAATAATAGATGTAGGTTCTTCTTCTCTTACAAGTACAGAGGAGCCTGGAAAACAATGCACTGTTTTCTGGGAAATGTAATCTGGACTATCCCAACCACATCTATCTGTTACTTCGTCACATTTGTGGTCTTGCCACTCTGTCAAATATTGAATAATAGATTCAGATTGTATAGCAAAATATCTTCTAAAATCATTGAGCTCATTCAAGCTAGTATCTGATAATGCATACAACATGGCCTGATGATCTGCATCCAATCTTTTGCTCAATGCTCTGATCTCTAAATCCAGTGCTTTTGATTCTGATTGAAATTGTTGTTTTGTAAGAGATGCATCATTTCCAAGGCTGCGTATTTTTCTTCTACTTTCTGCAATAGTGTAATGATTGAGTAAATCCAAATGTGCACGGATTGATTGAAAGAATAGATCAACATCTCGCTCTGCACTTTTATGTTTCCATTCGATCAATGTAGACATGCCCACTCTTGGTGCGACAAATGTAAGTTTATCACTTACTAATGCTTCAGGAGCAATTTGTATGCGAGGCACTCGAAGCTCATAATACTTTGCATCTTCATATATAAATTTGAATGCAATACCGTTGTAAAGAAAGCATCGGCTAATCATTGATTTTGTATTGTTTGCGGGATTTTCGCTAGCGGAGTGCATGCAAAATGGCTCGGGTAATGCCAATTTTGAACTATAAAATAAAAGTTCTAGATACTTTGCAAAAGAAAAGGAAGCTGCTTCATCGCTTAGAATAATCGGTGTAGTCCTGGCATCACATACGCTACAAACAAGCCAAGTGATTATTTTGTCTTTATTGTGTATGATGCAGGTCGACTCGGTGCTGGCATAAACATTGATTTTACTAATGCCATGTGTAAAGCTGAAAATATGATCGATTAAAGGCTGATGGCATCCATGAAACTTGCTGCACTGCCTATTATTGAGCATTGTAGACGATCTGGAAGAAGAAAGAAGAGGAGTTGCCAATGTGTATATAGAAGATTCTGATTGTTTTTCTTGATTTAGAGTATCTGGCCTACGAGCAGTATTAAGTGCAGAAGGAGTTTCTGCTAATAAACCTGGTATAAACTGTGTTTGTTCATCAATGTGAAGTTGACAAGAAGATTGACTTTGATTGAACCAATGATGGATTGTGCTGCCTAATGACTGATCAATTCTGGGGAATATAGTTGTTGTACTATCAACTGGTGATTCGTATCGAAAATAATCAATTTTACTCATGATTGGCCCCAAACAAGGACGATCAGGGCATCCAACCGGATAACAAGTAAAGCCAATTGTGATACTTTGATGTTGCTTAAAGCTGTTCAATGATGTCGTATCTAGTAGCAGATGTTCTAAACCTTTTCTACTATCAGCTAATAATGTAGGTATTCGTATGGAAGAATATGCAGTGATTGATTGAGGTAACTGTACTTCAGGGACAATTGTGGTTCCTTTCATTGATTGAGAATATGAAGATATTAGTGAAGATCTACGTCTTTGTTGTTGTTTAAATGATGATCTTGTACTTTCTGTAACTGGTGTTGTTGTATCTTCTTGTAACATGAGGCTTCTTTTCTGCTCAATCATCATATCTTCTTCTATTTCAAGTCTGTTGAGTAAATTTGGGTATGGAAAATGACATTCAGGGGAGGATGAAATTAATGCAAATTCAATATTTCTTTTTAATTTGCAGAACCGATGGGGATCGCCTTCTTTTACTGTATCAAAATTAAATTGAAATTGATCTACTGCTGTTGTTGCTGTTGATTGTTGTAGTCTTTTACTCAAATTATTCAATGATAAACCTCGTTTGACAGTGTTTAATGGATTGCTTTTTCTTCTGGTTGTTTTTTCGCTTTCAATTGATGGAGGTGGTGTTGGCGGTAAATATCTACTAGTTGGCGCTAATTTTTTAAACCAACCAAAAAAACTATTCGAATCATTGTTTTTCTTGATTTGATTTGGTTTAGTTTTTGTGATACTCTCGTTAGTAGTAATATTTGTTCCAACACCTGTGTTCGTTGATATTGTTGATATGACCGATTTCACATGACTATCTCGCATCACATAAGTTTCTAAATAAAGACTATAGGTCAAGTATACGAGACTTTGTAACAAGTCCATTAAAGTTTTTGTGAAAGTTTCATCATTTGGATTTAACCCGTAAATGCGAATAGTTCCACCAATCGGAAACTGTAATGAATGCTCGCCTATATACAGTATATAAAAAAGTATTATTACATGTTGCATGAAGAAATAATTTCATTACCATCGTTGATAGGCATTCCATGCATTACATTCATCAAAAATTTGGAATCTTTGGGTGCATTCACAGAAAGCGTTTCTATGCAAATTTGCTTATTTTCTCCAGTGTTGTTTAACGATTTCTGATATAAATCAATTGATATCTTGTTTAGCACATCAGCCCACGGTTTTATAGGGATCTTCAAGTCGTTTAACCAAGTGTTTAGTAGTTTTGAAATATGGTTTCGTGAAGTATCATCAATAATCAAAGTTGTAGGTGAAGTTGGTAAAGGTTTAATTGGCAAAGGCTTTGAAAATCGTTTTTCTGTATTGATGATATTGGTTTCTTCTTTGGGAGCCAAAAAAGCAACTTTGATATCCTTCATGCTATTTAGTCGAGTAAAGCAAAGAAAGGAATAGCAAGAGGGAGAAAAATTTAACTTTTTTCTTTCTTTTTCTTTTTCTTTCAGGTACTACAAATATCAAATATTTCGTCACCAGGTGATACGTGCATTTTTAAACAAATACAACAAAGCCTTTTTTGCCTGTAATACTGATACATTCTGAAAATTAAAGTTGATTTAAATCACTTTTCTTTGAAAGTTAGTTTTACTGCATTCAAGCTGATTATTAATTGATGAAATGTATAGTGTATGTGTCATGATTTTCTACATATCGAATCGAATGTAGCACAATGGTAATACGAATAATAAACAAGAATGTAGGACAGTTCTGCTTTTTGGTTGAATGTCATATATACAGTATATGCAAAAGCTCCCGAAGATCTATGCTTGCTTCAAAGAAATTTTTATTGCATTGAAAAGACAAGAAGTAAATTATGCAAATCAATTAGATAAAGAACTACAACCGTTTATTGCAACTAATCCATACATAAACTACATACTATTTTAAATGGGCATTTCGCAGGATATTGGTACTCACACCTTGACAGGAGTAGTAACAAATTGATTGTTGTATATCAGAAATAGCTTTAAATGCTACATAATATATATCAATTGGTCGTATCACGCTATTTATTCCTGTAAATACTTCTTATTTTGCAAAAGAAACGAAACATGTGGAATTTACTGTCACTTTATATGTATATATTGAAATAGGACCGACGACTTGTAATTCTTGCTCAACTTTTTTTTTGACTGAATAACAATAAGAAAAATTATACGTGGATATACTTGAGATATCCAGCTTTAATCCAAAAACAAGTATCTAGAAATATCCTATTTTTTGCTGTTGGTATAACTTTTTCAGTGCTAATGTTTCAGATATTTACACGTATTTCACTGTTAAAAATGAAAAACTTTGAGGCTTCATATCTCTGCGGAAAATTAAGCAATATTAGCATTTTGATAATAAAAATTACTTGTTTTAAAGCGCTCTATAACATATTTAAGTATGAAAAAATTATGTGTACCTTTTTTTTTTAATTCCATTTTTTTGACATTTTTGTAGTAGATTTAAAATATTCGTTATATTGAGCAGCATTTTTTTTTTATATTCATGTCATTAATCTCGTTGAGCTCTACCGAACTCAATTTAGTTCTTTTCAAAATATTAATTTTTCATCGAGATATCCTCAAAAATACGTATAACAGAATATTTTCATTTCTTGCTTCAAAAATAGACGTGTATACCCTTATCCTGGATTCTGAATTTGAAAAAAATCAATAAAAATTTTGTTTTCTCTGCGAAAAATGTAGCTAAAAGGTTTAGCAGTGTTTCGATCGATACATATTTTTTCTGTGCATCATATCAAGTAATTATATTTGAATTATAATTATAAAAAATGATGTGTATATTCAAAAAACCTCCAAAAATATAATTGTATTTTACGTAAGATTTAATGTAAAACATTTATTTGAATTTTATTTAGATGGATGCAGAATTCAAAAGTGTACATAAACTATTTAATAAACTAGTTCATCTTACTTTGTAGTTCATGAGCTATTAAACAATTTTGTTTTTTGAATCATTTTCTGATCGATTTCACAGATCGATTTTGGCACTCAGCTAACATATACTGTAAGCTGTATTGTGAACTATCATTTCGATTATCTCGGCGAAAAATTAATATTTCTTAGTGAAATAAAAAATACAGTGTAGCTTTTGGTTGGATCTGTTATATCAGAAGATGCCATAACAAAAAATACTCTGCTAAAAGATACATTTTATTAATTTACTGCTGATTTCTATTTATATATTTGATTTTAATATTTCGTTTATACTGCTAATCGACTCGTTCCTCCATTAGAGTTAACTCACCATCCGTAATTAGCGTATCTATAATAACGGTCCATTATTAGTTTATGGTATGCAAAATTATTAAAAGGGATCATCTAATCTCAAATTTATCTGATTCAACTGCTGATGCTAAACTAGTATCAAATTAGTTGTGTTGACTTGCAATAAAGTAAGGCATTTTATCAAGTACGTTGTTGACGTTCAATGTGTTTCAGTTAAATTAAACAGATAGAGATATGGTTCATGCAGAGATCTATGAATGTATGAGAGAGCTCAGGTCTATGAACACAAAAAAATGATCCAAATTGTGATGCTTCGTCGACCTGTACAAATTTTTTTTGTGGCGATACCTGGTGGCTCAAGTGTAATTTAGGCATTTAATTGTCAAATGTATCGAATCAATATGAAGTTGGTTGATTGATATAACTCTAACGGATAATAAATACAATATCATTTATTGAATGGGTGAATGTACATGTATAAGCAAAGCTTGCTTTTGAATGAAAGTACTAATTATTCTGATTAACATTGATAGGCTCAAAAAGCAATCATTGCTACTAAATTGCATAATTTGATATGCAGAAAATACTTGAACCATTTATTTTTTGGCAATGGTACAAATCATCATTCAATATGACTGAACATTAATTAATCAGAGAAAATACAACTTGTAAAAAACTGATACCCAACAATATACATCAAGGCCAAGATTGATAAAAGATGCATTCATTGTGCAATGGAGATCGCAACATTTTAATGGATAAAAATTACCGGAACAAGGTGTTGTTGTGTTTGCCTCCTCAGGATTTTTAAAGGGGTTTAAAAGGATACTGCATCAAACTTACTTAGGTGTTAAATACTCACCATGTGATATTAGCATTATCTGGTTTCATATTTAATTGCTGTATTATTAAGAATCAAGCTTTTCATAGCTTATAACAATGACAATGGGATATTTCTGATTTTAGATTGACATTTATCATAAGGTGGGCTGATGATACATTTGATACTATTGTAGATAAAACCCGTCAATTTGATTTATCTGGTTTGAATGCAAATACCGAGGAGCCATTTGTCAGTGCTTAAGTTGGTTATGGAAAGCATTGAATAAATTTTCTTGGGACAAAGTGGGTAAAAAGGCGGCAATAGGTTCCGGCGATAGCTATGTTTATTATGTTTATGTTTATGATATTGGAGAGGTAAGACTAAAACTAAATGTAAATCATCTCTAGCGCATTAATTATGAAGTAAGACTATATTATCATCAAATACGCTACCACACAATATTAATAGAATGTATAAAGGTTTGCAGTAATAAGCTTGAATCAAGTGGATACAGTATCATAAATTCTTGAAAAAATTCTCAAGTATTATAAAATCTCTTATTTTTAAGATTTACAGGGCTTATAAGCGGAATATTAATTTACAAAATTATTTTTGTCCAGATCATCAATTTTGACATTTTTTAATTTTTATTTTCTGGTTTTTCAAATCTAGAGTTAATTATACTACCAATTATAAAAAAAAAAATATACACATATGCAGAATTTAGCACTCTATTTGCTCAATAAAAAACAACTAACATTTTTATTGCAAAATATTACATGAAAATCCTTTAATCAAAAAACCGTTTTTGGGCCAAAAATGCTAAGTTTCATTACTTACCATTTAATATTAAGCTTTTATAAAATGCGTAGTAGCTATAGCTACAATTTTCTCTCACAATGTAGTATATTTAAACGTTGATTTTGGTATCAAAATTTGATCTTTTTGTTTTTTGATCAAAATCATGAGTGTTGGTAAGGATAAAATGAGTCACCGAAAATGTCCGTTACAAAAACTGAATTTTCAGACCGTACGTGGTTAAATATAAGAAAAGTAGAAAAAAAAAACACTTTTTTATTTAAAATTTAGATATACCATCGTATAAGTGACTTAGACGTTCAATCTTGCTATGCTCGGTTACGGCGTCGCTCTAAGGGTTCGCTTTTGCAATTTTTTAATAAATATATGATATGACAGACAATTTTTCTGGTAGAATAATGTACGTTTCTATTATAGTAACAGATATTGCCTATTTTACTTCATTTATAGTTCAGGCGCTGTAATACTGCTTTTACATTGACTAAAGTGTGCAATTTAGCAGGGTTTTAAATGCGCTAAATAATGTGAAGCCTTGAAAATCCTTTTATACGTGTGTTGTTTCTCTCTTTTTGTTTTTATATTCAATGGATAATATATTCGCCGTTTGATAAGGCATATCAAATATCAAACTATCGAGCTGGTACTCTTTTCTTTAACTGATTACGCATGCTACTGTAACATAGGGGACTAATAATGTTTTTAATATAGGTAGCAGTCGTTATATTAGAGACTGATATTTTTATTTAACAGCATTTTAGGATCAAATATCATTATTTACTACTGTACTGTTGGACATACAGTATCTCTTCATTACCAGACCAAATCGAAGGCAATAATAATATTGATATCTACTCATCATCAATGAAAAGTTAGAACTAGTTACAAACCCACGAAATGTTCCAGGAAAGTGATAAAATTTCAAATAATATAGAAACACAAAAAAAAAGAGCAATCTAACGTCTTGCCTTATAACCATAGTTTTGATGGTAGCTAGCGTACATATACTTTAAAACAAATATTTTTACAGCTGACAATCGTAAACTAAAATAGTAAGTTTAAAGAAGAAGGTTAATTTGTTTAAATTTTATGTGTGATAAAGTAAAATTTATGATCTTAGATATGTCTTGCGGTATAAATTTAAGCAGTAAGCGCTATTTAAGTTTATGCCCAAGCAAAAACCATTGTTACTGTAAACATTATAGTTATAAACATACTTACAAATTATGATAATCGTATATATATTGGCTCTTGCATGTATTGCTCTACACTAACAACGTATTAAATTGTATAGTATTGTCTATAATCTATATTAATAAAAACAAATGTAATTTAAAAATCCAGTCCAGTAAAAAATGCAATGGAATTTTGAGAACGGCACGATGCTCATGTACAAACCAATTTGTGCCCATACAATCAGTTCATTATGCTCATGATCAGATTTTATTATTACACACAAATAGGGATAATGATATGCTTATAGGCTGTTATATCAGAATCTATATATGGCATTACCGATATCTATTTTCATAGTCTCAGTCCTGGGTGTACCCATATCATCATTGTATTACCCGAGATTGCCGTCTATTACATATATCCTCACATTGTATATTGAATAAACTCCACCTTTTACTCTTGTCTAATTCTTATTAGTTTTGGTAAAACATGGGCAATTCTACTATTATACACACATGGAATTAATGTCATGCATATGGACAGAAGCTATAATTTTGCACATACAGGCTTAGCGTTGTGCTCGTGTGCAGTTTCTTTGTTGTACCCATGTATATATTAGTATATTTTTAACCATATTCAGTGGGCACAACAGCTCAGGCTATAGTGTGCAGCCCACCTGAGCACAACGAAGTCATCTTGTGCAGCACAGGTCCGCCGTAGTGTATCATTATTACGCAAAACACTACTAGATTATCCTTTTTTTTTGTTTCTATACCATTTGAAATTTTATCACTTTTCTGGAACATTTCGTGGGTTTGTAGCCAGTTGTAGCTTTTCATTGTGTAGATACTATATAAATATCATTGTCTTTGATTTGATCTGGTAATCAAGAGATACTGTATGTCCAACAGTACAGTAGTAAATAATGATATTTGATCCTAAAATGCTGTTAAATAAAATATCAGTCTCTAATATAACGACTGCTACCTATATTAAAAACATTATTAGTCCCCTATGTTACAGTAGCATGCGTAATCAGTTAAAGAAAAGAGTACCAGCTCGATAGTTTGATATTTGATATGCCTTATCAAACGGCGAATATATTATCCATTGAATATAAAAACAAAAAGAGAGAAACAACACACGTATAAAAGGATTTTCAAGGCTTCACATTATTTAGCGCATTTAAAACCCTGCTAAATTGCACACTTTAGTCAATGTAAAAGCAGTATTACAGCGCCTGAACTATAAATGAAGTAAAATAGGCAATATCTGTTACTATAATAGAAACGTACATTATTCTACCAGAAAAATTGTCTGTCATATCATATATTTATTAAAAAATTGCAAAAGCGAACCCTTAGAGCGACGCCGTAACCGAGCATAGCAAGATTGAACGTCTAAGTCACTTATACGATGGTATATCTAAATTTTAAATAAAAAAGTGTTTTTTTTTTCTACTTTTCTTATATTTAACCACGTACGGTCTGAAAATTCAGTTTTTGTAACGGACATTTTCGGTGACTCATTTTATCCTTACCAACACTCATGATTTTGATCAAAAAACAAAAAGATCAAATTTTGATACCAAAATCAACGTTTAAATATACTACATTGTGAGAGAAAATTGTAGCTATAGCTACTACGCATTTTATAAAAGCTTAATATTAAATGGTAAGTAATGAAACTTAGCATTTTTGGCCCAAAAACGGTTTTTTGATTAAAGGATTTTCATGTAATATTTTGCAATAAAAATGTTAGTTGTTTTTTATTGAGCAAATAGAGTGCTAAATTCTGCATATGTGTATATTTTTTTTTTTATAATTGGTAGTATAATTAACTCTAGATTTGAAAAACCAGAAAATAAAAATTAAAAAATGTCAAAATTGATGATCTGGACAAAAATAATTTTGTAAATTAATATTCCGCTTATAAGCCCTGTAAATCTTAAAAATAAGAGATTTTATAATACTTGAGAATTTTTTCAAGAATTTATGATACTGTATCCACTTGATTCAAGCTTATTACTGCAAACCTTTATACATTCTATTAATATTGTGTGGTAGCGTATTTGATGATAATATAGTCTTACTTCATAATTAATGCGCTAGAGATGATTTACATTTAGTTTTAGTCTTACCTCTCCAATATCATAAACATAAACATAATAAACATAGCTATCGCCGGAACCTATTGCCGCCTTTTTACCCACTTTGTCCCAAGAAAATTTATTCAATGCTTTCCATAACCAACTTAAGCACTGACAAATGGCTCCTCGGTATTTGCATTCAAACCAGATAAATCAAATTGACGGGTTTTATCTACAATAGTATCAAATGTATCATCAGCCCACCTTATGATAAATGTCAATCTAAAATCAGAAATATCCCATTGTCATTGTTATAAGCTATGAAAAGCTTGATTCTTAATAATACAGCAATTAAATATGAAACCAGATAATGCTAATATCACATGGTGAGTATTTAACACCTAAGTAAGTTTGATGCAGTATCCTTTTAAACCCCTTTAAAAATCCTGAGGAGGCAAACACAACAACACCTTGTTCCGGTAATTTTTATCCATTAAAATGTTGCGATCTCCATTGCACAATGAATGCATCTTTTATCAATCTTGGCCTTGATGTATATTGTTGGGTATCAGTTTTTTACAAGTTGTATTTTCTCTGATTAATTAATGTTCAGTCATATTGAATGATGATTTGTACCATTGCCAAAAAATAAATGGTTCAAGTATTTTCTGCATATCAAATTATGCAATTTAGTAGCAATGATTGCTTTTTGAGCCTATCAATGTTAATCAGAATAATTAGTACTTTCATTCAAAAGCAAGCTTTGCTTATACATGTACATTCACCCATTCAATAAATGATATTGTATTTATTATCCGTTAGAGTTATATCAATCAACCAACTTCATATTGATTCGATACATTTGACAATTAAATGCCTAAATTACACTTGAGCCACCAGGTATCGCCACAAAAAAAATTTGTACAGGTCGACGAAGCATCACAATTTGGATCATTTTTTTGTGTTCATAGACCTGAGCTCTCTCATACATTCATAGATCTCTGCATGAACCATATCTCTATCTGTTTAATTTAACTGAAACACATTGAACGTCAACAACGTACTTGATAAAATGCCTTACTTTATTGCAAGTCAACACAACTAATTTGATACTAGTTTAGCATCAGCAGTTGAATCAGATAAATTTGAGATTAGATGATCCCTTTTAATAATTTTGCATACCATAAACTAATAATGGACCGTTATTATAGATACGCTAATTACGGATGGTGAGTTAACTCTAATGGAGGAACGAGTCGATTAGCAGTATAAACGAAATATTAAAATCAAATATATAAATAGAAATCAGCAGTAAATTAATAAAATGTATCTTTTAGCAGAGTATTTTTTGTTATGGCATCTTCTGATATAACAGATCCAACCAAAAGCTACACTGTATTTTTTATTTCACTAAGAAATATTAATTTTTCGCCGAGATAATCGAAATGATAGTTCACAATACAGCTTACAGTATATGTTAGCTGAGTGCCAAAATCGATCTGTGAAATCGATCAGAAAATGATTCAAAAAACAAAATTGTTTAATAGCTCATGAACTACAAAGTAAGATGAACTAGTTTATTAAATAGTTTATGTACACTTTTGAATTCTGCATCCATCTAAATAAAATTCAAATAAATGTTTTACATTAAATCTTACGTAAAATACAATTATATTTTTGGAGGTTTTTTGAATATACACATCATTTTTTATAATTATAATTCAAATATAATTACTTGATATGATGCACAGAAAAAATATGTATCGATCGAAACACTGCTAAACCTTTTAGCTACATTTTTCGCAGAGAAAACAAAATTTTTATTGATTTTTTTCAAATTCAGAATCCAGGATAAGGGTATACACGTCTATTTTTGAAGCAAGAAATGAAAATATTCTGTTATACGTATTTTTGAGGATATCTCGATGAAAAATTAATATTTTGAAAAGAACTAAATTGAGTTCGGTAGAGCTCAACGAGGTTAATGACATGAATATAAAAAAAAAATGCTGCTCAATATAACGAATATTTTAAATCTACTACAAAAATGTCAAAAAAATGGAATTAAAAAAAAAAGGTACACATAATTTTTTCATACTTAAATATGTTATAGAGCGCTTTAAAACAAGTAGTTTTTATTATCAAAAAGCTAGTATTGCTTAATTTTCCGCAGAGATATGAAGCCTCAAAGTTTTTCATTTTTTAGTAGTAGAAAGTATTTAAAGGGTTTATTTATCTCACAACAAATAGCAATTCAAAAAATCGAAGCATTACATTTAATTTAAACTTTTCCAATATAATTTTGTATTTTTTTTTCTTTAGTTTGTCGTTATTTGTTGAAAAAGTAAGATGTGCAAGATCCAATTTTCAAAGTAAAAAAAACCCTATTTTGGTCTCTTTTGAAAGACACAAAACATCTACTAAAACAAGCAGTTTATTACTCCTAAATAAAACATATTCTACATTGTCTAAAGTATGTATTGTAACATCTCGTTATGATAGTAGTTACAGAAAAGCTGACATGCTTTAGTTTTCAAATCAAAAAATTGAATTACTAGTCAACAATAATGTAATTTTATAACAAATCTTAAGAGTGGAATACTCAGTGAAGGCAGATATATGCTGCTCAAATTAATCAGTCTCGCCGGATGTCAATCTGGCAAGCAAAAAATAAAATTTAGATAGACTAATAATTCAGGATGTCATCTGTTTTACAGATTATGTAATTCAAAAACTCAACATTTTATTGCGTCAGTAAGCTAAAATACACTTTTCATAAGACACAATCAGCAGGAATACCCATCAGCGATGATTTTCACATGCTCTTAAAACGTTTCTGCATTGTGATATATCTTTTGCTTTAGACGAATATTGATTCTTGATCAAAGAAAGAGATACAAAATCATTGATCTCGATTACAATTTTGGTTGATCACAGAGCATTCATTTGTCCGCAATTCCGTATATCTCATACCATCTTTATGCGAGCTGGTAAATGATCATTCATAAACGTACACGATTTTGCTTATGTGGGAATTCTACAGTGCAATCAAATCGCAGTTATATAAAGTAAGGGCTACTTGCATGATGATTAAAGTGATTAAAGTCTCCATGGTAGACTGTAATCCAAAAAAAAAAAAAACATCTATTAGTATATACACAATCTTCCATGTCTCGATTTGGGTGTAGGGGAATCTCGGTTTTTCTTAAAGTGTACTTTGCAATACAATGAAGAAATTCAAGATCATCACAGTGTAATTTAATATTGTTAATTAGGTAGAAATTAGTTACGAGCGATGGTCTGTTGATAAGGCTCTTGGGTCTGCTTTTAGTAAAAAGTAGCTGATGTGAAAAGCTCATATAAAGCGACATTGCTTTCTTATAGCCATATCAATATGCTCTTACTGTATTTCTAAAGAAAAATTAAGCAACATAGTTAATTCATTTACCCAGAAATGTAATAATTGTTTACTCAAAAAGAAGATAGGCGTTTCTATATTAGGATTGTTGTTTTGTTTGTATCACTATACGTTTTCTCTTCTTACAGAAACGGGCATAAATTTTTAATGTATTCCGAGCAACAAAAAAAAAGAGGAGGCAAATATATAGAGAGCAATCGACAAACACTAATCCCAATTTGTCAAGTTACATATATTTTTTTCATATAAATATTTATGGTCCATGGTTTTCTCACTTCTCTCTTTCTTTACAAACTTTCTCACTTAAAATGGCTGCAACCTTAATTCAACCAATCAATAATAACGTTATGAATGACAACCAAGTGTTGACTTTATTAGAGGGATCTTCATCTGTTAAAGAAGTTTCAAGCAATGCTAGTAGTGATAGTAAAATATTGACACAAACACCATTAGACGATAATCAAAAAGAGATACTAGACTATTTAAAACCTTCTCCTGTTTCATCTTGTAATTCGAAAAAGGTACCAAGGTTAGGCCCATTTTTACTATTAAAGACACTTGGTGTTGGTGAATTTGGTAAAGTTAAATTAGGCAGACATGTCGAAACAGGTCAAATTGTAAGTAATTTTGTGTTGTTATAAAAGCTTGTTTATTTACTAAAAAAAAAAAAAAAATCAATATAAAAACAGGTGGCTGTCAAACTGGTTAAAAAGCAAAATATCGATTCTTCTTCACAATTAGAAAAGATTCGAATGGAAATTGATATCCTTAGGGTAAATGAAATATTCTCATGAAAACAAGTAACATGAACGAATAACAAACAATTATCACATTACATATACATAAATAATAGATACTGAACCATCCATATATTGTCAAATTATTAAGCGTAAATGAAACAAACACAAATATTGGCATGGTATTGGAATATGCTCAAGGTAATATTTTAGTGTTGTTAGTTTAAAAAGGTCCGCTTTTATATTGACAACATTACTATCAGGTGGAGAATTGTTTGAGTACATCTTTAGGCAGAGATATCTAAAGGAACAAGAAGCATGTAGACTTTTTTCTCAATTGATCAGTAGTGTCTATTACATGCATCAAAAGAACATTGTGCACCGTGATTTAAAACTTGTATGTTGTTTATCTAAAGATAATTGTATTACACTTTGTTGTATTAAAAAAAGGAGGTTCTTTATTATAGGAAAACATTCTGTTAGATCGCCATGGAAACCTAATTGTTACTGATTTTGGTTTCGCAAATCAATTCACTCTCAAGACTGGCGATTTAATGTCTACCTCGTGTGGATCCCCTGTGTATGCAGCTCCTGAACTTGTCATGACAGGAAGACTTTATGCTGGTACAGGTGTAGATATTTGGTCATGTGGAATTATCTTGTATGCTATGCTTTGTGGTTACTTGCCATTTGATGATGATGCTAAAAATCCCAACGGTGAAAATATCGGAAGATTATATCGCTATATTATGGCACATAAACCCAAATATCCGTCGTATTTGTCTAAAGATGCTAAAGACATTATTGGAAAAATGTTGATTCCTGATCCAAGTGAAAGATGCAATATTCAATTTATAATGTCTCACCCTTGGTTAGAAAACTACAAGGGTCAGATCTCTAAATCTGTACAAGAACTAGAAAAAGAAGCACAAATCAAGAAACAAATGTTGCTCACAGGCATTCAATCTTCAACAAACCTTAATATTTTATCTGACGGTGAGCAATATGATTCTAATGAAGATTGCTGTGAAGATAGCGATCATGATTCGTGTTCAACTTCCTCTTCTGCATCTTCATCGTACTCGTACTCCAATTCATATAGTAACACAAAAGACGCCCGAACTGACGATATAATAGAAACAGAAGAAATGGACAATCATAGTGAAAGAGCTATTGTCAATGAACCTATAAATCATGCAAATGGTGCAATGTCTTCTCCATCAACACCAATTCCTCTGCCCTTACCTCTAGAGGAAAAAGAAGAATCATCAAAGAATGATAATGTTTCTATTGATGCAACCTCTCATGCTAGTTGCAGTGAAAAAATATCGCCTGAAAGAGAAGAAGAAAAGTCAACAAATATGCCATTTGTCCTGAATAATCAAATCACTAAAAATGCCAAGACATTGCTTGTCGCTCCTGTTAATACTAACGAGAATAAATCAACTACTAACACAAACGCAAGACAAAATATACAGGAAGACTTGGAGACAAAACAATTAGCTGCAAAGCGAAAGAAGAGACATACGATCGACGCTGCAGTTACAAGCGCTTTGATGCAACAACAACAGCAACAGCAAAAAACAAATCAATATCCTTCACCTCCACGACAACATTTATCATTAAAAGCTAAATTCTTCTCTAGTGTTAAGCGTCGTACTACAAATAGTCCAAATACTGCTACTTTGCCATCATCTTTAGTCTCAAAAAATGATCAGAAGCCTGCTAATAAAAATAGACATTCATGGCAACATTTGATGCAAAGCCATTCTACAAAAGAGCTTCCATTAGCTCCAACACCAGCAAATTCTCCTCCACTTGTAGTAGAGCATTCAAAAAGCGAACGATTAATATCATGGTTGAAGAAAACCAAATCTCTTCAACACAAAAGTGAGTTGATTGTTATTTTTTCTCCCATTTTTAATCACGATAATTAATTGTTTTGTATTACACACAGAGCCAAAAACAATTACTGCAAGTAGCATATCTAATAGTGCCAATAGTCATCATAGCACTTATTCCTCTTCGAGAGAAGCGATTATACCAGAAGAAGAAGAAGAAGAAGCAACAATACCGGTTGCACGACCCAATTCCTCACTTGTACCGATGCGATCCACATCAACAGCAGTTTCACATACACCCACTATATTATCTCAAAGCAATAACAATATAAATAACCAACAACAACAACGACAAAATGAAGTCGATCGTATGTCAATTGCATCTGAATTAAGAGTGCATACAGGCAGTATGAATCATTCTGCACTGACGTCGAAACCTCCTATGGATGTACTACTCGAAATCAATAAAATTCTATTAATTCTGGGTATCCAAGTTGAAAATATAGGAGGTTATAAATTACGTTGCACACGCCGATCAATTCATTCTACTGATAACAATCAACAAGATGAGGTCAGAGATATTTTGAATCATTTATCGACTAAAAACGCTACTGCTACCATGATAACGCAACCAATCTATGGACATCCAAGTATTGACAGAGGAGAAGAAATCCAGTTTTTTGTAGAAATTTGTCGTTTTGAAAACTTATCAGGTCTCTTTAGTGTAGATATTCAAAATGTTGCTACTGTTCATGATGAAAACTTTGCAGGTTATCAATTTATTGGTCAAAAATTATTAAGTTTGTTGCAATATGGAAATGTGATCAGAAATACAAACTTTAGTTTAATATCGAGACAAGATGTTGATAATGACAATAATTAGTTTTTTTTTCTCTCTCTTACCCTTGTACCCTTTTACCCTTTTACCCTTTTATATACACTTACACATATCACCCTAAATAAAGCAAATTCCAAGTTGTTTTTTTTGTGCTAGAAACTGTTTTCTCTGAAATTTAAAAAATCAAATATATCAAATTGAGCATCGAATATTCTACTGTTTTGGCCGTTTTTTCTCAAACAAAAAATTAATTTTAAATCCGACGCTTTTAAAAAACGGTTTTCATGTTTTATTATGTTATTAAAAGTTTAGATACATCCGTAAGAATCCTTTAAAATGTATGTATATCCAAGATATTGAATCGTTTTAAAAGGCCGATCTCAACAGATCAAGCTCAAGTTTCATGTCAGTTTCGTAAGATATTCTAGCAGTAGCTCCACATTATATAGCTATTAATTATAAAGACTTTAAAAACGTACCTATTTAAGCTATTCATACGTTGAAAAGTATTAAATTATTATAAGTGTATCATATAAAAAGGTACGTGAATTACTGCAGTCGATTGTATCTCAAAGTGACATCTCCGCTTTCTTTCATGTAGTGAAAAGAGCACACTATAATGTGGCTTGTAAGAGACATAATAGTTTGATTCTAAACGGATATTTGAAGCATATCAAGGTCTATCAGGATGATAAATCAAGCAATTATAACTAAAAAAAGCTTTGATGGTGCACAATCCTCGTTATGATAGCAGTATTTCAAGATGAATTACATGTAATAAAAAAGTGAATTGACACTAACGGGATGTCTTCCATATAGACTGTCATACATGATTGGCCTAAATTTTTGACGAAAAAAATAATAAAATTTTTTGTTTGGAAAAGTTCTGTTGATTTTCTTCCTTTTGCACATATATTCATCTTTTAACTATGTCTGTTACTTTGGAACTCCCTTTGGCTCTTCACATCCTCGAAGCTCACCTCGCTGAGAACAAGTTCATTGCCTCGTAAGTATAAATTTTCCCATAAATTATAGGCTTTGTTTATATACATTCGAAGATTGGATCGATTGATATAAGCTAGTGCCATGTTGTATCTATAAATGGTGGCTTAGTAGTTTATTCACACATTTGTAATTAGTGATAAGGCTACTGAGGCTGATGCTGCCGTTGCCAAGGCTTTGGGTGCTGCCCCCGCTGCTGAATACACCAACATCAACAAGTGGTTCACCGAAGTCAAGTAAGTTTTATAATTTAAAGGTAAAAGAATTGAAGATTAATCAAACGCGTTTTATCACAATTTAGGCCTACTGAAGCTGCTGCTCCCGCTGCTGCTGCTGAGGAAGATGAAGAAGATATTGATCTCTTCGGTTCTGACGACGAGGAAGTTGATGAGGAGGCCGAGAAGGTCAAGGCTCAACGTATTGCTGAATATAACGCCAAGAAGGCCAACAAGCCCAAGACCATTGCTAAGACTACTGTCACTCTTGAAGTTAAGCCTTGGGATGATGAGACCAACATGGAAGAATTGACCGCTGCTGTCAAGGCTATTGCCATGGACGGTCTCCTCTGGGGTGGTTCTCAACTCGTTGCCATTGGTTACGGTATCAAGAAGCTCCAAATCAACTGTGTTGTTGAGGATGATAAGGTCATGATGGATGATTTGTGTGATGCTATCACTGATTTGGAAGATTTCGTTCAATCTGTTGATGTTGCTGCTATGCAAAAGATCTAAGCTTCTCCATTCCCCCCTTCTCCTTCTCTCATAACATTTGATTTTCATGTTTAGTACATGAATGTTGAATAATTCAAAATAAAAGATACAGCAGTTATAAAATATAAACTACTGCAATTTTGTTCAATCATCATTTAAATACGGGTTATCTTGTCGAATATCTAGCTTACCATTAAGTCATGTTGGCATACTATAGATTATTTACTATTTAATGTGAATTTAAGTATAATTAATTGACTCGAAGAAATAGAGAGCTATTCTGTACCAAATTGATCTACTTGCTGTTAAAGTGATAATTTCAAGAGGGTTGTTTTTTAAACCCTTAAAAGACATAATTTATTATGCGATGTTATAACGTAAAATGATCATCCAATATTGCTCTTATCATGTTTTTTTGTTTGCGTATTTTACTGCAAAAATCAAACTTTTTCATTCAAAAAGTACGTAAATTTAATAGATCTTAAAGTTGATTGTCATGAAGCATTTCAATGTTTTCAGTCAGTATTGGCCTAATTGGAAAATGTACAAATACGTCAATTATCGATTACCTCGCACAAAGTTCGTGTAGACCAAAAATGCTTAATTTAGATGAAATGTGAGCTGCATTACGCAAGTTTCTTTTGTGTTATTCACTTTCATATTCGAAGCAAATCAACCTTTCAGATGCTTCTTGATACTGTAACATTCTACGATCTCGAGTTATTAAAAAAACCAAAAGCTATATTTTCGCCCAACACATGTAAAGTGCGAATGGCCATGAACTTTAAGGTTGGTTACAAGTGAATATAGTTGTTTGGCCAAAGCTAATACAAGGTTCAATATTTTATATTATATTAAATAGAATGTTCCTTATTCAACTGAATGGGTAAATTTTGGTAATATCAAACAAGTAATACCACCTATAACGTATGTATATAGGAATCTAAATGAAAAGATTTGACTAATTGAGTGTTTTGTATTGTTGTAGAAAGCTTGAAAAGAGACCAACAGTGCCCATCATTATTGATTCAAACAAAAATGTCGTTGTAGACTCTTGGAATATAGCACAACATCTTGAAGAGCTATATCCAGATTCTCCAAGTCTTTTCCCTCAAAATAAAAATGCACACATGTCTTTACATAAATATGCAGACGATCATATCATAATGCCACTTTTCCGTCTCATTATTCTCAAAATTCACAAACTTTGCGGCCCTCCTAAACTTCAAGATTGGTATCGTAACGACCGTGAAAAGACTCTGGGCGCTACATTAGAAGACTTTGCGGGAAAAACAGATGATAACATTGTTGAATTGAGACAAAGTTTGATTCCAGTTGACAAAATTCTTCAAGGCCTTCCGTTTCTTACCGGTAATCAAGGCAAGTACTACAATGTAAAATGCACAGCACTGTCAATTATTGATATTAAATGTTTTGTAGTGGGCTGGGCTGATATTGTGCTTGCATCTTATTTTGTATTCCTGGAAAGCCTCGATTCTGAAATCTTTGAAATTGCAGTACTCTCTACATTTGGTATAGAAAATACTCAAATTCGCTCTTGGTGGAAGACAATGCAAAAATACATCTATTAAATAATATTTTATTCCAAATTCTTTAAAACATCTTCTCTTTCTTTGTACAATGCTTCAGCCCATGCTTTAACAGTTGGATGCTGGAATTTTCCTCTTGTTGAATCAAAGAAACCTTGTAATTTCTTGTTGTCAGCTGAAGAGAATATATGAAATTAGAAACTGATGTATTTCAATTTGAGGAGAACCTTACATTTTTCATATTCTAATGCTTGTACAATCATCTCAAATTTATCCAAATCCTTTACAAATAATGCTTCTGGTGATTTGGCATCTTCATATTCATGCCATAAATCAACAATTTCATTTGCAGTATCTGTATTACCTAAAGATTCCTTGAAACCATCCATAGCATTCTATTTTCATGTTAATAATCAAATAATCTTTGATTGCATGAGGCATGGCATACCTTTTCTAAAGCGAATTTTTCCTCTTTACTGACGCCTGCATGTGGAGTGATATCGCCCTAAACAATTTAAATTAATAAGCGTACGATATTATATATTTAGTTACAATAACGTACAACAACAGCTTCAGCAAGGTCATGAACAATTGCCATTTTGATACATCTATATAAACAAGATGATGAGAAGGTGTTTGCATTAGTTGCATAAAAACCAACCTTTCTCTGTTGATTGAAGGATCATTCACAAGCATTGCCATAATACCCATACGATGCATATGGTCTGAAATAGATTCTGCACCTTTAATGCCATTATCCAACCAACCAGTACGCTTTGTTCTCTACGTTTTTGGATGAATAAATGTTTTTTAAAAAAACCAGCTATTATTCCACATCAAATACCTTTAAATTCTCAATAACATGTAAAAACTTGATCACGTTTGCAGGGTTTGATTGTGCCATTTTGAATATTAGTGATAAAGAAAAGTTTTTGACATGAAAGTCCAGCAAACGCATTTCCTTTGTTTCCCCGGACACAATCATTGTTTGTGTGATCGGCATCTACCACCAAATTTTCAACAAGAATAAAACGTTAAAGTATTTTTTCTGTCAGTTTTGAGTATTTTTCAAAAGATTTAAATAAAATATAGCAATGAATAACATGATATAATCATCGAAGTATTTTTTATTTTGTGATAGTGTAATAAAAAAAGTTACTTTTGAGATGATATCCAGAGGTGGGTCATATCCAAGAGTCACACTGTCAGTATTGAAATTGTGATAAAACTCGACACTTTCAAGTGATTTATTTCTTATTGTGCTACCGTAAATAGATGTTTATTCATATATCTCGAAGCTTATTAGAATCCACATTCCTCTATGATGCAAAATTCTGCACTAACGTAATTCAAACTGGTAAAAAATCTGCATTATTTTTCTTCTCTGTTTCACATTGCCCACGGATGTTGAATAATAACTAGTAGTATAAAATCATAAAAGTTGCAAGTTTTTCTTGTTTTTCTTTTTCTATTTAACTCAAACAATATGCCTCCCAAAACATCGCGAAAAAAGCCATTCAGTGGCAAGCAAAAGAAACAACAATTGCAGAGTAAACATGCTAAAAAGATGGAAAAAGGTAGGATTCATTGATTTATCGAGCGTCTCAAGTTTTATTAATGCTTCATTTATAGCTACTTTGGTCGACCCAACATCGTTTGATTATTTGAATAGAGGATACAGAGAAACACCTTCGTTAAACAATAACTTTGTAGCACCTAGTAATAAAGGCATGACCTCAAGTGATTTCTCGAAAAAGAATGTTAGTGAAGATAAAAAGTAAGATTCAGAATCGAATTTGAAAACTTTTTCATGATAATTTACATTTATATGTTTTGACAGGTTGGTTTCTGTATTTGAAAGGTTATCACATCAAGAGATTGAAAGTGAAAAGCTAAAGAGTATGCAACCATTGAAGCGATTGCCAAAGGTAATTCAACTGTTCCAATGTTCATGGATTGTATTTTTACGAGAAATTGTAGGATTGCATGGAGATCAAGGGTGATGAATTTGATGAATATATCGAATTTCCTAAAAGGCCTGTTTGGGATTATGACATGTCTAAAGAAGAAGTCGAAAGACAAGAGACAGAAAGTTTTGAGAATTGGGTACATGCAGTCGAGGAGAATTATGGTGGAGATCAATTGAGTTGGTTTGAACGTAATCTTGAAGTCTGGCGTCAATTGTAAGTATGCTAACATAAGGCTAGTATTTGTGATTACTAAATCAACTCAATAGATGGCGAGTACTTGAGATCAGTGATGTCATTTTGATTGTAATGGACATTAGAAACCCTTTATTGCATTTTCCTCGTTCTTTATATAAATATGTAACACATAAACTCAAGAGAAAAATTATTGGCATCTTTAACAAGGTTGATCTCGTTTCTGAATTTACAGTATTCGCATGGACAAAGTATTTTGAAGAAGAATTCCCGAATTTACGTATTGCAACATTCAGTTGTTTCCCAAGAGATCCTAATTTAATCGATGATACAGCTACATGTAAGTTGGAAAAAAGGTCAGCCAAAGATTTTTTTAAAAAAAAAGTACTAATTACTCGACAGATTCTCTCAAGAATCAAATGAAAAAACCTAGAAAACGTTACTATTATGCACAAGGTGTACAAAATATATTATCTGTCTGCCGTGATACTGTTAGTAAACCTGGTGTTCATGTAGATTGGAAATCAATTATTGCTCAATATAATGAAGATAATCCAGATTTAAATACAAATGACGATAATAGTGATAATGACGACGATAGTGACACAGGCAGTATGGATGGTTTAGGTAACAAAGAACGAAAAAAAAAAAAGGGTAAATGTTGTGGAAAAAAGATATTAAATATTATCGTAGATGATGAATTTAGTCGTATTTTGGAAGTTACAGGCCGAGAAATCAACCCACACAAAGATTATATTACTCTTGGATTAGTAGGACATCCTAATGTTGGTAAAAGCAGTTTGATAAATAGTATCATGAGAAGAACAGTTGTTAGCGCAAGTCGTACTCCAGGCCATACTAAGCATTTCCAAACAATTCACATTTCGGATAATGTTCGTCTTTGTGATTCACCTGGTTTAGTATTTCCCGCATTAATTCCAAGAGCTCTTCAAATCGTATCTGGCATGTATCCAATTGCTCAGGTACAGGAACCTTATAGTGCTATTCGATATCTTGTAAGTTTAGTAGACCAAATCAGATCAGGTCAATGAAATGCTGAGTCTCATTATTGTTTATTTAGGCAGAGCATATTCCATTGGAAAAGGTACTAGCAGTTACTCCCCCTGAAGATTGGGACAATGCTCAAGAATATCAATGGACCGCTTGGTCTATTTGTGAAGGTAAGAGGGCATAGTGTACAATAAACTTTAAATACTGAAAGTTTGTTTTATAGAATTTGCTGAGCAAAGAGGATTTCATACAGCTAAAGCAGCCAGACCAGATGTTTATAGAGCAGCCAATACCATTTTAAGACTAACTGCAGATGGAAGAATATTGCTTTCATTCAAGCCGCCTGGATTCTTTTCAACTACCAAATATGAGAAATTACGAGTAATTGAAGCTGATCTTAAAGCACAACAAGAATCTGATTCTAGTGAAGATGATTCCCAAGATGAATACGATCCTGGAAATACACATAAAAGAGAAAATCTCTTGATTTCTAAAGGTGGATTCAGTGCACTTTTATCTGATTCTGAATAAAAACTGACTTCAAATGTAATTGTATCACAAAAAGTACATCTTTCTTTTATTGACATCATGTTTCCTTTTTTTTTTTCGTTTTCTCTTTTTCTTTTTCTCTTTTTCATTATAATTTTAAAATATGGGGTTCTTTACTGAAGATATACAAAAAACATCAGTATCATTATATATTGGTAAAAAAAAAAAAGCTACAGTGTAATCATTCAGGATGTATGACATTAAAATCTTGTTTGTAAAACAGAGAGACTTTCTAATCTCGAAGAGGTTGACTGGTATCTGTTGCAACAGTTGACCGAATCTATTCAAATGCAAGAAAGTGGGCCGAGAGAAGCTATCGAGGCTGTTAGAAAGAAGCTTAAGCACGGTGGTACTCAACAAAAATTAAGGGTTCTCGAGGTAAAAAAAAAAAAAAAATACAAGATAGAGAAGAACTGGATTTGAATTGCGGGAAGACTAAAGATGTTGTGATATATTATAGATCCTCAAATTACTCATGGAAAACTCAAATCAACAATTTCATAGTAAGTTTTAATAAATGAGATCAAAGGGAAGTCGAAATTGATCGACTAAAATAGGACAATTTCTTGCAAATGAAAAAATGAAGGAAAGATTCGAGTTGATTCTGACCTCCCCGGTATGAATGAAACCCCCAAAGAGAAAAACGAAAAAAAAAAAAAAACTCATTCATTGTAACAATAGGGCGAAAACGCTGCAGTTAAAAAGGAACTTGTTTCACTTTTGGGCGCATGGGCAGTAAAGTATAAGAAAGAACCAGGAATGAAAGCTATTCAAGATTTATTCGAGTTGGGAAGAGGTGGTGGACGTCGTGTTGTAAGTTTTTTTTGTTAGTGTTCTCAAAGGAAATTCTCACATGTAAATTTCAATAGACCCGACCTAGAGTTAATACAGACACAACTGACAGATCTTCCAGTATTCAATCACCCACTACACCTACTTCTAGACAGATCGAATCACCAATTTCACCTCGTCGCAGCACACCTTCACCCACTAGAGAGGAAAAACGTAGATCGTTACCACCTCCAGCTATGCCCACTAGACCTGCTCAACCTGTCGAGCAACCATCAAAAAACAAAACTAAACCTCGTAGTCAAAGTTCTGCTGCCAGCACAAGTCGTCCCTCTCAAACATCAGGTAATGGAGGACCCACTCGAGTATTCAATTTTGAAAAGGCCAAACCCAAAATTCTCGAGGAAATTGCATTGGGAAATAGCAATGCCAATAATTTAGTCAACGCATTGAAATTAATCAACACTTCTGAAGATAGATGGGAAATTGATTTACAACACGATAAACGTTTGCAGGAGATCCATGATAAATGTGAGGAATCAAAAAAGAGAATTGTTAGATATGCTAGATTGGTAGAAAATGAAGAATGGATTGGTACTTTGTTAGCTACCAACGAAGATCTATTAAAAGCTTTGGAAATGTACGATATCATGCTAGTGGGTGAAATTCCTGCAGCTTGGTTATTAGCTCAACAAAATCAACAACATTTGCGTTTAGCTTATCAACAACAAGAGGCACCTAAACAAATCCGTGCACCACCACCTCCACCTCCACTTCAAACATTACAAATCGAGGATTCTTTCTCTAATATGCAATTAGCTAAGCGTGAGGAACCAGAAGAAGAATTGGACCCTTTTGCTGATCCCGTTACCCCTATTGAAGATGAAAATCGAAGGTAAAATTTAATTACATGTGAGGGCTTTTTTTTATATAAATTCAAGGGCTAACTCTTTTTCTTTTTCTTTTCCCCCCTGTCAAATCTTATAGAGGTTATTTATATTAATTCATTCATTCAATTATCCGCATTCATAACTTACAAATAATAAAAACTATATTTATGTACTAATCCAGTAAAATAAAAAATGTTCCGTGCACAAAAGGCGTCATAAAATATGCAGTATCCCTATTTCTAACGCCTAAAAAGATATAAATATTTATAAATGTATTACATATTATACCTCCTTGAGATATAAAGTTATAGAAAAATATTGTGAATGACACCATAAACGCTGTGGGTTTTAATATCTGAAAGCTGCTATTCATTTAAAGCGGCTATATCTGGGTGTACAATGCAGTATGTTGTGTAACTTCCGTATAACAATGCGATTTTGAAGATGCTTGTTTTCTACAGAGCAGATAGTACATTAGTTTTGGTCTGTTGACACAGACTGTATGTATTCATATCATATCTTTTGATTCAATAGCTATCTATGGGATAAAGACTTTCAGGTTTTGATTGATACATACGATTAACAGAATCAAACGAAAACAATTACATACCATAATTAACGAAACTTACCGACGATGTGATACTTCTTAGACAGGTTACACTCCATAGGTTAAAATGGATTTTGATTATTTTGTTTATAGTTGCTATGCCTTCTTGTGTTAATTTAAATTTTCAAAAAATTCAATTTGTAACGTCTTCAAACTTCAAAACTGGAGCGTGTTCTTTTTCTATAGCTACATAACCTCGTATTAAACACTTAGGATATACCTTGGATACTGCCAAATGTATATGAATTGGTCGCATTATTCTACCTATTCTCAAATTTATTTTTCATCTCAAAAACGCGTAAAGTTCACTACTTTTTTCTTGAAAACTGGGTCTCACTTTACATCCCTGCTCAACTTTTTTTTTCATTAAATAACACCAAGAAAAAATTATATGCCAATGTACCTGAGATGTTCAGCTTTAATCCAAAAACAAGTATCCGGAAATATCCTACTTTTTACAGTTGGTATAAATTTTTTAATGCTAGCGTTTCAGATTTCTGTAGGTATTTCACTGGTAACAATCGAAAACTTTGAGGTTTTATATCTCTACAAAAAATTAAGCTATGTGAACACTTTTTAATAATAAAACTTACTTGTTTTAAAGTGCTCTATAACATATTTCAGTATGAAAAAATTCCGAGCATTTTTTTTTTCATTTTTTTGATATTTTTGTAGTAGATTCTAAAAATATTCGTTATATTGAGCAGTATTTTTTTAAAAGATTCTTGTCATCAACCTCGTTGAGCTCTGTCGGACCCAATTTAGCGTTTTTCAAAATATCGATTTTTCGTGGAGATATCCTCGAAAACGTGTACAAAAAGATGCTCTCTCTTCTAGCTTCAATTTTTCCTTGTGTATCCTCATCCCAAATTTTGAATTTGAAAAAAAAAACGACAAAAATTTCGTTTTCTCTACGAAAAATGCAGCTAAAAAGTTCAGCAATAGCTCGATCGGTAGATAATTGCTTTGTGTATCATCTCCATTAATTATGATCTATCAGAATTAGGAATTACCGAATTACCAATTTAGAACATCTGTCAAATCATGATGTTCAACATGAGAATCAAGCAAGGTTACATTTCATGACTCCAATATTACCACTGAAACATAAAATATGTCGTATATTTTCAGGATTGATAAATATTACTTAAAAAAGAATACAATTATAAAAGAATGAGTAATTAATCAGTTCTTCAACTGTATAATAAAAACAAGATATCGTTTATTTAGATGTAAAAGTATGGCCTTTTATATTGATTAGACATTGAGATCCTGAGATGTAATTTAAGGCACTATTGAACTATTGGATCTGTTCGATAGTAATCTATGGATTGAAATGGATCAATCATAATTTAACCGTTCTTGCAGAGCTTGTGAGTTGTCTTGTTTCAATGCTGCGCTAAATATGCTTGGATGTTGATTTGATAACTACTTGATTGGTTAACTGCTGGGATGAAATAATGTGGTGTCATAATTGAGGTCAAAGCGTTCTTGGTAATTACTGGATTAAACTTGATACGCTAGGAGTTTCTTATATCCGATATCAAGACTTGCGCTTCAATACATGTCGTAGTCAATAGATTGTAAGATGTATTGATACTGTAGAAGGTGATAATGTATGATACTAGTAGGTGGAATACAACAACATATTATATCCATACACATTAATAATAATTTCTATTGTCACATCTAATGGACAGGGGTCCATTAGATCTTATCACACAATCCCAATAACTATATAAACCCATATTTAATTCATTCTAATAAACGGTGCTTTTTACGTTGATTTTAATTTACAAAGTCTCGATAAATCAAATTATGCCTGAAATATGTTTATAAAAAGTGATATGTATTTTCAAAAAACCTTCAAAATTCCAATCGTATTTTGTGCAATGTGAAATGTTAAGACGGTCTCAAGAAATAATCTTGCCAAAATATTACACTTTTCATTAACAATACATCCAGAGGATGTATTTATATACTTTTCATTATAACTATTACACAGAATTGCTATCTAAGAACATTACACCAATTTACTAAGACGCATATATATGAATCAACGTGGACACCTGTTGATTCACTATAATACCGAATATTGACTGCGACCTTGAATGTGCGACCTAAGATATGATATTAACATAACACAATGTTTAATGTGAAAGATGTGTCTGAGTTTAGTTTAGATAGGTACAAATCCCAAACTGCACAAAACTGTTTAACGCACTAGTTCAACTTACTTCGTAGTTCCTGATTCCTGAGCTGTTGTGCCCACTGAATATGTTTAAAAAGATAATAATATACACATGGGCACAAATTGGTTTGTACATGAGCATCGTGCCGTTCTCAAAATTCCATTGCATTTTTTTACTGGAATGGGTTTTTAAATTACATTTGCTTTCATTAAAATATATTATAGACAATACAATCAATTCAATATGTTGTTGATGTCGAGCAATACATGCAAGAACCAATATACTGTATTTACGATTATCATCATTTGGAAATATGTTTATAATTACAGTATAATTTTTGCAGCAAAAATGAGTTTTGCACAAGCATAATAAACTTAAATAACACTTACTGCTTAAATTTATATGCAAGACAAATCTAGGATGATTATATATATATTACTTTATCACTTATAAAATTTAAACAAATTAACCTTCTTTAAACTTACTATTTTAGTTTACGATTGTCAGCTGCAAAAAGATTTGTTTTCAAGTATACACTAGCTACCATCAAAACTATTATGGTTATTAGACAAGACATTAGATTATTCTTTTTTTTTTTGTTTCTATATCATTTGAAATTGTATCACTTTTCTGGAACATTTCGTGAGTTTATAGCCAGTTGTAGCTTTTTATTGAGTAGATATTATGAATGTCTTTGCCTTCGATTGATCTAGTAATCAAGAAATACGTCCAACAATACAGTAGTAAATAATGATATTTGATCTTAGAATGCAGTTAAATAAAATATCAATCTCCAATATAGACTGCTACCTACATTAAAAATATTAGTCCTTTATGTTAGCATGCGTATTCAGATAATAAAAGAAAAGAATACCAGCTTGATAGTAATCTGATATGCCTTATAAAACGGTGAATATATCCTTGGAATATGAAAACAAAAAGAGAGAAACAACACACGTATAAAATGATTTCCAACGCTTTACATTATTTAGCGAATTTAAAACCCTGCTAAATTGCACATTTCAGCCAATGTAAAAGCAGCATCACAGCGCATAAACCTTAAAAAACTAATAAACAAAATAGGCAATACCTGTTATCATAGAAACATACATTATTCTACCAGAAAAACCGTCTGTCGTATCATATATTCATTAAAAAATTGCAAAAGCGAGCCTTTAGGGCGACGCCGTAATTGAGCATAGCAAGATTGAACGTCTAAGTCTCCTCTTATACTGTGGTATATCTAAATATTAAATAAAAATGCCTTTTTTTTTTAACTTTTCTTATATTTAACCACGTACGGTATGAAAACTCAGATTTTGTAGCGGACATTTTCGGGGCTCATTTTATCCTTACCAACACTCATGATTTTGATCAAAAAATAAAAAAATCAAATTTTGGCACCAAAATCAACGTTTAAATATATTACATTGTGAGAGAAAATTGTAGCCATAACTAATACACATTTTATAAAGGCTTAATATTAAATGTTAAGTAATGAAACTTAGCATCTTTGGCCCAAAAACGGTTTTTTGATTAAAAGATTTTCATGTAATATTTTGCAATAAAAATGTTTACTATTTTTTATTGGGCAAATAGAGCGCTAAATCCTGTATATGTGTATATTTTTTGTTTTTATAATTGGTAGTATAATTAACTCTAGATTTGTAAAAACAGAAAAAAAAAAATTAAAAAATGTCAAAATTGATGATCTGGACAAAAATAATTTTCTAAATTAATGTTCCGCTTATAAGCCTCGTAAGTCTTAAAAATAAGAGATTTTATAATACTTGAGAACTTTTTCAAGAATTAATGATGCTGTACCCACTTGATTCAAGCTTATTACTGTAAACCTTTGTACATGTTAATACTATGTGGTAGTTTATTTGATGATAATATTAGGAATGGGCTTCGATTCGAGTTTGAATCGAGTTTTAACGGAAACGGCCATTCGATTCGAGTTGGAAAACGGCCCGTTCTTTTGTAACCCAGATAAAAAACGGGGTGGGAGCAAGTATTGGTTTGCCTTAAGGAGGCTGTTAATAGCAACCTTGTCAAGTTAATATGGGATTATGAATCGATAATAGCATATTTGACAGTTTCACAACTTGAAGTATTTTTTCAATCCTGTTTTCGAGCTTAGCTAACAAAAAAAGAAAAGAAGAAACTCGAATACCCTCATTCGAGTTTGCATAAAAAACGGCCCGTTAAAGCAGTCAAACTCGGTTAACCGTAATACGATGCGTTGTTTGTGAAATCCTAGATAATATGATCTTACTTGATAATTAATGCGCTAGAGGTAATTTAAATTGAGTGTTAGTCTTACCCCTCCAACATCAGAAACATGCACATGGCCATCACTGGGACCTATTATTGCCGCATTTTTACCCTCTTTGTCCCAAGCCAATTTATTCAATGCTTTCCAGAACCAACTTAAGTACTTACAAATGGTTTCTCGGTATTTTCATTCGAATTCCATAAATTAAATTGACTGGTTTCATCTACAGTAGTATCGTAGTATCAAACGTATGATCAGCCCGCCTTATGATAAATAAATGTCAATCTAAAATCAGAAGCATCCTATTGTCATTATTATAGGCTATGAAAAGCTTTAATTTTAATAATACAGCAATTAAATATGAAACAAGATGATGCTAATATCACATGGTGAGTATTTAACAGCTAAGTAAGTTTGATGCAGTATGCTTTTAAACCCCTTTTAAAAAACCTGAGGCAAACACAACATCCTGTTCCTGTAATTTTTATCCATCAAAATGTTGCTATTTTTACTACACAATGAATGCACCTTTTATCAATCTTGATCTTAATGTATATTAGGGTATCAGTTTTTTAACAGTTGTTTTGTTTTCTCTGATTTTGTTATGTCAATATTATATCCTAGATCGCACATTCAAGGCCTTGGTCAATATTCGGTATTATAGTAAATCAACAGGCGTCCACGTTGTTTTACATGCGTCCTAGTTAATTGGTGGCATAGTGTCCTTAGACAGTAACTCTGTGTAATAGCTATAATAAAAAGTATATAAATACATCCTCTGGATGTATTGTTACAGTAATAAAAGATGCAATATTTTTGCAAGATTATTTCTTAAGACCGTTTTAAAATTTCACACTTCATAAAAAAGCTCGGTTGCATAAAAAAAGTTCGGCTCGTTTAGAATAATTAAATATAACGAAAACTTTTGGAATCGACTGAAATGTCAAAAGAGTCTATATAAATGATCTTGCCAGAATATTCTACTTTTATTAACAATACATCCTTTGGATGTATTTATATACATTAATTATAACTATTACTAGGGGTTTACTATCTAAAAATATGATGTAAATCAATGATCCACATTGATTTGCTGTAACACTAATTATAGACTGTGATCTTGGATGTGAGACCTGTGGAACAGACAGAGCTATTCACGGAAAAAAAGTATAAAAAAACAGTAAGAATTCGACTAGATAACATTAGGGTTTTATTATCAAGTTAAATTCTACTTGAGGACTTTTGTAATAAATAAATGTCCTCTTTATTATAGTTTTTATCAGAGAGATTAGGTAAGCATTCCTAGGTCCATACATAGCCAATAATATCCCTTGGCAGACATAAATCTTGATAGTAACCAATCGGTGTATTCATAGAGTTCATGGGTCCTTGATCATAATGGTGTGATTAAATCCACATTATGTTGATTGGTCTTTAACTATAAGTTGCTAGGATAGAAGCTTGGTAGAAAATTTATATTAGTATGAATCAGCATATATCATTTAGTAGTGTAATGTCTATTCATGTCAGCTGTACTTTAATTGAGAATCAGATGAAATGGAGATCAATATAACGTTAGTGGATAAATGTGTACATATTCCACAAGACCTATGATGAGCATTGACATAACATCGACTACAAAAATATCAAAAAAAAAGAAAAAAAAATAAAAATGCTCAGAATTTTTTATACTGAAATATGTTATAGAGCACTTCAAAACAAGCAAGTTTTATTTAGGTGTGCTGTTGAGTCCAGCTTATACTAGTAAATTTGACTGGCAAAACCCGGCTCGACACTAATGCTAGTTTTATTATTAAAAATTGTTAGTGTAGCTTAACGTTTTGTAGAAATATGAGGGCCTAAAGTTTTCAATTTATAGTAGAGAAATACGTGTAAAAATCTGAAACATTAGCACTGAAATATTAATACCACTTGTAAAAAATAGGATATTTTTGGATACTTGTTTTTGGATTAAAGGTCAACATCTCAGGTACATTGGCATATAATTTTATTTTGGTGTTGTTTAGTGAAACAAAAAGTATAGCAGCGATGAAAAGTGAGACCCAGTTTTCAAGAAAAAAGCAGTGGAATTTACGCGTTTTTGAGTCTTTCATTAGATGTATGAAATGTCAAACGGTTTTAAGAAATAATCTTGCCAAAATATTGCATCTTTTATTACTGTAACAATACATCTAGAGGATGTATTTATATACTTTTCATTATAACTATTACACAGAATTACTATCTAAGGACATTATACCAATTTAATAAGACGCATGTGAATCAACATGGACTCCTGTTGATTTACTATAATACCGAATATTGACTGAGACCTTGAATGTGCGACCTAAGATACAACACTGACATAACAATGTAAAATAAATTTGAGAATAGGTAGGAGGTAGTATAATGCGACTAATTCATATCTATTTGGCAGTGTCGAAGGTATACAAGTCCAAGTGTTTAGTACGAGGTTACTGTATATCTGTATATAATCATAGAAAAAGAAGATGCTCCGATTTTGAAGATTGAAGATGGTGACAATTGGAGTTTTTGAAATTTTAGGAAAGTATAGCAACTATAAACAAAATAATTAAAATCCATTTTAAATTATGGAGTGTAACCTTTTCAGGAAGTATCATATCGAGTCCATATATTATATAGCTATATGCTTTGTGACAACAAATTTTTATTAGATGAGATTAAACAATAAAAATATGTTAGGATCAGGGTATGAAATTTGAAAATGCAATTACCATATTTTTCCAATTTGACATTTTAATATAAAATTTGACTTTTCAAGGATTTTTGCGATTAAAACTGAATAATAAAGATCCACCTATGTAACAACAAAATATATGTAATCTAACACTCTACAGTATAACTTTTAATATTTTATTCCAGCACGTTTGTTCTGCAAAATCTAAAGATATCTTTGACAAAACACGGTTTCAGCTTTATTGAGATATATCAAACAAATCGGATCTCAGACGATAAACAAACATTGCTATCACAAAGATAGCGCTATTTTGGTCATATGTGATCAATTATTACGTTAGTAAGGAGTTTTATTTCTTGATTGAAAAGTCGAATTGAAATTTTAATTTAAAAAAATTGTAACAATACTTCAAAACGAATCTACTAGATGGCAGTATTCGTTTGGTATGCTTTGAGACGGTAAAAATAGGCATAAGCTATTAAAATGGAGCATTCAAAGTACTTAAATAAGTGCAGTCTCATTGAATAAATGGAATTTACTGTATTCTACGTCCATTATATATGGATTTGATTATTTGGATTTTTTTTTTTTTTTTTTTTTTTGGCAATTTGCATCTAGCAAATGCAAAAAAAAAAAAAAAGGTGTATCGTGACCAAAACTATCGTATTTAAGCTCAATAACACTCAATAATTGGGTCGCTCATATTAACTTTTTGTTGCAGACACTCTTCCAGAATTGGAAACACTGCTGTATTTAGGTTTGAGCGTCTTTAAAAGTCAATAAGCTCCATATCAAAGAGTTTCGGTGGATTAGAAAGCTCTTTCTAACCATGGAATTGAACAAACAAAAATTATGACCGAAGAGGGTGCACCGAAAAAAAAATATACATGTACCCTTGATGACAAATGATAAATAATAATAATAACGTTGCAGACCCAATATTATATATTATATCAATTGCATTCTTTATAAAACTGTTGTCCATTCTACCTTATCCAATACCTCAAATGTTCGATTTCCCAAGGCTCAATTTTCGCTTTTTAGTCTCAATTTAACATCATTTTTTTCTCAACAAAATTTCATACGAAAACTGTAAAGGTATACACACTACATTCCCAACATAATACTGCGTTAATTTTCTCAGCCAATTACTAAAAGTACCAACAATGGTGAAAATTGTTACACTAGATCATGAACTGGGAAAACGGAGTTCTACGATGATCTCTTTAATCCCAAGGAATATACATTAGTTACAGTTCTGCAATCAAATTATGCCGATTAAAAGAGTAAAAACTAAAGATGCAACTGGAATGTGCGCTAATTGTGGCGTATAGAAATAACTTGCCGTGATCTTAACCACCCATGATATATTATAAGGAATTAAATTCGGGCCATGTGTTTATATGTGTGTGTCAATTATATTTTGGGTAATCAATTTGATACCCGCTTTTGGTTATTTTACTATTTTTATATCATCATACGCGAAATAAAAAAAATAAAGTCTTTTTATAATATTTTGCTTCTTTTTCTCTTTTTTCAAACTATTTTTTTTTTTTTTTTTTTTTTTTCTGCAGAAAATAAAACCTTACAACGGTAGATCAATGGATATTGATTCAAATAAAGATACACCTATAAAAAGTTGGTGGAAAAAGGTCACAAACAATTCGAATAATAAACCAATTTCACAAAAGCAAGGTATGTAGAAAAAGGGTGAGCAGCAATCAATTGGAATATTAAATTAATCGTCCAAAAAAAAAAAAAAAAAAAAAAGACGATCAAATCTTTGGCGTTCCATTACAAGATAGTTTGAAATGTGCTCGAGCTGCTATTGCTTATGTTGACAATGATGTTCAGTATGTTGGATTTATACCAGTTATTGTAGCAAAATGTGGTTCATTTCTTAAAGACCAAGGTAAAAAAAAATCGCCCAACAGTATCCACAAAAAAAAACCAAAAAAAAAAATCTCACACTCTCCCCGACTTTTTATTAGGCTTATACACTGAAGGTGTGTTTCGCATGAGCGGCAGGTAAATGGGATATCATCTATCTAGCGGTTATTCAACAGGCAATTTATTTATATATTGCATAGTGCTAAAAGAATCGGTCAATTACAACAAATCTTCAATACAGCACCAGATTACGGTAGACAATTAGATTGGAAAGGATTTTCGGTTCATGATGCAGCAAATGTATTACGAAGATTTTTGAATTATTTACCTGAACCTGTTATTATACATCAATTATATCAACCATTTCGTGATGTTGTCACTTCAACAACTCCATCAACAGAAGATGAAAAAGTTGTACAATTTCAAAATTTAATCGAACAATTACCAGAACATCATCAATATCTTTTATTTTATCTATTGGATTTATTATCTTTATTCAGTCAAAATGTTCAAATTACAAAAATGGATACTTTTAATTTGGCTTCTGTATTTACTCCTGGCATTTTACTTAATCCAGAACATGCATTAAATCCTACTCAATACAAGACTTCTCAAAAAGTAGTTCAATTTTTAGTTGAACATCAACATTGTTTCAAAATGCCTCGTTCATCTTGGTTCACTGTACTTAATCAGCAACAAAAGGAGGCAGATGAAGCAGCAGCAGTAGCAGCAGCAACTTCAAGTGACAATCCAACAACAGATGTAAAGCAGGATATTAATAAATCATTATCTACCCCAACAACTACATCGACTCCACAGCATCCATCTGCTCAGCGTCATAATAGTCAACCCATTCGTTACAACACAATTAATACTTTCCATACGCCTATTTCTAATACTACTAGCCATCCTTATCATACTCATCAACATCAAAAATCCGTAGATTTATCAGATTCACTAAACTCGTCTTCCACAACAACGCCTTTATCTGTTCTAGCATCTCAACAAAAAGAATCAAGAGTGAAGCGTGCAAAGACAATGCCTTCGAGAAGATCGAGATATGGACCTAATGATCCTTTACAAGTAGTTCAATTAAACAAATCTGTCATTGAAACAAGCCATAATAAATAATTTTTTTAATTCGACATACTTATATTTCGGTGCATGTAAATATTTTTTGAATCAATTTAAAGCAAAATAAAAAATACAAAGATAAATCTGACATATTGAGCTATTACTACCAGTTTTATTTACCATGATAGCTATTCATGAGCTTTCATAAAAACCCTTTAAGTCTGATTCTAAACTTTTTTTCTGAAAAATCAATCCCACCACCACCAGCAGCAGCAGCAGCGCCGCCCAACCTAGACCTTTGCGCTCAACTGATGTCATCATGAGTAGGGTGGGTTAAATATCACAGATACCAGCAATTTTCAAATTTGGAAAAGGGCCCTGATATTGATATTTTCTTATTTTTCCACCTTTTGTTCTTATAATATCAAAAATGCCTGTCGCTAAAATTGTCACTTCCCCTCACTTCTCTATTCTCTCACCCGAGAAACTTATCAAGATGTAAAGAGAGAAAAAATAACAAGAATTGATTTGCATATTTTTTATATTAATTTATTATTATTTTTATTTCTCAGTGCTCCTAACCTTGCCACCTGGGGTGTTGGTGCTGGTTCTGCTGTTCTTCTTTTGGGTTCTGATATTCCTTTGTTGAAGAAGGATATTTTGAGCAAGATCCCTGTTGTTGGTAGTTACTGGGCTCTTCCTTCTACTAATGAGGAAGATTAGATATAATATATACACTCACAAAATAAATCAGAAATTCAGTAATTTAAACATATATACGAAATTGAAATATGTGAAAAAAAAAATAAAAACAATTGAAAGGCGGGTAAGCAAAAGGAGAGGGGGTGCATCGTTCTTTTATTGTATGTACAATTGTATATACATTACATACAGTATCTCCTTTATTACGAAACTCATATAATTGCCCCCTTTGACATGGGGGCTCCCTGAACATGTCTCTCGTAATGTATAAATTTATTCTTGTACACTGCTTTTGCTCCCTTCAAGATCTTATAAATGTATAATATAGACCCCTTGAAATAATAGAATTATTTTTATATATAAATACTCGATGATTTAATGGGAAAAAAAAGAAAAAAAAAAGTAGATATTCTTAATACATTAAAAAATCATGTTAGTTTCTTACATTTCAGCAGGACTTTTATTGATCTCTTCTGCATTGACAGTACAAGCACGTTACATTGATTACAATGCTGCTGCTAGTTCTGCATTGTATCGTCGTGGAAATCCTGGATGCAAAAATATGAACACTAATTTTGCAGAAACTACTGAAGGTTGGGAATTACAAAGAGGTTCTACTGAAGAAACTTATGATATTACTCCCGATGGTCTCAAAATGAAGATTTTAAAGCCTCCACAGTATGAATCAAAATATGAAGCCCTTACTGATAATGATACACCTGAGAGTATGTAAATAATCAAATTAAATAATGTAATGTCCTAACATTTGACGTAGAATTGAGATACAATAAATATGAAGGAAAAGGGTTCACTTTTAATGCAACAACATACATGCAATATGGTAAATTTACAGCTACTGTAAAGTCTGCAAAGGTTCCTGGTGCCGTAACTGCTGTCATTTTGATTGCGGATAATGGCGATGAACTTGATTTTGAATTATTAGCTGGTCCAGCAGACCAAATTACGTAAATTGAGTCTTCAGCATTTTGTCTATTACTCTTTAAACTAACAGTTATTTTGTAGGAGCAATTACTTTTATGGTCCTCATATTGTCTATGGTGAAAATGGAGAGGTCATTAATGCTCCCCAAGGCAATGTTTATGATCAATTCTATACATATTCTATTGAATGGTCCCCTGAGAAAATTGTTTGGAAGATTGATGGCAATGAAATTCGTACAGTAACCAGAGAAGAAACTGATCCCAAAGACGGAAGTGAGCCTGCATATCCTACACATGCTGCGTAAGTTAATATATACTTGAAATACTATTCATATAATCTCATTACGTATATATATATATATATATATAGTCGTGTTCAAATTGGTCTTTGGGATGGTAGTGGTGCTAGTGGCACTGCTCAATGGGCTAGAGGGCCAATTGATGTAAGTAAAACGTTGTTTCTATACATTAAATGATTGGTTTAACAAGTTTCTGTTTGATAGTGGAGCAAGCAAGATGAACCTGTTACGGCATACATCAAGGACGTTGTAATTGATTGTGATCCTCAACACAATTAAGCTATCAAATTACAACTATATACACTTTTCTTGTCTCCCTACAATATCATACTTTCTCTACTTTATTTTTTTTGCAAAGTATTTGTATTAACTCATTTACAATTGGCATTTTTATTATCATAACATCATTATTTACACACATACAGCATTATTTATTTATTTCGTAATAATAATAATAAAGTAAAATATTTGGCGGGTTAAATCTCCCCATCCATCTCATCCTCCTTGTTTTAATGAAAAATCATGTTTTATAGTCTATTTCAGATCTTAAGCATGAATACACAAATCTGTAAAGGAAAAAAAGCGATCTCCTCCTTTAATTCTGAATCTAACCTGTATCCAAAAGAGATATATAAATTTGAAGAATGTACTACACTGCTGTACATCGGAGAATTACAAGGCGAGATTGTGTGTATTTACTGCTTAACAACATTTCAAAGTTGACACTTTTTGAATAAAAAAAAAAAAAAGACATTGAATATATGGAAAGAATGATAATATGAAGAACGTTATTCTATTTTCAGTGCTGTTGATAATAAGAATATTATTTTCCTTTTGTTTTATCAAACGTTTCTCTTTTTTCTCTTTTTAAAATCAAAATGTATTCAAGATCACATAGTACTACCAATGCTCGCTTGGGATGGTCAGATTCCATCAAAAAGTTCAAATCTCAACGTTATGCTAAGCGTATTGCTCCTTTTAAATCAATATCTGATAATAAGGAAACGTATCTAGGAACACAAAATAATACTCTAACAAAAGCAACAACGATGAATGCTAATATTATTCAAAAGGCTTTGTTACAAATGGTTAAAAACCAGAAAAGTCAAAAGCAAGCAATAGCAGCAACAGCAGCAGCAGAAGCATTAATCAAGAATGACCAAGGACATTCAGATAGCAGTGCCCCTGAATTATCTATCAACGAACAAGAACAGAACGATGAACTATCAACTCCTTCTTTAGTCTCTTCAATTTCTTCCTATAATGACAGCGAGCATTCACTTGACATGGATCGTATTATACAAGAGTTATTGGATAACGATGATACAAGTTCTTCTTGTTTAGATGATGATGATCAAGATGTCGTAGAAAAAGCCGTTTTAATGATGAACAGTACAAGAAAAAGCCAAACATGTCCAGATTTGACAATTGTAACAAATAATGTAGACGCTCAAGTACGTGAAGAAGAACAGAGACCCCTACCTCCTTTACCAAACAAAGAAGAATCAGAGCTAACTATTAGCAGCAATAGCATCGAGTTATGTAGTAAAACAAGTATCTTGAAGAAACATGCTACATTAAAGATGACACGTGCAGCTTCCAAGGGACAAATTCATCTCAAACGTGCCGCTACTTGGTTGAATCAAAAGATGCTACTTGCTTCTCCTCAGGTACAAAGCCTTGGCTTATTGGTTTCTAAAAAGTATCATTCGGTTACTAGTTTTGGTGGAAACGCCATGTTGCGTTTGAATAGTAGTAGTAATCTCGACAATTTTCCGCCAGTTGTTTCGATCAGTGCTGCTACCAGTGCATCTGATTTATCGAGTATGGATGAGCCAGAGCAACAGAAACAAGTTAAAAAGTTGGGATTTTCCGAGGAACTAGTCTATGGTACTGATGCTGACCATTTCACATATTTAAGGTAGATGCTTCTAGCTGAGCGTGTTTGTATAAATATTAACTATATACATTAGAAATCAATTGGAACAAAAGATTTCGCCTTCGAGTAAAAGAACCTCCAATGTTATGAATAAGAGAACATTTGTTACTCCAAAAAGAATCATGTATTGCCGAGGTATGTATTTCTGTATGCAAAAATGGCAATAACCAGGTAGTAACATGGCTGTTTATAGTTATGCAGATCATCAATCTTGCTTCTACTCGTGGTAAGTTTTCTAAATATAATGCGTGAGCGTATGTGCGTTGTATAACTAACTCGGAATTGTTATCCTTTATCTCCTTATCTATTGTCGACATTCACCTCCTTCATGTATCGAACGTATTATTGTGGTTCTAGATTGCGATTATGAGCTACATGTGCAATTAAACGATGTAACCATGGCTTCTAAACGTGGTGTTTTGCGCAAGGTCGAGAGAAATATAAGTGCTGATAGACCTTATGATGAAGCTTTAGTATTGTAAGTATTTAGCACATTGTAAAATGACCAAAAGATTAATTTGTGTACACATTTACAGCCAAGTTGAAGAGCCGTTTTCACTCAATTTTGTTGTTGCTGCTCGCCATACCAATACTGTATTCCGTGAAGGGTTAGCCAAAATGGGTATTTGGCCACTTGGGACAGCAAAAGAGACAACTACAGCAACAAAACCAAAATCTTTACCACAACTACCTATTGCGGGATACACATGTTTGAATTTCGAAAACAAAATGGACATTTTGGATCAAGGAATTTCTCGATTTAGATTGAACAAACCCGTTGATAAATCATCCAATCGTTGGTTAAATCTTGAGTTATTGATTGATATCAAAGTAGAAGAAGTGTTACCTGCAGTAGTTCATCGATTCCCTTGGTCATACACAACAAATGAATGCTCTGCATCTTCATATGAGAGTATAGATGAGGAGATAATTTCTGATCCTAGAGAATTGCTTGTTTCTCAAAAGCATTGTCAAGGAGGAGATTATCTGACTATTTATACCAGAGGAATGGCACATCCAGTAAGTAGATATGCATAACCGTTGAGTGGTTGTTAATTTTTGTATTTTATCGTAGACCTGGAAACGTTATTGGGTTGTTATGGAAGAAAACCAACTTGTTTTGCATGATTTTACATTCAAGGTATATATGCATATTCATGAATCCTAAATATATATAGTAACAAAATGCATGCACATTTGTAGGATGCAAAGCAGCCCTTGAGCATCATTTCCTTAAAACCATTATTAACAGTAGGCAAGCCAACTCTCGATGATTGTGAAAATGTAGGCATTGCTAGGAAGACAGGAATTATGCTTCAATTCAACAGGACAAGTGCAGTTTTATCAGAACCCGTCAGACTGGAGAGCGATGAAGGTTTAGATGGGAAGGCTTATGTTTATGGTGATAATGAGCAAAATACAATTCACTGGCGTAGAGCATTAAGTGCTTACGTTTCAGCTGACGAGACAACAACAAAAAAGACAGAGATAAATAATACTGATGATGGTGTAGATTTGCGCTTTTTATGGTAGTTTCTTCGATATAGTTTAATACCCCTTATTCGATACATTCATGTTTGTTTGAATGACGTGAAATAATCAAAAATTTATATATATATCTACATATAGCCCAATAAATGCAATGTTTAAGAACGCAGGAATGTCCAATTGTAATTGTATGATCATGTTCTTTAACTCCTATTATAATGATAAAGGATACATGATATATATCTTTTGGGATATGTATGCTATTTGATATAATAAGAAACAAAAACTTTTATAAACATGAATATAATATTCATTTTTATATACATCAATAATGCGTTTGACACTTGAAATGACATTATTAAAACAGGTGGATTGTTGTAGATGCATGATATAAAAAAAAATTGAGAAAAGCTCAAAACTTTCAAACTTCAAAATCAGAGAATGCGCCCTTTTCTAGAACTAAGCCTATACTAAACATTTCTTGGAATATATCCTAGACACTGCTAAATAGATATAAATCAATAGCATAACGCTACCTGTTTATAAATTTATTTTTTATCTCACGGAAGACTCAAAAACGCGTAAAATTCGCTGCTTTTCACTTGAAAACTGGATCTCATTTTTCATCTCTGCTCTACTTTTTGTATTCACTAAATAACACCAAGAAAAAAATATATGCCAATGTACCTGAGATGTTCACCTTTAATCCAAAAACAAGTATCCAAAAATATCCTACTTTTTACAGTTAGTGTTAATTTTTCAGTGCTAAGGTTTCAGATTTTTTACGCGTATTTCACTGCTAAAGGATTGAAAACTTTGAGGTTTCATATCTCCAGAAAAAATTAAGCTATACTAACACTTTTTAATAATAAAATTTACTTGTTTTAAAGTGCTCTATAACATATTTAAATAAAAAAAAATTCTGAGCACTTTTATTTTTTTTTCATTTTTTTTGACATTTCTATAGTAGGTTTCAAAATATTGGTTAAATTGAGCAATATTTTTTTTGCATTCTTGTCATTAAGCTTGTTACGGTCTCTAGTATCCAATTTAAAGTTTCTCAAAATATTAATTTTTCGTGGAGATATCCTCAAAAATGTGTGTAAAAAGGCACCTCCATTTCTAGCTTCCATTTTTCCCTTATATACCCTCATCCCAAATTCTGAATCTGAAAGAAATTTGGACAAAAATCTTGTTTTCTCTGCGAAAAATGCAGCTAGAAAATTGTACAATAGCTCGATCGATAGATAATATTTTTCCGCATTATTTCAATTAGTTATATTTTAAATATACTTATAAAAAGTGATGTGTATCTTCAAAAAACCTCCAAAATTTCAATGTCATTTTACGCAAAATTTAATGTGAAATGTTTGTCTGAATTTTATTTAAATGAATATATAATTAAAAATTATACAAAAAACATTTAGTAAGCTAGTTTGACTTAATTTACAGTTGATGAGCCATTAAACGAATTTGTTTTTTCAATCATTTTTTTTTTTTTTTTTTATGGATGAAAGGTTGTATTTTTTTATTAAAAGCGGGGTTTTGTTTTAAAAAAAATAAAACTCATCGATGAGGGATTGAGGTGTGTGCGGGGCAGGGACAACTCAAAATGATAACGAATGAGGGTTAATTAAATACGGTAGTGTTTGTTGAGAATCTGGAGGTCCTTGTGGATCAAAGGAATCACTCGCATCGGATGAAAGGGAATGGAATCAAAATGTTGGCGCCAATGAGCTTTCCAAATCTGATACATTGTGGTGGCTAAAAGGTCGATAATTGTAATTAGGGGGACGGAGGGGCGGAACAGGAATGAATCTAGAGTTAACTGAGACATATGTTTGAATACGCTATGGATAGAAAAGGACGAAAAATTGCTGAGGTAAGTAGGAAGGATATTAATCCAGATGTCTTTCTTATGTGGACATGAGAACAGGAGATGTTCAGCTGTTTCGATCTGATTACAAAAAATACAACGGTCAGAATCAACAATACCGGGGATCATGGCTAATGTAGACTTGTTCGATAGTTTTTGTTGTAGTAGTCGGTACCAAAGATTTCGAGCAGGAGGGTGCATTGGGTTTTGTATAAATTGAACCCAACCAGAGGCGAGGATGTTCGGATTGTAGAAGCGACCATGATCAATACGGCCCTTATTACGTATAATATGCTTACAGATACTGATGTTTGGTGCTAATGAAAGAAATGTCTCTTGGATTGTGAGTAGCTTTGTGATAAATGGCTCAATGGTGACGGGAGAGCAATTGATGAGTGATCTGGACTGATGTATGTCCTCCGGGGAAAGTGTGGAGTAGGGCAAAAGTCCCAAATGAAAGGCAAAGTATTTATGCGCCAAGAGTCGGCAATCATTAACCGCTTTTTGGATTCTCCTGAGCAGGCCTGGATACGAGCAATCAGCAGGAAAGCGAAAGTGAAGGAGTTGGTCTACTGGGTCGAAATAGAAAAAATCTGAGACTTTCAGTGTAAGAAGGTTCTTGGAGAACTTGAATGCCAAACCCGGGTGGGCAACGTTGGGATACAGCGTCTCTTGGATGGGTAATGATAAACACGCTGCTGCTGGTGGAATCTGTGGCCAGAGTGTAGCAGGTAGCCTATTTGGGAAACAAGCATCGAAGGCCTTGAAGAGCAAGGGAAAGACGGATGACAATACCAGTGGACGTTTGGGAAATCTCCAACCAGCAAATAGTAGTGGCAGTGCTGGCGAGGGAGCTGCATATGTAATTTCAAGGGAATCAGAGATTAGATGAACAAGGAATGAAGGGACTACAGTAGGAACAGAGATATATGTATTGATAATGGCCTTAATATATCGGAATTGAAAGACATATTGTTGGATTTCAGCATCTAGTAAACCAAGGCCTCCCTTTGCTTTAGGTATATAGAATATACTGCTTCGCATTTTGGGAAACATTTTGCCATAGATAAACCGGTGTACCCGTGTGCGAACTTGATTGAAAAAAACTTTGGTAAACGGGACTATACGCAATACATGCCAAAGTTTTGTGAGAACCAGCACGTTGGCGATACGAGATCTTGCATATATAGATATGTTACGTTGTGAATGTGGAGCGATAACAGAATCAATGTGGGTTAACATCTCATTTGTGAAGGCTTCTCGTTGTTGGATAGTGAACCAAATAGGAAATCCTAGATATGGTAAATAGCCGGTAGAATTGGAATCAAACCAACGCATTCTCTGATTGCGGACAATATAGTTCTGAAGGCGAACACCTTTGTAAGAGGTGAGGGCAGAGCCAGAAAGGGGGAACGCAACGGACTTATTGTAGTTGATTAAGGAATTAGAAGCTTTGTTGTATGTCTTTAGGCAATCTTGTAAGGCGTGAAATTCACTAACAGAGTTTATGTATAACATCACATCGTCCGCATAAGCTAGGAGTTTAACAGGACGGTTGGGGGCGATGTAGTTCAGCCCTTTGGTAAAGGTAGTATGACCGTGTTGTAATGAATAGCCACTAATATCCTGATGAGCCAAGATAGATTGCAGAAATGGTTCTATGGCGAAATTGAATAATAAGGGTGAGATCGAATCCCCCTGCCGCAATCCACGTTTCTGAGAAACAGCTGGAGACAGGAAACCGTTCATATTGACAAAGATTTGATTATTAAAAAATAGATTTTGAATGCAATGGACAAAAGCGGTTGGAAACCCAAATTTCTCGAGAACTTTGACCAGATAGGTGGGATGAATTAAGTCGTAAGCTTTGGTCTGATCTAGCATTACGCCTACGTATTCCACGCCATCTGCACCGGTTTTCTGTGCATCTTCAAGGATTAGTTTGTTGGTTAATCCGTGATCACCAATAAATCTATTACGCATGAACCCAGCCTGGAACTCAGTTATCAACTTCGACGCGAGAGGAACGATACGAGAATTTAGCATTCTGGTAAAGACCTTACAATCTGTGTTGATAAGGGAGATGGGCCGCCAATTAGCCAGATCAGTCAGATCACCCTTTTTTGGGATCAACGCAATGCAAGCTTGTTGCCAAGATTGGGGAAATCTCGCAAATTGAATGGCTTCGTTGTAGACAGCAGTGGCAATAGATCGACATCGCGGATGGGCAATCACCAGATGAAGAATTTCATATGGTAGACCGTCTAAGCCGGGGCTACTCTTGCGAGGGCACCGTTTAGATCCTTCCAGGATATCATCATAAGTAATTTCATGAAGAATGGACTGAGCTTCGCTGATGGAGAGTTGCTTGTGAATATGACCCAACATGTCATCCAAGCAATTTACATCAATACGTTTGGCGGTATAAAGATCTGAGTAGAATGTATTAATAGCTGCCAACTTGGATTCAGTGTCTTCACAGTTGACTCCAGTGACAGGATGTATGATCTTCTTAAAGTTTCTGGATGAATTTCTGCTTGCTATGGTACGAGCCAGATATCCAGCTGATTTCTCGTTAAATTCGAGCCATTTCTTCCCTGCTCTAAGCCTAGAAGTTTCGGCTCGTTCTTGCTGTATCTTAGCAATTTGGGATTCAACCTCGGGTAAGAGTGTCTGCAAAACATGAGTATCATGACGATATCGACGTAAAATACTATTTCGATCACTTTGGAGTTCCCGCATTATTTGCTTTTGTTTAACAGCACGGATACGGCAAAAATTTTGAGTAACTTTTTTTACCATATTTTTTATGTAATCCCACTGTTCCTGAACTGAAATTGAAGTAGTTAATTTGTGTAGTATATAGTTGTCCAATTCTTGGTTGAGTTTTCGAACATATACCGGGTTGGTAGCAAGGTGAGGGTCAGCTCTCCAGGTACCTTTACCGATATGGGAAGCACCAACAGTGTATGTAAATGAAAGGAGCGCATGATCTGTCCATGCTGTCTTTATAAAAGCAAGATGGGTGTCATTGATATTTGAGTGTAAGTTGGATCCAGCAAAAACATAATCAATTGTGGACATATCAGTTCCTCTTTTAAACGTTATGTCATAAAAGGATTCTCCAGAAACGTTAAAACAATCATGGAGGTAAGTTTGTATGAATTGGAGGAGGTTAGTGCATGGATTAGTTACGGAGAAATGCTCACTACTGTTGTCGAATGAGTAGTTGAAGTCTCCAGCAACGATCATAGACGATACTATAGACTCGAAGTCAGTTAAGGATAGAATCATATTAATCATATTGGTAAAGAATGTGTTTTTGCTACGGACGTTGTGTTCCGCAGGTGCATATAAATTGAGAATGTAAAATGGTGGTATGGAATTATCAACGAGTGAGAATTTTGCAAGTAACAAACGTCCATCAACGGATTCATGAACCTTGACCATTGAAATGGATGGGTTGAAGTTGATAATTGCGCAATAATGCGTCCAGAGGGACTCATGGCATAAAAATTTGTGGTGCATAGAAGTAGTAAGTTCATCAAATTGGTCTGAAGGAATGTGTGTTTCTTGACATAATAGTATATTAAACTTTTCGTTTCTTAAGTGTCTGACGAAATCGTCAGTGAGTGTTGGATTGTTTAGTTTAGGGAAGGTTCGACAATTGATAGAACCCATCTTCATATTTAAAAGCATAGGGTTATTATTCATTAGATAAGATGATTTAGTAACGTGCAGGGCTATTAGAGACCCTGCCGTACCTAGTCTTATAACCAGCACTACTACTTCCATCCGAGTGGGATGCATCGACAGAAACGTATTCTGAAGGAGACGAATCTGACCTGTGCGTGGAGTCGCCAACACCAGAAGGTGGTGCTTGCGGTGAAGATTCTCTGTTGAAATCAACTTCCATGCCTTGATTCTGAGATTGTTCCTCAGGAACGTCTGCAGAATCGACTTCCATGCCTAACTGCTGCTCCTCCGCCACAGTAGGATAGGGGGGAAGGTTAGATGAACTAGCCTTGCCATCGTCTTCTCTTTCCTGAGAAGGGGAAGAAGCTTGAGCTGTGCGAGCATCAAGCGCAGAAGCATTCAAAGAAGAATCTGCTTGATCAGAGCGATCTTCTTGAACAAAGTTAGCTGTCGAAGAAGCTGTATGAGCAACATTCGAAGTAGCGGGAACAGAGGAAACAGGTCCTTTGGCCTTTTCATGTTCAGAGAAATCCAAGGCTTCAAATGGATTGAAGGTGGCAATTGGAGGAGGTCCATTAGGACGTCCCTGGAGTCGAGGACTACGATTGTCTGTACGTGCTCCGGTAGTAGGAGGAACAGCATCCGTACGAGGAACTTTTCTTCTGCGGTTCCATCGTGCACTAGGGCAGTCAGCTTTCAAATGATCAGGACTTTGACATTCGAAACAACGTTTAAGGTTACGTTCGCGGACTACCGGGCAATCAGCCTTGATATGGTCTTCAGAATGGCACTCTTTGCATACCATCTTCATATTACTCCAAACTAGAGTAATCTTACGATCCCCTGAGAAATCAATTTGATGATGAAGTTCAGCAGGATACACTTTGGAGGTATCACAGTTGAGGGTTGCAAAGCCTCGTCCGTTGAACCAGTGTCCACTTGGAATGTGATGGAGACCAAGCTCCAAAATATCCCCACATTGGCTCAAAATTTCAGTCAAGCGTACACGAATGGAATTTTCATCCAGACCAGGAATACCGGTTATACCAACACGGATAATGTTTGCATTGGTACCTAGAGTAGGACTGACCACAATGTCTTTACCGTGAACAGTAAATTGACGGTTAAGTGCCGCAATTCGTTCCTCTTCATTAAGGAAGGAGATTTCGAAAAATTTCTTGGATTTGCCAACGGCTCGCATAGTAAGAATGAGTCCGGTGGGATATTGCTCTCTAAGGATTGTATTAAGATCCTTCTGTCCGAAAGTCATTCCATCAAATTGAGAACAATCCATAACAATAGAATGGGGTTCAGTTGCCTCAAGGAAGGGAGTGTTCTTAGAAAAGTACGTGTTCAGGTTTTGTAGGTCAAAAGAGTCCAGGTTAGGAGAGACGTTATAGTTTGTACGCTCCTGCTTCTTTGCGAGTTCGGCCCAAGTCTGACAAGTAAAAGGTTGATTATGTGGATTATGGCGAGATTCCTGAGTAGTTCTGCCAGTAGAACTATCAGGATCCCTTACGTTCGATATATTAGTAGAGGAAGCCATGTTTCAATCATTTTTGGATCGATTTGTGATGATATTGATGAAATCGATTTTGGAACTCAGTACTCATAGGCTATAAGCTATAGTGTGAAATGTTATTTTGATTATCTCAACGAAAAATCAGTATTTTTTGTTGAAATAAAATGCAGAGTAGCTTTCGGTTGGATCTAATTTCTATTTGCCTTTTTTCTTTGTATATTTTTAATCAAAATAACCAAAATAAAAGCTAGACATCTTGCGCATATTATGGTACCAGAAGATTTGACATAAACAAGGCTTATTGCTATTTGTTCTATTAACTAAATTATGCCTATTATTTAACAATTTTTACGTTTCTAGATACTAAAAATACCAAAAGCTTCGAACTGCTTTTGAAATCAATGCAAAATTTATGTCGTAAACTGTAACTTCAATTTGATGTCTGATAGTCCCGAAAATCTTTAAATACATTATAGATCGCATAAAAGACAACTTACTTCTTTACTGATACAAAAATGCACATATACACAGAACATACATACGATAACCCTTGCTTTCACATCTTAAACTATATTATAAACCCAAAAGTTTTCATGGATTGTCCTTTTAAAACAAGGAGGAGGCAGGTTGTTGGTTAGTAGTAAAAAATTTGTGTAATATTATGTAAATTTTCTGTTTTATTAGTATATATGAGGAAATTATTAACTTTATTTAATTGTATTATCAGAGAAAAGCAACGAGAGAGAGGGAAAGTGGTATTTAGTAGTTATTTTTATTTTACAAGGCTGACAAAACTTCGTTCTTACGCTTATCATATTCATTGAAACGAAGCACAGCGTAATCCATGTAATTAAAATCAATGTCAGAGACCATAGATTGTATCATGGCCCATAGACCCCAATAATAGTGTGATGCGAGTGAGAATCCATCAACTTCCTTGAAGAGTTGTTGCTTTTCTGCTTCGGTAGGCTTGACTATAATTTTTTTTTAAAAAAATACATTAAACACTGTTATAATAACGATGTTTTATTATTTTACCTCCATTATTGTTCTCTGTAAGATACCAATCGTACCATTTCATTTGGAATTCCTTTGTAGGATATCTCCAATATTCGCATTCGAATCCAGCGAATTCATTAAAATGATTTCCAATATCAAATCCTCGGAAAGCATAACAGCCATACTCATAATCAATGAAACTTGCTTCTCCTAATATGTATAAATGAAGTGTGTCAAAAATTGACTGGTGATTGAGAATTTTTTTAAGTGTATTACCTTTTTCTTGGTCGTAAATGATGTTGCCGTATAATAAATCATTGTGAGAAAAGACAATAGGAGAATCAAGCTTTTCTAATTCTTGAATCAAGAATTCCAACTATATAGTGATAAAATATTAGTCCACTTTTTTTTTTTTTTTTTTTTTTTTGATTTATTCTCAACTAAAAATACCTCTTGTCTGATCTTTTTGATATCAAATCGATTTTCAAAGATGGATTGAGTTTTGGGGTTCTCATACTTTTCAGGTACTAAAAATTACAAAAAAAAAAAAAAAAAAAAAAAAAAGATTCATTAATTTCACCATGCCAACAAATATAGACGCACTATTAAAATATTTACCTTGATCTAACCACTTGAACATGGTTGACCATAACTTTTGTTCTCTTGTGTTAGACTTGATAATATTTTGTTGAGGTAATTGAACTTGATGCCATTTGCCAAGTTTCTTTGCAATCCATTCGGCTGTCTTTTCTTGTCCTAATTCCTCTACTGTAGATACTTTTCCTTTAATAAATCCATAAACTAAACCATTTCTGAATCTAGCATAGAGTGGTGGGCACATATTTTGAGCAGATAAGGTAATGATATTCTATCATAACATGTTACACAAAACGGGTATTATTAACTACCTATAATAGATTACTTACAACTACTTCTTGTTTGCGATCAATAATCAATTCAGATCCTTTACCATAGGCACGGACAAGTACCGAAAAATCAGTTGGTTTGTAAGTTACTCGGACCACTATAGACGATTTAGAGGTTAATATCGCTCTAAATATATACAATTATAGCAGTAAAAACTTACATTGGTTGGTGATACCATCCTTACATTGAACGAATCCAATATCTTCATACTGCCAGTTGGGAAATACACAAGAAACAACCTTGAAAGCGCCATCAAATAAGGCAGTATTGGATACTTCAATGTCAAAATAAGGAGTAGATTCAATAAGTCGGTTTAAAGATTCTTCGACAGATAAATTGTTGTCATCATGAGATGGTCTGTTTGAAGTGTTTGGTGGCATGGTTTTTTCTTGTTGAGGGTATAGTTTCAAGGAAAAAAAGTAGAAACAAACAGAAAAAGAAGTAAAAAAAGAAAGAAAAAGCTTTTTTTTTTTTCAGGTCAAACAAAATGGATTGAAAAAAGGGGAGAGACGAACCCAATCAAGAGCACACCCCGGGCGTGATCAAGTCACATGCTGTAACGAGAGAGCACTGTCTACCACTCAAAAGACATCTATTTACTTTCTCGATAAGAAACATTACAAAAAGGAATGTTACATTTCATATATCATGCTGGGTTTAATCCAAAAAAAGATTTTGAGTGGACATCAGGCATATGAAATATCGAAAACGACGATGCATAAATTTGAGCATTTGAAAACACGTTTCTTACTAGTTGCATATGCAATCCATCTTGAGACATTTGCCTTGTCAATTATCATTACTGCTAATATAATTTATTTTCTATAATTCTAGAAATGCTTGGAATCTCTAACAAATCGTTTCCATAGCAACCGATGTAACGCATCTTAGCAACAGACTTGATATGAAATAATGCCACAAATGCCTATTTAAAGCGATCTCTAAGCCTATTCATGACATATATTCATTTATCACATGGAAATATAGTATGTTTGCCTCCTTGTTGGTTGGTGTCACCCTTGATTTAAATCGGAATGTCCATAAATTACATTGATCAGACTAGATCAAACAGATTTCACCCAACCATTGTTCATTTATTTGTATCCCAACAATCCTCTGTATCAACTGCGAGATAAGCATTTCTTTTGCAGAAAAATACCATGAACAATTCTAGCACCTTTTCAAGTTGTCGCTACTTTTTTTCGAATTCTTAAGAAAATGAGATCTTTTTCATTTTGGAAAATGCTACCTTTAAAGAGTTTTTATGGAAATTAAAAGATGGAATATCGATAAATAATAATAATGCACATCATTGATGAGTTGGACCAAAATGAAGCAGTGTTTTTTGTTTCGAGGTTTTCAGCTCTATTTTTTGTCAATTTCTATATTTGTCACCAGAAACGACAATTGCTTTTGAGTATTATCAAAAGCTAATACTGGATTCTAATATATATCATTTTTCTCGGGATTGTTCAGTATCAAAATGCATGCATAACACTTTATTTTTAAAACCATATGGTCGTATTTCATAGCCAAAATTAAATAAATACAATGACTTAAATAAAAAAAGGATAGCGCACACCCAAACAAAGAGGATGAAGAAGAAAGATCAAAAAGAAGAAGAAGAAGGAGGAGGACAATAGAATGAATGAAGAGGAGAAGAAGAATATACAAAAAAAAAAAGCGATGCAATTGTTCAGTAACTTGTCTTTGCATTATCATTAAATATTATTCTAACTATTGGCACAGTACGATGAAAAGCTTCTTATAATTGAAACAAGCCTGCGGCAGCACCAGCTGTACACCGCGTAGTGGTGTTGACCAGCTTATGCTAAATATTCAATTAATTTAATTCGAATTTATGCGGGGAGGCTATACTATTGCTCCGCTTTATTTATTGGCGTCACAGCTCAATTAAAGCTAAATGTACGGCATCGTCTCTAATCTGTTTACCCTTTTTCCCATACATAAATAATAATGAATACCTTATTAAAAAACTGCCGCCCAGTATGTTCAAAGAGGTTTTATGCAAGTGCAAAAAAAATCAAATCACCATTTGAAGTTTTATCATTAAATGAATCAGCATCTACAGCGGAAATAAAGCAAAGATATAAAGAACTAGCTAAACAATTACATCCAGATAGGAAATCAACTGGAGACTTGGCTAAATTCCAAGAATTGGTGCAAGCATATGAATTATTAGTTGATCCAAATAGAAGGTCATATTATATCAAGTCAGGTTACGGATGGGGTACCAATGCTTCACAAAGCAGATATCCACCACCTGGTTACAGACCAGCATCATATACAAATGCACATTGGGCAGAGCCACCTTCCTCTTCTTCATCATCTACTGCTACTACTCAATACACTAATAACGCAACGTTTATGTCTATCCTTGCAGGAGTAGTCGTTATGATAGCCACTGCTAATTTTTTCTATTTTCAATCTTCACATGCGACTATGTTAAATGCAGCTGATCAACATCACTTTAAATCTAGTCAGGATTTGAAAAAGGCACGCACAGAAGCCAAATTATTTGGAAATGATAGAGGCGTTAAAAGGGTTATTGACAATAGAATGAAACAATTTAGAAATGAAGACAAGCAAGACGAGGCCTGATAATTTACAATATATTTTATTTAGCTTTTAATTTTTCATCTTCTTCTTTTATACTTTCAATTTCTGAAATATATCTTCTCGAAAATACTTCAATATAATAATTTGCCCCATTCCAAACACTAACTGCAAACATGACAATCAAAAAAGTTGTATGCAGCCAAAAATATCTGAATAAAAAGTAGGTTGGAATCGATGTTGCAATGTTGTAGACCAATTGCAACAACATGAACATTTCTGATTTCCATTTGGGTCCAAACATGAATGCCATATTTTGAATAAATCCTTTTTTGCCATGTGTATCATCCAATAACCAAGAATAGGATGTTAATCTTAATCCAGATTCTACTTTATCTCTTCTTCCAACCATAATAAATAAATAATAAAGTGCTTGCCAAATGCCGTAAGCCAATGTTGAGTAGACCATAACATGTTTGAAGGTTGGTAATTCCATGTCATTTAAGGCAGGAAATCTTGCATCGCGGTAAGATGTAACAAAAGGTGTATTATCACAGTAAATGTCTTGTTGAAGCTCTGGCATCCATCTTATACAATACATTACCAAAGGGGGGAATATGTGAATGAACACAGATGTGACCTTATCCAAAGAGTGAAATACCAATGAGTTTCTCCATGTGATGATGGCCCATGCAACCGGTCCGTTTGTCATACAAAAAGAGGCCAAAAACAATAGTTTCGAGGTAGGATAAGCCCATAAGAAAAGCATTGTCATTGCATTCACAAAGTAACATATATCGAAAATAAAGTAATGCCATCGTTTAGAGCGATAAATCACATAACGCAGTATTAATAGAATGATGAGTTGTACGCTATAATAGGAGGGTATCAAACTGGGATAGCGCAATGCGAGCGCGGGTGCAACACAGGCATTGCCGACACCCACCACGAAAGAGACCTTATCCCTTAATTGCACTGTTTTGGCATCACGATTCATACGTTTATCAATTTTGTGATATTGTCTCACCAATAATTCTTGAATTCGAGATCGTTGGTCTTCTAGTTTCTTTGTTTGTGTTTTAATACTGTCCCTAGTTTTGTTGGTCCATTCTGACGATTTTGTTATAAACTCGCGTTGTTTGTCTTCTAATTGATTTGTAACTTGATCTAAAGCCGCTGATAACATATCAATCATATCGAAATCGTTTTCTGATATGAAATCCGATGTCTCCCATTCATCCAAAGAGAACATATCCTCGTTACCAAAGTTTTTGATACCTGAAGCCGAAGCTGTTTCCGCCGCCGCTGCTGCTACAGTTGTATCTAGTAGATCTTTATCGTTCAATTCACTTAAAGTGTCTTGTTTAAGAGTCATTTTTGTAAATATAAATAAATAGAGAAAGAAGAAAGAAAAAAGAGAGGAAGAAAAAGGAATAATAACCCCCCCAAAAAAAAAACGGATTTATAGGGAGAGTTAAACGTTTTATGCCTATATTCGGGTTCAAATAGTATATCTTTTTGTTCTGTTTAAACCAATAAAAGCACCTTGTGCAATGTTTCGAATTTTCATATGTCAGATACATCAAATTTAGACATAGCACGCGCAGGGAGAGGGGTTCATATAGCTTGAGATTTATATTGGGTGATGATCATTGCGATTATTCAACATGATATATTCAGTATATAATTTATCTCATGTTGATATTAACATTTTGTTACAATTATATAATCGTCAAAAAGTAGCATGATTAAATGTAGACCATTATAATCGCTCTGATGTCATGGTAGCGATTATCGTCATTTTGCCCATTACATTAATTATAATGCTTGTTAACTACAGTCGGGGTTACTAATGTTTCATCCAAAAAAAATTAAGAAAATGAAAATATAATGAACACCTATTTTCAAATTTGGTTTGCTCTTTATTGCAAGTCTCTGATAATTCTATACTTCGTCAAAAATAAGATATATATGTTTATTACTTGAAAGTAAAAATAAAATAATAAAACTAATATTTTGTTGCTTCTCCCTTGCTATCTATAATTGCCTTGCATCTTTTGGGCATACTTTCAATTAACTTGGCAGCGAACTCAACATCAATATTCTCCCAAGCGACGAGAAGTTCCCGTCGAAGGTCTTCGGTATTATTAATTAGATGTTTACGGCTACGTAATTTACGAGCGAGCTCGCTCCAAACATGTTCAATGGGGTTGAGATCAGGACTTTGTGATGGCCAGTCCTCCATAACATTCATTGAATGTGATCTCTTCCACCATTTTGCATATGCACCTGTATGACAGGTAGCATTATCCTCCTGAAACACAAAATTAGTACCTTCATTTTGATGTAAGTCTTGAACCCATGGAATGTAGTGTTGCGACAATACATCAATATATGATTCTTGATTCATATTTCCGTCAATAAAGACCAAAGGTCCAAAACCCCCAGCCCAAAAACAAGACCAAACCATCACACTACCATCACCAAATTTTACCGAACGTAATATATGGCAACTCTCATACCTTTCACCTTGTTTTCTTAGAACTAATGGTGTACCATCATTGCCACAAATACGAAATCTTGACTCATCAGACCAAACCACTTGTCTCCATTGTTCATTAGACCAATTGATATGAAATTGTGCCCATTCCAGTCTATTTTTTTATGTTCCTCTGTTAACTTGGGTTTAACAGCAGGTTTATAGTACTTGAAGCCCAACTTTCTTATCCATTTTCTTGTTGTCGAGCGAGAGACATTTTTTCCCATCATTCTGAGTTGCCCCGTAATGGTCTCTGATGTTTGAAAGGGATCTATTCTTATTGATCGCTCCAAATGGCGTTGTGTATAATCATCAAAGGTAGATGGCCTTCCAGTACTTTTTCCTGTTAAAGTAGTACCAGTTTGATCTCCTCTGGATATGATACTTTGGATTGTAGGACGCTTTATGTCAATCATAGTAGAAATGTCATATTGGCTAAATCCAAGCTGTTTTAAATAAAAAATTGCGCCAAGCTTCATTTTTTTTACATCTTGCTTGGTTCCTGTTGGGTCTTGCAATTTTTTGATGTTAATTTCAAAAGTTTTGGACATTGTTTTATTAATAAAGAAAGAGTTTGAAAGAAAAGTATAACAAAAAAAAAATAGAAAAAATAGGGAATGGATGAAACATTAGTAACCCCGACTGTATATACAGATGGTACAAATCGTTTTTTGAACACAGAATGTCGAATAAAATTTCGCTAATCACATACATTTTATATCATGTAATATTATAATCAGGAAAGTAAGAGCTCAAGGCCTTGATACACCTAAAGAAGCTATGATTACCCAACAATGGATCTGCTCAGTTGATATGCTTTTCATATTTTGTTTAAATAATGGGCAGGGTTGCGCACACACCCCAGACTCCTTTGTGCCCACATCCCACTTTACTTAAAGTCCAAGTTTTACAATGCGTTGCGGCTTCGAAATATTCATCAAATGATGTACATATTATAGAAATAATAAATAAAAAAATAATATTTATGATATATCTCAAAATGAATTAGAATTCATCGAAAATGGCTGAAGCTGCTTTTTGAGTGTAGCGGACCTCAAACTCCATATTTTCAAAATGATTCACTCTAGAACTTTTGACATCAGAAAATTGGTTTTCGACATTTTTATAAGGAAAAAAGTATCTGAATTGCTTTGATGTTTTAAGCTTTTTGGTACATATTTTAATTATCTATTTTATGGTATTAATGTTACATGAATAAAAGGCTTCTGTAAAATGTTATTTGTGAAAAACCTAAAATTGGTTTTTGCCATAAAAGTCTATTTTTAGAATATGTAACACTCAATCCAGTGCTTGAAAATAAAAGGTATGGCTTTTACAAACATTTTGTAATATAACTTATATTAGTAAAAAATGTTGATTTTTGGGAGAAAAATTGCATTAACTGATTTTTTCAATTTTTCATGAGGTATCCCTCATGGAAAAGTGGTCGAAATTATCGATTTTTTTACGATCGTAAAAATGTCCAAGAATGATATAGGATCATTAATAGATGTTCCTGCAATTCATTGGAACTTATTCTGAGCGATTTCGGGCTACTTTTCGAGTTAAAATTCGCAAAAACGTCTAAGCCCAAAAGTCGGCACTGTCTATAAAAATGGGCGTTTAGGTGCAAATTTATTGGAATGGAAACAAAGCAAAAAATTGGTATGCACTCTTTATATCTTGTAAAATAACTTCTGTTAAACAGATTAACCTAAATTTAGTTTTAAGGCTGGGAGAAAATCCTCAAAGTTTCTGTTTTTGCATTTTTACACATTAACTTATTGCGCTTTTGTTTCGTAATTAGATCGCAAATTAATATGAAATGTTTATCTTATCAAGAAACGTATACCCTTAAGAGGTAATAAATCAAAGCTGATATATAATGTACCAAACGTTTGGGAAATATTAGTGACATATAACAAATTTTCCAAAAGTATTTTTAACAGATTCAATTAATCCTTAAAAAATGTTTTAATTAAATCACACTTATTGCATAATATATTTGAAGCGACTAATACTGAATTCCAATATTGCACTGCGACTTAACTTTATGTCTGCATGAAACTTTGGATGTGTACATAAGGGAATTTGTGGTGTATGCGCATCTCGACCTCCCAAAAATAGATGCACAATTGCATATATGTATATAGAGTTATTTGCATGGTTTGGCTACTAGACCTTTCTTCCATAGAATTATGTATCAATTCGATGAAATTCAATGCCCTTTTTAATTTTTTCTAAGGAAATTGCAGGTTACAAACATTCAATAATAAACAAACTCTTAATGATTTTTGCTACTTTTCAAGGAATTTTCCCATATGCGTAGCAGACATAATAAAATACCTTAAACTTTTGACGTCTCGCACAGTTAAATGTCTAATTCATTTTATTTTTCAAAGAAACTTGATACAAGATTTGCGGAATATTATTGATAAATAATCATGAGTGCTCTCAATAACTGCAGTACATTATTTGCATTTTATACACTTGAAACGAACATCTAAAAACCAAAAACCAAAATCTGAAATTCAATATAAGCCAATAAAAAAATACGTGCCTGGAACCGGGGTTTCAAATAAACAATTATTGATCTGGTACAAATAAATCGTACATGCATCAATTTTATGGGATTATTATTTGTTGGCCATAGCAGAGGTAATAAAAAGTGTTGTGGCAATATCACTTTCATTTAATATGTGCTTCATTTCATACAAAATGACATAGAACGCATGCACGCAATGATGTTCTAAATGTTTTTCAATTCACAGTTTTCAAATTATACTACAGATTAAATTGACAATACTTCATAGCACTAGATTGTATTGTCATTCCAGGGGTTTTCATGGAACAATAGGCTATTGCAATATTACTACGGATAATCTCCGCTTATTCCTTATCAAAGAAGCAAATGCGGAATTTCGTGACTCCTCCTTCATGCTGTTGTGGAAGTTTAGATATCTTGGCTTTCTGTTAATTCGCTTCTTTTTTTTATATATATCTTTATTACAACTTATCACTATAAAAAATGGACCCAGATACAAATAGCACACTTCCAATAGACGACGGAACTGACCAACCATTAGAAGAAGAAATGTATTCTTCTTGGGCCCTTTTAATTTTAATGACATTACTTATTGGAGCTTTATGGACCAGTTACTTTTTGCAACTTCGAAAAATTCGAGCAGTTCATGAAACTGTAATATCCATTATGGCTGGTATGTTTCTTTTATATATTAGCAAAGCCGAGGAAAAAATACATGTTAATGTGCATGGTGAATTTTAGGTATGATTGTGGGTCTAGTTATTAAATTAGCCCCGGGTACAATCATTCAAGATATGGTCAAATTCAAGCAAGGTTTCTTTTTCAATCTACTATTACCGCCTATTATCCTAAACTCGGGTTATGAACTAAAAAGAGTAATTACAATATAAATATACATGTCTGTAACCAAAGAGCCTAAATATATATATACGTAGCGAAATTTCTTTCTCAATTTCGGTACGATCCTGACATTTGCAATGGCAGGTACATTTATCGCAGCTGTTGTTACTGGGTATTTATGGACGAACATCAATATAGACACATCATATTCATGTTTTTTTTGTTATAGTGTTTGTACATATTTATACGCCTTTTTGAAACCAGAAGGCATCAGTATCTCATTCTTAGATAGTATGATTTTTGGATCCATTTTATCGGCAACAGATCCCGTAACTATCTTGGCAATCTTCAATCAACTGCATGTAGATCCACAATTATTTTCTATCATTTCTGGCGAATCATTGTTGAATGATGCAGTTGCCATTGTGCTGTCAGAGTAAGGATTTAGAATATGTTATGAGTTAATTAGTAGACTAAATTAATTCATGGTAGTACTTTGCGTAAATTTCGTGGCCAGGAACTACATGTTGTTAATATCTTTAAAGGTATTGGTCTCTTTTTAGGAGTATTTTGGGCATCCACATTTATTGGTATTTTATTCGGTGTTGTGGTTGCATTAATGTTGAAATACTCACAATTGAGTCGCTTCTCCAATATCGAATCTTGTTTGGTTTTATTGATGGCATATAGCAGTTACTTTTTCTCTAATGGTACCCAAATGTCTGGTATTGTCACCTTACTTTTCACTGGCATCACCTTGAAGCATTATGCTTATGATAACTTGTCGATAAGAAGTAAAAGAGCTACCAAATTCATGTTTCAAATCTTGTCTCAACTATCCGAGAATTTCATTTTCATTTATCTCGGAATCAATCTCTTCACTCAGGATGATCTTGATTATAAACCATTATTCATTTTAGCAACATTGGTAAGTGGAAATCCGATTTATAATTTAAATTTTGCGACTAATAGTTTCAATAGGCATTTATTTGTGTAGCCAGATACGCTTCAGTAGCACCTTTATCCATGATGATTAATGCGGTTTGTAGAGCGCTTGGTAAACCTGATCCATTACCTAGAAATCACCAAATGATGCTTTTCTGGGCTGGGTTAAGAGGTGCAGTTGCATTTGCTTTAGCATCCGGGATCACAGGTGACAGTGCTCCTGCCATGCGTACAACAATTTTGGCGGTGGTTGTACTAACTGTGTTATTGTTTGGTGGTACAACTAGTCGAATGCTTCAAGTATTGGATGTTAAAACTGGTGTAATTGAACCTGATGACTCTGGTAGTGAAAATGAAGTGGAAGATGGCGACGAAGAAGGAAATTCACAACGTAGTAAACATGGCAAAAAATATAACAGATTAAACAGTAATGATCCATCAGAAGAACGTTTATTAGATCCAGTTGACGATGATCAATTATTAGAAACAGGACAACAACATCAAAGAAGACGAAAAGGTGGAAATCAAGACTACAATGATATATCTATTGGTGGATTATTATCAGGACCATTGGGAGAACCTATTCCAGAAGATAGACCACCACATTGGTTTGTATCATTTGATGAAAAATGGATCAAACCATTTTTAACCAAGAAACACGTCCAACAGAGAAATCAAACATTAGCTGAATATTGGAGAGAGAAAAGAAGAAAGATGGAAAGAGCAAATAGAAATATGTTGGATGGTATTCGTGGTATCAATGTGGATGACGATGAATTTGACAATAGTGATGCTTTGACATTGAATTCTGTCAAAAGTGGTAAACGATTAAACAGAGCCACAACCAACTCTTCATCATCAAATGATGGATTCCCTAGGCCTAATCTTTATGGTGGTCCTTCATCATCTAAAATTGTAATTGGATCAGGGAGAGTCTTTGGTAGATCACCTTCAATTGACGACGATGATGAAGATAACATGTAGCTATTGTAGTAGTTTTGTAATAATATGAACAATTTACCCATTTAAACATTTGTGTTACTGATGTCATTTTATACCCATTTATAAGTTCTTGTTGTTTGTTGTTGATTGTTTTAGTAACTAAATTATGATTAAGAAACTCGGGCCAGAACTGCCTTTCTTCTCTTTTTTCTAATTTCTTTGTTTTTCAAAAAAAAAAAAAAAAAAAAAAAAAAAGACAAATGGGCTCACTCGTTAATAATTTGTTACATGGCTATATCACAAACCACAATAACAACAATAACAACAATAACAATAATAACAGCAGCGGCATTTTTGGTTCAGGTCCAATGGATTGGTTAACAAATGCCGCTACTTTTGCTGGCACAGACGCATTATTAAATCGATACGATGAAGATCATGAAAATAACAATGTTCATTTTTGGAGAAATGCTGGAATTGCAGGTGCTTTAGCTTTAGGATACCAATATTGGAAAAATCATAATGAACAGAATCAACAACCTCAGCAAATACAATTAGACCCTGAACAGGCGCAACAATTAATAGCTGCTCAACAACAGCAAGCACAACAACAACAACAACCTGTACAATCGCAGCAAACACCAATAGCTGCACAGCCACCTTTACCACCTCAACAAGCATTGAGTTACTATTATCCACAACAGCCAGAATACATGTTACCACCAGGTCCTCCTCCAATGATGGCATTTCCACCACCGCCTCATCCACCATCACAATACATGATGCCTCCTCCAAATATGATGTTCCCTCCTCCTATGCAACAACAAATGATGCCATTTGGCGCTGGCGGTGGTTATAATATGATGCAACAACAGCAACAAGATCCTTATGCTATGATGCTGATGAATAGCTTTATGCAACAACAACAACAACAACAACAACAACAACAACAAATGATGATGATGCATCAACAGAATCCATTATTTGCTAACCAAATCATGGGACCTATGCCCATGACTCCCTTCTTTCCGCAGCACCAACAGCAACAAATGATGCCTTACAGCAATGCTAATCCTTATAGCCATCCATACATGTTTTAAGAATGCATTAGACATTTTTCCATATATCCTCTGCCTTGATAAGATACATAGATTCTTCCCTTGATAAAAAAATAAAAAAATATATATAGTAGTTCAAATTTAGTAATTCACCCAAAACAATGATTGGTTGTTACGCTTGTGATAAAAATAAAGCAATTGCCTGTATACCTAAATTGTACACATTATTAAGGCTATGAGAAGACAAATCCCGCATATTTAGTTTCTCCACAAACGTAGTAGGAGTTCTACACTCAGATAATTCGTATAGATAGACTTGTGAGATGTAAAAGAGTTGTACTGTATCTATGTATAAGACTTAAACTGTTGTTTTTTTTTCTTCGATTTGCGTACAACAAAACATTTGAATTTGTAGTTTTTGACATTTTTAAGTAATTTTTCAAGTAGTTTTAATAGATAAGTAACGCTTTTTTTTGCGCCGATAAGGCATGAATAGATAAAACATAATTCTATATTTTTTGTTTTACAAAAAAATATTAATTTTTCATCGAGAAAATCAAAGTAATAGCTCACATTACAGCTTAACACATATCGTAACTGAGTTTCAAAATCAATTTGTTGTAATTTTATAAAATCGGTCAGAAAATGATCCAAAAAAAAAAAATCGTTTAATGGCTCACGAACTGCAAAGTGAGTAGACCTAGCAAATTAAATGGTTTTTGTACAGTTTTGGATTCTGTATCCATCTAAACAAAATTCAGACAAATGTTTCAAATTAAATTTTGCGCAAAATGCAATTGAAATTTCGGAGGTTTTTTGAATATACACATTATTTTTTATATGCATATTTAAAATATAATAAATTGATCTGTTGCACAGCAAAATTATCTATCGATAGAGCCATTGCTGAACCTTCTAGCTGCATTTTTCGTAGAGAAATCAAGATTTTTGTCAATTTTTTTTCAAATTCAGAATATTGGATAAGGGTATACAAAGGGAAATTGAGGTTAGAATTGAAAGTATCTCTTTGCACACATTTTTGAGAATATCTCCACGAAAAATCAATATTTCGAAAAAAACTAAATTGGGTCTAAGAGAGCTCAACGAGCTTAATAATATGCATTAAAAAAAACTGCTACTTAATTTAACGAATATTTTGAAATCTACTACAAAAATGTCAAAAAAATGAAAAAAAAATAAAAGTGCTCATAATTTTTTTATACTGAAATATGTCATAGAGTGCTTTAAAATAAGTAAGTTTTATTATTAGAAAGTATTAGTATAGCTTAATTTTTCTTGGAGATATGGAGCCTCAAAATTTTTGATTTTAGCAGTGAAATACGCGTAAAAATCTGAAACCTTAGCACTGAAAAATTAATACCAACTGCAAAAAATAGGATATTTCCGGATACTCATTTTTGGATTCAACTTGAACATCTCAGGTACATTGGCATATTATTTTTTCTTGGTGTTATTTAGTGAAAAAAAAAGTAAAGTAGGAATAAAAGTGAGACCTAGTTTTTCAGGAGAAACAATGAATTTTACGTGTTTTTGAGTCTTTTGTGAGATATAGAATAAATTTATAAACAGATAACATGATGCTATCAATTCATATCTGTTTAGTCGTGTCGTAAGTATATCGTAAAAAGTATTTATTATGGGGTTAATTATGGAGAAAGTGGTAGGATTTAATATGTAAGGTGTGTAAAAAGATAATCACGTTTTCCGATATATAATCAATATACATATGAATTCATTAATTGCAACTATATACCATTTAAGCCAACATATATCGAGTATGAAAAGGCCAATCAGCGCATTGGCTTTAATTAGTTTGTTGATTGCTGAGAGACATTGGCCTTTCTGTTTGTGATCCGATCCATTGATTCAAGTTTTTTTTTTTTTTTTTTTTTTTACCTCTTCGATGTAATACAGAATCTTTAACTTTTGCAAAATGATGGCAATCCCAAGTTCATATAGATCTACAAATATAAGCACCAAGAGATTACTAGTACCTGAAAATACTCTAAAATACATTAGGAGTTTCATTCTAAATATATATACCAGGTAAAAATAAGCTTAAAATATTAGACCGCCAAACCCCCTTTCTTTTTGTAATTTAATTTCAATGAAGCACAAGTGAACATTGTGTTACCAAATAAGGTGTCGAAATCAATATTACTTGTAATACCTTCTCCGCCTTTATTCTTCCTCTTATTCTCAATTATCCCCTTTTCTGTTTTCTTTATATAAACATTTTTACAACAAGAATCCCGAGAAAAGAGAATAGATTGAGTTCCCCTTTCCACCTCCATTTATTTATTAAAAATACACACCCCTTCCACTCTTTATATAAATAGAAAAACATGCCATCGTCTACTACAAAAGATAGTAGACGCCTTACAGGTTATAATGGTGATACAGCCGATAATAATCATATAGGACATATTCAACACGAATCACTTTATGATGATGATATGGAAGATTATCAACCTTATACAACCACAGATGATGATGATGTTTATGAAGAATATGATGAAGATTTAGATGATATTCAACATCAACAACAACAACAACAGCAACAAGATGATCAGGATGATACAGGTTCTGAATTAAGTATACCTGATCCAAACATTGATTTTGATATGGTATACGCACTTCATACTTTTGCCGCTACAGTAGAAGGTCAAGCTTCAGTAGTAAGAGGTGATGCGTTGACTTTACTAGATGACAGTAATTCTTATTGGTGGCTTGTTAAAGTGTTGAAAACTGCTGAAGTTGGTTATATTCCTGCTGAAAATATTGAGGTAAAGAGCAGCAGTTTTCAAATTAAATAAATATGCTTTATTAAGAACGATAAAAAAAAATAGACACCACATGAAAGATTAGCCAGGCTAAATTCTCATCGTAATATTGAAGTAAGTAAATCATATGAATTGAATTATAGAAATCATTAACCCTTTTATGTTTAGCTTACCAGAAGAGATATCCAAGATGCATTCCCAACACCACCTTCTAACAAACTCAAGAAAACGAACCGTGTAACATTAGCTAAAGGTGTTCAATTCCAATCCCAAATTATCTACGGCTCTAGTGATGATGAAGAAGAATTTGAAGCAGAATTTGAGCAATGGGATGAAAAGATGCGTTCTGATGATTCAGAAACGGATGATCAAGATTCAGATGAAGACAGTGATGATCCATACAACTATTATGATGATCATAATCAAAGCTATTCAGAACAATCTGACATGTTTTCATCTTATCAATCAAGCGAACCAACAGTAACAGTAACATCATCTCAACAACAACAGCAACAAGAGCGATCTCAGATTAATACTAAATCTATTAATAATACCAACTACACCAATAATAATAACAATAACCCCATTGACCAGTATAATCAAATCAGCAATGATTCTGATATCATTAATGACCCAGAAGATCGTATTGTCCATAACGTAGATAGAGATACTATGAATTTAGAAGATGAAACCATCAAAATCTCACTTACACCCTCTATTGCACGAGGTAATGATGACCATCATCGCAGTTCTGACAGCAGTATTCAATCTAAATTGAAAAAGGCCGCCAAACTTGACAAGTTGTTGGGTTCATCATCTTCCCCTGAACCTACTATTCAAGAGCAACAACGTCGTAATTCCAAAGATAGTAACAGTAGCAAAAAGGAGAAATCTGGTATCCGTAAATTCTTTAGTAGAAGTAGCAGCATTGGTGGTAGCAGTAAAGAAAGCAAGAAGAGCAAAAAATTATCATCATCATCATCAACATTGGAAAGACAATTATCAGGTGAATCTAATTATGAAACAGCATCTATCAGTTCTCAATCTACTGGCATGGTATCTATTGATCGTGATCGTCAAGGTAGTTTGGATTCTTCAATCATATCTGCTGCTGCTTCAGTACAGCCTACACAATTGAAGATTAATGCTGGAAATATCACTGATTTTGGTAATGAGCCTTACAAGTTCGTTTTGATATATCCATCTACTACTGCCTTGGAATTAATTCATCAAGTAATACAACGTCCAAATAATGAAAATGATGAAGATATTCTAGTAGAAAACACCTCAGCATACCATGATTACTACTTGATAGTTAGAACCTTGGGTGGAGATGAATTTACACTTGTACCATCTGATAAACCATTGGAAATATTCCATTCACTTACAGCCCATCTAAGTACACCTATGCCATCACTCAAGAAAGCAAGACGTATATCACAATTAATGGGTAGTGACAATACCCATATTGGAGGACCCAACAAAGAAAATGTACATCAACAACAAGATCAAGTTCAATTCTTTTTGTTTTCTAAAACTAAACGTATTGAAGATGGTGAAATTCAAATCAAAGTATCTTTATTTCCTTCTCAACCACAACAACAACAACAACAACATTATAATGCAGATCAATCTAAAAGAGTGGATAAACTTGTAAAGATTCCATCTAATATTTTGATCAAAGATGCTGTAACATTGTTATTAGAGAAATTCCATATTTTAAATGGTATTGTAGCTGGTTCAACAACAAATGATATTGAATCTTTACGTTTAGATGGTGATGATGATCTTGTCAAATATCAATTGTTTATCAGCAAGGATGGTCAAGAAAGTTTACTTGATACGAATGATAAAATATTGGATACATTTGGTGTTGATCAAGCACCGTCTATTCATTATCGTCGTAACAGTAATCCTGATAGAAGTTCCATTACAGTTAATATTACATCTCCAGAAAAGACTGAAGTTTACTTCATTTTGAAATGTATCGATGATAATAAAGGACATTATAACCATCATCATCATCATGAACAACATCAACAGCATGCAAAACCTCATCGTTTAATGCGTCAAGATACACCTATGCCTCGCCAAGAAACTACATCTACTGATGGATTCAATCAACAGCCTCTCCCACAATATCAACCTCAAATTGTATTGGATAATCGTGATGTTATGAGTAGTCCAGAAGAAGCCATGTTTGAAAGTAAACCTGTTCTTTCATCTTCACCTGATTCAAATGAAGATTTGTTATCTCAATTAGATGAGGCTATTGATACCCTTACACCAACAACCCCTCCACCTATTGCACCTTTACATCAATCACAACCACAACCACAGCCACAGCCACAACAATTGCAAAAACAACGCCCTCGTCCTGAATCTACTGAATCCATGCTATTTTGTAATGATTTTGGTATGAACGATTTAATGGTGATTATTCGTGGTGCAGCACAACTTGAACAACCAGTACAATCTGCAAGACAATCATCTTATCAAATTCGAAATGAAATTAGTGAAGTATTCAAGGATAGCCAAGCAAGATTAGATCAATTGGAAAAGGTAAGAACTCGATATTTTATTAATTGCTGTATGGTAATTAATCAATTAATTAGGAATTGGATCGCATTATGTCTGAAGCTGTCAAGGTATACCCTTGAAATAATTATGCAATATAATAACTCGAATAAAATAAAAAGTTGAATGATACAGCACTAGATTTGAGATCGCTTATACTAAAAACTATACAGAGATAGTTGTAAAAGTATCCCGATTTTCAAATATTAAAAAATTGAAATATAAGCAAAAAGTAAAAAAGATATAAATGAAATCAACAACAAGGGAGGATGCATATAAAGAAATATAGAAAAGAAAAGATTAGTGCATTGCTATAAATACCCTTTCCGATCTTATAAAAAAAAATGTCTCTGTATCTAACCATGAACGTAGAGTATAAACCTGATTTAATTATAATTCTCTCATAGACATCAACTATAAAGGGGGATAATACGAGTATAAATCCTCATAAGACCTGCTTGAAATACACATTTCCTGAAGGATCTCAGTTCTAGATTGTGATGTATTTATTAATCCTTTGGCCACATCAGCATCGAAACATGATTTATTCATAAACTGTCGTATGGGTCAAACTGTGCTGTACCTAATATTAGAAATATTGTCTGAATACTTTTTGTGGAGAGTAGTACATGCCGTTAGTATTCCTTGACATAAGACATACATAGCATTGCGATGATGCATTTTTAATTGATGCAATAGTTACGTGGTATGATAGGCATGGTAACGAATGCTACAACCAAATAGAAGAAGAAAAGCAAAGACGAAGATTATTGAACAAGAACATAGCTCGTACCAAAAGCGAATTACAGAAAAGACATCAAGAGCTTCACCAATTAAGATATCCCAATAAGGAACCAACAGAAGTAGCAAAATCATATACAATTACTCAAGAGAATAGTTGCTGCCTGAAGAATGCTGAAGAAGTCTCTTTGAGCGACGAAATTCTGTATTCAATAAATACTCTCTTTGGCGGTACCGACAATGATCTTGTTAATATGACTGAAACAGCATCATTTGATATAAACAGGTTCAAAAACCACATTGAACTTTACAATTATTATTCAGTTTTAAAAAAAGGATGGTATGTATTATAAGCATAAAAAAAATCACTTGTATATTAAGCATACTATATATGTTGACGACGAAAGACTTAATAATCTTTTTATGTCGCCATCTTCTACATTGATCATTAACTCTAATGATATTTATCATCGATCTAGTGATAAATCGTTTTTAAAAAGTCTTGAGAGAAGAAAAAAGCGAACAGTAAAAGGGCAGAAAGTATTGGATGCAGAAGAAGAGTTGTCTAATAGTCGTCTTTCAGAAGCAACGTCTTCTACATTAGATCAATTGACTCAATCATACTTCCAGCATCGTGGGTTGATGAGAGAGTTTTACTACAGCAAAACTATTATCAACAAAAGAAGGAGCAAAGGATTAAAAAGACAAAGATTCCTCGATCAAGTTTTTTCCAATGAACGAAGATTTATCAATCAAGGTCAAAGAGGCAACACCATCGCATTTGTTGATGGTAGGGGATACTCGGTTGGATCATGAATCAAAGGGTTCAAAGAGTACGGTGGCAAATGGAAACCTCATAACCACTCAAGATACATCTCAACAATTATTACTAATGAGATTAATCCATCAAAAACTTGAGTTTATTGTTTCCATAAAACTACTCATCCTGTGCATATTGTTGATAATACATTGTAAACCAATAATGGAACATCTGTTTGCACAAATCCAGCATGCATCTTGGTCAAATCAGGCTCCTCCCACAAAGGGAGAGATGCCATATCTTCCTTCCCTCCATTCAATCCTAGCGTCGGCCACCATCGCACTCACTTTACCAATATCGCCACTACCTCCCGTACAAGAAGCGAAGCACGTCTGGGGCTCGCTGAGCTTAATACTTAAGGTATATTGGCTTATGAATTATTTTTACTTTAACAAATACTAACTCTATTGCTTTAATTCTTTTTTATTTTACCTTTTCTTTTTGGTATGTATTTTCATCCTTTTTTATTAAACAAGTTTCACTAACTTTACTTTTTTTGGAAATACAAAGGCTATTTACCATTCAGTATAATAAAAATATCCTGATATTATCTATAAGCTATTCATTGGAATGTTGAAGGGGTTGGATGAAGGGGGAGGCGTAAAAAAAACTGCGCTTTGTAATAAGGGGAAAAAGTAATACCAGGAGCTTAATTTATTTTACAGCAAGAAAATGCTAAGAATGAAGGATCAACTTGTTGATTTGTTGTACCTGGATGCATGTTTCAAATCCGTCAATAATATTTTGAAAGTTATTTTTAATAATAATAATAATAATGAAAATGATATGGCAACTACTACATGTGTGTATGTGGAGAGAGAGAGAGAGATACTTGTATAAACTGATATAATATAATATAATAATAATAAAAAAAGCATGTGAAATAATTATAGCAAAAAAGAATTGAGAATTACAATAAGAAAATGAATGAATGAATGTGAATATAATGAATGGAATGGAAAATACTGCTACTACTTAAGAGGAAAATGTTGAAAATCTTGTCATATTTGGTATATTGGAAGAAAAAAAAAGAGGGTTTCTATCTCTTCTTGACAGATTCAAAATGTTGCTTTACAATTAATTGAGCAACTTCTTGTGCCTGAGATGCACAAGTGACAGTACGATTGTTACAATTAGGAGCTATCCAACGAGAATTGAAAGCACGTTGTTGATGATATGAAGGTGGTGCACCTGGAGCAGACTTTGATCTACGTCTAGCCATCATAATTGAAGGTGGAACAAACGCAGCACTAGTGCGATTCTTGGATTTCATTATCTCAGTTTTAAAGAATTGACGCATTTGTTGATCCAAGTCGATAGCATCGAGAAGAATGTTCATATGGTCTTTTTCTTGGCTTTTCTGACTAGGCAATACAGAAGGGACAGATGTTGTACGGGCATGGTTTCGAGATAACTTAAACTGTAATGGTTTCTGTTGTTGGTAGTGGTGTTGCTCATAGGTATTACGATGAATAACCTTGGTTTCTCGCTTATGGATACGATGAATTGAAGGAAGCACAATGTTAAGAGATTGATGAGTCATTTTTTATATGTTATTGTTGTTGTTGTTGTTGATTTGTAACTATGTAAAGAACAAAAAAAAGAATGAGAAAATCGATTGATTTTTATACTGTTTGTACTCTCCCCCTTTTTTACTGTTTCTCTCTCTTTCTCGTCCCCCCTTCACTGCCCCCCCCCCCTTTCGAATCCCCTCAAATTCCAATTGATTTTGATCCAGACTGGATTCTTCATTCTCTTGTTCCCTTACTTTCTATTTGTTCATACGTACATCACCCTTGTGTGGCACAATCCCTTTATTATATAATGGATAACTATGATATAATCATTACACCCCCATCTATTTTAACAATAAAAAAAAACCTGTTACATAACAATTTATCTATAAGAATAACTATACTAAAATTGACGCCATCTCCTTATTTTACAGAGAGGACCACGTGGAATGCAAACATTCTATAAGCTTTTAGGCTACGTCAAATTTAAGATATCATATCAAATATATAAAATATATATTCAAACATTAAAATCAAATATAATGGTAGTAGCATTGCAAATACAATCTTTATTGTTTTTTCATGATGATTATCGTGACAAAAAGCAATGCATAAACCCAGAAAAACATGTTTGCATGTATTTGTGTTGCAGATGAAGTATTATTAGGCTTTATTTGGGCCATCTGATACGCTCCAATTTTACCAACTGCTCCCAAATCACTACCAGCTGGAATATTTAATTGTGGTGTAGATACTTGCTTGACATTTGGTACTCTTTGAGCCATTTTTCCATTTGAGAATGCAGATGAAACTGTAGCTTGTACTTGTCGTTGTGGTACAGGTGGCTTTGGTGGTAAATCAGGTAAACCACCTCCCATTTGAATCATACCTTCGGTATCTGCCGGTTGAGAAGGTGGAGTACTTGCTGCTACTGTGGCTGCGGCTACTGCAGCTGGATCACTATCAGTTTGTTTCTGCTTTCCTCCTTTATTGATTTTATCTGCTGGAGGTAGTTCTGCTATAACATGTTCAGAAACTACAATGGAAAAACCATCTTAATAATGTCAAAAAGATACTTTATAATCATAAGTCTCACTTTCTGGCTTTTTTTCTTCTTTTTGATTGTGTTCTTTTTTGGAATCTTCTTTTTGTCTCGAACTTGGCATTTTTTGTGTGTATAAATAGTTTTTAACGATGGATAAATAATAATGCATTCATCTTTATATTGACAGAAAAAAATTAAAAATAATCTCTCCGAGTTGTCATGGTAACAATTTGAAATTTGGCCATTTTAGACTTGCAAAATAGATGTTTGTATAATAAATATAAGCTTAAAAGGTCGATCTTGATGTTTGAAACAGCAAGCAGTTTCATGGTATTCATTGTTGTAAATTTAAAAATGGATACAACAATATGAAAGCTCTTTGCTTCACATGTCTCGTCATGATAAACATATGATATATGGAATGCAAAGCTTTGGTTGCAATTTGTTGCCATATATGTTCTACAATCACAATAAATAAAGGCATGTAACAATCAACCACTGCAATGTTTGTAAGTGTGTATATACATAGCAACTGTAGCAGCTCAGAACATTATATACAAGATAATACTTGATATTGCACTATTTTGAGTATTAGTCCACTTGCTTAAGAGGAATATCACTACCAAAGCCTTTCAGTAAAAAAAAACCAATTGGCCGCAACCTACTACTGGTAAGTCTACTTTGGATAAGCTATATGGTAGACCTTGTATTTCATTAAACTTGATACGCAAATGCCTATCATAGCCTTTATGGTATGCATAACTTTGTAGGTGTTGGTACTATGGACAGACCATCATCAGTACCAACAGCACTGCTAATCTAATCTTGAATTATCTTAAACTAATATTGAACCTCTTTACTAATCATCCTATTGTTCTAAAGAATACACTTCATCAAGAAAAGCAAGTTCATATGTTTGAGCAACCTGAATCTGGTTTACATACCTCTTGTTATTGTTTTAAGTATCCTGTGATCCTGAGTTTTTGGGTGGATGTTAGAGATATCAACAACTTGCCTTATATAGCGATGTTAGAATTTTTGTTACGATCGAGCAAGGATTAGATTATAGTATAAGCTATGTCTACTCTTAATTATTTTACACTTTTCATTGACAGTTATACTAGATACGGTCGCTCTCGCATTATTGGCTGCTAGTTTGCTCGTTATTCCTCAAAATTTAAGGCTAAAAACAATTGTTGACCCTATTCTCGTACCAACGATCTCCCTACATTCCTTATGTTGATGTTGTTTATGCCAAATTTTTACCTCGTGCTTGTTTATATAACCATGTTGATATTCCTGATGGCTCAATTCTTTCTGACTTCTCCTTTATTAGCCTTTGACGTTGATAGGCCTACTAACAACACTATTGTATATGCTAACCTTAAGAAGTTGGTCTACTACATATAGTATATAATGGCTATATATGTAACATCGACTATTCTGTACAATTTACAGCACAAACTAAAAAAAGGGAAAATATACCTAGTATATAGCAACAGCAAACTCAAAGAAAATACAGTAAACGTTTCTCAAACTGAGAATGCCTCCTAGCTTTTCAACATGAATGCATAATAACTTTCTACTCAGTTTTTTACTGTTTATTTTGAGTATAATGAATGTAATAATATTCTAATTGGTATACATGACAAATATCCATCTATAAATATCTTCGAACTGCTGCCGTTATATATCGCCAAGTGCTATAAAATCAAAATGCTGCAACATTAAATATCAATATCAGAAATTACCGTAACTATAAAAATTGAATATATTTATACAAGGTAAAATTAGCGCTTACTTCTGACTATATGTAAACAAATGCTATATTTTTCCCAAAGCTATCATAAAGAAATACACACATGTTAAATCATTAATTGCAATACATAATATTCATTAGCTTTTTAATATTAAAGATTAAGCAAAGCTTGGAATATACCAACTATGTATCCGAACACAAGGATACCAAATCAAGAGTTTGTACGAACAGTATCTTGACTGGTTTGGTTAAAAAGAATAAAACTATCAGTTCTACAAACTTATAATAATTGCTCATATTATAAATTTGTACTTCACTCAAATCCAACTAAAATTCTTCATTTGCTTTTCAACACTAAAGTAATAATCCGTCTGAACTGTTCTGAGCTATCTCCAACCTCAGAATCAATAACAAGATATCATTTTAAACTTTAATTTTTAAACCTTGATATAGTACCTATATGAGCTTGTCTATAAAAAAAATTGAGATCATTCAGATCAGTATGTAATTAAGAAATTGGTTTTCAATTGTTGTACTCTTAGCTTAGTGGAGATATCTCAGATGAGTATATATCTAGAAATGCTTTTTCCAAAAATAGATGTTTTCTGATGAAATTACAATAGAAGTATTAATCAATGTCTACTAGATACCATTTCAAAAATTCAATTTCGAATCACAGGGGGGGTTTTTTTTTATTAATGGTTGTTCATAAAACTTTATAAAATTAATTAAAAATACTAATTGGATGAGTATATTAAATGTGAATGAAAATATAATTAGAATGAACATATGGATATTATGTGGATATGCTGGAAACTTGCTTCTATCAGACGTATGGAATGTAACCTTGTTTAATTTGCATGTTAAACATCATGGTTTGATGGATGTTCTAAATTGGTAATTCAGTAATCCCTATTTCTGCTAGATCAAACCTCATAGTAAGCATTGTTTAGGATATACCTTAAACGCTACTAAACAGATATAAATTGATAGCATCATGCTATCTGTTATACATTTATTTTATATCTCACGAAAGACTCAAAAACACGTAAAATTCACTGCTTTTTCCTTAAAAACTGGGTCCCACTTTTCACCCCTGCTCTACCTTTTTTTTCACTAAATAACACCAAGAAAAAAATATATGCCAATGTACCTGGGATGTTCAGCTTTAATCCAAAAACGAGTATCCAAAAATATCCTACTTTTTGCAGTTAGTATTAATTTTTCAGTGCTAGTGTTTCAGATTTTTTACGCGTATTTCACTGCTAAAGGATTGAAAACTTTGAGGCTTCATATCTCCAGAAACAATTAAGCTATACTAACACTTTTTAATAATAAAACTTACTTGTTTTGAGGTGCTCTATAATATATTCTAATATAAAAAAATTCTGAGCACTTTTATTTTTTTCATTTTTTTTTTGACATTTCTATAGTAGGTTTCGAAATATTGGTTAAATTGAGCAACATGTTTTTTTGCATTCATGTCATTGAGCTCGTTAAGCTCTCTCGGACCCAATTTAGAGTTTTTTAAAATATTGATTTTTCGTGGAGATATCCTCAAAAATGTGTACAAAAAGGTACCTCCATTTCTAGCGTCCGTTTTCCCCTTGTATACCCTCATCCCAAATTCTGAATTTGAAAAAAAATTGACAAAAATCTCTTTTTCTCTACGAAAAATGTAGCTAGAAGATTAAATAATGGCTAGATCGATAGGTACTTTTACTGTGCATTATATTCATTAATTATATTAAAAATATGCTTATGAAAAGTGATGTGTATCCTCAAAAAACCTCCAAAATTTCAATTGCATTTTACGCAAAATTTAATGTAAAATGTTTGTCTGAATTTTATTTAGATGGATGCAGAATCTAAAACTGTACAAAATCTATTTAGTATACTAGGTCGACTTACTTTGCAGTTCATGATCAATTAAACGATTTTGTTTTTTTTCATCATTTTTCGTCCATTTTTTAAAATAAATTTTGGAACCCAGTTATCATAAGCTGTAAGCTGTGATATCGACTATTATTTTGATTATCTCGATGAAAAATCAATATTTTTGGCTGAAACAAAAAATACAGAGTAGCAATCAATTAGATCTATCTTGTGAATACAGGAATTAAGCCCTGGATAATAATTTTTAAGTTTTACAAATTAATAAACTAATCTTTACAACTGCAGAAAACAAAGAAAAAAAACCCTATCCTTGTGGATATTGATCAAATTAATCTCCAATTATACATGATGGTAGATTTACATATATCCTGCATAAAAATTTATATTTCTACTCTCACAGATCACTGTGAATTAAGGAAATCATACACAAAACATGATATTTCTGTCCAATAAAACCACCTGTTGTGTCTTATATTTTCATGTTTGATAAATAATACTTAAAAAAGAATATAATTAAAAGAGAATGAGCAATGAATTATTTCTTCAACTGTATAATAATAACAAGATATCGTTTATTTAGATATAAAAATATGACCTTTTACTGTATATTGATTTGACATTGAAATCCTGAGATGTAATTTAATAAGGCACTATTGAGCCATTAGATCTTTTTGGTGATAATCTATGGGTGGAAGTAGGTCAATCATGATTTATTAACCATGCTTGCAGAGGTTATGAGTTGTCTTGTTTCAATGTTGCGCTAAATATGCTTGGATATTGATTTGATAGCTATTTGATTAATTAACCGCTGGGATGAAATAATATGATGTCATAATTGAAGTCCAACCGTTCTTGTTAATTTCTGCTGGATAAACTTAGTACGCTAGAAGTTTCTTATTTATAGTATCCGGTATCAAGACTTTGCACTTCAATACATGTCGTAGTCAATAGATTGTAAGATGTATTGATACTATAGAAGGTGATAACGTATGGTACTTGGTAGAATACAACATGCATGATGATAACTATAAATTGACGGAAGCTACATACTTTTTTTGGGCATTATTCTTAAGCTTTTACATATAAAGAATTTTTTGAGTGAAGTGTGATATGCCTTAAATAGTATTGTTCATGCAGTAATAATTATCCTGAAGTCCTTTTTTAAGGTTAAGTTCAAGTTGGTGACAAACCAATTTCTAACTGATAATGACTGAAGCAGGAATTGATAGAAATACAAGTATGATTAACGATGTTATTCGCTGAGCTCTTTTCAAGTCATTCTGAAAAATGACTAAAAATATTCCATTATGTATGCCTTTATGTTACAATTAGTAATACTTTATTTGTTACTTACTGGATGAAAACCAAAATCAAAATATACAGACAGTAGTAGGCCTACATTACAGCTTACATTATTAGATTATTGCATGCAGAATGCGTCTATCTTTGTAGAATATCTTGTGCTTGTAAAATAAGATATTCATAAAGAAAATATATTTCCAAAATAGCACTCAAAATACTGGAGTAGAGAAAAGAAGACAACAATTGGTAAGTCTTTTGAAAGCTGTGCGTAGAAAGGTAAAACAAAAAAAGGCGAGGGGGTGATTAGCTGCGCTTCTAGCCCGGCAAACACAAGTTCCGAAGAAAATCCGTTTACACGAGTTTCGAACCCACAACCTTTCCGTTTGAACTACAGTAGCTGTAAAGCGCATAAGTCTAGCAACTAGAACAAATGTCCCCTCTATGTTTGCTTTTTTTAATTGCCGTCCTTTTACTTATCTGTTATTTTGTTTTTCTTGATTTGTGAAATATTGAGTAATTTGACCATATCTTTTTTCTTTGGTATATAATCTTGCTATTTGCTTAGTATCAGTAGCAATTTGGTTTACAAAAAAATCTTTATCCCTGACCGAAATATAAAGAAACCCCTGTCATTTTTGCTGTATATCATGTAATTATGGTAGGCACAATAATGCAAAAGCTAAATTTATTTCATTAGAAAATATAACTAAAGTTTTCAATAAGCATATAATTAATAGATACAGAATAGCGCTACGTATATATACAAAAATTTAGTAGTAGATAAAACGTGCATATATATACTGTATATTGCAGTAAATAACGAAGTTGTTTACTAAAATAAAAAAATACAAAAATAAAAGCAGTAGAAATACAATTATAATCAGCTAAAGTTTTTATTACAAAAGGTTTCTGAACATTTAAAATAATTGAAAAAGTATGAGGGTATTTATGGTGATTTGGAGAACTTGGATACCATCAGACTTGAATGGATGTATATTTAGTAATCTTCTAGTTTTGAGTACATTGTTATTGATTTAATATTTTAAGGGGTAAATAAATCATGTAGAGCATTGACCATAATAAGGGATTGTTGTCAAGTGTGACAATATCGACCTTTTGGGAAATGGTTGTTTTGTTTATTATTGTTATTACAGCAGCATCGTAAATTCTTGAAAAAGTTCTCCAGTATCATAAAATCTCTTATTTTTAAGACTTACAAGGCTTATAAGCGGAATATTAATTTCGAAAATTATTTTTGTCCAGATCATCGATTTTGACATTTTTTAATTTTTTTTTTCTGATTTTGCGAATCTAGAGTTAATTATACTACCAATTATAAAAACAAAAAATATACACATATACAAAATTTAGCGCTCTATTTGCTCAATAAAAAATAACAAACATTTTCATTGTAAAATATTACATGAAAATCCTTTAACCAAAATTCCGTTTTTGGGGGAAAAGTGCAAATTTTTATTACTTAACATTTAATGTTAAGCTTTTATAAAATGCGTATTAGTTATAGCTACAATTTTCTCTCACAATGTAGTATATTTAAACGTTGATTTTGGTATCAAAATTTGATTTTTCTATTTTTTGATCAAAATCATGAGTGTTGATAAGGGTAAAATGATCCCCGAAAAATGTCCGCTACAAAGTCTTAATTTTCAGACCGTATGTTATTAAATATAAGAAAAGTAAAAAAAAAAACCGCATTTATATCTATTTAATGTAACCTTGAATTAAGGGGTAATTTTTATATTCTTGAATCTTATTTATATTGATAGTACGACTTCGATATAGATGAGCAGTTCACTAAATTGATATCTTTGTTTATTATTATTATTGATTTGGATAAAATCCTGTTTGATATATATATCATTTGTGTAATTGATTACACCGTGATCAAGGGTGCTATCATCTACACGACATGTATGGTTCAAAAAGGTATTTCATATTTTTAGCATGCGTTTGTTATTGTGTTCAATTGAAGCGTTTGTTTATTATTGTTGTTCAATTTCAAGTGGCATCATATTTTATGAGCGACACTTGAAATTTAGGTTATTTTGGTTGCATCCACAGATCTGGGTGCATTTCTTGGTTAAGATTATGATACAGTTTGATATGTTAAGTTTTACATTGCTGTGTATTATGGTATCAAGCTCAGTTTATACAGGAATGTGGAACTAGTGTGTGTCACCTAGACTTGATTGGATATATATATATAAATAGACTCATTTTAGACTAGTCATATAATTAGAGAATGTGAATATAAAAGAAGATGTTCCGATCTTATTATAATAAAGTTCTTTAGTTTTAGTGTGCTCTTTCATTTTTTAACAGTTTTCCTTTATTTTCATTAAATGATTTAGTATATATTTTAGCTTTGAGGTTGATATAATTTTCTGGCGTAACAATTTTATTATTATCAAGCGTTTTTAGTATGTAATTCCACTGCAATCTCTACAAATGCGAAATAGTAACATGATATACTGTATGAATCAATCAGTTTGACAATTATAATTAATGGTAATAATAATAATAATAGGATCAAGTTTTTAAAATAATAACAAAAAACTACCAACAATATACTACTAGTAAATTGTAATTTAATACACTATCGTTCAATATGACCAAATATTAATGAATCAGAAAAAATATAATCGGTAAAAACTGATACTCAATGTAAAACGAGGTCAAGATTGATAAAAAGTGCATTCATTGTGTGGTGAAAATCGCGACATTTTGATGGATAGAAATTACAGAACCAAGATGTTGTGTTTGTTTCAGGATTTTCAAAAGGGTTCAAAAGCATTCTTCATTTGAACTCAACTAGATGTTGAATACTCAACATATGCAATTAGTATCATTTTGTCCTTTATTTAATTATTGTATTATTAAAAATTAAGCTTTTAATAGCTTATAACAATGACAATGATAATGGGGGATGTTTCTCTTTTTAGATTGACATTTATCATAAGGCGGGCTGATGATACGTTTGATACTACTGTAGATGGAACCAGTCAATTTATTTTATAAAATTTGAATGTAAATACCGAGGAACCATTTGTAAGTAGTTAAGTTGATTCTAGTAAAGTATTGGATAAATTGGCTTGGGATAAAGAGGATAAAAGGCGGCAATAGGTTTCAGTGATAGCCATTTTTATGTTTATGATATTGGATAGGTAAGAATAAAACTCAATGTAAATTACGTCTAACGCAATAATTATAAAGTAAGACTATATTATCGTCAAATAAACTGCCACACAATATTAACGTGTATAAAAGTTTATAGTAATAAGCTTGAATCAAGTGGGTATAGCATTGTAAATTCCTGAAAAAGTCCTCCAGTATCATAAAATCTCTTATTTTTAAGACTTACAAGGCTTATAAGCGGAATATTAATTTAAAAATAATTTTTGTCCAAATCCTCAATTTTGACATTTTTTTAATTTTTTTTTCTGGTTTTGCAAATTTAGAGTTAACTATACTACCAATTATAAAAACAAAAAATATACACATATACAGAATTTAGCGCTCTATTTGCTCAATAAAAAATAATAAACATTTTCATTGCAAAATATTACATGAAAATCCTTTAATCAAAAAACCATTTTTGGGCCAAAAATACAAAGTTTCATTACTTAACTTTTAATGTTAAGCTTTTATAAAATGCGTATTATTTATAGCTACAATTTGCTCTCACAATGTAGTATATTTAAACGTTGATTTTGGTATCAAAATTTGATTTTCCTGTTTTTTGATGAAAATCATGAGTGTTAGTAAGGATAAAATGAGTCACCGAAAATGTCCGCTACAAAATTTGAATTTTCAGACCATACGTGGTTAAATATAATAAAAGTTAAAAAAAAACCGCATTTTTATTTAAAACTTAGATATATACCATAGTATAAGAGACTTAGCCGTTCAATCTTGCTATGCTCAATTACGGTATCGCTCTGTGGGCTCGTTTTGACAATTTTTTAATAAATATATAATATGACAGACGGTTTTTCTAATAGAAAAATGTATATTTCTACGGTAACAGATATTCCCTATTTTGTTTGGTTTATGGTTCATGCGTCATGCGCTATAATTCTGCTTTTACATTGGCTGAAATGAGAAATCTAGCAGGGTTTTAACTGCGCTAAATAATGTAAAGTGTTGAAAATCCTTTTCTACGTGTGTTGTTTCTCTCTTTTTGTTTTTGTATTATTCCAAGGATATATTCACCGTTTGATAAAGCATATCAGACTATCGAGCTGGTTACTCTTTTCTTTACCTGAATACGCATGCTACTGTAACATAAGGGGCTAATTTTTTTAATATAGGTAACAGCTTATATTAGAGACTGATATTTTTATTTAACCGCATTCTAAGATCAAATCGAAGGCAATGATGTTCATTATATCTACTCAATGAAAAGCTAGAACTGGCTGCAAACTCACGAAGTGTTCCAGAAAAGTGATAAAATTCTAAATGTTATAGAAACACAAAAGAAAAAAAGAACAATCTGATGTCTTTTCTAATAACCATGGTTCGGATCGTAACTATACTTGAAAACAAATCTTTTTACAGCTGACAATTGTAAACCAAAGTAGTAAGTTTAAAGAAGGTTAATTTGTTTAAATTTTATGAGCGATAAAGCAGCATTTATTATCTTTGATTAGGCTTGCATATAAATTTAAGCAGTAAGTGTTATATAATTTTATGTTCAAGCAAAAACCATTGTTGCTGTAAACATTATATATCTATAAACGTATTTACAATTGATAATAATTGTGAATATATTGGCTCTTGCATGTATTGCTCTACATCAACAACGTATTGAATTGTATTGTCTATAATCTATATAATTAAAAACAAATGTAATTCAAGAATCCATTCTAGTAAAAAATGCTATGAAATTTTGAGAAAGGCACAATGCTCATGTACAAATCAATTTGGACCTGCTACAAAAAATAGTAATTAAACAAAAAAGCGTTGCGAATACAATTATAACTCTTTGATATTTATTAAGATATAAAGTAAAGCCAAGGTTTATGGATTACCATAGCCTTTGTGATATATGTATATGCTATTTTCTAATTCTATTAATAATACAGTAATAAGATCTTGAAGCAAGATCTTCATGATGGTTTAGTTCCTAGTTTGGAAGTACCAGTGGTATAATTTGACATTTTAAAGTTTTTTGTGATTTAAAGTTATTAGATCTTAGATGTTGACTAATGTTGTATTCCACCTAGTAGTATCATACATTATCACCTTCTACAGTATCAATACATCTTACAATCTATTGACTATGACATGTATTAAAGCGCAAGTCTTGATATCGGATATAAGAAACTCCTAGCGTATCAAGTTTAATCCAGTAATTACCAAGAACGCTTGGACCTCAATTATGACACCATATTATTTCATCCCAGCGGTTAATCAATCAAGTAGCCATCAAATCAACATCCAAGCACATTTAGCGCAGCATTGAAACAAGACAACTCACAAGCTCTGCAAGAACGGTTAAATTACGATTGATCCATTTCAATCCATAGATTACTATCAAACAGATCCAATGGTACAATAATGCCTTAAATTACATCTCAGGATCTCAATGTCAAATCAATATAAAAGGCCATACTTTTACATCTAAATAAACGATATCTTGTTTTTATTATACAGTTGAGGAACTGATTAATTACTCATTCTTTTATAATTGTATTCTTTTTTAAGTATTATTTATCAATCCTGAAAATATACGACAACTAAGATCAATTTGGTTACTAAACAAACTTGATATATGTAGTTTGACTACAATATCTATACAATCAGCTCATTATGCTCATGGTCAGACTTTATCATTATGCACAAATAGGAATAATGGTATGCTTATAGACAATTCTACTATTATGCACACATAGGATTGATGTTATGCACACGGACAGGATCTATAACTCTGGACATACGGGCTTATCGTTATTTTCGTGTGCATTTTCTTTTGTTGTGCCTATGTGCATCTTGTTATCTTTTTAGCCATTATTCAGTGGGCGCAACTCATCAGGCTATAGTGTAAAGCCTACCTCCGTACAACAAAATCATCCTGTGCAGCACAGGTCGGCCGTAGTGCTTTTATATGTAAATCCTTTAAATTTGTGATTTTATCGACTTTTTGAATCCAGTTGTATCATCTTATATTTTTCAAGTTACATCCGCTATTAGTAGGCTAATAATGTTGTAGGTTGTATTTATACTTTACTTAAAATAAGCCTTTGAATAATTAATAGCAATGCAGTCGAACCTTAACTTTTGTATGAAATTTTGATACCTGCATCTTATAGCTGCTTGGAATATTTAAACAACCGCGTCCGGGCTGTCCGGTAATTTTTTCTAGAGATTTAAAGCTTGAAAATATCATTAGATGGCCGCTTCCGGAGATTGTTCGGCTTCTTTTTTTGGAAGAGTGACCATTCGCAAAAACATGAATGATATACTATGTTGTGTGCCACCAAGTACCATATGTTATCACCTTCTAAAGTATCTATACTACACCTTACAATCTATTGACTATGACATGTATTGAAGTGCAAAGTCTCGATATCCGATATAAGAAACTCCTAGCGTACCAAGTTTAATCCAGTAATTAGCAAGAACACTTGAACCTCAATTATGACACCATATTATTTCGTCCCAGTGGTTAATCAATCAAGTAACTATCAAATCAACGAGAAACATGTACAATCACACAGATTGAATATTATATCATAAAATAAAAGAAAATTAGAAATTAATAATATATTATAAATTAGAATCATGTAAAACAATTAAAATAGTAATCCCTAATGATTAAGTTTCCAGGATACTTAGTCATGCTTTTTTTAATTGATTTTTTTAAAGAAAAAAAAATTATGAGATTCTTGAAGCTTGCGAAATATCTCACCTAACATTTAATATTTATATATAATAATTAGAAATATTCCTCAACATACAAGCACAACTAGCACACCATTGAAACAAAGCAACTCACAAGCTCTGCAAGAACGGTTAAATTATGATTGATCCATTTCAATTCATAGATTACTATCAAACAGATCTAATGGTTCAATAGTGCCTTGAATTACATCTCAGGATCTCAATGTCACATCAATATAAAAGGCCATACTTTTATATCTAAATAAACGATATCTTGTTTTTATTATACAGTTGAAGAACTGATTCATTACTCATTCTCTTTTAATTGTAATCTTTTTTAGGTACAGTCCTGATTTGATTTAGTGGAATCGTTGGGAGGGAGAGAAGTGTCCACTGAATCGAATTTTCCACCAAATCGAATAAATCATTTTCCATAATATTGGATCAAAAAATGAGGATAAAAAGGCGTTACAAGTTTATAGTATTAAATAATATTGTTAATAAAGGCTTTTTATATTTGAGCAACTGAATTAAACAGTGGATAATAAGAAATTTATTAAAAAACTGAGGTAAATTAGGCACATGATTTGATAATTCTCCATATTTTTTCTAATTTCATGGCTACCAGAGTAAGCTATTACCAGCTAAATACAGTTTTATCCAATAGTATTTATATTTTACTAATATAATGGACTGGTAGAAACGAAATTGTCCACTATCCACTGAATCGATTCAGTGGATTTAGGCAGTAAAATTATGAAAAAAAACGGGAGATTTCAAACTGTCCATTAAATCGAAAATCCGTTATTTACGAGTCCACTAAATCGAATTACAACTGTATATATATAGACAGTAGTAGGCTTACAATACAGTTTACATTATTAGATTATTGCATGCAGAATGCGTCTATCTTTGTAGAATATCTTGTGCTTGTAAAATAAGATATTCATAAAGAAAATATATTTCCAAAATAGCACTCAAAATACTGGAGTAGAGAAAAGAAGACAACAATTGGTAAGTCTTTTGAAAGCTGTGCGTAAAAAGGTAAAACGAAAAAAAAAGGTGAGGAGGTGGTTAGCTGCACTTCTAGCCCGGCAAACACAAGTTCCGAAGAAGATCTGTTTACACGAGTTTCGAACCCATAACCTCTCCGTTTGAACTAGTTGTAAAGCGCATAAGTAGCAGCTAGGACAAATGTCCCCTCTATGTTTGCTTTTTTTAATTGCCGTCCTTCTACTTATCTGTTATTTTGTTTTTCTTGATTTGTAAAATATTGAGTAATTTGAAAATATCTTTTTTTCTTTGGTATATAATCTTGCTATTTGCTGCGTATCAGTAGCAATTTGGTTTACAAAAAAATCTTTATTCCTGACCGAAATATAAAGAAAAACCTGTCATTTTTGCTGTATATCATGTAATCATGCTAGGTACAATAATGCAAAGCTGCTTTATTTCACTAGAAAATATAAGTGAAGTTTTTAGTGAGCATATAATCAGTAAATACAAAATAGCGCTACGTATATATACAAAAATTTAGTAGTAGATAACACTTGTACATATATATATATATAAATAATATATAATATATAATATATAATAACAAATTTTTTATAATCTATAAAAGTTATGGTAATCAATGTTAAAAATACCAGATGTCGTCCGATATCTATTGGAAAACAATATCTGTTAATACAATATGTATAATAAAAAATGATTTTTAGATTTTTTTTTCTATGTAGAAGCTAAACAATCACATTCTATGATATTTATGTAAATATTTTTCTTACTTATTAATCAATAAAAAAATTACAATTTATTTTGTTCGTTCTGTCGTTCACGGCCTATTTTGACTTGCTGTAGTACACAAAAAAACTACGCTCGATAAGTTAAAATGAATTCTAATATTAAATTTGAATTTTCAAAAAAAAATTGATAGTTTCAATCTTCAAAATCGGAATATGTCTTCTTTCTAAAACTAACTTCATAACAAACATTTTTTAAGATATACCCTAGACATTATTAAATAGAAATAAATTGATTGCATTATGCTGCCTATCCTTAAATTTATTTTATATCTCACGAAAGGCTCAAAAACGCGTAAAATTCACTGCTTTTTCCTTGAAAACTAGGTCTTACTTTTCATCCCTGCTCTACCTTTTTTTTTACTAAATAACACTAAGAAAATATTATATGCCAATGTACCTGAGATGTTCAGCTTTAATCCAAAAATAAGTGTCCGGAAATATCCTATTTTTTGTAATTGGTATTAATTTTTCAGTGCTAATGTTTCAGATTTTTTACGCGTATTTCACTGCTAAAGGATTGAAATCTTTGAGGCTTCATATCTCCAGAAACAATTAAGCTATACTAACACTTTTTAATAATAAAACTTACTTGTTTTGAGGTGCTCTATAATATATTCTAATATAAAAAAATTCTGAGCACTTTTATTTTTTTTCATTTTTTTTGACATTTCTATAGTAGGTTTCAAAATATTGGTTAAATTGAGCAACATGTTTTTTTGCATTCATGTCATTGAGCTCGTTAAGCTCTCTCGGACCCAATTTAGAGTTTTTTAAAATATTGATTTTTCGTGGAGATATCCTCAAAAATGTGTACAAAAAGGTACCTCCATTTCTAGCGTCCATTTTCCCCTTGTGTACCCTCATCCCAAATTCTGAATTTGAAAAAAAAAATTGACAAAAATCTCTTTTTCTCTACGAAAAATGTAGCTAGAGGATTAAATAATAACTAGATTGATAGGTAATTTTACTGTGCATTATATTCATTAATTATATTAAAAATATGCTTATAAAAAGTGATATGTATCTTCAAAAAACCTCCAAAATTTCAATTGCATTTTACGCAAAATTTAATGTGAAATGTTTGTCTGAATTTTATTTAGATGGATGCAGAATCCAAAACTGTACAAAATCTATTTTGCATACTAGGTCGGCTTACTTTGCAGTTCATGATCAATTAAGCGATTTTGTTTTTTTCATCATTTTTCGTCCATTTTTTAAAATAAATTTTGGAACCCAGTTATCACAAGCTGTAAGCTGTGATATCGACTATTATTTTGATTATCTCGATGAAAAATCAATATTTTTGGCTGAAACAAAAAATAAAGAGTAGCAGTCAATTAGATCTATTATCTTGTGAATACAGGAATTAAGCCCTGGATAATGAGTTTTAAGTTTTACAAAATAATAAACTAATATTTACAACTGCAGAAAACAAAGAAAAAAACCCCATCCTTGTGAATATTGATCCAATTAATCTCCAATTATACATGATGGTAGATTTACATATATCCTGCATAAAAGTTTATATTTCTACTCTCACAGATCACTGTGAATTGAGGAAATCATACACAAAACAAGATATTTTTGTCCAATAAAACCACGTGTTGTGTCTTATATTTTCATGTTTGATAAATAATACTTAAAAAAGAATATAATTAAAAGAGAATGAGCAATGAATTATTTTTTCAACTGTATAATAATAACAAGATATTGTTTATTTAGATATAATAAAAGTATGACCTTTTACTGTATATTGATTTGACATTGAGATCCTGAGATGTAATTTAAGGCACTATTGAATCATTAGATCTGTTTGATAGTAATATATTATGGATTGAAATGGATCAATCATAATTTAACCGTTCTTGCAGAGCTTGTGAGTTGTCTTGTTTCAATGCTGCGCTAAATGTGCTTGGATGTTGATTTGATAGCTACTTAATTGATTAACCGCTGGGATGAAATAATATAGTGTCATAATTGAGTCCCAAGCGTTCTTGGTAAATACTGGATTAAACTGAGTACGCTAGGATTTTCTTATTATATCCGATATCAAAACTTTGCACTTCAATGACATGTCGTAGCCAATAGATTGTAAGATGTATTGATACTGTAGAAGGTGATAACATGTGGTACTTGGTGGCATATAACATAATAAATTACAGTTAATATTAGATGGGGTAGAAGTATATTTATTATTGCACACTATCCATATTTTGAAAAAGAAGTATTTAAACTGTATCTTTTTCAAATATTTTTTTTTTTTACATTTTACTACAATGCGTACTGTACAATCTTGCTGCAATCAATAATGTTCGATTTGATTCCTACTTGATGAATACCAAAATTAGAATACACGTACAGAGATTATGCCGACAATACAGCAGCGTATAATATTAAAGTATTGCATGATGCAAAGCGTTGTTGTTTTGTACAGCTAATAAGATCTTGTTATTCTTCTTGCAAAATACGATATTCATACAGAAAATCAATCTCAAAAATGGGATCAAGGACATTGGAGTATACAGAGAAAAGAAGACAATAATTGGTAGTCTTTTGAAAGCTGCGCGTAGAAAGGTAAAACAAAAAAAAAAGGCGAGGGGGTGATTAGCTGCACTTCTAGCCCGGCAAACACAAGTTCCGACGAAGATCTGTTTACACGAGTTTCGAACCCATAACCTCTCCGTTTGAACTAGTTGTAAAGCGCATAAGTAGCAGCTAGGACAAATGTCCCCTCTATGTTTGCTTTTTTTAATTGCCGTCCTTTTACTTATCTGCTATTTTGTTTTTCTTGATTTGTGCAGTATTGAGTAATTTGACCATATTATTTTTCTTTGGCATGTAATACTGCTATTTGCTGCATATCAGTAGCAATTTGGTTTATAAAAAAATCTTTATTCCTGATCGAAATACAAGAAAAATCTGTTATTTTTGCCCTATATCATCATATAATTATGCTAGGTACAATAATGCAAAAGCTAACTTTATTTCATTTAAAAACATAACTGAAGTTTTTAGTGAGCATATAATCAATAGATGCAAAATAGCGCTACGTATATATACAAAAATTTAGTAGTAGATAACACGTGTATATATACAATATACTGTATTATATATATTATATAATAACAAAATTTTTATAATCTATAAAAGTTACGGTCATCAATATTGAAAATACCAGATCTCGTTCGATCTCCACAGGAAAACAATATCTGTTAATTCAGTATATATAATAAAAAATGATTTTTAGATTTTTTCCATGTGGAAGCTAAACAATCACATTCTATGATATTTATGTAAATATTTTTCTTACTCATTAATCAACAAAAAAAATTACAATTTATTTTGTTTGTTCTATCCTTCACGACCTATTTTGACTTGCTGTAGTACACAAAGAAACTACGCTCGATAAGTTAAAATGGATTTTAATATTAAATTTGAATTTTCAAAGAAAAATTTCATAGTTTCAATCTTCAAAATCGGAATATGTCTTCTTTCTAAAACTAACTTCATAACAAACATTTTTTAAGATATACCCTAGACATTATTAAATAGAAATAAATTGATTGCATTATGCTGCCTATCCTTAAATTTATTTTATATCTCACGAAAGGCTCAAAAACGCGTAAAATTCACTGCTTTTTCCTTGAAAACTAGGTCTTACTTTTCATCCCTGCTCTACCTTTTTTTTTACTAAATAACACTAAGAAAATATTATATGCCAATGTACCTGAGATGTTCAGCTTTAATCCAAAAATAAGTGTCCGGAAATATCCTATTTTTTGTAATTGGTATTTGTTTAGGACATAGACTATACTGGGTACATGTATTACTAGTAGAAGTGCTCAAAGGATTATGTAGACATTATTCTTAGCATAGAAGGATGAGTATGAGGTGATAATGATGTATGCCAATTTTATTTCATTTAGTTATGTTACATTTAGTCTATGATGAAATGGTGTAGCCTGAGATCCTGAAGTGAGCCAATCATGAACTCGTTCCTGGAAATGGAATTCAACTATTCCATTTGTATCAACATTCACGGTCTAAAGTAAATCAAGCATGAAGATCCTATATACTTAACTTGGTCGTATCCTACTAAACTTGCTATGGCCAACCTATTATATCATCATGTTGTAATCAACTAGTTCTTCAAGAAGATGAAATCATACTTTCATACACTCTGTATTGTAGACTCTATATCCACGCTTCCAAAACATATAAATACCCTGAATCCTGATGTCGTTCGAGATGGATTCGTTATCTTTTTACCTACAATATACTCAATAAATATATCTAGTTTTAACTTTATTTTCTAGTTATTCATTGTGTATATTTAAACATTTTTTAAAGTTAATTACTACTTATTATATATTTACAAATCAAAAATTTACTTACTGATGTCCTCATCCGCCTCACCTCAAGATTTTAATGCTTCCTTGTTTCCTGAAGGATTGGAGGATTTCGAAATGGATCCCATGGTTGTCCCTGCTGGTGATGCAGTTCCTGGTGTTGAGGTTCCTGCTGGTCCACAATTGAATGAAGTTGGTTCTGGTGGCAGTATTTCTGGTTCCATGGTGCTCTCGCCTATACAAGAAGGTAGTGTGGCTTCTGGTGTTGTTACGAGTAACTCTGTAGTGGATGAATTGGAGAATGATGAGAGAGCTTTGGTGGAAAAAGCTATTAAAACCATGAGAGAAGAGAATTTGGTTTTCATGAAGCAAGTGGCAAATGCTTCATCGGCAAATGAGAGACTCGATGCGTTATCTAAAATAGTCAAGAATAAGAAGGCTATTGTAGATTTGATGAGCTACAAAGCGGAAGTGATGAGAGAAACAGATCATGTAGTATCCAACAAGAGAGCCAAAGGAGAAAGTCTCGCTCTGAATCGCAGAGACTTACCCAAGTTCCAGTTGTCCTCGTCTGCGGTGAAGGCATTTCCAAATGAAGAGGTATTCGAGAGTGTAGATCATTACTTACGAACATTTGAGAGCATATTGAACTCGTCTTCGTTGGATTTGGAGTCCCAGTGGGCTAAACTGTTGCCGTTGTGTATGCCAAATGGAGAACGAGCATGGGTCGACAAGACTCTTTTAAAATGCGTATCTTGGTCAGAAGCGAAGGCAGTTTTTTCAAGACGTTTTGGGTCGGCGGTGATTACTCGTCGTAATACGGATTTAGTCTTTACAATGACAATGAAGGTTTCTGAGTCGATAATGGATTATTCCTGTAGATTCCAGCAAGCAGTATACAATGCAGGTCTACAGCTGGATGATCCTCGTGTGGCCGATCGGTTCATGGCATCTCTTATTTTGCCGGTTCAAACTGCGGTTCGAATTACTTTAGTAAGAGAACAAGGAGGTGAAGCCTGGACTGTCGATCGTATTACTCAAGTAGCAAGAGATGTGTTGGGTGATGATAATCGCTTCTATGCGCATGCAACTTCGTTGTTGCCTGGTGCGGCTCCGGTTTCTAATGAAAGAGTCAATGAGTTTCAAGGGCCCTCTGGCAAGTTTTCGGCTTGGAAAAGAGGTGGATCTAAGCGTGGTGGTGCTGGTGCTGATGCTGGTACTAACGGAGTGAGCAAGAGATTCCATTGTGAGCAGCATGGAAACAATGACACACATGCTACCAAGGATTGCGCTTTCTTGCGGTTTAAGAAAGCAAGAGCTGAAGGAAAATGCGTAAAATGTGGAGAGAAGTTCTTTCGAGGCCATGATTGTGGTAAGAAGCCCCCTGGTGTCGGTCCCTCTGGGACTGCTTTATCTCACGAGGTTTTTGCTACGAGTGTTGCGTCTTCTTCTTCTTCTGCCAAGAAAGATGAAGGAAAGGAAAAGAATGATGAGGAAGACGATCTCATGGAGGAACTTAGTTTCCAATGTAAGTCAGCATCAACTAATGAGAAGAAAATTGAGACTAATTTCTTTACGTTGTTGACCCCTTTATTGATTTGTAGAGATGAAAGCGTGTGTAAGGCCATTGGCAAGGTCGATACTGGTTCTCAAATCAGTTGTATAAGTTTAAATTTTTTAATAAACAATTTGAAAATTAAAAATGTGAAGAAAGTTGATGGTTATCTTAAGTTTTTGTCTAAGTCAGTGAGAAGAATTGCAGTTACATTTCCTTTGAAATTCAAGTATGCGAATGGAATCGTATTTGAACATTCTTTAGAAGTCGTAAAATTTGAGAAAGATTTAGATTTTGACATATTACTAGGAATTGATGTGTTACCAAAAATGAACATTGGGTTAACAGGTGTAGCTTTTCGAATTGATAGTGAGCATCAACATTCGGATGCGACGGAACATGATGAGAAAATGTTTGAGAACATTAATTTAGATTTTGAAGGTAAAGACTTAGAAGCAGATAATGCACCTGCAGGTACAGTTGAGGAGCGTGAGAAATTTTCATTGTATATTAAGGAATCTTTGAGAAAAAATGATTTGATTCCTATTGAATCACATTGCCCATTGCCGGAATCGATTATTAGATTACCAACTAAAGAAGGAGCTACAGCTCATCGTCGTCCGTATCCTATTGCAGAATCATTGAAACCCGTAGTAGAGAAGCAGATTAATGAGTGGTTGCGAACAGAAACGATTGGGCGTTCGAGAATTAATTCATCGTTTAATAGTCCTTTATTAGTAGTACCAAAGCGAGACAAATCGGGAAATATTGTAGATCATCGTGTTTGTTTGGATGTACGGTTGCTTAATAGCATCCTACCTCCACCATATAATTTCCCTATACCTTTAGTGAAAGATATATTTGAGAATCTTCGAGGCATGTCCTTTTTTGGGACTGCGGATCTAAAAAACGCGTACCATAGATTTTCCATTGAAAAATCGAGTCAAATCAAGTGTTCATTTTCCTTTAATGGTCAAGGATTTTACTTCAAGAAGGGATGTTTCGGATTAAATCTACTTCCAAGCCAGTTCCAGTTTACACTTTCGACTTTGTTATCGGGTTTACAACAAGTCAAAGACAAAGAGACTGGACAAGTAGTTTCCACAACTCAAAATTTTTTAGATGATATAATTATTGCGGGAATTGACTTCGAGCATTATAAAGTAGCAGTAAAGACAGTGATCGATAGACTCACAGAGGCAAAGTTAATACTCCAACCGAGTAAATGTCATTTCATGCAGAAAAAAGTGCGTTTATTAGGTTTTGTGGTTGATGATAAAGGTATTAGAGTGGACAAATCGAAATGTACCAATGTCGCCAATTGGCCTAGACCAGTATCGAAAAAGCAAATTCAACAATTTATGGGGTTGGTAAATTATTTGCGTTCGCACATTCCGATGATTTATAGAGTAGCGGCTCCAATTACAGATTTGATTAAGGACAATAAAGACGTTGTGAAGAATTGGACATCGGCTCATACGGAATGCTTTGAGGCAATTAAGAAAATTTTACAAGCAGATTTGTTGTTGAATTATCCAGATTTTGAGAAGGATTTTATTATTGCATGTGATGCAAGTTTATATGGGGCTGCAGCAGTAATTTATCAAGAAGATGATAAAGGTCGTCATAAGTATGTAGGATTTATTTCGAGTACATTAAGTCCAGCACAACGCCGTTGGTCCACTACAAAAAGAGAGCTTTATGCGATTGTATTAGCATTAAAGAAATTCCGGTCGTACATTTATGGTCGTCCCTTCAGAGTGTTAACGGATCACCGAGCTTTAGTTTATTTGCATTCTCAGAAAGTTGTGAATCCTATGATGGCAGGATGGATTGAAACATTACTTGATTATAATTTTGAAGTGATTCATCTTCCTGGAGCGATGAATATATTTCCTGATTTATTGAGTCGGTTGTATCCACCAATCGAGACCAATAGTAACCAATTGTTGTTAGAAGAAAGTGAGGCACAGAGTAATATGCGATCAAAGAAAAACTTCAAGCAGCGTAAATCAGGAAAAGTGGTGAAGAAGACTAAGTATAGTAATGACAGAGCCTTAAACATCTTCGCGACCCAATTAGTAGAAAATAAGAAAGAGAATTTAGATTATTTAACACCACCTGATGAAGATAGAGATGGGATTTTACAAGAAATTCATCAGTTTGGGCATTTTGGAGCGCAAGCTATTGTTCGAGAATTACATTCGCAAGGACTTCATTGGACGAATGTGTATGAGGATGCTAGAAGACTAGTGAGTAGCTGCATTGAGTGTCAAAAACACAATATTAGTAAACGTGGATGGCATCCCTTAAAAAATGTGGTAGCGATTCAGCCAATGTCGCAAGTATCAATTGATTTAGCTGGCCCTTTGACACCGACATTTGAGGGGTATGTGTATATTCTGGTTATTACAGACATTTGTACCAAATATATCATTGTACGTCCCTTAAAAACAAAGGAATCAACGAGTATTGCTCGAGAGTTAATTAAAGTGTTCGGAGATTACTCTTTTCCTCTTGTCATCCAATCAGATCACGGTACGGAGTTTGAAAATGCCGTTTTGCAAGCGATTTCAGCAAATTTGGGTATTCAGCGCAATTATTCGACCCCATATGCCCCAAGATCAAATGGATCTGCGGAATCAAGCGTAAAGATAGTGTTGAATGCATTACGAAAGATGAGCAAATCAAATGCGAGAGAATGGAGTGATTATTTACCATTGGTGCAATTATCAATTAATCGATATATCAAGAGCAAATCGTTAACATCTCCGTTTTCGTTGATGTTTGCACGACGTGTTACCTTACCGGATGATTATGCGAACAAAGATAAATATGCAATTCCGAAAGACATAATGTCAATCGAGGAACTTGAGGAGCGTATTGAATACATGCACAATATGGTGTTTCCTGCAATTAATGAGAGAGAAAAGAAAATCAATGAACTGATGCGTAAACGGTTTGATGATAATCATATGTTAGTAGATATTCCGGTCGGCTCCCATGTTATGGTCAAAGTGCGTCAAAGGCCAAGTAAATTGAGTCCGATTTATGATGGACCTTATACTGTGATTCGTCGAAATCAAGGAGGTTCTTATGAACTCAAGGATGAAATGAATGAAATTTTGCATCGCAATTATGTACCGTCCGAGTTGAAAGTTGTAAATGTGGACGAGAAATCTATCGAGGATGAATACTTTGAAATTGAAGCGATTCGCGATCATCGTGGAAAAGCCGCGAATAGAGAATACTTGATTAAGTGGAAGGGTTACGGTGAAAGAATGTGTTCTTGGATTACAGCGGATGATGTATCTGATCCACATATATTACAGAAGTATTGGAAAAAACATGTACAGCTTCAAAAACAAGAAGAGGACCGCATATTTCATCAAGCATCGCCTGTGCCTGAGACCAATAAGCGTAAACAAAGTAGCTCAACAACGGCATTGCGGAATAATTCTCAGTTGTCTAAAAAACAAAGGACAACCCGAAGTTCAAGTGCGTCGTCAACTGGCCAGTCTGGCGTGTAGAGTATGTCGGGTTCCTACAAATGTATATAGTGTATAGAAGATATTCGGTGTATGTGGGTGTTGTATATAATTTGCTGGTGGCCAAGGCTCTGCCTTTTTCCTTGAGATGCTTTTGTCCCACAGGGTTTTGCATTTTCACGGTTTTTTACTGGCGAGTAGGATCTCCAGAGATTATATGGTCAACTTATTATCTTTGCAGAATTTTCAGGGTCATTCCAATTATTGTTTGAGTTATTTATCGAATCACCACCACAAAGTGTTGTCGATTCTGGTGGGGACGAATGTTTAGGACATAGACTATACTGGGTACATGTATTACTAGTAGAAGTGCTCAAAGGATTATGTAGACATTATTCTTAGCATAGAAGGATGAGTATGAGGTGATAATGATGTATGCCAATTTTATTTCATTTAGTTATGTTACATTTAGTCTATGATGAAATGGTGTAGCCTGAGATCCTGAAGTGAGCCAATCATGAACTCGTTCCTGGAAATGGAATTCAACTATTCCATTTGTATCAACATTCACGGTCTAAAGTAAATCAAGCATGAAGATCCTATATACTTAACTTGGTCGTATCCTACTAAACTTGCTATGGCCAACCTATTATATCATCATGTTGTAATCAACTAGTTCTTCAAGAAGATGAAATCATACTTTCATACACTCTGTATTGTAGACTCTATATCCACGCTTCCAAAACATATAAATACCCTGAATCCTGATGTCGTTCGAGATGGATTCGTTATCTTTTTACCTACAATATACTCAATAAATATATCTAGTTTTAACTTTATTTTCTAGTTATTCATTGTGTATATTTAAACAGTATTAATTTTTCAGTGCTAATGTTTCAGATTTTTTACGCGTATTTCACTGCTAAAGGATTGAAATCTTTGAGGCTTCATATCTCCAGAAACAATTAAGCTATACTAACACTTTTTAATAATAAAACTTACTTGTTTTGAGGTGCTCTATAATATATTCTAATATAAAAAAATTCTGAGCACTTTTATTTTTTTTCATTTTTTTTGACATTTCTATAGTAGGTTTCAAAATATTGGTTAAATTGAGCAACATGTTTTTTTGCATTCATGTCATTGAGCTCGTTAAGCTCTCTCGGACCCAATTTAGAGTTTTTTAAAATATTGATTTTTCGTGGAGATATCCTCAAAAATGTGTACAAAAAGGTACCTCCATTTCTAGCGTCCATTTTCCCCTTGTGTACCCTCATTCCAAATTCTGAATCTGAAAAAATTTGGACAAAAATCTCGTTTTCTCTATGAAAAATGTAGCTAGAGGATTTTGCTATAGCTCAATCGATAGATAATGTTTTTGCACATCGTTTCAGTTTATTATATTTTAAGTATGCTTATAAAAAGCAATGTGTATCCTCGAAAAACCTTCAAAATTTCAATTGCATTTCACGCAAAATTTAATGTGGAATGTTTGTCTAATTTTTATTTAGATGAATACAGAATCCAAAACTGTACAAAAACCATTTAATACGCGAGGTCTACTCACTTTGCAGTTCATGAGCCATTAAACGATTTTGTTTTTTTGGGTCATTTTCTAATCAATTTTATAAAATTATAACAAATTGATTTTGAAACTCAGTTACGGTATGTTTTAAGCTGTAATGTGATGAAAAGTTAATATTTTTTTGTAAAACAAAAAATGCAGAGTAGATTTCAGCTAGATATACCTTGTGAATTGCAAAAAGCTTAGCTTCCCCCAAGTTTCTGTGGAAATGGAGAGATGAAAACGCATATCTGTTTAAGCTATTTTGTAGGGGTTGTTTTAGATATTCTTTGAAATTTTTTATAAAATCAAATAATGGTTCAAAATTGAATTTTAAAGTTGTCTCTAATGCACAGTAAATATATGAATAACATATCTTGATTTCATTAGCGAAAAGCTGTTTGTGAGGGATTTTTGCACACGTTTTTAAAAAATAAAAGTCTTTTCTTCTGCTTAAAAAAATAAAGCGACTAGAAAAATGCTCTATCGCTTTATTTTTAAAATTCTATGATCGTATTTCACCGTCAAAATTAAATAAATACAATGATTTAAATAGAAAAAGTATAACGTATACCCAAACAAAGAGGATGACGAAGAACAACCAAAGAGAAGGAGGAAGAGGAGAAGAAGAATATACAAAAAAAAAAGCGATACAATTGTTCAATAACTTGTCTTTGCATCATCATTAAATATTATTCTAACTATTGGTACAATACGATGAGAATTTTCTTATAATTAAGTAAAATAGGCCTGCAGTAGTACCAGCTGTACACCGCGTAACGGTGTTGACCAGCTCTATCATGCATAATCAATGAATATTAATCCAGATGGACTAAAAATTGCTCAAAATATATACTTCAGCTGTAACAGCATCCAGAATTATAATTTTAGCATCTCATTGATTTGCTGGTTAAATTGTAGCAGTTGATTTTAAATATATGAAGGGTGATTGCAATGAACGGAATTAGCCCGCGTATAATTTTAAATTAGCATGAAGAATTTTTTTGATTGTTACATATTTATTTTTATTATTGCCTAAATTCTTATTATACTGATACCAAACCAAAAAAAAAAAGCCTTAATCACGCTACATACAATAATATTTTGGTTTTTTAAGCTTCAATAATGTTACCAGGTGCCTTTTCGTCTCTCTTGAGGTCCAACATCAATTCCTTCATTCTAGCAACATCTTGTGTGTGATAACCAGTCTTTGCATTACTGACTTCCACTTCACGAGCAACACGATCCCAGATATTGCCTGAAGATGCAACTTCTTCACGGTTCTTTACAGTGTTTTCCTCACGCTCTCTGTTTGAATAAAATCAGTATACTAGTCTCTCTTTCTTTCTCTTTTATTCAACACAAATATTACCTATTCTCTTCAATTGATTTTTGCTTCTTATCATTATACTCTTCGTAAAATTTATCAATGTCCTCACGGGCTTGTTTAATAGTTTCCTCCTTTTTCTTTTCAGATTCGGCATCACGTTCAGCAATAACTTCCTTTTGCTTTTCACGCCATTGGCTATCAAAACGCAAATAAATAAAAAGGATAATTTTGAAAAAGAAAAATGTAAAATCTGTCTTACCGAACAGTCTCTGGCTCTTCTTCAGGCATCATTGCCTTATGGAAAGCCTGATAAAATAATAAATTAGATGAATCTATAAATAGTTATGTGTATGTACGAAATGCCTTACTTGAGATGTTTCCAACTCTTCAGCCTTGGGATAATCTGTTTCAAAAGAAGTATTACCACCACCCATAAGGTCTTGATCAGGCTTATTACTAGTTGGAGACTGGAAAGATAAAGCACTAGCATGACCATCATCTATGGCAGGAAAATCGTCGAGAAGAGCGGGTGACATTGGGTTAGAAGTGGCAGGAATAGGAGATGTCAAGTCATTAGTAGGTGAGACAAGGTCATTATTGTTTGTACTAAAGAGGTCAGCATCTTCGCCTAAAGCAGCTCTCTCGCGTGCGAGAAAATCGGCAGTAGGATCTTCGGAAGGTGTATTGAAATCGCCAAAATCTGACATGTTTGAAATAATATGAATTTATGAAAAAAGAGAAAATAACGGGTTATTGTTTTTCTTTAGAAAGATGTTGTAATCAAATATGCAGTGACGTATAAAAAGACTACTTGAAAAGAGAGGAGCCTATCGACCCGAGCAGCATTGAATAGCCGCTTTTAGAAAGTTACATTATTGGAATTTCGTTTAGCTGCATTCGAGTTAATTTAATTGCCTTGCTTTCTTTACTCTATTTAAAAGCAAAACTCCTTATTTTTAAATCAATGTAACACCTGCGAAAATAAATCAATTTATTTAAACTGTGGTAAGCATTAAAAAGGTAATAATTATGGTACAACATGATACAAGAAAGAGAGCCAAATTACCAAGTGAGTTTTAATTGACTTTATTTATGTATTTAATAGCAATATGCGTTGTGTAGCATTTTTTCAAATGTATAAAGATCTAAAAAAAACTGAATAAACCTATTAATTTTTCTTTTCTTTCTTTTTCCTCTAAACTATTAATTAACAACAAAAGATGAAATTCGCTTTTACTATTCTTTTGGCTTTGGCTTTTATTCAATTTGCTCTTGCAGATGTCTATTCACAATTACAGTTTATGAAGATTACATCTCCTTCAAGCGGTCAAAGTATTCAAGCAGGTGAAAAAATTGTTATTAAATATGTGATGCAACCATTAGTATACAGTAAGAACATGTAGCAAGATAAGAGTTTATAAATCATTTACTAAAATGTTGGAATTGTTGTTATCATTAGAGGGAACCTCAAATGGCTATGCAAAGTCTTTGAAAATTAATTTCCACAAAAGAACAGGCAATCAAAAACAAGGATTACTCGAGAACATCTATCCCAAATGGTAAGATTAGCACATTCATATGATTATATATATATATATATTTTGCTCTAATCTAACATAAATATCAATTATAGTCCTGTAACCGCTCAAAATGATAAATATAAATCTCACAGTTATACCTGGACTGTTCCCGCCAATACTCCTCCTGGCTCTTATGCTTTTGATTTCGTTGAACTTGTTCAACTTCGTCGTAGTCAAATGACAGTATCAGAAACTGTGAAAGTCAATATTGTCGATTAGATCAAATAATAAAACCCAAACATCATACACTTTTGCCCCTTTCTGTAAGAGTAATATCATTTTGTGCAACGCTCCTATTATTTTTTTCTTGTTGCTGAACTCTAAAGAAAACTCTAAAATAAAACTCTTTTTTTTATCATCCCCTTCTTTTTTTTACTTTTTTTACTTTAACTCTTTTTATTTCTTCCCATCTTTTCTTTTTTTCTTTCTGTTTAAAAAATCTATTGTATTTTTGACATTTTACAGAAAATCACAAAATCCACAATTTTAAACAACGACAGACATAAATGTCAAATCAATCATTTTGTGGATGGAACCAACAAGGGGAAGGAGGAGAAGGACCAAAGGTATAATATAATTCTGTAAGGGTTTCATATAACAAAGGATTCACTTTTTGAATATTGATAGCTGGATCCAGCCCATTCACTTGCAATAAACTCTTGTTATAGAGAAACGTAAACATGTAAAAAAATAAGGGAAAATGTTTCATAATGATTTAATTGTTTGGGTTTCTAGTATCTTGGATGGCTTACTTCCAATTTTAGCATTCATCATTTCATGCGTCTTATTATCAATACGTCAGGAAACTTTTGCGACAAATGATTTCCTGCGATTACCTACGACTAAAACAGTTTCCGTATTCCGTAGAAGTATCATATTACTCATTGTAACATTATTAGAGATCAGTAGTTGGGCTTTTGTATTTGCATGGAGATTAGAAAGTGCTATACTCGAAAGATCAAAAAATACCAGACCACCGTTATATCAAATTGTAGATCCAAGCTTAGCATTCATTCCCCGAGTAAGTTTTTTCGAAGTTTCTGGAGCAATTTACTGAAATTCTGATTGATTTCCCAATTAGATTTATGTTCTTGCGCTAGTCATTAAATCATTTACAACACCTGCAAATCCAATTGATCCCTCAAAATTTACAAGATACAGCCACCATTTCTTGTTGTTCTATGCACTGTTCTTTGTTTCGGCGTTGATCCGAGTGTTTGATTACTTCTTTACTGATAACAATTGGTTTATTTCTTCTGGTATTGAAAAGTCATTCTCATTGATTGATTTGTGCTTGTGCTTTATTTTATGGTTTGTGGTAATTACATCGCCAACTGAATTAGATCAAGGGGAATTGGTTGATTTTGATGATGATGATGATGGTGTTCTAGTATTGCATGATGGAAGAGTAGTTCGAAATGGTCGCATACTCAGCTTAGAATCTTCAGCTTCCCCACTTTCATCATTGACATTTAGTTGGATGAATCCATTGTTGAAATCAGCATTTAAAACTAAATTGACAGCTGCTTCATTATGGACTTTACCTACAAGACAAAGAGCAAGAGAAAATTACCGTTTATTTACTGAAACAAAATTGCATCGACGTTTGTCAAGTTTATCATTGATACATCGTATTTATAATTCAAACAAAAAAATCATATGGTGTCAATTTATTACTGCGATTGGGGCTGTTGTGTTTCATTATGCCAACCCCTTCTTTTTGAGGAAATTACTGACGTGGATACAGGAGCATCATCAAAATGAGGAGAGTAGTTTGAAACAAGAGATTGGTTACATGTATTGTATAGCTTTGTTTGGCTGTAATGTTATTAGCACACTTGTTGCTTCTCAAACATTACTATGGGGGAGAAGATGGCATGTGACAATAATTCATATGTTGAATTCTGAAATTTACGCTCATGCATTGCGATTGAAATCAGCTAATCAACCACCAAAGGGGCATAATTCATCAAGTGAAGGAGACGTTGATAATGACGATAATGAGGAAGGAGAACAGGAGCAAGAAGAAGAAGAGGAAGAAGATCATGAAGAAGCAGTGCATCGACAAGCTAGTTTAATGAGTCAAGATACAGAAAGGTTGGCTGAATTGGCTTCATATCTTCATATATTCTATACATGTCCATTGGAAATTGCTGCTGGTGTTATATTCTTGTATCAAGTATTAGGCAACTCATTTTTAGCTGGATTAATAGTAATGGTGGTAGCATTACCTTCAACTCATTATATTAGTCGTCGTCTCATGTTGGCTCAATCGCATTTAACAGATGCAAAATCTTGGAGATTAAGATTATTGCGTGAGCTTTGTGATGGTATCAAAACCATCAAATTTTTGGCATCCGAAAGAAGATGGGAGCAAGCTATTACAGTAAGCTACAGTCTATAATTCGTTTCAATCCAATGTACTAATCATAATCAACTTGTTTCAAGAATGCTCGAGATGATGAACTGGTTAAACTGATCAAGTTGTACACACAAAATACAATCCTGGGTTTAATTTGGTTTGCAACACCTGTATTCGTTACTACTATTTCATTTGCTTGGTATACTATGGTAGAAAAAAAGACATTAGATGCAAGGTAAATTAGTACTTGTTGAATAGAGAAATGCACCTGTATTCATCAATTGATTTAGTACTGCATTTGTGAGTATCGTACTATTTGGTATGTTGCGTGATCCTCTTAATGTCATGCCACAAGCCTTTATGGCTTACAGCGATGCTAAATTAAGTCTCGGTCATATCACAAACTTTTTAAATACTGAAGAAAAAGAGCAAGACACAGATATACCATTGTCTCCTCAAGACAAATTGGCATTTTCAGAAGCTACATTCGCATGGCCATCTTCAGAGCATTTGCTAGTGGTTCCAACGTTTGAATTTCCCTTGAACAAGTTGTCTATCATTTCTGGCCCTCCCTCAAGTGGAAAAACAAGCCTTATAGCTGCTTTGATGGGCGATATGCCTTGCGTTCAAGGTCAAACTCCAATCTGTATGCCTAAAGTTGCCTATGTTGCTCAAACTGCCTGGATTGAACATGGTACACTTCGTGAAAACATCTTATTCTCAGAGCCTTGGGATGATACTCGCTATCGTGCTGTATTACATCAATGTGATCTTTTGCGGGATTTATCCTTGTTGGATAATGGAGATTTAACATTAACCACGGACAAATCCATATCAAATATGATGAGACACAAGATATCTTTAGCTCGTGCAGTCTATGCTAAAGTAGATACAGTTATTATGGATGATATATTCATTACATTTCAAAAAGTAACATCTACTTTTATATATGAAAATTGTATTCGAGGTGAATTGATGCGATATCGAACCATTATAGTAGCATCTACATGGCCAGACATGTTTTGGGCACGCGATGCACAATTGTTTATCAACCTTGATCATGGTCATGTGGACGCAATGGAAACAGATCCTGAAAAGATTGTTGCATTTATCAAAATTAGAAGATCACAACGACAAGTCAAGAATGAGCCAAAAGCTACTGTTGTAGTACCAGTAGATGTTATTGATGCTTTATATGAAAACACAGGGGCTAGTAGTACGCATAATACTACATTATTTGAAGAAGATTGCTTTGATGAAGCTTCCATTATACCTGATTCTATTCGACAAGAGCGAGATGAGTCAACTACAACAGCAGATTTAGTTTATAAATCTAGAGATTATGCTTATGCTACATATTATTCTGCATGTGGTGGTTGGAGATATTGGATGTCTGCTATATTATTTACATTGTTTGCAAGATTAGCAAATATTTCTGAAAGTTATTGGCTAAAGGAAGGTACAAGGCTTCGAATTGTGTTGTTTTGAAATCGAAACTATGAAGAAAGAAAGAAAAAGCTAACCTATAAACATATCACAATAGGTTTGGTCTATGGCTTTTTCCCGATATAATACTGTAACTGTGTCTATTTCAAACAATTACGTTCTTATTTATTTGGGTCTTTGTCTCATCACTGTAGCTTGTAATTTTATACGTACAGTAATTCAATATAGAGGCTCATTGCGTGCATCTAATCGCTTGTTTTTGGGCTTATTGCAGAGTGTTTGTCATGCACCATTGCAGTTCTTTGATATTACTCCTGTCAGTCAAATCATGAGTCGATTTAGTAAAGATATGGAAACAGTTGATTCAAATATAGGCTGGCATGTCAACTTTTTACTTCAAACTGTATTTGGTGTATTTGGTGTGGTATTTACAATTGGCATGATTTTACCAGAATTTTTTGCTGCTAGTTTAGTAGCAGGTAATTGAAATATTCATTTGTTATAGATCCCCTAAAATCTAACAGCAACGTTGTTCTTTTTAGCTGCACTATACTTTTATATCGGTATCATCTATATTCGAGCTTCAAGAGAACTCAAGAAGCTAAATACTGATAGCCGCCCTCCTATTTTCCATTTATATACGGATACATTGGCTGGTTTGGCGACAATAAGAGCGTATGGTGAGGAGTGGAATATGATGAGAAAAATGTTTAATCGACTTGATGATAATATGCGACCTTTCTATACTCTTTGGAATACCAATCGGTAAATACAATATAGCATTAATATTGAATAGAATCTAATATTGCAGCGATTTAGTTGGTTATTTGTACGAGTTGAGTTATTAGGCACATTTTTATCATTGTTTATTGGTATTTCATTAGTACAAAAGATCAAAACAATCGATGCTGGTCTAGCAGGCATTGCATTGACTTTCTCAACAAGTTTATTAGAATATGTGTATTGGCTCATGCGTCAATCAACAACAGTAGATATGCATTTTGAGGCTGTTGAGCGTATCAACGAGTATATGGATATGCCACAAGAGCCGCCTAGTATCGTTGAGGGATCAAGACCTCCTGCAGCCGTAAGTTGAATCAAAATGATATTAGATGCTTTTTTAGACACTAATAATGTATATATCAGTGGCCTACTAATGCTGCAGTACAAGTCAGAGATTTAATGTTAAGTTTCAGTAATTCTGAAGCAGATGCCATTTTGAAACATATATCTTTCAATATCTTTTCAGGGGAAAAGATTGCACTTGTAGGCAGAGCAGGAGCAGAGAAATATGCGCTTGTCTCATGTTTGTTTCGATTTATGGAACCCATGAGGGGTTCTATCAAGATTGATGGTGTCAACATTGCTTGGGTAAGAGAAAGATAATGATTTCACATTGGGAAAAGAGCACTTTATAACTATTTTTAAACCATGTAGATTGGTGTAGAAGACCTGAGATCTCGTATAACATTTATATCAAAAGATGGTTGGCTCCTAAGTGGAACAGTAAGAAGTAATTTAGACCCTTTTGGTGAATATGATGATTATGCTCTTTGGCAAGTACTTCAAAGAGTTCGATTAGCAAAACTTCCATCCACAACAACATTTGACCAACAAGATACAATGACCGCATCTACTATAATCCAAGATTTGGATAGAGATTTAGGTAAAGAAGGATGTAGATTACCTGTATGTGAAAGGCAATTACTTTGTATTGCTCGTGCTTTATTACAAGATTGTACAAAACTCGTCATTATTGAAGAAGCAAATCTTGGTCCAGAGGCTCATGAGATTATCCGCTCAGTGATTGATCAAGAGTTTGAAGAATCGGTAAATTTGTAGTATTGAGTCAAAAAGATACAAATACTAATTTTAAACAATTTAGACATTAATTGTGATACCCTATATGCTTCATGATGTGGTAAATTATGATAAAGTCATGGTTTTCGATCAAGGAAGCCTTGTTGAATTCGACTCTGCCATTGAATTATTAAATAAACAGCATAGTTTATTGCAATCCTTATGTGAAAAGGCGGGTATTCTGGATTCACTCACATTAGATATGGAAATACTTACATAATAATAAATAATAACATTTAATCAGACAGACAGACAGGGGGGAATTATCTCCATAATTTTTTTCTATATAATGTTTTTTATTATTATTATAGTGATATTTTCAAACAAAATTATTTTGACGTTTTATTTTTAAATAAATTCGACATTTCATTGACGTCTTCCTCTCAAATTATTGAATTTTCGAGTCATTATCAATTCTGTGTTGATAGGTGAGTTGTTGTTGTTGTTGTTGCTTGTTCGTTTGCGAAATTTATTGCTTGCTAGCTTCGAGCTTGGCGTAATAAGCGTCACGACGTTGAGCATTGGGGATGTGATAGAGGTTCCACCAAGCAGCACCACCAGCAGCACCGAGAACAAGAGAAATGGTGATATCCTTGATAACTTGCTTACGGAATTTACCAGCAATAGGGGCAATCATTTTATATATTTTTTATTTATAAAAGAGAGAGAGTGGGGAAAAAAGAATAAATAATGTAGAAAACAAGTGTCCAGTTGAACAAAAAAACGAAAGATTTTATTCAAACAAAGCCCATGGTTGTTTCTTTCGCTTTGGTGACGTCGGCAAAATAGAGTTGCAAAATAAAAACCTGTGGTTACAACATCCTGTCAAACAAATCTATTGATCTACAATAAGAGCACGGGATTTAATCTATAGATTGAAATAAAAACCCTTTATAGTATTGTAATAAACATGAATCAGAAAAAATATTTGTTTTTCAACGTGAAATGATCACAAAAGGTCAGTCCTCCAAATAATATGGTTTTACCACATTTCAATCATTCAACATTTCAAATTATTATATTAAGAGATATTCACATACTACTACATGTATCATTTGAATCTGAGGTTTTTTGTAACAAATTGATAATTGATAATAGCTTAAATAGCTTCCTATTGTTCTAATATAGACCTAGTTTGCTTTGAACTTGAAAGAATAACTCAATTGCTTCTAGGAATTGCTCATCATTAATAAATATTTCAAAAATGCGGCAGATAAAACAACACTGCAAATTTTGCTAATCTTCAAAAGATTTTCCCGCTTACCTAAAATAATTCCAACTCTTTTTGAATGATGCCAGACTATTTTTTAGCATGATTGTTTCATTTAGGCATTTTTTTATCATGCAAATTTTATTGATAACAGCTATTTTCAGCTTTTATTTGGAAAGATATGCAAAATTCAAAATTCTCGTCGGGAAAAGAAATTTGAGATTTTCAGGCCTGTTTTTTGCCTATACTCTTTTCTTCAAATCCTGAGCGTGAGATATATCTAATAATTACTTTAAAATTAAAAAAAAACTACGTTATAGTAAAGGATCTTGAGAATCTATACAAGCAAACATATTGAATTTATCATGTACTGCGGTCGAGAAATATACCTTTAAACTTTCTTTTTAGGTGACGATCAACTCACATGAATTGCTCGATTTCAAAAGCACTTTTCTTAATTAGATCTTTGGATTTTACATAAATCTTTTTTGACACTTAAAATTCCAATGTATGTGCATTTAAAATCAAGATAAACCATCTTTTTCAAGGAGAATTGCATCTGTTGGCTCGTTATTTCACCAAAATCCCTATAAAATCGAGGATTTAAATGGCGTGTATCTCATGAATGAAGCGTTTGCTGATGTTAAGAAGCATACCAAACGATTTATCTCATTAATTAGATACGTCTAGTAGCTTTTATCCAAAAAATTTTGGTCATTTTTTTCCACCCATCAAAACCCTTATGATGGTAGGCAAATTTTTTGGAATTTGATAAAACTTGATTTTTAGCCCGAAAAATGCGACTTTTTACTAAGATATATATTAGAATAAACTAACTTAAATTTTGATATCTTTGCGTAGAAAACGCATAATTGGATGTTTTGTGCGTTATTTTTTGAGTTTTCTTTAAAAAACTAAAACTGAGGTTTTTTTCATATTTTGAATAATTTTGTGACAAAAAAGCAAAAATAAAAAATATTATAAAATAAAGCTCTTTATTCTGCATATATGGTATTAATACGCTTTTAAAATTTTATTATAAGTATTGCTTTTCAAAAATTGCTCAAAGTTTTAATTTTTCCAAAAATATTCCTAAATTAACAAATCGATGAAATAAGATGGCAGTTGCGACTTTTTTTTTAACCTCCGGAACAGCTATGGTTTGACACTTTTGTCCTGCATTTGTAAACTTTTGAAGCTTTTTTTCGTACTGTATACGGTAATATAAAGATTGCGCTTGTGTATCGAATACATTAGATACTGCAATCAAGTTAAATTTAGTAAAATACATGCTTTTTTATTAAATTAGGAAAAGGGGGAGTACATTTTAGTGCTTATTTCTTACAGTTTCATAAATGATTTAGCCAAGGACATCACCTGATCACCGCAGAATCTCCCTAAAGCGCCTTTGGCAGCGGATATTTCATCAAAGGTTTTAACAGAATCACCTTCACGTTGTGTATTACCATTAATAGAGCTAATGACAAATGGAACGGGTTCGCAACTGTGATCTCCATACAGTGCAGGAGTTGTATGATCTCCTGTAACAATAATTGTATACTAATATAAGGTACGTTAATAATTGTATTCTGGGCATTCTTTTTACAGAACTTACCCTTGAATCGGTGCTTTTTTCAAGATTTAACATGACAGAACCAATCATTTGATCGATTTTCTCGAGATAATAAACCTTTTTTTCAAAATCATGATCATGACCGGCATCATCTACAGCTTTTAAATGGCAAAAACCAAAATCATATTCACCCGATTGTATATTTTCCAAACATGCTTTTGCTTTTGCATCAAAATCTGTATTGTAATCTCCAGTAGCGCCAGGTACATCAAGTAAATTCATGCCCAGTGTCATTCCAATACCTGCAATGATACAGGTGGGTGCAATGAGGAAACTCTTTAGTCCATGTAATTGTTCAATGCTAGGAACATCAATGCAACTACCACATCCTCGTAAAAGAACACAATTTGCAGGATTTTTTCCTGCTTTTATTCTTTCTCTATTGATAGGGTGATCTATTAAAATATCGTAAAATGCATCTGATAATTCATTTGTCAGCTAGTAAAAGCAAATTGATTAGAATTTAATCAAAAAATAAAGCTCTATTACTTACCTTGCTTGTCATTGAGGAGGCTTCATTATCTAGAGTTGGCTCACAGTACACAAGAGGTTTGCTATCAGATCTTTGTTGGTCGATTATGTAATAAACTAGCGATTGCGACTTACTTGTCAACTAAAGGGTCTGTTCCTGTAATTGAGGATGTTAATCCAGGACCTCTCACTCTAACACCACAGCGATGTTCAATTGCATATTTGACAGAAACAGAATGATTAGGGAACGAAGGTAGTTTTCTAATTTAAGGTTGCAATTGTTACATCAATGTATGTGTTACTGGATCAGCCAAATACTTACATATTGTCGATCGCTTTGCATAAAATGGGACCAATGCCTTCAAAATTTCGATCTGCTTTTCTTTTAACAACGATACCAGATTCTTTATCCAAATAAGCAAAGTTTGACTATTATATCTGTTTAGATATACAATGGTTGTAATTTGATTTGTACGCACCTTGAATGCAATATCTGATGGTATCATATCGAGACCAGCGCCCATACTTTCAAATGCTCCTCTTCCTTCGTAATATCTTTTTTTTTTTTTTTTTTTTTAGGGTTAGCATATAGTTTTGTATAACACATTTGTACATTTAATTACTTTCTAGGATCATAGCCTAATATTGACATATGGGCTGTATCAGAACCACAAGCTAAGCCTGGTTCAACTGGGTCCAGTAGTCCATTTAGTCCCTTATCTAAGTTTCAAAATTTAATGTTTTTGATAATATTATTACTCAAATAAGGAATAAATACCACAAAGTTTATCGAGCCAAGGTGTATGAGCAAATTGCAAAGGGGTTTTTGAATCAAGATTAGGTACATTAACATCGCCTAAACCATCTATTAAAAATATCAAAAGTCTGCTATTTTTCATTAGTGATGAAAGCGAAAAAAAAAGATAAAAAAAGAGAGATGAGTTTTGATTTAAAAAATAATTTTATTTATATATTTTAAAGGGCTTTGGATTTTATTTATACAATACAACTAGATTTATGCTTGAGAAGGTCTCACAGCATCTAATTTAGAGATTTGTTAATAATCAAGAGGATATTTTTATAAAGAAAACTTACCAAAATAATGATGGGCCATGGCTTCCTTTGCTGTAAGACGTTCTTGATGATCATATCTCAATAATTTATCCAAGAAATCGACAGATTCGTCAGTTACAAAACGTTGATTATCACTGGTAATAAATTTATTCCAGGGTTTACGCATATGTCTGCCCAAAATATTGTTATATTCAGGTGCGAGAGTGATAGAGTACTTTTCAGTATATCTGAAAAGTTCATCAGTACCAAGGACGCGAGCAATCTTGACTAACTGATCGTAATTATCATGGCCATGGAAAAATGGCTCTTTACGGAAAATCTATCAATTTTTTTTACTCGTTAAGTTGGGAATTTGACCTTTCTTACTGTAGGAATTTACTTACCATGCTTGCAAACATACAACCATAACTCCACATATCCAAACTATAATCATATTCTTGGAAATCGACCAAAAGTTCAGGTCCCTTGAAATATCTTGATGCAACACGTACATTATATTCTGTTCCTGCGTGATAGAATTCTGCCAAACCCCAATCAATCAAACGTAACTAATTATATATAACACATTAGCATACATGGAATCTTACAAGATATATATCTTTACCTCTTTCTTCTCATGATCAATCATAACATTGTGAGGTTTAACATCACGATGCATGATACCTTTTGAATGACAGAAATCCAAAGCCTAAATTGCTTCTTTAATGATGCCATCCCAAAATATATTCAAGAAAACTATACCTTTAACAATTCATACATGTAAAATTGAATATCGTACACTGTGAAACGAGGATAAAGAATCTTGAACTCGGTATTATTAACATACTCGGTAATAATAGCAGGTGTTTTTGACTAAAATATGTTATCACGAAGTACATTAATGCCTGGCAACAGAATTTCAAAATTTCAACTTACAATAGGGTCTCTAACAATGCCCAAAAGTCCAACGATATTGGTTCCACCTGCCAAGTTTTGAAGGATTTTAATTTCACGTCTAATCTTCTTCTTCTTGACTGGTTTCAAAGCCTTGATGATACATTTCTCGTTGTTTACAATATCGATCCCTTGGAAAACTTCAGAGTATTTACCACGGCCAACTTTTCTAATGATTTCATAGTCTTCCTGGTTTCTAATTTAGTAGAATAAATAAAATTAAATTCAAGAAATATCCAACATTTGTATTCATTATTTTACCCCCAATCGACTTGGAGATTATCATAATCCCAGTAAGAAGTAGGCATATTAGCATTTACATCAGCGTAGCACCGGGCTATACTTTTGCAATTACTCGTGTTCACGCTTGAACTCATTTTTCTATATTAAAAAAGAATAACAGTAAAGGAAAGGTGCAAAAGTGAAAAGTTTCATTTCACTCACTCACTCACTCGCTCTTAAAGTCACACAAACGGTTTATATCCCTCCTCGTCCTCCTCCTCATCCTCTACACGTCACTTGGATATAGATGTGAAAGAATGAAATTTACTATTCAGGATTAACATTTGGTCATTGATGTACAGCAGTATTACTGTTGAAAATCATGTCTAGAGTATACAAATTAAGTTGTTTACATGCGTGAATATTTGATAATTCAAGATTTTGACGTGAAAATGAAAAGCAATAATTTAATCATCCAGGATCTACATTATTGGCTTCATCGATAAGGAAATTTCCATTTTCCGATGATGACTTTTTTGAGTATTTTTACGTTTGAAGTATTTTTTTTACATGGAATAATTAGGTTATAATATATAGTAAATGTTCAATATGTCTGTCATTATATTGTGTTTATGCTAATATTTTTTTTCTCGCAACTAATTAATAAAAATTAAAAGATTTTGTAAATTGAAAATAGTGTATACCCCCAAAATTATTTTCAGTCGCGATAAATAAATAAAAACGAAAATCCGCGCTTACTGGAAACAACAAATTTTTTCAAAATAAACATCTTACAATTCCTTTTCATTTCAATCAATCAAAATCCAATAAAAGCATGCCATCTCGTAATTCTAATACAGGAAGATCTAAAAGAGTGAAAAGTAAAATTGTTAAGGTGGTTATAACTCCAGAAAAGGCACCAAAGAAAAAACTTGAGGTCAATGTCAATGAGAGTTCTTCACCAGGTAACTACTTTAGAAACATGTATCATTAGAAAAACACAAAATCTCATATCATAAATAGAGGATATTCTTCATGCATCTTGGGAATTCATCAGTGCATTTCAATTCTTTAATACTTTTAAGGCCTATTTCCACTTATCCAAAAACTTATCTATCGAACAATTAGAAAATGCATTGTTGGCAAAAAAAGATGATTTACAACAACAACAACAACAAAACGATGAAGTCCAAGATGATGCCTCAATGCACTTGAAACGTGAATCTAGTGTATTTAGTCAACAAAGCAATCAAAGTGGAACACCTCAACCTATGCGCAATTATTTAGCTAACTTTATGGTCCATATTTTATCGCCATTGTTGACTCAACGTCAAAAAGGTTTAATCAACAACGATAATTATGAAGATTATATTGCTCAAGTGTTTCCTGAATATACAAACTTTTCGGAAATGAGCATTTTAGATAAGATTAAAGTTTTGAAAAGTATTGAATTGGCCCATGTCGAAATTGCACATCCTGATCTTCTTGCCTTACAAAGCAATAAATCAAGTGAAGCCTTGGTAATTTCATGATATGTTGCTTATAGGGATATGTATATTGATTTAGTTTTGTTTTCATAGAGAATATCGCCATTAGGTAGTGATTATGCAGGTTGGGTTTATTGGTATTTTGGTGACAATCGATTATATAGAGAAATTCCTCTTCCTACAGGCAAAAAAGGAGCATCTATTGCAGATACTTTAGAATTTACATTTGAATTGGTGTGTTCTACTATAGACGAGTGGAAAGACACTCTCAAGAAGTTTCAATCCTCAAAACGATTAGCTAATAAAGAATTGACTTCTGCTATCAATACACTTGGATTAGAAGTAATTGCTAATCTGGAGGCCAAGGAAGAAGCTAGATTGAGACAAGAAGCAAAGATCAAGAAAGCTAGAGAAATGGAACTTATCCCCAAGAAGAGAAGTAGAAGATTGGAAGCCAAGGTAATTGCTATCAAAGTCTATTTAGAATGCTTTTTTTTAAATGAAATGTTTATAGTTTGATGAGCAAGCAAAAAGACAAAAAGTATTAGATGAAGCTAGAGAACAAGCTGAAATGGAAGAATTAGAGCGTAAAAGACAGGAAAAGGAAGCAAAATTGATAGCAGATCAAGAACGCAAAGAAGTACAAACAGAAGAAACTAGATTAAGAAAAGAAATCCACAATTATTTGACAGATTTAGTTGTACAAGGTCAAGAAAGTGAGGCAGATATGAAGCATTTGAGAACACCATTTGGTTTAAAATCATCTCCAGAAGAAAGACTTGAAAAGATGCAAGGTTGGATTAAGCTTTTAAAGGGTGCTGTTTCTATTGAATTGACTGAGCAAGGTACAATTCAATTTGTAGGGGAATCTCTTGATGCAGGTAAGCTTTTACATGCAATACTCGGTTAATAGTTTTTTAATGAGGTTTTTTTTTAGCTCTTGATTCTATATTATTCAAAAACACCATGAGAATTTTTTTAGTGACATTGTTAAGATATAAATTGGACCCTGCTTCTGTTGCCTACAAGAAAATAGAGGATGTGCACAAAAAGTTGGTACTGAACCGTTATAATAGTATTGACTCATTTTCTCAAGATTTGAATACTGCGATTGAATCTATCACAGAAAACGTAGTTCGTCATGATGCCATTCATTTGTTTACAGCGATTTTCTCGCTTGCTCCATCTTTAATGGATAAACAAGAGCTTGATAATACTATTTCCAATGATTTGAATGATTCCAACTCAATTCTTGATGCTGTCTCTGACACTAATACAACAACACCAGCAATTACTACTACTCCTACTTCTGCACAGATTTTACCTGAAAAAGCAATTGAAAAAACTACTGCCGATTTACAAACATTAGATTTTACATCTTCATCAACACCTAATGATACTATTACCACTTTTACAACTACAACTACTCCTTCTCAAACTTCACCTGAAAAACCTGTAGAAGTAACCACCGATTTAGAAATCATAGATCCAACAACCTCTTTAGATATTAGTAATATTGCTACAAACACTGATCCTCTTTTGCAAACTTCAATCGAGATCCCTGTGAAAACAAACACTGATTTGCAAGCCCAAAATCCTTCTACATCAGTGTCTGAACTTTCTTCTTTATCTGTGGTTGAGACTTCCAATGTCTAAAAGTTTTGAAGATTTCATTTTAAAAAGAAATGATTATTTAAATAAATATTTGTTATATAAACGATATATATATATATATATATGATTTCAATATTGGATATTAAGTTTGTGTATATCTTGTTGATGAACACATTTTTATTTTTTTTTTATTTGAATTTACCATTTTCTGTGGGTATTAACTTTCAAGGACGGTTGAAATAATCTGCTTTGCTTTCAAAAGCAAATAAAAAATTGCAGTATGCAACCGATATTTGAAAGAATACATGAACCATGCTTTACTTTAGATATTCGCTTAAAACATGTCAAGAAACTCCTTTAAATAACTAAATATTATTTAGATTTTCCTATTGTGGTACTATACCTATACCTAGAATTGAGGATTTGAAATGTAGTATTTTGATAAGGATTTTACAAAAAAGGCATGCGAATGCGCTAGTAAAAAAATATGTATATGATCCAAAACATATTATAATTCAAAATGAACTAAACTAGCCGTTAAATACTATGTAAAGAATGCTTTGAATTCACCATGTAAATTTTGCCGGAAATATGAACAGATGAGAACTAGCCGTCTATAGAGTATATATGATTGATTCATAAGCTTTATATTATGTAGATACACACATATACGGTCAAAAAAAGTATATTTACCAGTGATACTATGCATTTTTGGATTCACTTTACTAACAATAATTTAGAAGATGCTCAAGCAGGAATATTTTTGGAATTTGCAGCAAATCAAATAAAAAAATTTGTTACAGAGGTTAGCATTTAGGCCAATAATCTATCATGAAATCTGGATTTATCATTAGTTCCATCAAAAATTTACATTTTTTGAAGGTTTGAAAAAGTATCCACTGGATAGTGCTGTCTACTATCCGTTTGAACATTAGCGTCTGACCATCTAATAAAGCGACTCATTCAGAAAACAAAGATTTACGGTTTCAAGTATTCTTTTAGTACTTCTTTGCTTACAGCTATTTAGCTCAATGTTTGAAACACGGCATTTTCTTTAATATTAGATGTAAAACACATTGCACTACAACTTTGATTACACATAAGGAGGACATTTACTTATTAATATCGGTAGTTGTCGTTGTCATATATGCTGATTTTGGCTGATTTAGCGCTATTTCTAATTTTAAAATGGTCTGTTGTCTGCTGAGCCATAAAACCTACTAGGAAAAACTGTGCGCTTGATTCCTACGATTTAACCAGCAAATCAAGGGGATGTTAAAATTATATCTCTGAGTACTGTTAGAGACGTACTGCAAGACAAATCTAAGATTATAAATGTTACTTTATCACTCATAAAATTTAAACAAATTAACCTCCTTTAAACTTACTATTTTAGTTTACGATTGTCAGCTGTAAAAAAATTTGTTTTCTAGTATAGCTACGATCAAGGCTATTATGGTTATTAGGCAAAACATTAGATTATTCTTTCTTTTTTGTTTCTATATCATTTGAAATTTTATCGCTTTTCTGGAACATTTCGTGGGTTTGTAGCCAGTTCTAGCTTTTTATTGAGCAGATATAAATATCATTGCCTTCGATTTGATCTGGTAATCAAGAAATACGCCCAACAATGCAGTAGTAAATAATGATGTTTGATCTTAGAATGCGGTTAAATAAAAATATCAGTTTCTAATAGAGTCTTTTACCTATATTAACAACATTATTAGTCCTTATGTTAGCATGCATATTTAGATAAAAGAAAAGAATACCAGCTTGATAGTCTGATATGCCTAATCAAACGATGAATATATCCTTGGAATATGAAAACTAAAAGAGAAAAATTACACACGTAAAAAAGGATTTCCAAGACTTTACATTATTTAGCGCAATTAAAACCTTGCTAAATTGCTCATTTCAGCCAATGTAAAAGCAGCATTACAGCGCATGAACCATAAACTAATAAACAAAATAGGCAATGTCTGTTATCATAGAAACATACATTTTTCTACCAGAAAAACCGTCTGTCATATCATAGATTCGTTAAAAAATTGCAAAAGCGAGCCCGTAGGGCGACGCCGTAATTGAGCATAGCAAGATTGAACGGCTAAATCTCTTATTCTATGGTATATATCTAAGTTTTAAATAAAAAAGCGACTTTTTTTTACTTTTCTTATATTTAACCATGTACAGTCTGAAAATTCAGTTTTTGTAGCGGACATTTTTGGGACTCATTTTACCCTTACCAACACTCATGATTTTGATCAAAAAAAGAAAAATCAAATTTTGATACCAAAATCAACGTTTAAATATACTACATTGTGAGGGAAAATTGTAGCCATAGCTAATACGCATCTCATAAAGGCTTAATATTAAATGTTAAGTAATGAAACTTTGTACTTTTGCCCCAAAAACGGTTTTTTGGTTAAAGGATTTGCATGTAAAATTTTGCAATAAAAGTGTTTGTTATTTTTGATTGAGCAAATAGAGCGCTAAATTTTTTATATGTACATATTTTTTGTTTTTATAATTTGTAGTATAATTAACTCTAGATTTGCAAAACCAGAAAAAAAATTAAAAAATGTCAAAATTGATGATCTGGACAAGAATAATTTTCGGGAATAATATTCCGTTTATAAGCCTTGTAAGTTTTAAAAATAAGAGATTTTATAATACTTGAAAACTTTTTCAAGAATTTATGATGCTGTATCCACTTGATTCAAGCTTATTACTGTAAATCTTTATACATATTAATATTGTGTGGTAATTTATTTGATGATAATATAGTCTTAATTTATGACTATTGCGCTAGAGATGATTTATATTGAGTATTAGTTTTAGTATATATCATAAAACTTTCAGCCTATTTGAATTAATATTCATTGATTTTGCAGTAAATTACGAAGTTATTTACTAAAATAAAAAAATATAAAAATAAAAGCAGTAGAAATACAATTATAATCAGCTAAAGTTTTTATTACAAAAGATTTCTGAAGAGTTAAAATAATTGAAAAGTATGAGGGTATTTATAGTGATTTGGAGAACTTGGATACCATCAGACTTGAATGGATGTATATTTAGTAATCTTCCAGTTTTGAGTACATTGTTATTGATTTGATATTTTAAGGGGTAAATTGTGTAGAGCATTGACCATAAGGGATTGTATGTCAAGTGTGACAATATCGACCTTTTTGGGAAATGGTTGTTTTGTTTATTTCTGTTATATCTATTTTATGTAACCTTGATTTTTAAGGGGTAGTTTTTATATGCTTGAATCTTATTTATATTGATAGTGCAACTACGATATAGATGAGTAGTTGACTAAATTGATATCTTTGTTTATTATCATTATTGATTTGGATAGAATCCTGTTTTGATATATATGTCATTTGTGTAATTGATTGCGCCGTGATCAAGGGTGCTATCATCTACACGACATGTATGGTTCAAAAAAGGTATTTCATATTTTTAGCATGCGTTTGTTATTGTGTTCAATTGAAGCGTTTGTTTATTATTGTTGTTCACATTTCAAGTGGCATCATATTTTATGAGCGACACTTGGAAATTAGGTTGTTTTATTTTTATCAAGCGTTTTTAGTATGTAATTCCACTGTAGATTTTAAGTATTTTTCCAATTACTAAATTTCTTTCAAGCAGAAGAAAAGATTTTTTATTAAAAAAACGTGTGCAAAAATCCTCCAAAAACAGCTGTTGGCTAATGAAATCAAGATATGTTCTTCACACAACTACTGTGTGTTAAGTGCAATTTCAAAATTCAATTTCAAACCACTATTTGATTTTATGAAGATTTTCAAAGAATATCGAAAACAATTCATACAAAATAGGGTTGTTATCGAGCCCAGCTTATACTAGTAATTTTGACTGGCAAAATCCGGCTCAACACCAGTGCTAATACAAAATAGTTTAAACAAGTATGCACTTTCATTTCTCCATTTCTACAGCAACTCGGGGAGGCTACACCTTTTGCAATTCTGTGAATCAACACTAAGTACCTACCATTGCAATGGGAAGTCATTTGGCATGGGTCCATATTCGTCGAGAACTGGCGAGCTTACTGATCTTAGTAGGCATAAATAGCAGGTAACACCCAACCTGTTGTTCAAGCTTATTGAGTACACAATGACCCACTGGAATCTGGTAGTATCTGAAATACTTATAGTACCTATTTATATCTAAATTCTATATCCATGTAGAATGACAGCTTACCTGGATCAGTATTCATAGAGATTGTGTTTATATTGTTTTCAATAAAAATGTGTAGTGTTGTATGCCCTCAAGTACCATACGTTTAGTGATCACAATCGAGCAGTGCGACCATAAGCAAGCAAGCGAGCCCTATGCTTCGGCTCGCTTGAATTGCGCTTTTTTCAGGGTATTACTTGAGTTGGCTTGCTTGATTAAATTTTTTAAGCAATTTCCTGCTTGACTTTTTGAGAAATTAGGTAATGCTTGATTTATGCTTTCTTGCTTGCTTTCAAAACTGAGAATGCTCGATATACAACTGCTCGAAGAGCCGTTGCTTAGGCTCGGGCTTGCTTGAGTAACTTTCAAATATTTTAGACTCGGCAAATGCTTGCTGAAACTGCTTGCGCTCGCTTGGGCTCGGTCATTTTGCGAACGCTACATACGTTGTCACCTTCTACAGTATCAATACACCTTATAATCTATTGATTACTACAACATGTATTGAAGTGCAAAATCTTGATACCGGATATAAAAAACTCCTAGCGTATTAAGTTTAATCCAGTAATTACCAAGAACGCTTGGAAATCAATCATGACACCATAATATTATCTCATCCCAGCGGTTAACCAAGTAATTAGCTATCAAATCAACATCCAACAAGCACATTTAGCGCAGCATTGAAACAAGGCAACTCATAAATTTTTCAAGCACGGTTAAATTATGATTGATCCATTTCCATCCATAGTTTATTATCAAACAGATCTAATGGTGTAATAGTGCCTTAAATCACGTCTCAGGATCTCAATGTCAAATCAATATACAGTCATTGGTCATACTATTATATCTAAATACACGATATCTTGTTTTATTATTATAATACAGGTGCAGAACTGATTCATTACTCATTCTCTTTTAATTTTATTTTTTTGTAAGTATTATTTATCAAACATAAAATTATACGACACAACAGGTGGCTTTATTGGACAGAAATATCATGTTTTGCGGATGGTTTTCTCAATTCACAGTGATTTGTAAAAAGTAGAAATATAAATTTTTATGCAGGATATATTTAAATCTACCATCATGTATAATTGGAGATTAATTGGATCAATATTCACAAGGATGGGATTTTTTCTTTGTTTTCTATCTGCAGTTGTAAATAATAGTTTATTATTTTTTAAAACTTAAAACTCATTATCCAGGGCTTAATTTCTGTATTCACAAGATAGGTCTAATTGATTGCTACTGTGCATTTTTTGTTTTAGCAAAAAATATTGATTTTTTGTCGAGATAATCAAAATAATATTTTTTATCACAGCTTAAAACCTATCATCACGGGGTTCCAAAATTTATTTGTTGAAATCAATGAAAAATGATTCAAAAAAACAAAATCGTTTAATGGCTCATGAGCTGCAAAGTAAGTCGACCTAGCGTATTAAATAGATTTTGTACAGTTTTGAATTTTGCATGCAGATAAACAAAAATCAAAAAAACATTTCACATTAAATTTTGCGTAAAATGCAATTGAAATTTTAGAGGTTTTTTGAAGATACAGATTACTTTTTATAAACATATTTAAAATATAACTAATTGAAATAATGCGTAAAAACATTATCTATCGATCGAGCTATTGTAAAATCCTCTAGCTTCATTTTTCGTAGAGAAAACAAGTTTTTTGTTTAAATTTTTTCAGATTCAGAATTTAGGATGAGGGTATATAAGGGAAAAATGGAGGCTAGAAATGGAGGTACCTTTTTGTACACATTTTTGAGGATATCTCCACGAAAAATCAATATTTTGAAAAACTCTAAATTGGGTCCGAGAGAGCTCAACGAGCTAGATGACATTAATGTAAAAAAAATGTTGCTCAATTTAACCAATATTTTGAAACCTACTATAGAAATGCCAAAAAAATGAAAAAAAAAATAAAAGTGCTCAGAATTTTTTTATACTAAAATATGTTATAGAGCACGTTAAAACAAGTAACTTTTATTATTAAAAAGTGTTAGTATAGCTTAATTTTTTGTAGAGATATGAAGCATTAAAGTTTTAGTTTTAGCAGTGAAATACGCGTAAAAAATCTGAAACCTTAGCACTGAAAAATTAATATCAACTGCAAAAAATAGGATATTTCCGGATACTTGTTTTTAAATTAAAGCTGAACATCTCAGGTGCACTGGAATATAATTTTTTCTTGATGTTATTTAGTGGGAAAAAAAGTTGGGCAGGGATGAAAAGAGAGACCCAGTTTTCAAGGAAAAAGCAGTGGATTTTACGTGTTTTTGAGTCTTTCATCAGATATAACATAAATTCAGGAATAGGTGGCATAATGCGACCAATTAATATCTATTTATTAGTGCCTAAGGTATATCCTAAAAAATGCTTAGTATGAGATTAGTTATAGAAAAGAGGGGATGCCCTGATTTTGAAGATTGAAAACTGAAAATTCAATTTTTTGACAATTCAAATTTTGCTCCACCAGACACCTACCAAAAAACACAAAATCCATATTAATATATGGGGTGTAACCTTTTCTGAAGATATCAGAGCAAGTTAATTAAGTTTATCATATATAGAGAGTAGCTTTAATCAAACTAGATGAAATTTTGTAAAGTGAATACAGTATATTATTTTTTTTATTAATAAATTCAGAAGAAAAGCAATTAATGGTTATGGAGTGCATTTGTTTAGCTTCTACAGTGAAATATATATATATATATATATATATACAGAAAGTTATTTTTTATTAAAAGATGTTCCGTAAAGGATCAAATCCAATGATAAAGGCTTAATAACAGCACATTGTAGCAACATAGGTTACTCTAGTACTTGCAATACCCCGTCCATTTCATGTCGTCTGTATGCGATTTATCATTTTGATACATTAACATTATCATTAGCAAGTAGACCTAATGACATTTCCTTTACCAAGCCTAGCTCACAAATAAAGGTTTTCAAGCCGAAGTTTTGTTAATATTCATCTCTGTTTCGTATTTGATTTACGTAATTAAGTATTTATAGCAGATACAACTCGCCAAAGCGTCTGATCGGATATATTCAACTTTCCACAGCGTATTACAAACTCATTTGAAACTCTACTGCATAACGACCGAAATTACACAGGAAAGTCGAGAAATTTATGTCAAATAATTTCGAAATACGCTTCGTTTCTTTAAAATACAGCAATAATTCTATTGGAAAATGGCCCTTATTGTTGATTTAGATGAAATCTAAAATCTTTTGACCTGATACAAGTCCGCGGATATTGAAGCATCAGACATCTGACATTTCAAAGCAGTTTTAAATAAATTTTTTCATCAGTAATTTTCTTTTTACCTTTGTCCCCCTCTATATAACATAAATGCATCCTACCAGTCGCGTATCTACGCCACCATTATCTACACCTGTTAGAACAAATGACAGTTTAGTTTATGACAATGCTGCAGTTGGTCATCAATTAGGAGTTGATCGTAACGATATGCTTGCACCTGGTAAAATTGTATATTTCTCGATTTGAATGTAAATCATTTAATCATAATTTATTATAGCTGTATCTAGAGTTCTTATCATCTATACTGGAGGTACTATTGGTATGAAACATACACCCGAGCATGGTTATATCCCCGTAAGTTTATTATTGTTGCTATGGTAATGATAATCTGATGTTGAGCTTTTGTATCCATAGTTACCAAATTATTTTGCCGAATCATTATCCAAAGTTCGCCGATTTCATGATCCTTCTAATGGATCAGAGCATCCATCACTTTCTCGTACTTCATCGCATGATAGTCTTGACAGTTTAAACATTTCTGATAAAGCCAATCCCAAAGAATTTGGTACAATTACCAATACAGTAAAAGCTATTGAACAAGATGGACCTCAAAAGGGACAATCAAAGACATTTCAATTGCCAAGTCTTATTACACCCGTTAGTTTATTTGGCAAAAGAATTAGGTGAGTTTCTCTGTTCAATGTAAAAAGATATAATTCTCACGATATTTTAGATATTCTATTCTTGAATATGCACCTCTTTTAGATTCGTGCGACATTACAATGTCAGGTATGAAAAAAAAAAATAGATTATCTTGGCCCATTAATCCAAATATTAACGGCGAAAGTGGGGAAAGTTTAGATTGGGTAAGAATTGCAGGAGACATTAAAGAAAACTATCAATTGTATGATGCATTTATCGTATTGCATGGTACAGATACAATGGCATATACTGCAAGTGCATTGAGTTTCATGTTGGAAGAACTGGGTAAAACCGTAATTATTACAGGTTCCCAGGTTCCTCTTACAGAAGTAAGAAATGATGCCGTAGAAAATCTTTTGGGTGCTCTTACTGTTGCAGGGCATTTTGTTATTCCAGAAGTAACTCTTTATTTTGGAAAGAAGTTATATCGTGGTAATAGAACTAGTAAAATCAGTGCTGTAGATTTTGAAGCATTTGATTCTCCAAATATCCCATCTCTTGTAGATGTTGGTATTAATATTGGTAAGGCTTTTAGTAAAAAAAAAATCCCGCAAATTTCACAAGGTTAACCCCAAAAGATTAGATGTTAAATGGCCACTCGTTCTTCGTCCTACACACATTGCTAAATTCAACGTGTGTCAAAAATTGAACCCAAATGTCGGTTCCCTGAGATTATTTCCCGGTATTAATGATACAACTATAAGAGCTTTCTTGGCTCCTCCTCTTCAAGGTGTGGTCCTCGAAACATTTGGGGCTGGTAATGCACCCGCTCGTCCTGCATTATTATCAGCATTGAAAGAAGCAAGTGATCGTGGCGTAGTTATTGTAAATTGTACCCAATGTCGTAAGGGTCTTGTCACAGATGCTTATGCTACAGGCAAACAACTTTCTGCAATTGGTGTGGTTCCTGGTGCAGACATGACACCTGAATGTGCTCTTACTAAATTAGCTTATTTGCTTGGTAAAACACCCAACAATCCAGATCATGTACGCAAGATGATGACCCGTAATTTGCGTGGTGAATTAACTGTTCGTGCTCCCTATCAACGTTTCAGTGCTTCAAATAACCGTACTAGTCTTTTAGTTAATATTTTGATGAAATTTTCTGCTAGAGGAAAGTTTGCAGCAAAGCAAGAATTGGAAAGAAGTGGTGAAATATTAGATGAGAAAATCGAATCAGAAGTAAATGATCAAGGTGAAACTGATTTAACCATGTCAGTTGAAGAAGAAATGCTTGCTCAAAAAGCTTTGGGCCCTGTTTTGCTTTGCTCTGCTGCAGGTTCCAATGATTTAGAAGGGTTGAGTTTGTTGGTGGAAAGTATGGGAGAATTGATCAACTTGAATTGCGTAGATTATGATGGTCGTGTACCACTTCATGTTGCCTGTAGAGAAGGCCATCTTAAAATTGTTGAATATTTATTATTACATGGTGCTGCTATTCATGTTCGTGATAGATCTGGTCATACACCTTTATTTGATGCCGTTGTAGAAAAACGAGCAGAAGTTGTTAGAATTCTACGAGAAGCTGGAGCTCATTTAGCCGAAAGCGAAAAGAATGATATGGGACATCACTGGTTTAAAGCAATCAAAAATAATAACGTCAAGTGGATCCAGGTTGCTCTTGAAGCAGGTTTCAATGTCAATTGGGCAGATCCTGTTGAGGGCCGTCGAGGTTTAGATATTGCTGCTTGCGTTGGTCGTGTTTCCATGTTTAAAACATTGTTAAATCAACCGGGAATTGAGCTCAAAGCATCAGATAAATGGGGAATGACCATTTTGGATAAACTAGAACTATTTAAAAAGAAGTTGGAGAGAGAAAATATAGATAAAAGAGTCTCTCTTGATGCAATTGAAGAGATGAGATCTTTGCTTGTTGCTAGACTATTATAATTAATAAAATAAAATTTTAAATATCGTTTTTTTAAAGAGTTTTTTTATATGATAATTGAGAGATAAAGCAATGAGACAAAGTTTGAGCAGGTTCTTCGAAGTATTAGCCTTCTAATGGCATTTTTTGAATTACAAAAGTAGCTGGTTTGGTTTGTGCTCTTCTTCTTCACGGTCACCGGCAACAGCAGGGCGTTGGAACTCCGTAGAAAGGAAAAAGAACCTTTTCACATTGCAATACTCACTTGAACACTATTCAACTTGCCTCCTTTTTATCTTTTTTAGTTGTATATCAAGACAAAGTGATAATTACCGTTATTTCTTTGATTAAGCATATCGAGAATAAATACAAAAAGTGCTGATTTATTGAATATGAATCAACAAAATCCCAACATACCAAATGGTCAACCACAACAGCAACCTCAACAACAACAGCAACAGCAACTTCAACAACAACAAAACCCATTAAATCTTAATTTACCTAACGAAGTTCCAAATGCAAATTGGAGAGAAGAATTAAATGTGCAAGATAGAGCACGTTTTGTTTCTCAATTGTAAGGCTGATCATTTATTGGGAATTTTTATTCGTATGTCTAATAGTTGATTTCTTTTTAGGGGGAATGCTTTGAAGCATTTATCACCTTCAACTTCTGATAATGACATTTTTGCTGCCGCAAAGAACTTTGAATTGACATTGTATAACAAAAGTACAAGCAAGGTTAGTGATGAAATATGTTTTAGTTGAAGATTCATTTTAAGAAATTCGTGTATTATCAAAATATAGAATCAATACATATTGGCATACGCGAGAAAATTTCATCAAATCAAGTTTCAATTGCAAAGTCAAAATGGAGGCGCTCCAATGCTTAATGATAGTCAGTTGCAATTAAACCTAAATACACTTGCAGGCGGTCAACAAATGTCTCCATTATTACAGCAACAACAGCAACAGCAACAGCAACAGCAACAAGCTCAACAACAACAAACTGCATCGCCACAAGTGCAACCTGTTCAGCAACTTCAAAATTTATCTTCACCATTAAATGTGAATCAACAACAGCAACAGCAAAATATGAATAATCAAAATCAAATGCGTCCAAATATGTTTCAACAGAATATGATGCAAGGTAGACCTCAACAACAACAACAGCAAAATCAACCTCAACAATCTCAAGCTGGTGCATCTGTCCAAAATCAACCTCAACAGCAACAACAACAACAACAACAACAACAAGCTCAAATGCTTGCACTTCAAAGAACTGCTGCACAAGCGATGGCTGCTGCTGCTGCTGCAGGAAATAATGGAAGTGTTGGTGCTAACGGAAATACACCAGCTCAAGTTGCTGCAAATGTTAATACTGCTCAACAACAAATTCCATTAAACGTTTTACAAAATTTGAATATGGGAAATGTAAATCAAGCTGTTGTAAATATGTCTCCTAGACAATTTCAAGTTTACCTTGCACATCAAATAGCTTTACATCAAAATCCTCAAGGTCAACAAGGCCAACAAAACCAACAAGGATCTGATACTACTAGTTTACTTGGTATGAATATGCCAAATAATGCAAATCAGAATTTCCGTCCACCTGTTTCTGGTGCTAACACTACTAGTTCTCCAATGCAAGCAAATAACTTCGCTAATGTAAGTGCAAAAAAAAAGGATGATAGATTAGATTTATTTGAAATTGATTGATTTTATATGTATATGTAGGCTGTGGGCCAACAGCAACAGCAACTGAACCCTGAAATGTTGATGCAACATTTGCAAGCTCAACAAGCTCGTGCACAACAACAGCAACAACAACAGCAACAACAACAGCAGCAGCAACAGCAGCAACAACAACAACAAGCTCAGGCTCAAGCTCAGGCTCAAGCTCAGGCTCAAGTACAAGCTCAAGCTCAAGCTCAGGCACAGGCACAAGCTCAAGCTGCAGCTCAAGCCAAACAAGAAGCTCAACAAAAAGCTCAACAACTTGCTCAACAACAGGCTCAACAGCAAGCCCAACAGCAAGCTCAATTAGCAGCTCAACAGCAAGCTCAGCAGCAATTGGCAGCGCAACAACAAGCGCAACAACAGGTACAACAGCAATTGGCACAACAACAAGCACAACAATTAGCACAACAACAACAACAACAGCAACAACAACAAACATCTCAAGCTCCTCAACAAATGCCTAATATTTCTGCTCCAAATCTTCAAGCTGGTGCTGTTCCCAATACTGGTAATACTCCACAACAACAACAGCAACCTGTAGGTAATAGAGCTATCAATTTCCAACAAAGAGCTGCTGCTGCCGAGATTGTTAGACAAGTAGATGAAAATATTCGTAGTACAAGAGGTAATAATAACAGACAAAACGAAAGAGAAATTACTAATAGCAATTCTAGTGCGTGGCAATCCCATTGAGGGTTTGTCTGATCAAGAGAAGACAGCGATTCGTGAACATACAGCTTTAATGAAGCCTATGTATGATAAAATTGATAGTTTGTTACCAGTATTTTTAGCACTGACATCCAATATGGAAGCTACACGACGATTAATTTTGATGAAATACATGTTTGAAGATCAATTAACTATGCTTGGTCAAGATAAATATGTAATTACGTTGGAACATTTGACTAAATTGAAGGAACAATTCAGTGGTTACTTTTCTTGGGTTCGTAATGCTGTAGGTAATCAACAGCAACAGCAACAGCAGCAGCAGCAACAACAACAACAGCAACAACAAGGTAGTCCTGCTGTTGGTACACCTCAACAACAGAATGGAGATAATTTGCAACAACAAGCTGGTACTCCTGATCTATCGCAACAACAGCAACAGCAACAACAACATGGCCAAACTCCTCAAAACCAATCTTCTCGATTACAACAGCAGCAGCAGCAAGCTCAAGCTCAAGCTCAAGCTCAAGCAAAGGCTGCTCAGGCTCAAGCTGCTCAAGCTCAAGCTCAACTTCAGGCTCAACAACAGGCTCAAGCTCAGGCTCAAGCTCAGGCTCAGGCTCAAGCTCAAGCTCAGGCTCAAGCTCAAGCTCAAGCTCAAGCTCAGGCTCAGGCTCAGGCCCAAGCTCAGGCTCAGGCTCAGGCTCAGGCTCAGGCTCAAGCTCAGGCTCAAGCTCAGGCACAACAACAAGCACAACAACAACAACAGCAACAACAAGCGCAACAACAGCAACAACAACAAGCGCAACAACACCAAAATACCCCACAAATGGCACATCAAAATCGTGGTCAAACACCTCAAATGATGGATGTAAATTTGTCCCACTCCAATTCTAATACATCTACACCTACACTTCCTAATACAGGTCAACAACAAGCATCAATGAAGCGTCCAAGTATTGATTTAAAACTTCCTGCCAACAAGAAGCAAAGGCCAAATCAATCGCCTGCACTTTCTGCAGCTGGAACACCTCAACAACAACAGCAGCAAAAAGCATCACCTAATCAACAGCAAAACCGTTTACAACAAGGAACAAGTCCAAGTGCTTCCAGTCCTGCTGCTAGTGTAACAGCAATTGGTACTCCTAATCAAATGCTCGATTTGACTCACACTGCATCACCTCGACAACATATTGAGGAGCAACAACATGCAGGCGTTCAGGAACCTATGAGTAACTCAGCTGCTGCCATTACAGCAACTGGTCAAGCAGGCATGTCGTTGAGTCAAAGACAAGCACAATCGCAAATGATTTACCAAGCAGCTATAGCAAGCGGTCTTTCACCTGCAATTGTAAATCTTTTACCTCCTCGTGCATTACAATGCAGTTGGTTATTGCAACAATCAGCACAAAATAGAATTGTATTGACTCCTTCACAACAACAGCAAATCCGTGCCATGTTGAATGAAAGAGTTGAAGCAGCTAAACAACAATTGGCTCGTCAAGAACAAGCTCAACAAGTTCAACAAGTTCAACAGCAACAAGTTCAACAGCAACAACAACAACAACAACAACAACAACAACAACAACAACAACAACAACAACAACAACAACAACAACAACAACAACAACAACAAGCGTTGAACAGACGTCAAAGTAGTGGTGTTTCAGGCAGTGCAATTGATCTGACAGGAGATAATGTCAAATCAGAAGAAATCAAACCAGATACATCTCAACAAGCAGCACAAATGATGCATCTTTTACAACAGCAACAGCAAATGCAACAAATGCAGCAAATGCAATCTCAGACACTTCAACAACAGCAGCAACCACAACAGCAGCAGCAGCAACCTATTTTACAGGCTAAATTAACCCCTACACAATCACCTAGACCTGTAACTGGTGCTGCAAATGCTATTACTACCACTACTACCACTGCTACAATGACTGCATTACGTCCTGGTATGGGCCCTGATGATAAGGTAGTGAATACAATGATGTATGCAAACGATGTCTTGAAGGATGTTGCGGCTATTTTAGCATCTGCAGATCAACCAAAGGAATTAGAACATCAATTGCAAGTTGTAAAAGAAGGACCACATAGTGCACTTTTATTTGAACCTTATAAAATTAAATTTGATCAAGAGGAAGATGCGGATGAAGAAGATGAAGAAGATGAAGAAGAAGAGGTTGAAATCAAAGAAAAGGATATTGAAAATACATGGTATGAAGTTGGTATGGATACAGATGTCCCTCATCTAAGTGAAATCATGTCTGGATTTCATTGGCAAGATGAAAATTCGGAATGTAATGTGAATAACAGCAATAATACACATCTTTTCGTTAGGAGAGAAATAGTGTAAATCTGTGTTTTATACAATAAGCTTTGGTCAAATTATAAACATTACTGAATTATATACTGCTTCGTCATTGAAAGATATGTGTGTAATACTTGGGTTTCTTTTTTTCTTTATTCTTTTTTTTTTTTTTCTTTTTTTTTGCGACAAAAATGGAATGTTTTGGATATTTTTTCCTAAATTCGATAGTCAAATTTCTCCTTTTTTATATACAAATTTCTATACAATAAAATGATAAAATGAAATGTTTGAATGAAATGAAAATCATAATATAAAAAGAATGTTACACACTCTGGCATTTTGCTTGAAAGGTATGCATGTAATTAAAGTTAGTAATGTTTGGATGTTTCTTTTTGACGGATAAAAATAGATGTCTATGACTCTGGCATCTCTGTCTTCCTGTAGTATGATAATGTACTCAATAGTGGAAAGCTTTTAGGAGGTCAAAAAGATGTTGATTGGAGCTTATTTTTTGTGTAATGAGCCTCTCCCTGTATGATGATAATGTAGTGGTGATCTCAACATCTCAATACATAACGCCACTCAATTTCGGATTACCAGTTATTAAAAGGTAAAAAAAATCATAAAAATCAAAATTCAAGGGGAAAGATTTGATTTATATATACAAAGGAGATATTGTATTTTATATATAGGGGGTGCTAAAATGCAAAGCAAATCAATAGACGACATGAGCTATTTTACTATTATGTTGCTAAATAATATATATATATATATGTAATCTATTTTCAAGGAGTTGTTAGTATATATAGAGTAGAATTTTACTTGATTTATTCTTCTTTTTCTTCTTATTCAAACATCTTTTTGCGCAATGAATAAATCTTTATTTTTTATTTGCTTGATATTATCTATCTTTTGTGTTATTCAACCTTTAGAATGTCGTCCATTGAATCTCGCAAAAACTGCCAAAAAGTTACTATCCATTCTTGGTACAGGGACTTATTACGATGTTGCTGCTGGTGTCGGTTCTTGTGGTGAAACCAATAGTAACGATGATTTGGTTGTAGCTGTCAATCATGGCCAGATGAAAAACGGTGCTAATCCAAACAAAAACCCATATTGTAATAAGAACATTAAAATCGTTGGTAAAACTGGTAAATCTGTTCAGGCTAGAATTGTAGATACTTGTCCCGGATGTGATCATGGATGTTTAGACATGTCTTCTGCCTGTAAGTATCATTTTTTCCAGTATCCTTTCATTCATATTATTGACATATTATCAATTAGTGTTCAAAAAGGTTTGTGGTAGTCTAGATCTTGGTGTATGTCAAATTAGCTGGGACTTTGAGTAATATATATACCTAAGACCTTCAAAGATGCTGGCTCATCAAATCTATTATATACACCATGTATTATTTTTGTTTAAATATCATAAATACATTGTTGTCTTGTACATTCCTCATACTGACAACAACCACAACAACAATAACAACAGCAACCGCAATCTTATCTTACTAGATATAACCCTTTTTTATACATAACATATATACATATATACTCTCAAAACATGTAGAAAAAAAACAGCTTTCTTTCAAATAAAAACCTGATGAAAAGCATTCTAAAGTTTCTATTCTCGCAACATATTTAAGAATATGTTGTCGTCTTTAGTGTTTTCAACATTCTTTATTATCGAATTATTAATTCCTGATAAAAAAAGGGATCGTGCAGTAATCTGCTTCTTCTTCTTCTTGTTCTTTTTCCTCTTTAGTTGAGGGCGCTCATCTGCAGGTGTTTCATACTAATGTGATAAATAACTATGCATCTAAAATAATTCATGGTTTAGCTTTTTTTTCTTTTTTCAGACAGATTTTCAAGTCTGATGCTGCTGTTCGTCTGTACATTTGGTTATATGTGAAGATCTTGCCTTTTGTATCTCATAGTTTGCATACATACAGATACGATAATTTGCCTCTCGTTTTTTTTATGGGTACACATGCATTTAATAGGATTATCCTACTGTAATGTTGATAATTAATATGTACAAGTAAATAAAAACAATTAAATCATTGATATAGTAATTTGATAAAAAAAATACATTTACGAAATAGCAAGCAATTTCAGCTGAAAAAAGACTTTACTATATGTAACTATTTGTATACAAGTATACGAGTGATAGATTTTGCTGAAAGCTATTCTGTGTTTTTTTTTTAACAAAAAGTATTGATTTTTCGTCGAGATAATCAAAATAAAAGTTCACTTTTTTTTTTTTTGATTTATGAAGCAAAGGAAGGCTATTGCTTAAATTTATTATTATATCAACATGCTACCGGGGAATTATTCTACCTAAAACGACTAATTCGATATTTGTGTACTGGGCAGGGACAAATAGAGCATGGCTACTCATTGTAATGATTGCAGGAGGGGGGTTAGACTACTATACTAAGGACAAACACCAGAAGGAACTGACCAAAGTCAGACACGTCAGCACTTGACCGTATTGATTAACGTAAGGGAACAGAACACTCAACCGAAGTCATGATCAAAAGCACCAAACCTAAGAGCCACACCACCACACAGAAACAAATTTTGCTAGAACTGGACAGATGTAACCTAACAAACTATCTATGTTGAAAACCATATGGGAAAAACATAGCGGCTGGGAGCTCTATCAATCATCCGGCTTACTACTAGACCATTGTGTGCACCACTACCACCACACTCAATTAGGGTATCACCCCGTTTGACCAGACTAAACGTACTAAAGAAAGGTGAATAGTTCACATTGCAGCTTATAGCTTATGGTAATTGAGTTCCAAAAACGATTTGTTGTACAAATCGATCAAAAATGATTCAAAAAACAAAATCGTGTACTAACTCATAAACTGCAAAGTAAGTAGACCTAGTGTATTAAATGATTTTTGTACAGTTGAATTCTACACCCATTTAAACAAAATTTAGACAAATTTTTTACATTAAATTTTGCGTAAAATGTAATTGAAATTTTGGAGGTTTTTTGAAGATATACATCTTTTTTTATAAAAATATTTAAAATATTAGTAATGGAGCTAATGCACAAAAACATTATCTATCGATCGAGCTATTGAAAAGTCTTTTAGCTGCATTTTTCGTAGAGAAAACAAGGTTTTCGTCATTTTTTTTAAAAATTCAAAATTTGGGATGAGGGTATACAGGGGAAAAATTGAAGTTAGAAGCGAAGGTATCTGTACATATTTTTGAGGATATCTTCACGAAAAATCAGTATTTTGAAAAGAATTAAATTGAGTCCGAGAGAGCTTAACAAGCCTAGTGGCATGAATGTAAAAAAAAATGCTGTTCAATTTAACAAATATTTTGAAATCTACTACAAAAAGGTCAAAAAAAATAAAAGTGCTCAAAAAATTTTTATATTTTAGTTTTTTATAGAGCACTTTAAAACAAATTACATTATTAAAAGTGTAAGAAGTATAGTTTAATTTTTTGTAGAAATATGAAGTACAGTATGATGCCTCAAAGTTTTTAATTTTTAGTAGTGAAATACCTGTAAAGGCCTGAAACATTAGCATTAAAAAAGTTATACCTGGAATGAAATGACACCTCTTATATACCAAAGTTGCCATTGTCATGTCAGACAAATGACTGATCTCAATTTGTACCTGAATCTCGCTCCATAAGAACTGAGTTCCAATTAGATCCCAATAAGCATAACGATGAAAGTCTATATATATTGCTGGTGCCTGTAAAAGGAAGTATTCCTGATCAAAATACAACCTTCTACAACATGATACCTATGATAAGCTGTACTCATTTTGCATTAATAATATATTCCAAAAATTCTGTTCATAAAATTGCAGTTGCAGTAACTCTAGATAAGGAATCGCATCTCTTAAAAATAAGCTCAGTTGCATTTTAAATTATAACTGGAATGTTGAAAGACCAACATCCATCTAATGATATTCTATCATATCAAACAAAAGTGTCAACATCTCAACCAAATATTTTAGAAAAGAGTGTCAATAAAAGACATTATGATTGAACACCTGTAAAATAAGCACCAACGCACAAACATTTACTATTTTACAATTCTTATGAATATTAGCATACTTTATGAAAATATTATTCTTTTTCTTGAGATTTCTTTTAATCACAATAAAACCGTGAAAAGGCTATAATTGTATTTATCAACGCTTTTATTTTTCATTTTTATAAAATTACTTCATTTTTATTGCAATATCAATTGTTAGAAATTATAGGTATTTACTGGTACGTGTTTTTAAATTAAAGTTGAACATATCATCTCAAATACGTTTAAGAATTTCTAAATTTATAATCAGCCTTGTTCTTTCGTTGTAACAGAATGCTTGGTTTTTCTGTGCTGTTTGTATATTCATTTTATTTTCTTCGTGGTGGATAACTTTTATTCTTTTTCACAAATTCTTCGATTGCAGGTACCGATCCGTTTTGTGGTAAATTACTGGTTGTGGTATTTGCAGTAAATTACGATGTTAATTTACTAAAATAAAAAAAATATAAAAATAAAAGCAGTAGAAATACAATTATAATCAGCTAAAGTTTTTATTACAAAAGATTTCTGAAGAGTTAAAATAATTGAAAAGTATGAGGGTATTTATAGTGATTTGGAGAACTTGGATACCATCAGACTTGAATGGATGTATATTTAGTAATCTTCCAGTTTTGAGTACATTGTTATTGATTTGATATTTTAAGGGGTAAATTGTATAGAGCATTGACCATAAGGGATTGTATGTCAAGTGTGACAATATCGACCTTTTGGGAAATGGTTGTTTTTGTTTATTTCTGTTATATCTATTTTATGTAACCTTGATTTTTAAGGGGTAGTTTTTATATGCTTGAATCTTATTTATATTGATAGTGCAACTACGATATAGATGAGTAGTTGACTAAATTGATATCTTTGTTTATTATCATTATTGATTTGGATAGAATCCTGTTTTGATATATATGTCATTTGTGTAATTGATTGCGCCGTGATCAAGGGTGCTATCATCTACACGACATGTATGGTTCAAAAAGGGTATTTCATATTTTTAGCATGCGTTTGTTATTGTGTTCAATTGAAGCGTTTGTTTATTATCGTTGTTCACATTTCAAGTGGCATCATATTTTATGAGCGACACTTGAAATTTAGGTTGTTTTTATTTTATCAAGCGTTTTTAGTATGTAATTCCACTGCAGTATTGAGAGTTATATGTACCGTAACATTGAAAACTCAATGCTGCAACAGAACTTTTAATAAACGAGAAAAATAACTTATCGACTTTAATTGCCTTTATCACAACGGTCGACCTGTGCTGCACAAAGCACAAGATGATTTCGTTGTGCCCAGGTGGGCTGCACACTATAGTCTGAGATGTTGTGCTCACTGAGTATGGTTAAAAAGATAATAATATGCACATGGGCACAACAAAAGAAACTGCACACAAGCACAATGCTAACCTTGTATGTACAGAATTATATATTTTGTCCGTGTGCATAATATTATTAATCCCATGTGTGCATAATAATAAAATCTGACCATGAGTATAATGAGCTGATCGTATGGGCACAAATTGGTTTGTACATGAGCATCGTGGTGCCGTTCTCAAAATTCCATTGCATTTTTTTTACTGGAATGGGTTTTTAAGTTACATTTGTTTTTATTAATATAGATTATAGACAATACAATTTCAACAATACGTTGTTGATGTGGAGCAATTACATGCAAGAGCCAATATATCATTTACGATTATCATCATTTGTAAATATTTTTATAGCTATAATTTTTACAGCAACAACGGTTTTTGCTCGAGCATAAACTTAAATAACACTTACTGGTTAAACTTATATGTAAGCCAAATCCAATATTATAGATGTTACTTTATTACTCATAAAATTTAAACAAATTGACCTTCTTTAAACTTACTATTTTTGTTTATTACGATTGTCAGCTGTAAAAAGATTTGTTTTTAAGCATAGCTACTACGATGAAAACTATGGTTGTTAGGCAACAAGACATCTCATTATTCTTTTTTGTGTTTCTATATCATTTGAAATTTTATCACTTTTCTGGGGCATGTCGTGAGTTTGTAGCCAGTTCTAGTTTTCCATTGAGCAGATATACTGTAAATATTATTGCCTTCGATCTGATCTGGTAATCAAGAAATACGTCCAACAATGCAACAGTTGTAAATAATAATGTTTGACCTTAGAATGCGGTTAAATAAAAATATTAGTTTCTAATATAACGACTGCTACCTGTATTAAAAACATTAGTCCCTTATGTTAGCATGCGTATTCAGATACAAGAAAAGAATACTAGCTTGATATTCTGATATGCCTTATCAAACGGTGAATAATATCCTTGGAATATAAGACCAAAAAGAGAGAAATTACACACGTAGAAAAGGATTTTCAAGGCTTTACATTATTTAGCGCCTTCAAATCCCTGCTAAATTGCACATTTCAGCCAATGTAAAAGCAACATTATTACGGCGCCTGAAGCCCTGAACGATAAACTAAACAAAATAAGCAATATCTGTTAACATAGAAACATACATTTTTCTACCAGAAAAACCGTCTGTAATATCATATATTCATTAAAAAATTGCAAAAGCGAGCCCGTAGAGCGACGCCGTAATTGAACATAACAAGATTTAAGGGTTAAGTCTCTTATACTATGGTATATATCTAAGTTTTAAACAAAAAAGCGACTTTTTTTTTTATGTTTCTTATATTTAACCATGTACGGTTTGAAAATTCAGTTTTTTAGCGGACATTTTTCGGGGCTCATTTTACCCTTACCAACACTCATGATTTAGATCAAAAAAAAGAAAAATCAAATTTTGATACCAAAATCAACGTTTAAGTATATTACATTGTGAGAGAAACTTGTAGCCATACCTAATACGCATCTCATAAAGGCTTAATATTAAATGTTAAGTAATGAAACTTTGTATTTTTGCCCCAAAAACGAACTTTTGGTTAAAGAATTTTCATGTAATATTTTGCAATAAAAATGTTTATTATTTTTTATTGAGCAAATAGAGCGCTAAATTCTGTATATGTGTATATTTTTTGTTTTTATAATTTGTAGTGTAATTAACTCTAGATTTGCAAAATCAGAAAGAAAAAATTAAAAAATGTCAAAATTGATGATCTGGACAAGAATAATTTTTGAAATTAATATTCCGTTTATAAGCCTTGTAAGTCTTAAAAATAAGAGAATTTATAATACTTGAAAATTTTTTCAAGAATTTACGGCGTTGTATCCACTTGATTCAAGCTTATTACTGTAAATCTTTATACATGTTAATATTGTATGGTAGTTTATTTGATGATAAGATAGTCTTACTTTATAATTATCACGCTAGAGGTAACTTACATTGAGTTTTAGTCTTACCTCTCCAATATCATAAACATAAACATAAACACTGGCCATCACTGGAACCTATTGCCACCTTTTTACCCTCTTTGTTCCAAGCCAATTTATTCAATGCTTTACCAGAACAAACTTACTTTTGGCTTATAAAAATTGATTTATTAGTAAAATCAATTATTAATAACAAGCTAATAAGTAATAATTATGGTGTACCTTTGATAGTTGTTGCAGTGATATACAAGACAACATCTTGTTTTCCTCTTCTTAATTGTTGGCCGCTAAATATGAATAAATGCTTTTTAGGAACTAAATAGACTAACGTGAGTTTATTCATTCATTCAAATCAAGTAAATACTATACATACACTTTTATAATCACCAATTTTTCTGCAGGTAGATATCGACTTTAGACCAAAAAAGCATTGATTATAACGTAGATAATGGAACAAAATGACTAAGTATTGGATGCTTTTTTTATTCGAAAAAAAAATATGATAATGTGCCCTAACATTAACAGTTAATAATTTATTTCCAAATAAATAATAGGGAAAACATGTACTTGTACCTACTTCTTGATTTTAGTTTATAAAAAAACGTTGGTATTTTTGTTGTACTGTAGTTTTAAACGTAAATAGAAGAGCTGAGGAAAGAGTAGGGAAGAAAAAAGATTTTGTTGTTGCATCCACAGATCTGGGTGCATTCCTTGGTTAAGATTACGACACAGTTTGATATTTTAAGTTCTAAATTGCTGTGTATTATGTTATGAAGCTCCGTTTATACAAGAATGTGGAACTAGTGTGTGTCACCTAGACTTGATTGGATATATGTATATATACAAATAGACTCATTTAAACAGGTCATATAATTAGAGAATGTGAATATAAAAGAAGATGTTTTGATCTAATAATAAAGTTCTTTAGTTTTAGTGTGCTCTTTCATTTTATAACAGTTTTCCTTTATTTTTATTAAATGATTTAGTACATATTTTAGCTTTGAGATTAATATAATCTCCTGGCATAACATTTGTGTGTTACAAACAGGAATTTACAAAGGCATGAATACTTTTAGTGTTGCCAAACAGGTTGTTGTCGTTGTTGCCTTTAGTCTCCTAAAGAAGAACATGGGCAGAACTCTTTCAAGCCCCAAATTTCAAATTGATATATCTCGTCAATGAGGCAATTCTGTCAAATCAGAGCAACTCACATCTGTTTTAAACCATTCAAATTATCTTCATTATTAATTATATTACGATTGATATACTTTAATAAATTTGTTGTAAATGTAGATAATAAAGAAAGATAAGTACGTGTGAATTGGTCAATCTTTATTAAATATAAAAACGAGATGGGGAAATTAAATGAATGGTGAATGTCTACTGCTGCTATTTGTATTTTATTTAAGGATTGCTTACACACTTGTCTAGAACAGCAGTGTTCTCATACTAAAATTTAGTGTCAATCCTCACTTATGCTAATGTAATTATATTGAAATATAGATGATCAGTCTAAAGGCTTTAGTTGCTCTTGGTAACACTAATTATTAATATTCTTTATTTTCTATCTTCCCTTGTAAGTCTAGATTATCAGAACTTAGCTTATGTGATTATCAGGGTAATCATTTACAGTGTTTATATGACACATATGCTAAATATGTTAAGGCATAGTTTATTGTCATATTTAAACTACGATTTAAGGTACATTTATATATGAAAATACAACAAAATTGACTAAAAAACCTTTGTAATTCTTATAAATAATCTTTTAAACCAAGACCTAGAAACAGTTGGTTCTTTTTTTTTTACCATTAGTTTTTCTAGTAATAAAGCCTAAGTTCTCCATAATAATTGTTACTAGCCTTTATTATTATCCATTCTATAAATAAGATTGTATATATCCATAAACTCTCACATCTGGATGTTAGATTTGATATGGGATTGAAATGAGATTTAACATAAACAATAAGCAAAAACCTACAGGCATAAAATTTCTCTTCATGTTTTTTAGTGAAAAAGGAAAGTTGAGCAGGAATGAAAAGTGGGACACAGTTTTTAATGCACTTTATGTGTTTTTGAGTCCTTCATGATGAGGTATAAAATAATTTTAGAAACAGATAATTTGCACGATTTCTGATATAATTCAATAAAATCACTTTTTTGGGTTGATACTGTATTAAGAACGTAACACTTACAAATGAAAGACTTTTCAGGGTAATACCAATGTGTACCATACGTAGACAGCATTTATATTATGGTTTGGCTAATATAAATCAAGTTAGTTGCTATTCCTATAAAACAATACAAATTATTTACCCGCTGGATATTTATAGAAGAAATTAAACCAATGATCAGGGTCCTGCGTTAGTTTCTAACGTAGTGAAAAATTTGTTAATAAACATGTATTGTAATTATAATAGGATTTTATGAACAAAAGGTCTTCATTAAGAAAATGAAAATAATCTAATAAAATGGTGTACGAATTATAATCAAAAATAGAACTATTATCATACTAACTTTTTTTCAGCCCAAATTAAAAAGATTGAAACTAAAAGAAAAGAAATTAGATCCACAGAATCTTTTTGGCTCATTTTTAAGCAACTTCTGAGTGTGGCTTTAAAAAAGAGCATTTTTTTTATTTTAAATTTGAATATGTGATCCACATTTTTGCCAATGGTTACTCTTCCAAAAAAAATTCCGAACAATCTCCGGACGCGGCAATCTAATAATGTATCCAGGCTTTAAATTTCTAGAAAAGATCGCTGGACGTTCCGGGCGCGGCTGTTTAAATATCCTAAGCAGCTGTGGGATGAAAGTATCGAAATTTCATACACAAATTAAGGTTTGACCGTAACTGATTATTCCAAGGCTTATTTTATGTAAAGTATAAAATACAACATTAGCCTAATAACAAGTTTAACTTGGAAAGTATAAGAGGGTGCAATAGGATTCGAAAAAAAATCTACAAAATCACAAATTTAAAGGATTTATAAAAGTAAAATATACATGATATTCGTTTAATTTTAAAATATATACCTATCTTCGTATACAAATACATGTCGGTATTTTTTAATTGAAAAAGGTTTTCTTATAAATTGTTTTCATATTTTTAAAGAAAAGGAAACGGATATTGTGGAATTTCAGAAAAAAAATTCATTTTTTAAGAATCTACTCAGAAGCAAGCAAATATTTTGTCATATTCTCACTGCTTGCAGCATGTACTCTACCACTAAAAAAAATGGACGTATTACCAGCAGGGAAAACGAGGTAATAGGGACTTAAATTGCAGTGGATGTGGGATTACATTATTGGAATAAAATAAAACTAAAAAAAGCTAAAAATTGATACTCTGCGGTGCTTGTTTCGTGAAATAACTTGCTGTTTTGTTGGATTATTCTTGCAGTAATATAACGATCCCGAGACAAAATCAGATATATTAAGTGTTTTAAGCGATATTTGTTTGAATTACTAGCTTGATATAGAATCTCAGCGATTAAATGACAATACAGTAAAGTTTCCAAAATATTTTAAACGTAAGAAAGCTCCCTTTATTAATGATTTGGATAATGTAAATGTTATATAATAAATGCAATGATAGACATTCCAATTCAACTTCAGTTCAGGTACCAATTGTTTGGCTTTTCATTGGCTTAGAATTTCAAATACCGAAATTATGATTCAGCATTAGAAAATAAAATTACAATCGTAACAAAATATCAAATGCCTAGCTAGCTCAATCGGTAGAGCGTGAGACTCTTAATCTCAAGGTTGGGGGTTCGACCCCCCCGTTGGGCTTTACTTTTGCACTTTTGTAAAAATACGTGAGACGTTATTCAGTCCATTTTTGTTATCGTTGTGTTCTTTGAATTCTGGTTCTTGACGGCCATGATTCAAGTTTTTCATACAAGTCATAATACTTGAGTTTTTAATGATGGAACATAATTAATGCATGATGTATTTAGTCCATCACAATATTTTGGTTCCTGCATAAATTGAGCAGTAGACATATAGTCCAATCATTTTATCCGCATGTAGTACTGTATACAAAAAGTAAAGCTGTGTGATCCCTTACTTATTTTTAGCATCCCTTTTAAGTTTCTCTAATTCATTTATTTTCTTTCTTTCATTTATATTTTTCTAAATCAGTATCATGTCGGACAATTTTGCACATGCACTTTCGGGTAAGTCTTGAGTGGATTTTCTAGGAGATTTTATAGTAATGTTCTATTTAAAGGCGCTGGAGGAGGTATTATATCAATGGTGATTACATACCCATTAGTGGCAATTAGTTCTCGGCTTCAAGTTCAAAAGAACAACAGCTCACAAAAAGAGGAGAATTACAAAGTAAGAAGATGAGCTATAATAAAGAAATGATTCCGGATTTAATTTCATTCGATAGAATACCGTAGATGCCTTCATCAGGATAATTAATAGAGAGGGTCTCAAAGGATTATATTCGTGAGTAAATTGTATAGTCTTTTATCCAACATCTCTTTTGTACTGAGAATTGTATTTTTAGAGGATTCGCATCAGGTATATTTGGTATAGCTGTGACAAATGGTAATGTATTATGATGCTTTTTTCGCGTGACACATACTTTTATTAAACATTGTGGCTCAAAGGTGTGTATTATTACTGCTATGAGGCTGTTAAGTCGTTTATTACAAAAAAAGGGCAAGGGCCGATAACTACAGCTCAATCAATGATCTCGGGAACGGTAGCGGGAGCAGCAGTAGTGGTTGCAACGCATCCTATTTGGACAGTAAATGTAATAATCAAAATGTATCCCCAACAAAATATCAAGAGTTAGGATTGACATATCTTACTAGACTCGAATTTCGGTTCAAAGAAGATCATTATCAAGTAAAAGCAAACGACTCACAACACTTCAGGTTGCATTGTATATACTGAAAAAGGAAGGTATCATTGGACTTTATTCTGGATGTAAGGCAGCTATGATCTTGGTCATGAATCCCATCATTCAGTATGCTATTTTTGAGAACCTCAAAACAAGATGGATGACTTCAAAAGGTGAGCTAAGTGGAACAGATTATTTCTTGCTAGGAGCTTTTAGCAAATTATGTGCAACTATCATCATGTATCCTTATATGTAAGTTGCTCTTATAATTCCAAATGTGCATATTGTTTATTTAATAATATGTATAGCCTTATCAAATCCCGATTACAAATGAGCGAAAATACAAAAGAACATAATATGGGTGTATTGGATAATATGAAATCAGTGATTAGAAATGAGGGAGTTGCTGGATTATATAATGGATTAAACTCAAAGCTGTTACAGTCTGTTTTGAGCTCTGCTTTTTTGTTCTATGCAAAAGAGGTTTTATTTGACTGGTCAGTTTGGATACTTGTGCTTCTCCGAGTTAGAAAAAGTATGCAGTAATTCTTAGAATACATAGACAGCCCCCCCCCACCTTCACAATGCTCCTTTTTTTATGTTGATCGGCATACAATGTCACGCATAATGTACGTATTATACTCCTTTTGATCAACAAATCTCGGAGACAGATAATGAAGTAATAATAAAATACTAAATATTCATCCTTTGGAAGTCTTTTATTGATTATATAACTACAATCCTACACCACAAAGCAAATTTCAAAGAATTTTCATATGCACCCAAGCGCAAGCATTCATATGAAATGTTATAGTATGGCAATCATTTGTATGCACTGATTTTAATTCTCGAAAATCACATTAAAAATCTAAATACACATTTTATTTTAAATGGATATCATTTCTAGCTGTTGAAGCCATTCTTCCACAACTACGAAAATGCAAGTGTATATTTCAAATGGCAAAGCTTTCATAGAAAGTCTTTCTTTTAAAAAACGTACTCTCAAATGCATGAAAAAAACTATTCGAAAAAGAAGATTGTATTGTATATAAAACGTAGATAAAAAAGATAGAGAACAATGGAAAAGGCTTTATTTTTATGTACAGTTATAATTAATCAGCAAGTGTTATTCCATGCGTTGGTAAATCAGGTGGAACAGACATATCTTCGATAGAAGTAGGTGTTTCTGGTAATGCTGCATGTCCAGTATCGGAGCCTTTAACATTTGGTTGATGGTAACCGTTGCGATTTTCAAATTCTTGACGCAGAAATTCCATAACCTGCCGACCTTGTCTCATACGAAGTATACGTAGAATGTCATCTCCATGTGGCATATCAACAAAAGTAGATCTCTTGTTTTGCTCTTTGTTTTCTGTATGCTTATTGTGTCGTACGGTATTCTTTGAGTGATATACCGTTTTACTTCTGTTGGCAGGTTTTTTGCTTAAATTGATACTAGCACGAGATTTTTTCTTTGAAAGTTGGTAAACATTCATTAATTCATGTGCATCCAAATGATAAGCTGAATTAATAGCTAATAAAGAATAGTATTGTGCGTTTTCTAAACTTTCAAGTGGAATTGCATCTCCATCTTCACCGCCGTTAAACAAAATTTTAAGCAACTAAAAATGTGATTTTTGAGTGCTTGCATTAGGTGATATAATAAAAAAAAAAGCTTACTTCTAGCCATTTCAGCACAACATGAAGCTGATAATCATCCAGTGGGTTTATTTCTGATAAATGTTCAGATAATGGCGGCAGCAATATGGTATCCAAAGTTCTTAAGATTTGCTTCCAAATCTTTAAAACAACAAATTGCATAATTGTTTCTGTCAAATTTTCATTCAGCATGCTCAAATTATGTTCTAAAAAGTTCAAAAGAGGCGCAATTGCATCTTCACAAGCTTGTAAATTGGGTTCAGTTTGTTTACTGGCAACTCGGCTAAATGCAGAAAAAAAACTATTCTTGTCTCTTCCTAAAAGTTTATCAATAGCTTGACGAGATAAACAGTGTCTAATGTAAGGTGTCATCTATTATAGCATTATTTAATAAACTACGTTTATAGGTTTAATATTTATATACTTACTTTGTCAACAATAAGCCATGCTGCATCAGTATCGGATGTCTTTAAAGTACGGAATGCTTTACCAAACCAAAACTGTATATCGTTTTTTTCACTTTCAATATTTACACGCAAGACTAAAGAACCTTGTGGTGACAAATTCAGTACTAAATCATCCTTTTGGTATATTTGATTATATTTAGGAGATAAAGCAAACCATGCTACACCACATTCTTCATCAGCAGTAATCACATCTTCATCATTTACAACGACACAAACATCAACAGCATCTTCGCTCAACCAAATATCAAATTCTTGGTCCCATCGAGGATTCAGTGTTTCATACACGGTTCTCGTTCTAGTAATCATTTTACCATCGATTTCAAAAGCAACATAGGGATCACTAAGACCATTTTTATCCATAGGTTGCAAATTTTCTGCTCTTAAAACTCGAATAGAATACAGAAAATTGTTCTTTTCTGGTCGATATGTATTTTGAGGTGTAATATTTTCTCTCATGAATTGAGCAACTTCATCTACATGCATAATTTGATAGAGTCGATCCAATTTACCACGAGCTGCTTCGATATCGTTCAGCTTGATGCATAATTCAGGTGTAATAAAATTACATGGTGCACATGTTTCATCCTTGTTTAATCCTCGGCCGCCCATAATTTGATATCGAGCCTTATCTAGGATGGAACCTGATACAACAATTTCAGAGGCTAAATCTTGGCTTGAAAGTCTATTAGGGAAAAAATCTTTTCTGATCATCTCTTCCATGGTACGGCAATAATGATCGATGCCTTCTCCAATGATTTTTGCTAGAAATGTCTCAAATAAACAATGCTGTACATCATTTGGCCATTGTAGACCAGCTATAAATTCAACGGCTTGATTAAACATTGAAAACAAATCAATGATTGATGATGAATGAACGACAACATCGCTGTAGCGTTGGAACTATAATTTTGATTACTCATTAACTTCTGCATGGAAAAATAGATGTTTGTTCTTTCGTACCTGATCTTGAGCAACTGCATTTTCAACCCAATCAAATGTTGATTCATTTGTTTTTATGAGCCAGCGTTTTACATGTGGCAAAAACCATGATTCAACTTTGAACAAGCTCTTTTTAGTCCTATAGATAACATTATAATCCATCGCTGATGCTAAACTATATATAAAAACTTACACTGGTCCATATTCATCATAAAGTTTCTCAAGATTCAATACCTTTTCATATAATGCAAAAGCACTATCAATAGGACATGTCTTAAAATCAGGGGAATATGCCCAATTTTCCATTTCCAAAGCAAAATACGGCATTTGCCTTGCCATAACAAGGCTGGGAACAGATAAAACATCCATTATAGGACGAGGAAACTTCTTCTTGGCAATAGATGCAAGATCTTTACTAAGAGTATCGGCCATTGAGAATAGATTTGACAGATTATCCTTTTCAGGATCATTAGCAGTTTTCTCAATATTGCTCCATCTTTCCACAGCAGCACCCTATTATAAAAGTGAGTTAGGATACCTTTACCACAAAGAGCTATAATACAAACCTTGATTGAATCCTCTAATTGAATAATACCATCTTCAGGAGTTGGATGAGTTTCCGCATAAATTGCATTGCTATACACTTTTTCTAAAAGGTCAACAATATCTTGAACCCAAGTTGGACTGCAACAAAGATAAATATTGAGCGACTATGATTCAACATTCGAAAATTGCGTGAATTTACCTAATCTTCCAATATTCAGATAATCCATCTGCTAATTTGTGTAATAAAGAATTGTCCACACCTTCTAATACCCGAATAATACTAGTTCTCTATTGAAAGTATTCCATTAGTAAATTTTCATAGTGCATGCTATTGATTTCATCATTTTACATCTGCAATTGCCCAGCATGTAGTATCGTTTTCTTTTGCTACTCTCTCTAATGACCTAAGAGCATCACTAATATCATCAATACCGAGATCGTTGCTATCAAACTTCGACTTCACAAGATTAAGATACAGAATTGCACGAAATGGGGCTGACAAACGCCAAGTTTTCCAACATTCTCGCAGTAATTCATCAGATTGCTGAGACATTGCACTGGTTTTAGCTCGCTCAGCCTCGGGTAATGTTGAGAAATTATCAGTGTCATAATCCAGACATATGCTCATTAAATATCGAAAACATCCTTTAGGGTCTGATGGGATAAAAGTAAATGGTGAAGCATCTACTGACTAAAATATAGAAGATAAAAAGTATTAGTTTAACCAATACATATAGTTCCTTTTGAAAGCATCTTTTTTTTTACCGTGATACTACTATTACTTGAACTTGATACGGAGGCAAGAGAGTCTGTGCTTTGTCGGGCCAACAAATTGGTGCTACCCACATCTTGTTCACTAGATGTTGCAATACTCAAATTTGGGTTCATTAGCATGAGCGATTTCATTAATTCTGTTAATTGTTTCACTTCTTTCTTTTGCCAGTTTTCATAGGCTTGTGTTGACGGAAAATCCTCTTTTTTACCCGGAAATGATTGATTTGTATGTACATTGTTAATACATGTTTTGAAATCATGTAATAGAGCCTAAGTGTGAAATAGTCATTAGACTTGTTTAATTACATAAATCCTGTTTTCACTCACTGATTCTGTACAAATTGGAACTAATTCCTTTAATTTTTTATGATGCTCTTTATCATTCATTTGAAACAAGTTTTTGATTGTTAAAACCATTGGGAAATATTGTATACTATTATCTTGATTGATAGATGATTTATTCGAGGAATTTGAAGTTCTCTTTTCTGATGCTGCAGTATTAGCCTTTTGCTTGGGTGTACAAAAGGCGGAAAGACTCTCAATCAACTCCGGTGTGGCAGATGAAGGTGCATCCTTTTGTAATGTTTGTATTACCATCTCGACAAATCTAGCCAAGAAGCGGTTGAGATCGTCATACCATAATGCAACGATAGGTTGGCTAATTTTTAATTCTGCTTCACTTGTTTTCAAGAATAAAACAACAATATCATTGATTGTACCAGATGGTCTATATCGATGTTCTTGTAACCCCTTTTTCACAATTTTAGCCACTGTACGAAATCTTTTATCCATAAACTCTTCCTTTGAAACATCCTTTTCCTTGTAAACATCCTCTAAACGTTTTGTTAAACTTTTGACGATTTCTCGAGTTAGTTTTCCTGATTTTTTACTATCTTCATTTGAAAATTTGTCGTTTAAACTGGAAAAACTATGGTGAGATGATGTGCGCTTTTCCTTTTTTGAAACAGATCCTGAAGGGCTCATGATAGTGGTAGAATCTCGTTTTTTTTCTGTCTGTTCCATATGAGCTCGTATCGCACAACGAAGAGCATATTCATACACAATGTTGGGATTGACAGCTCGTGTCGTACTCATTTTGCTACTGTTACTATTATTCTTTGCTCTTCTGATTGTTGAATTAGGCGAAGATTTTGCTGAGGATATTGTTGCCATGGTTACCAATTATGAGATAAAAAAATATACAAAAAGATGAGAGAGTAAAGAAAAAAAAATCTATTTTAGTTTTCATTATCATCTAAAAATCGAGGAAAAAGAGGGACGTCGGGAGTTCAATCAAGTTATGTATATCAAGTATTTACTCCTTTCCCGATGAGGTGCTAAAAACATACCAATGTTCAATTATTCTTTAATGCAGCATTTATTCAAGTTGCAGCTCCTTTTTGCTGTACAACACTGAGAATTTAATTGAGAAATTGGAAGGCTAAACTTAACTTGGTTCCTGCGTTATCCCATTGTTTGTGTTGTTTTTCTCCCCCTAGATCTTTGTAAGACTAAACTCAAAAAGTCAAGTTTATCTAAACTACAGCTAGCTATCATCATGAACTGACATCTTTTGGTAAGCTACGTTTTCTGTTTTCTAATTGCTTTATTTAGTAAACTGATACAGTAAATTAATAATATTTTGTAATCGAAGCTTGATTATTAAATGAAACATTTTTTATAGTTCCTCGAGGTGATTGTATCAAATCATTGTAATATTAAATGAACTGAGTCTGTACTTTTGAAGCAAAAGCCCTAATATTGATTCATCTGACAACCTAAATACAGTTGAAATTCAAAAGTAAGAATATAATCAGTTTATATGTCAGTTTCTATATGCCCACAATTGATTCATCACTTACACATATGTGCATAAAATGATATATTTACCCTTGTATGCATAAAATGATGTACTATATACCCATGACTCAACGGTTGAAATATTTTACTATATGTTTAAAATGAAAATCGTACATCGTACAGAGAAAAATGAATGCATTTTCAGATTAAGGCAGGTTACTTCATTTGTACTGATTCCCATCATTAATTATTTTTCGACTCTGGTATTCTAGTAATGTGGCTATTTACAAAGTTGTTGTTTGATTATCCAATGTAAATAAAGTGGATAATTGAGCATTTGTAGATTCTGTTATTATAAACTATAAATCTACTTTTTGAGCCTTCATGTGACAGAGCTGCTAAGTAAATTAAGTTTGTAGATTGACCTAAAGTTGATTTTAAATTTTGAAACCCATAATTCAAATACCAATTCTTCGTATTAACTAGATAGATCCAGTTGAAAGATACCCTGCAGTTTTTGTTTTAACAAAAAAATATTAATTTTTCGTTGAGATATTCAAAATAATAGTTCAAATTACAGATTACAGCCAATGCCGCTTGAGTTCCAAAATCGATCTGCCAAACTGATAAAAAATGATCCAAAAAAGAATATTCATTTAATGGCTCATTTACTGCCAAGTAACTAGACTTAGCGTTCTAAATGTTTTTTGTACAGTTTTCAATTCTGTATCCACCTGAACAAAATTTAAATTAAATGTTTCATATTAAGTTTTGCGTAAAATGCAATTGGAATTTTGAAGGTTTTTTGAAGGTACACATCACTCATTATAAACATATTTCAAATATAAGTAAATGAGATGATGTACAAGAAAATTGTCTCCCGATCTAGCTATTGCTGAATTTTCTAACTGCATTTTTCGTAGGGAAAACAAGATTTTTGTCAATTTTTTTTTCAGATTCAGAATTTGGGATGAGGGTATACAAGGGGAAAATGGAAGCTAGAAATAGAGGTACCTTTTTGTATACATTTTTGAGGATATCTCCACGAAAAATCAATATTTTGAAAAAAATTAAATTGGGACCTAGAGAGCTCAACGAGGTTGACAATATGAATGTAAAAAAATTCTACACAATTTAACGAATATTTTGGAATCTATTATGAAAATGTCAAAAAAATGAAATAAAAAAAAAAGATACCCCGAGTTTTTTCAAACTCAGATATGTTAAAGAAAATTTTAAAACAAGTTTTATTATAAAAAAGTGTTTGGGTATCTTAATTTTTTGCAGAGATATGAAGGCTCAAAGTTTCAATTTTTCATATTTAAGCTGTAAAAACCAAAATTGGAAGAAAAAATTATCGGTTTTTCCGAATTTATTCGACAGATGCTATAGTAATGGTCTGTAGACAATTAATTATTATTTGTAGCCCTTAAAAATCTGTATCAAATCAAACTAATTTCAATAAGAGGTTTTTACTATTTTGTTATGAAAATCGCTCAAAATCGCGATTTTTGGATGGGGGTTGGGGTCAAAAAACAGGAGTACACTTTCAAATTTTCATTTCTCCTTGAAAAATTAATTTTTTTGAAAAAACTAAAAACGGATCAATATATATTGCTGCTCGCAATTATTTTTATGAAACTGACATTTTGTTTGATAACTTACTGGAAAATGATATTAGTAATTTATACGTTTTTGGTATGTTTTATGAGGTAAATCCTTTGAATTTTTATTTTGGCTCTATTTGTATCTAACAAATAGTATGCCTATAATATAGACAAAAAAATTTTATTATAATTGCAAGTAATGTTTACTTAATAAAATCAATAGGTATGCTTGTTTTTCTGATATTCCTATAATTTTTTGAGCGGCTATATCTCCGCAAAAAAATTAGCTAAAAATATATGAATAGCACCATAGTTATTGCGGCATTAACTTGTATTAGAATCCACTCTTACCTCAGCACATGAAAAAAATTATGGGAAAAATGTTGGAGATCTGATTTTTAGGAAAAAAAATCCATTTTAACTTGTGGAGTGTAACTTTTTTGACTGATATCTCAACCCCTTATGGCATTGAGTATTTACCCCTTCAAGTCGACCTAAATTACTTCAAAATGCTTTAAATAATGATGCTTTACTACTGACCAATCGGTGAATAAATTTTGCCTAACATTAAAGCTTTTTAACATATGGCAATTGTTAAAACTATCCACACATTTATCGATTAATAATAATTTCTCTGTCCATTAGATCTTATTACATAATTCCAATAGCTATATAAATCCAAGCAAATCTAATTTATTCAAATAAACGGTATTTTTTACGTTGATTTTAATAATTTACAAAGTCTCGATAAATGAAACCTTCATTGAATATTTAGCATCTTCGATCGCTTGTTTAAGTTTATTTAAGTTCGACCACATAACAAATCAGACTGTATTAATAAATAATAAAAGCCTTGTATATATATAGCTTTCAGAAAACATCCAAAATTTTGTACAATTAACTGATTAAAGCATCTTATATACTGTATTAAACAGTTTAAATGACGACGGTTTTAACAATTGCCATATGTTAAAAAGCTTTAATGTTAGGCAAAATTTATTCACCGATTGGTCAGTAGTAAAGCATCATTATTTAAAGCATTTTGAAGTAATTTAGGTCGACTTGAAGGGGTAAATACTCAATGCCATAAGGGGTTGAGATATCAGTCAAAAAAGTTACACTCCACAAGTTAAAATGGATTTTTTTTCCTAAAAATCAGATCTCCAACATTTTTCCCATAATTTTTTTCATGTGCTGAGGTAAGAGTGGATTCTAATACAAGTTAATGCCGCAATAACTATGGTGCTATTCATATATTTTTAGCTAATTTTTTTGCGGAGATATAGCCGCTCAAAAAATTATAGGAATATCAGAAAAACAAGCATACCTATTGATTTTATTAAGTAAACATTACTTGCAATTATAATAAATTTTTTTGTCTATATTATAGGCATACTATTTGTTAGATACAAATAGAGCCAAAATAAAAATTCAAAGGATTTACCTCATAAAACATACCAAAAACGTATAAATTACTAATATCATTTTCCAGTAAGTTATCAAACAAAATGTCAGTTTCATAAAAATAATTGCGAGCAGCAATATATATTGATCCGTTTTTAGTTTTTTCAAAAAAATTAATTTTTCAAGGAGAAATGAAAATTTGAAAGTGTACTCCTGTTTTTTGACCCCAACCCCCATCCAAAAATCGCGATTTTGAGCGATTTTCATAACAAAATAGTAAAAACCTCTTATTGAAATTAGTTTGATTTGATACAGATTTTTAAGGGCTACAAATAATAATTAATTGTCTACAGACCATTACTATAGCATCTGTCGAATAAATTCGGAAAAACCGATAATTTTTTCTTCCAATTTTGGTTTTTACAGCTTAAATATGAAAAATTGAAACTTTGAGCCTTCATATCTCTGCAAAAAATTAAGATACCCAAACACTTTTTTATAATAAAACTTGTTTTAAAATTTTCTTTAACATATCTGAGTTTGAAAAAACTCGGGGTATCTTTTTTTTTTATTTCATTTTTTTGACATTTTCATAATAGATTCCAAAATATTCGTTAAATTGTGTAGAATTTTTTTACATTCATATTGTCAACCTCGTTGAGCTCTCTAGGTCCCAATTTAATTTTTTTCAAAATATTGATTTTTCGTGGAGATATCCTCAAAAATGTATACAAAAAGGTACCTCTATTTCTAGCTTCCATTTTCCCCTTGTATACCCTCATCCCAAATTCTGAATCTGAAAAAAAAATTGACAAAAATCTTGTTTTCCCTACGAAAAATGCAGTTAGAAAATTCAGCAATAGCTAGATCGGGAGACAATTTTCTTGTACATCATCTCATTTACTTATATTTGAAATATGTTTATAATGAGTGATGTGTACCTTCAAAAAACCTTCAAAATTCCAATTGCATTTTACGCAAAACTTAATATGAAACATTTAATTTAAATTTTGTTCAGGTGGATACAGAATTGAAAACTGTACAAAAAACATTTAGAACGCTAAGTCTAGTTACTTGGCAGTAAATGAGCCATTAAATGAATATTCTTTTTTGGATCATTTTTTATCAGTTTGGCAGATCGATTTTGGAACTCAGTTATCTTATGCCGTAAGCTGCACTGCGAACTATGGTTTTGATTTTCTCGATGAAAAAGCAATATTTTCTGCTGAAACAAAAGACGCAAAGTAGCTTTCAACTGGATTTATCCTGTAAATACGGAAAAGCAGTAATTCAATTATGAGGTTTAAATTTTGCAACCAATTTTAGATGAATTTTAGGTCAAGGTTGGGTCAATGCTAATCAATACATTTATATTCTGGCATCAATTTTTTTATTTTATGATATATCGTATATCAGTAGCTATAGAGGAAAGACACCTATTTTTAAATTTTACCAGAAATCGTCCAATTTCTTTCTGAAAACCATTTAAAATCTGATTTGTTAATATCAACATTGATCTGTTTCTTATTAGTAAAGGAACTTTTTATTCCTATTGATGCAACAGTCATATAAACTTGCCAGCCGTAAGATTTATCTATTTTGCAAAACATTTATTAGGACAAGAAGCCTAGAACCTACAAGAACGGAATTGCATCGTACTTGTCTTTTTAGAGATTCCACCAACCTCTCTCTCTACAGGCAAGTGATTGTTGTACATAGTTCCAACACTTATTGACTTTAAATTGATCTATTTCAAGACTTTCTTGGCGAAACGCTCTTTAAACGGTAATGTAAACATTTTTACAAAGGTAATGGTGTATCGTACATTTTGGACAGGAATGTTCAAAGAAGTAATAAAATAGTAAGAGCGGTTTGTCAAAAGGCCAGGTCAATTACGCCTCATTAATAATAATATATCTAATTTGTTATTTTTCAGCATTGCGGATGATCTTTTTAAGAAATGAGTGTTTTTCCTACTGGACCAAAAATGAAAGAATGTTTTTTTCCAAAAAAGGCGATTCTTGAAACTGTGTTCATTCTTGAAGTTGAAATTTGTTCAGGGGATTATAGATATTTCCTGAAGAGAAAGATACTGTTTTATTATGTTTTCAAGAATCTTTCGCAACATTTATCAAATTACATACGCACCGGATTAAATTAAACAAAGGATACATAGGCTGGAACGACATTAATAGGACTTCGGCTCGGTAAAAAAAAAAAAAAAAAACGATACCTTGGTTAGCGTTTATAAGACGCAATAATATCGCAATGGAATTAACTCAACACTATATTTGGCTGTTAGACAACATAATCAGAAACCAATGTTTGGAGCTGCTCAAACGAACCAACTAAACGAAGTTTGGAATAAAAAATCAATAATAATCCGCTGAGCAGCAGTAGCTTGGCAGAAGATTTGGAATGATAATTAAGCTTGCCAAGGTGTTAACTCATAAAGTATGGATCAAAAGTGGAACAAATGACCAAAACTATAGCTAAAGCACCTATTGTATGTATGACGTACAAGGCAAAATTTCTTCTTTTGATTCATTCGGAGAGCAATGCTATTATTTATATATTTTGAGATGTGTTTGGATATATAAATAAAGACACCTATTTTTAGTGTACAACATGAATCATCAGCCTATACAAAATCGTCCCCCTTCTCCCCTTATTTTTTCTCTTTTTCTTCTTGTTTTTTTTTCTTTTCTCATTTAATATACCATTTTGGCCCTTTGATTCTTATTTTTTTAAATGAATTCTGGTTTTAATCATGCAGATTATCCTGTTATTGTAGGCATAGATTTTGGTAAATATTAAATCATTTCTATCTTCTGAAAAAAAAAAAAAAAAAAAAAAACTGATTTCAATAATAGGTACAACCTACTCTGGTTGTTGCTATGCTTTCGCTCAAAACGAAGAAGTTATCGATATTGTCAAGTGGTAAGTTTATTATATAGTAACCATGGCAACATACTTTTTTTTTTGTTAATATAAAGCTAATTTAGGCCAAAGCAAAATAATCAAGTTTATCCCAAGGTATTTATTAGAAAAAAAATATACAACGGACCAACTTGATTAAACCTTATTATTATTACATATACAGACACCGACACTTTCTTTATATCGCAAAGGATCACCACAGCTTGTTGAATGGGGTCATGGTGCTAGAAGACTTGCTATGAAACCTAACAATGCTGATTCAATGCTTTTATCAAAATTTAAATTATATTTGGATGAACATTTACAACAAACTGAGCTTGGAAATGGTCTCAATATTATTGACGTGATTGCAGATTATCTTCGTGCTTTTCATTTACATGTTTGTACTGAGCTTTTGAAAGGTTTTGCCGGCAATTATGATCAATCAAGATTCCGTTATGTAAGTTTGAAACATAAAACCAAATGTTGCCAAAAACACCCACACTAATTCTATAAATAGTGTCTTACTGTTCCTGCCATGTGGAGCGATAGAGCTAAAGCAACTATGCGTGAAGCAGCTATTCGTGCTGGATTGATCAATAACACTGATCATCCTGATAGACTCATGCTTATTTCAGAACCCGAAGCAGCAGCATTGTATTGTGAAAAGAAATCTGAACAATTCAACTTGAGACATGGTCAAAGATTCATGATTTGTGATGCAGGAGGTGGAACAGTCGATTTAATTGTATTCGAAATTAATGAACCTCCTGGAGAAAGACGTACCTTGAAAGAAGTAACTAATGGTCATGGTGGCTCTTGTGGTTCTGGCTTTTTAGATTTGAGAATGAGAGAATATCTCAAACGTAAATTTTCCCATTATCATACTATCAATGATAGTGCAATGGAGCTTATTATGGATACATTTGTTAATGTTATTAAACCAGATTTTGATGGCGTTGAAGATCATTTCCTTGATTTACCCGCATCAATGGGATTAGGTGATTTAACAGATAATGATATTGGACTCGACAATGGATCACTTTGTTTACCAGCAGAAGAATTAAGAGAATACGTGTTTGAACCTGTTATTCGTCAAGTACTTGATTTGATCAAAGGACAACTCGCTCAATCACCTCAATTAGAAGCCATTTTCTTGGTTGGTGGTTTTGGTCAATCAAATTATCTTTTCCGTAGAGTAGAAGATGAATTTGCTAATCAAGTTGGAATGATTGGTGTACCACCTCGTGGCGAATTAGCTGTCGTTCGTGGTGCTGTCTATTTCGGTTTGAACCCTCAAATTGTTACTGAACGTGTATCCCGTCGTACTTATGGTGTTGAAACACGTATGTTATTCCAAGATGATATTGATCCACCAGAATATTCTGTAATGGGTGGCGATCAAAAGCGTTATTGTCGTCAACGTTTCAGTGTTTATGTTCATCAAGGCCAAAGTATCAAAGTAGATGAATGTGTTTCCAAAAACTTTGTTATTAGTTATCCAAATGATACAGATTCTGATCTATTCGCATTTGATGGTGATGGTCAACCACCTCGTCTTACATCACATCCACTTGTACGTAAAGTTGGTAATTTCCCTATTCGTATGCCACATTTGGAAGGCGTTAGAGCAGGTGAAAAGGTTAACATGACCATTAAAATGTACTTTGGTTTAACTGAAATCAAGATTGAGTGTATTATTCGTGATAAATCTTTTGTATTTACTTCATCATTTGAAGCAGCAGATGCTTATCCTCAACAACAAGCCCTTCCACCACATCAACAACAACAGCAACAACAACAAGCATATGATCCATCTTATAATGCTAATTATGGTGATTATCAAACGCCTTTAATAGCTTCAGATCAATCATTATCTCATCATCATCCTTCACCTGGACAGCAACATTTATATGGCGTAAATGATTTAACAAACAATATGAGTCATGTTTCAATTAATCAACAACCTTATCCACCCACATCAACTGCAAATACAAATAGTGCTTATCCACCTCAACAACAACAGCAATATCCACCATATCAACCACAAAATAGTTCACAATATCGACCTATGAGTTACCAGAATGATTATTATCCACCTCAACAACAACAACAACAACCTTATCCACCTCAAACACAACCTTATTCACAAAATAATAGCTCATTCTATAGTGCAACATCAAACAATGTTGGTGGCCCTGGTGGTGCTGGTGCTGGATACTCACCATCAGCTCAACATGGTTATCCTCCACAGCAACAACAGCAACCACCTTATGGAGGCAATAACGGTTATCGTTAAATTTTAATATTTATTATAATAAAAAAATCTATATTTTACTCAAACTTTTGATATCTGCAAAAGCACATTATTTGAAGGCTTGCCATTTTATCAGAATTAAAATTTGAAGCACAAAAGTTTATTTAGAATAAAACACAACTTTTTATCTAAATCCTGATAAAAATAATAATAACAATAAACAATGTCAAAGATATTAAACGTAGTACATGCTTTTTTCGTCAATTGCATTCATGAAAGTTCTCGGCAGTTCCTGTGTGCATCAAAATTTTGGATAACGAAATGTCGCTTTTAAAATCCATGAAAAAGTACCGTAACTGAAAATAATGCGATGCCTTTGAGACCGTACCAATGGATAACCAATAAATACTTCTATAATATATACATAACTCGCCAAATATATATAATATGAGTATCATTTCACACAAGTTCAAATGTAGTACATGCATTTTTGCCCGAAAAAGATGCCATTTAGCTTACTGAATAACCCTAAATACACCCGAACCGCAATGGGAACTGCCTAAAGAAAGAATACCTCCTGTTTCCACCGAGGCGAGTTATACTTGTATAAGTTTTACCCAACACAAAAAAATTGAATTACCTCTCACCACCTCGTCGTAAACATCGCTTCACTTTTCCTAATGCAATAATAGCTTTGTTTCTTCTCACTTTTTATTTTTATTTTTTTTTATCTATTTATTTTAAAATATATTTTATTATATAATGGCTTCTCCTCCTTGTAGTATAAATTCTACAAGCGAAAAGACAGAAGATATAAATGAAAGGCCAGCATCCTTCATAGGAGATTGGACTACTGCAACTATAGATACTCAACGTGAAAGGCTTGTAGTGGGACCAGATGGAAACAATATATTATGCGATTCACCTGTTCCATCAGAACTACCAGCTTATGCAGGTCCAGATGATAGTAATAGTATATCTCCTCATACATTAACACCACAAACATCTAGAGAAACAGAAAAAAGGCCAACTACTCTTGCTGCAACTTCAGCCAGTACTTCAAAACGTCCAATTTCATCTGAGCGTGCTAAACCTAGAAGAATTATTGGAAACTATACTTTGATAAATACATTAGGTTCTGGTTCAATGGGTAAAGTTCGATTAGCAGTTCACAACATCACTGGAGATAAAGTATGTATTATATGATTTACAAACAAAATCGAAAAATTAATTTTATTCTTACATGACATAGCTTGCAGTAAAAATTGTACCACGTAAAATTCATCGTAAAGATAAACAACAAAAATCGAAAAAGAAAGACAAAGACGAGCATCGTGAAATAAGAACAATCAGAGAAGCTAGTATCATGTTATTGCTTCATCATCCATTTATTGCAAGTTTGAAAGAAATGGTGATTTTGGATCCGTATTATTATTTGTTTATGGAATATGTCAATGGAGGTCAATTATTAGATTATATCATTTCCCATGGAAAATTAAAGGAAAAACAAGCAAGGAGATTTGGGCGTCAAATTTTGAGCGCATTAGACTACTGTCATAGAAATTCAATTGTGCATAGAGATCTAAAAATTGAAAACATTCTGATATCCCAAGCTGGGAACATCAAAATTATTGATTTTGGCTTATCAAATCTATTTTCACCACGATCGTCGCTGAGTACATTTTGTGGCTCACTTTATTTTGCCGCGCCAGAACTATTGAACGCAAAAGCATACACAGGACCAGAAGTAGATGTCTGGAGTTTTGGAGTGGTTTTATATGTTCTTGTATGCGGTAAAGTTCCATTTGATGATCAAAACATGCCTGCCTTACATGAAAAGATCAAGAGAGGTGTTGTCGAATACCCTTCCCATTTAAGTACAGGTAAGTTACTCAAAACTAATAATAGTATTGCTAGTAGATCATATCAGTAATATTCTAACATCATTATTACTAAAAGATTGCAAAAGTGTGCTGTCTAGAATGCTGGTTACAAATCCAGCCCATCGTGCAACAGTATCAGAAGTACTGATTCATCCATGGATGAATAAAGGTTATGATGGTCCAATCGATAATTATCTACAAGATAGAATCCCTTTGACTTTACCTATTGATATGGAAGTTGTTCGTGGGATGACAGGCTTTGAATTTGGAACAGAAACCGAAATTAGAGATAAATTACAAGATATTATTACATCTGAGGAATATCAAAAAGCAGCAAAAACTTTGGTGGAACGCACAGCCGAGGCACATCGAATTCAACGCCAAGGACATTTAGCATCGAGATTTTCACCACATCTCGGTAAAAAATCATTTGTTTTGCCAAACGATGATCCACAATCAATACCAGCTGCATATCATCCTTTGATTTCTATTTATTATTTGGTAAAAGAACGCATGGAGCGAGAAAAACGAATTGCTTCAAATACAGCAGCAGCAATGGAAACGACTGATTTAGATTCGCAACAGGATAGTTCACCAAAAACATCTTCAACTACAAGCAAAATATCATTGCGTATACCAGATATATCATTACCCGAAACAGTACATCCTACAGGCAGCGTGCCATTTGAGCAATCCTTATTTGGTGATCCAGATATGTTCAGCCCAACTGCAGTATCTACTGGCGTAGCCTATGGTAAAAAGGGCAAAACACAAATCAGAGTAGACGAGGATGGTCATTTGATTGAAAATGATAAACTTCATTTAATTGAGAATAGTATTAGTCGATTATTTTCAAGATCATCTAATGGACATCATCACCATCATCGCCATCGCCATTCAATTCAATCTAATCATTCTTCAGGTGATGAGGAAATATACGACCTGAATCGAACAACTAGTCATGAATCAAGTAGCAGCAATAAGGTTTTGCGTCGGTTGAGTCATGCTTTATCAAGAACATCAACAGAAAAGAGCGAATCTTCAACAAGAAGAACAAGGAAATCAAGCATGCATGGCGGTCAACCAGCTGTAGTCTCTTCAATGTCAACCTCAACCTCAACGCCTATACAGATTCCTTCTCGAAACTCTTCTAGTGGTGGACATTTATCAAAGTCTTATGCCGCTGCTTCAACATCCAAATTCCCCAATTCTTTGTTCACGCCTCATCGCCAAGATACCAATGGTGGTATTAATCAAGGTGAGCTCGATGTAGCTACTGCTGCTGCTGCTGCTGCCTCGGCTGCTGCTGCCAGTAACAATGCCTCATCAAGTTCATTCTCGACTAAGATCAGTAAAATGTTACCAAGAAGAATGACATTAGGTCAAAATGCAATGAATGCAGAAAATCACACCAACTTTTTAAACATGGTTGGAAATCATCAACCTACTACCGCTACTACCACTACTACCGCTCATAAACATCAATCATTCTCACAACAGCAGCAACAGCAACATTCACTCAATGAAGGCCGTTTAGCCTCTGCCAAAGGCCCAGTATCTGAACTACCATCACAAGTTTCAGCAAGCGAAAATAATGATTTAGGTCTTGCACGTCATGCTTATGGACATCTTTATCACGAAAACAATCATCATAATCAACAACAGCAACAGCAACAGCAACAGCAACAACAGCAACAACAACAACAACAACCACAACAACAACAACATGATCACGAACAAGCATTCCCTTCATCAGCTCACAATAAGGCTACACAAAAAGGTACAGCCGATGAAAACATCAAACCTGTGTTCCTCAAAGGTTTATTTTCTGTCACAACAACTTCTACCAAACATCCTTCAGTTATTCGTGCAGATCTCATTCGTGTACTTGAACGTATAGGTGTTAAATGGAGAGAAAGTAAAGGTAGATTCGAATGCGTTCATATGCCAAGCATCGATTTAAATCGAGTAGTGGACAATATTAATAATAGCAGTTCAGAAGATCAATCACAACATATTGGTCATCAATCATTTTCATTTGAAGATCACACTACAGCAACAGCAGCAGCGGTGCCCAATACTCCTGTTGTACCTTTACCAGATCTTGTTGTTCGATTTGAAATATATATTGTCAAGGTGCCTTGGTTACTGGGGATGCATGGCCTTCAATTTAGAAGAGTTGGTGGTGACCCATGGCAATACAAAAATATGTGTAGCAAGATCTTGGCAGAACTTAAATTATAATTATTCATAATGTACTATATAATCATCCTTTAAATATGTGTACTTTTAAGCTCATTTATTGTAAATAATACATACAAATAATAATAATACTTTTCTTATTTCACGACGACATCATGTAATCTCAAGAGTTTCAATAACGCCTGCCTTTTAATCATCGATATATCTATATACCAATTTCAAATATTTTAAGATCATGGTACACCAAATGAAGATGTAGTTTTCCATGTAATTTGCATTTATAGTAAAAGCGTTCAAAAGCCTCTGCCGTTCTTGACATCTAGAACTGTAATAAGTTATAAATATCATAACAAGTGATTTTAGTCAGTCAAACAAACAACGTTGAACAATTTTTAAGTCATATTTTCAACGCTATGTTATGAGCTAGATGTCTGTTTATTATTTGCATCATCTCACTTGGTTCCAGCTGCATTTAATAGAGTAATATGATACCTTATTTTGAACTTCTAGAGATCCTTTGATTAAATCATCTTTCTTGGCCTTAATTACTACATTTTTCATGCTGTAAAGCGCGATGTATACACCATATTTCATTAGCTCCAAAAAAGGCGTGTTCGACTCTCAAAAATTAACCAAAAATTAAAAGGTAATAAAAGTTTTAATTGTGGATACATTTACAGCTGTAATATATATTTTGAACCTTTTGGCCCATTTGGATATATATTCATTAATTACAAGCATTTTTCCAGTCGCTTTATTTATTTTAAAGCAGAGAATGAGAGTTTTTTTTTTTTTTTTTTTGAAACTTGTGCTAATGTCGTATGTTTTCAGGTTTGATAAATAATACTCAAAAAAGAATACACTCTGGGTAGATTTTTAAAAAAATGAATTTTTTTCTGAAATTCCAAAATACCCGTTTCTTTTTTTCTAAAAAATATGAAAACAATTTATGAGATTTTTTTTCCAATAAAAATATTAACATGTATTTGAATATAAAAATAGATGTGTATTATAAAAATAAATGAATATCATGTATATTTTACTTTTATATATAAACCCTTTAAATTTGTAATTTTATGGACTTTTTTCGAATCCGGTTGTACCATCGTATACTTTCCAAGTTAAACCTCGTTATAGTGGCTAATGTTGTATGTTTTATTTTATACTCTGCATAAAATAAGTCTTTAAATAATTAGTTATACAGTATTAACCTTAGTTTTTGTATGAAGTTTTGATACCTGCATCTCATCACAACTGCTTGAGATATTTAAACAGCCGCGTCCGGACTGTCCGGTAATTTTTTTTTTTAGAAATTTACAGCTTGGAAAAAATATTATTAGATTGCCGCGTTCGGATATTGTTTGGCATTTTTTTTTGGAAGAGTGACCATAGGCAAAAATGTGGATCACATGTAATTTTTGATTTTTAACATATTTTTACATTAATTTTCCCATAGTGTACAAAAAAATAACTTTTATTAAAACGACAACAATCAAGGGTTTATAAATGAACCAGAAAAATTCTGCGAGCCTCATTTCTTTTCTTTTAATTTGAATCTTTTTAATTTGTCAGCGCTGAAAAAAGTAGGGATGATAGTAGTTTTACTTTTAATTATAATTCTTACGCTGTTGCATCCACAGATCTCGGTGCATTCCTTGGTTGAGATTACGACACAGTTTGATATGTTAAGTTCTACATTGCTGCGTATTATGTTATGAAGCTCCGTTTATACAGGAATGTGGAACTAGTGTGTGTCACCTAGACTTGATTGGATATATATATACCGTGACTCAAAGTTGAAATGAGAACGAAATTGACCCTTTTAGGAAACTTCGATAATTGCATCTCAAAAATGGTCTTCTCTAGAGCAATGTTATTATGAATAAATTCCTTCAAATCAAACAAAACGAAAGTCAATAGTGTTTATTATTATATATTTAAGTACAAAAAAAAAATTAATATCTTATGTTGCCTCCCTTAGCTGCTATTACATCGGCACATCTTGAAGGCATTGAAGCAACCAGTGCTTCTAGATAACTTGGGTTAATGTTCGCCCATTCTTCTCTAACAATCTTTTCAAACTCTTTAATGTCGGTTACATTAATGCAGCGCTTACTGACCCGAAATTTGAGGTAGCCCCATATGTGCTCTATGGGGTTCAAATCGGGGCTGTTTGGTGGTCATGTATCAAAACCCTCTACCATGGTCTTCTTCTTGTACCACTTCGCATATTGCCCAGTATGTATGGGAGCACCGTCCTCTTGGTAAATAAAGTCTTGGTCGAATACATACACTAGCACTGTGATTCCAACCAAGGGATTGCTTTATTTGCAAGCAGATCGACATACTTATCCTGGTTTAAAACGCTATGCAAAAGCACAATTGGACCAAGACTTTTAGTATGGAAGCATCCCCACATCATCAAAGATCCTGCTCCAAATTTCAAACAACCAACTTTATGTCGAGCTTGTAAACCTTCTCCAGGAAGCCTGATGACATTGACGCCCGGTGCCCCCTTTCCCAACTTGAACATAGACTCATCTGTCCATAAACAGACTCCCATTGTTCAACGGTCCAGTTTTTTTTATGCTGACACCATTCAAGTCTACTTTTGATTTGAGAAGGTGTCAAATTAGGTACTTCAGTGATTTTGTACTGGTTGAACCCCATTTCCTTGATGTATTTTTTGTATGTTTCCAAACAGATATCCAACCCTGATGACACATCTGACTTCCATTGCTCTGTGTAGTTGTCAGTAGGATTTCTACGAATTGCCAATATCAAGTGATTTTTTTGAGTCTCTGAAACCTTTCGTTTGGCTCCAGGTCTCTGTGCTGGCAATGGAGACCTGGTCTCCAAGTATCGCTTCACTATATTTGCGACAGTAGTTTTACCAATGCCAAATTGAGTTGCAATGGCACCATATGATCCTCCCCACTCCCAAGCGCCAACTATGCGTCCATAATCAACGGGATCAAGTTCCTTACTGGTAGTGTTGTCAATTTTCCACTGAATTCTATGATTATTTGTGTTGTTCATTTAATAAAAATTTGAGATAATGATAATTAAAGTCAATAGGTTTTTTCATAATTTATTAAAAATTTAAGGTTGACCACATTTCAACTATCAGTCACGGTATATATAAGTAGACTCATTTGAGACTAGCCATATAATTAGAGAATGTGAATATAAAAGAAGATGTTTCGATCTTATAATAACGTTCTTTAGTTTTGGTATGCTCTTTCATTTTATAACAGTTTTTCTTTATTTTTATTAAATAATTTAGTACATATTTTAGCTTTGAGATTGATATAATCTCCTGGCGTAGCATACGCCGTTTTATTAGGCTGTCTTTGTCCCTCATTCATGTAAACCTTTTGTTCATAAAGTTATATAATAATTACGATACATGTTTATTAACAAATTTTTTATTACTACGTTAGAAAATAACACGGGATTCTGCTAATTGTTAATTTAATTTCGTAAAAAATATCTAGTGGGCGAATCATTTGTATTATTTTATACGAATAGCAACTGACCCGACCGATTTGTATTAGCCACACCAAATAAATGATGTCTACGTAAGATAATAGATATCCTTTGACAGTATTATCTTTATATTGAAATGAACTAATTTATAATTATTTAGTCTTTAAGCTTGCTGTAATATATCTTATCTGATACTCTGATAAATATCTTGATTTTCCCCAGTTATTTAAAAGCTTGAAAGTAGTAAAATCAAAATAAATCCTGCACAAATGTGTTGCTTACCAATGTATAGATTTAAATACCTGGCATATATTAGTACTGCCCTGAAAAGTTTTTTATTTTGAAGTGTTACGTTAGTAATACAATTACATTTTTATCCACTCCTAAAAAAGGTTTGTCTAGCTACTTATATTATTTAATGATATAAACTATAATTTTGTTATCTGTAGAGTTGTAAAAGTTAGTATATTAGATCTGGCTGTGGTTCATCCAGAACTAGTTAAATTGGTACCAAATGGAAACAACGACAACAGCTTGTTTGGCAACACGAAAAGTGTTTATGCCTTTGTAAATTTCTGTTTGTAACACACAAAATTAACTGATTTAGAATTACTTTTCTTTCTTCACACTTTTATTTATGTTTAAAACTACAGCTAAAAGATCAATATTTTTTTTAAACTGAAATCAAATAGCAGGTACAAGTACATGTTTTCCTATTGTTTATTTGGAAATGAATCATTAACTGTTAATGTTAGGGCGCTTTATAATATCTTTTTCGAACAAAAAAAGCATCCAAGACTTAGTCATTTATTCCATCTTCTACGTTATAATTAATGCTTTTTTGGTCTAAAGTCAATATCTAAGAAAAATTGGTGGTTATAAAAGTATGTATAGTGTTGACTTGATTTGAATGAATGAATAAACTCATGTTAGTCTATTTAGTTTCTAAAAAGCATTTATTTCTATTTAGTGGCCAACAGCTAAGAAGAGGAAAACAAGATGCTGTCTTGTATATCACTACCAACTACAGTATCAAAGGTACACCATAATTATTACTTATTAGCTTGTTGTTAATAATTAATTTTACTAAAAGTCAATTTTTCTAGGTCAAAAGTAAATTTGTTCTGGTAAAGCATTGAATAAATTGGCTTGGAACAAAGAGGGTAAAAAGGTGGCAATAGGCTCCAGTGATGACCATGTTTATGTTTATTTTTATGATATTGGAGAGGAGGTAAGACTAAAACTAAATGTAAGTTACCTCTAGCGTAATAATTATAAAGTAAGACTATATTATCGTTAAATAAACTACCACACAATATTAACGTGTATAAAGATTTACAGTAATAAGCTTGAATCAAGTGGGTACAGCATCGTAAATCCTTGAAAGCGTTCTCAAGTATTATAAAATATCTTATTTTTAAGATTTACAAGGCTTATAAGCGGAATATTAATTTCGAAAATTATTCTTGTCCAGATCATCAATTTTGACATTTTTTAATTTTTTTTTTCTGTTTTTGCAAATCTAGAGTGAATTATACTACCAATTATAAAAACAAAAAATATACACATGTACCAAATTTAGTGCTCTATTTGCTCAATAAAAAATAACAAACATTTTTATTGCAAAATATTACATGAAAATCCTTTAACCAAAATCCCGTTTTTGGATCAAAAGTACAAAGTTTTATTATTTAACATTTGATATTAAGTTTTTATAAAATGCGTATTAGTTATGGCTACAAGTTTCTCTCACAATGTAATGTATTTAAACATCGATTTTGGTATCAAAATTTGATTTTTCTGTTTTTTGATCAAAATCATGAGTGTTGGTAAGGGTAAAATGAGCCCCGAAAATGTCCGCTACTAAATCTGAATATTCAAACCATACATGGTTAAATATAAGAAAAGTTATAAAAAAGCGCTTTTTTATTTAAAACTTAGATATACCATTAATATAAAAGATCTAGCCGTTCAACCTTGCTATGTTCAATTGCGGCGTCGCTCTACAGGCTCGCTTTTGCAATTTTTTAATTAATGTATGATATCACAGGCGGTTTTTCTAGTAAAAAATTTTATGCTTCTATTATAGTAACAGATATTGCCTATTTTGCTTAGTTTATGGGTTGATGCACTGTAATGCTGCTTTTACATTGGCTGAAATGTGCAATTTAGCAGGGCTTTAATTGCGCTAAATAATGTAAAGCCTTGAAAATCCTTTTCTACGTGTGTTGCTTTTATATTGCAAGGATATATTCACCGTTTGATAAGGCATATCAGACTATCAAGCTGGCATTCTTTTCTTTTATCTGAATACGCATGCTAAGAAAAGGGACTCATGTTGTTGTATTCCACCTACTACTAGTATCATACATTATCACCTTCTACAGTATCAATACATCTTACAATCTATTGACTACGACATGTATTGAAGTGCAAGTCTTGATATCGGATATAAGAAACTTCTAGCGTATCAAGTTTAATCCAGTAATTACCAAGAACGCTTTGACCTCAATTATGACACCACATTATTTCATCTCAGCAGTTAACCAATCAAGTAGCTATCAAATCAACATTTAAGCATATTTAGCGCAGCATTGAAACAAGGCAACTCACAACCTCTGCAAGAAAGGTTAAATTATAATTGATCCATTTCAATCCATAGATTACTATCAAACAGATCCAATGGTTCAATAGTGCCTTAGATTACATCTCAGGATCTCAATGTCAAATCAATATAAAAGGCCATACTTTTATATCTAAATAAACAATATCTTGTTTTTATTATACAGTTGAAGAACTGATTAATTACTCATTCTTTTATAATTGTATTATTTTTTAAGTACTATTTATCAATCCTGAAAATATACGACACATGTTTTTAATATAGGTAGCAGTCTATATTGGAGACTAATATTTTTTATTTAACCGCATTCTAAGATCAAATATCATTATTTACTACTGCATTGTTGGACGTATTTCTTGATTACGTACCAGATCAAATCGAAGGCAATGATATTTATATCTACTCAATGAAAAGCTAGAACTGGCTACAAACTTACGAAATGTTCCAGAAAAGTGATCGATAAAATTTTAAATGACATAGAAACAAAAAAAAAAGAATAATTTAATGCCTTGTATAATAACCATAGCTTTGATCGTAGCTATACTTGAAAACAAATTTTTTTCCTGCTGACAATCATAAACTAAAATAGTAAGTTTAAAAAAGATTAATTTGTTTAAATTTTATGTGTGAGTGTAATAAAGTAACACTTATGACCTTAGATTTGGTCTGCATATAAATTTAAGCAGCAAGTGTTATTTAAGTTTATGCTCGAGCAAAAATCATTGTTGCTGTAAACATTATAGCTATAAACATATTTACAGATGATGATAGATAATCGTAAATATATTGGTTCTTGCATGTATTGCTCTACATCAACAACGTATTGAACTGTATTTTCTATCATCTATGCAAATAAAAACAAATGTAATTTAAAAACCTATTCCAGTAAAAAAATGCAATGGAATTTTGAGAACGGTGCAGTGGAATTACATACTAAAAACGCTTGAAAATAGTAAAATAACCTAAATTCAAAGTGTCGCTCATAAAATACGATGCCACTTGAAAGGTGAACAGCAATAATAAAAAACGAACGCTTCAATTGAACATAATAACAAATGCATGCTAAAAATATGAAATACCTTTTTGAACCATACATGTCGTGTAGATGATAGCATCCTTGATCACGGTGCAATCAATTACAAAAATGACATATATATCAAAACAGGATTCTATCCAAATCAATAATAATAATAAACAAAGATATCAATTTAGTCAACTACTCATCTATAATATTGAAGTTGCACTATCAATATAAATAAGATTCAAGCAGCACATAAAAATTACCCCTTAATTCAAGGTTATTACAAAAAATAGATATAACAATAATAAACAGAACAACCATTTTCCAAAAGGTCGATATTGTCACACTTGATATCGATCCGTTATGGTCAATGCTCTACATGATTTACCCCTTAAAATATTGAATTAATAACAATGTACTCAAAACTAGAAGATTACTAAATGTACATCCATTCAAGTCTGATGATATCCAAGTTCTCCAAGTTATTATAAATACCCTCATACTTTTTCAATTATTTTAAATCTTCAGAAATCTTTTGTAATAAAAACTTCTGCTGATTATAATTATATTATTATTTCTACTGCTTTTATTTTATATTTTTTTTATTCTAGTAAACAATTTCGTCAGTTACTGCAGTATTGACTTGTTGATTTGAATGAATGAATAAACTCGTGTTAGTCTATTTAGTTTCTAAAAAGCATTTATTTCTATTCAGTGGCCAACAGCTAAGAAGAGGAAAACAAAATGTTGTCTTGTATATCACTACCAACTATCAAAGGTGGCACTTCATAATTATTATTTATTAGCTTGTTATTAATAGTTGATTTTACTAAAAGTCAATTTTTATAGGTCAAAAGTTTGTTCTGGTAAAGCATCATTGAATAAATTGACTTGGGACAAAGAAGGTGAAAAGGTGGCAATAGGTTCCAGTGATGGCCATGTTTATGTTTATGATATTGTTGGAGAGGAGGTAAGACTAAAACTCAATGTAAGTGACCTCTAGCGTAATAATTATAAAGTAAGACTATATTATCGCTAAATAAACTACCACACAATATTAACGTGTATAAAGATTTACAGTAATAAGCTTGAATCAAGTGGGTACAGCATCGTAAATCCTTGAAAGCGTTCTCAAGTATTATAAAATATCTTATTTTTAAGATTTACAAGGCTTATAAGCGGAATATTAATTTCGAAAATTATTCTTGTCCAGATCATCAATTTTGACATTTTTTAATTTTTTTTTCTGTTTTTGCAAATCTAGAGTGAATTATACTACCAATTATAAAAACAAAAAATATACACATATACAGAATTCAGCGCTCTATCTGCTTAATAAAAAATAACGAACATTTCTATTGCAAAATATTATATGAAAATCCTTTAATCAAAAAACCGTTTTTCGGGCAAAAGTGCAAAGTTTCATTACTTAATGTTTGATATTAAGTTTTTATCAAATGCGTATTAGTTATGTCTACAATTTTCTCTCACAATGTAATGTATTTAAACGTCGATTTTGGTATCAAAATTTGATTTTTCTGTTTTTTGATCAAAATCATGAGTGTTGGTAAGGGTAAAATGAGCCCCAAAAATGTCCGCTACAAAAACTGAATTTTCAGACCACACGTTGTTAAATATAATAAAAGTTAAAAAAAAGAAGCGCTTTTTTATTTAAAACTTAGATATACCATAATATAAGAGACTTAGCCTTTCTATTGCTGTGCCAATGTGCATCTTGTTATCTTTTCAGCCATATCCAGTGGGCACAACAGCTCAGGCTATAGTGTACAGCCCATCTTGGTGCAACGAAATTATCTTGTGCAGCACAGATCGGCGGTAGTGTCATAGTGATTATGTTGTATTCCACCTACTGGTATCATACATTTATCATCTTCTACAGTACCAATACATCTTACAATCTATTGTCTACGACATGTATTGAAGTGCAAGTCTTGATATTGGATATAAGAAACTCCTAGCGTATCAAGTTTAATCCAGTAATTACCAAGAACGCTTTGACCTCAATTATGACACCACATTATTTCATCCCAGCAGTTAACCAATCAAGTAGCTATCAAATCAACATCCAAGCATATTTAGAATAATTGATATATAACATCCTTCGTCTTACAAAAACAAATTATCAATCTATAATGTAATTTATATATAAAAAGTCTTTAGAGTAAACGGATATTGCATCACTACTACTGTATGTGGCAATTCCAAATTGGTATCTTAAAAACTGAAAGATATAGGCTCAAAATTCTAAAATTCTCAAAGGTTGTACCTCAAAGATCGAAACTTAAAGATCAAGTATCACAAATCAATGCTGTTACATATAGAGCAAAACTTACATCGAGGGTCAACAGAATTCAAGCCATTATCAACGAAGATTACACATCTTTGTAATAAGTTCTATGATCCTATTATAATAGATTGTTGAGTCTATTAAGAAAAAAGTATTAGAGGTGGACGTTATTGGTGTTACTAATTGTAGTTGACTATTACTTTGATCAATACTTATTATGTATACTGTAAGTTGTGATTAATATGTGAAAAGTAATTTTAAATAATAGATCGGTTATTGTTGTGTTTAATAATAAGTTTAATGGATTAAAATTATTAACGAAGGAAGAGAACAGATATTTTCATTAATGTTCAATATCTGATTTCTTACATATTTATATGAATTATGCAACTGAAACTAATTCATGCAAGCATTGTTGCAACACCGTGTAATGTGAATTATTACACTCTTTTCGTCTCACTAATAGTAATCCAAAATGGCGAAGGTTTGGCTAATTGAAATTCGTTTTCTCTACGCGATATATAATACTAGTAGAAAACATTTAATTCTAATATCATTATCACGTATCCATTACTTTTTTGTTTTTACTCTCATCACATCATACAGTATAATGTCCAAAAATGCAAGAGTCTTTACTTTTGATTTACTGATATCTCTACCAATTCTAAATATTTTGAAGACCATTATATACTTAATTAAATATGCATATTATTAGGAGCTCAGTTAAATTATATTTAAAAGCTTCGTAAAATCTTTTGACATTTGCAGTGTCCATAAATGTCAAATTTGTTAGTAGATAATTGGCAATTCTCAAACCTCGAGTAAACAGCATTATGCCTTTTCTTTTCAGGCTGCATTTCACAATGCCTCAATTTGATGCAAATGTACAGCTTTATCTGCTCTATTTTTGCTTGATCCTAATTGCATTTTGGATGGAGTAACAACACACAACACATTATACGGAAAACTTTAAAAATCAACTAGATGATTGATCATTTTTATTAATTAAAAATCAAAAATGGCAACTCTTGTACGTCTTTATTTTTGGCAATGCATAATGTGCACCATGCTTCTGTTTATTTTTATTATTTCACTTAATAATTCTAACTACAATTTTGATCGAGTAATGATGTCTTATCCCAAATCTATAAAAATTGACTAAATGACTAATGATTTTCATCAACTTAAAACAAATCACTAAATAATTTGAATGTCTGTTTTTTTGGTACTGCAATGAGCGCCAAATATGCTGCTTTCATTTTCATCTTGTTGCTTGATTTAACTACATTTTTCATGGCTTAATTACAGGTTCTATCCACAAAAACACATTCAAAAGAGGATTCGAATAATGGGAGCCACTAATATCCCTTGCAATTTGAAAGAGCGTCAAAATTCGCGGGGTATAAATCAACAAACCATATCGCTCGACCAAAATCTCGAAAAAAAATTCAAAAGCATATTTCAAAATCGGATTTCTCGGGCTTTCAATAAAATCGCGCATTGAAAAGTGTGCTTTAAGCTGTAAATGTACAAAGCACTGGAGGTTAGAGAATGTTTCTAACAATATTTGATAGAAAACTGTATAGTTACCGTTACCTGTCGATCTAATGTTTTTTTTAGCCCATCAAATTTTGCATCTACTCATGATTTTAAAACAAACATTCAATTTTTTATAAAAACAAATTTTCTCTGTTGTTGAGATTTTTTTTTAGGCCAATAATCTAGCTTGAGATCTTGTATTGTCATTTACTCCATCAAAAATGCTTATATTTGAAAAATTTAAAACTAGCTAAATAACCACATTGTCTACTATTAGATTAATGATTGGTTAATTACCAATCTATAAAAAAACTCATTTTAAAAACAAAGATTTATGATTTTCTGGTATTTCAATACAGAAGAATTTCAACTAGCTCTCTCAACGAACAATGGGTCAATGGCTCATTGAAAGCAAAAATCAGTATCACCTATGGATACTGTTTTAGGACTTGTATGATATAACATTGGAGCTAACTTGGATCATTGCTTGTTAAAAGCTAATCTTTTAGTGGTTTCAGTTGACAGAAATAGCATGTTTTGCTGATAAGTTTCTCAATTTAGAATGACTTGTAAAAGTAGAAATATAATTTTTTTTGCAGAAAATATCTAAAACTACAATCATGTATAATTGAAGATTAATTGGATCGATATTCACAAGGATGGGGTTTTTTTCTATGTTTTCTGCAGTTGTAAATGATAGTTTATTATTTTGTAAAAATTAAAGCTCATTATTCAGGGCTTAATTTCTGTATCCACAAGATAGGCCTAATTGATTGCTACTCTGCATTTTTTGTTTTAGCAAAAAATATTGATTTTTCGTCGAGGTAATCAAAATAATATTTTTTATCACAGCTTAAAACTTATCATCACGGGATTCCAAAATTTATTTGTTGAAATCAATGAAAAATGATTCAAAAAAACAAAATCGTTCAATGGCTCATGAACTGCTAAGTAAGTCGATCTAACATATTAAATAGTTTTTGTACGGTTTTGGATTCTGCATCCATCTAAATAAAATTCAAACAAACATTTCACATTAAATTCTGCGCAAAATGCAAATAAAATTTTGGAGCTTTTTTGAAGATACACATCACTTTTTATAAGCATATTTAAGATATAAAAAACTGAAATGATGCGCAAAAACATTATCTATCGATTAAGCTATTGTAAAATCTTCTAGCTGCATTTTTTGTAGAGAAAACAAGATTTTTGTCCAATTTTTTTCAGATTCAGAATTTGGGATGAGGGTATACAAGGGGAAAATGGATGCTAGAAATGGAGGTACCTTTTTGTACACATTTTTGAGGATATCTCCACGAAAAATCAATATTTTGAAGAACTCTAAATCGGGTCCGAGAGAGCTTAACGAGCTTAATGACATGAATACAAAAAAAATGTCGCTCAATTTAATCAATATTTTGAAACCTACTATAGAAATGCCAAAAAAAATGAAAAAAATAAAAGTGCTCGTATTTCTTTTATATTAAAATATGTTATAGAGCACTTCAAAACAAGTAAGTTTCATTATTAGAAAGTGTTAGTGTAGTTTAATTTTTTCTAGAGATATGAAGCCTCAAAGTTTTCAATCCATTAGCAGTGAAATACGCGTAAAAAATCTGAAACCTTAGCACTGAAAAATTAATACCAACTGCAAAAAATAGGATATTTCCGGATACTCGTTTTTGGATTAAAGCTGAACATCTCAGGTACATTGGCATATAATTTTTTCTTGGTGTTATATCGTGAAAAAAAAAGTAGATCAGGGATGAAAAGTGAGACCTAGTTTTCAAGGAAAAAGCAGTGAATTTTACGCGTTTTTGAGTCTTTTGTGAGATATAAATTATATTTGGGAATAGGTAGCATAATGCGACCAATTCGTATCTATTTAGAAGTGCCTAAGGTATACCTTAAAATTGTTCAATCTAGGTTAGTTATAGAAAAAGGGGCAGGCTCCGGTTTTTAAGATTAGTTCCTACCCGATTACAAGAACAGAACATCTTACGCATAAGTGTATACTAGTTACAGCTTTACAACAATTTTAAAATAATTGAATCAATGAAGTGGTATGAACAATTGTATTTTCAATGATTAAATTGTGACCGAAATGCTCTTAATATATGGGAAGATGTTACTCGAATAAATTGATGTCTTTGTTTTACTCAATATGTCTATGCGAAATGGTTTACTACTACTCGTCCTTTCGTAACTATAAATTGTAATCTTATTCATCGATGATCAGTTGCCTTTCGATTAGTTTGGCTCGTTTGCACCATTTTCTTTGCCTTGTAAATGAACGTGGACCTGGTATACTCATTAATTGTTTCCAACTATTATCTCCATATTGCCATCCATTTCTATCGATTTTCCCATCTAATTCACCTGTCATGTCCACCCACCAATCTCTATCGGCCCACACCCAACTCTTTATTGTCATTTTCTTGACGTTATCTTTGTCTTCAAAAGTTGTTTTCTTCTCTTTCGGTAGTTTGTATTCCTCTTTTGATATGATGGGTTTTAATTGGTTATCAGTCCTGTTTTATTTATAAATATGGCCTTTAGTACAACTAAAAAAAAAAAAAAAAAATCAAATTATGGAATAATATATTACCAAGGTTCACGCTCATTTTGTAATAAACTTTCGGTCCAACCTAATCCGAGCCACCATCGCTAAAATAGATGATGACAATCGTAACCTGTGAGAATTTTGTTACAATAATAATATGTCACACACAATGATTTACTTGGTTCTCATAAACTTCAAATATCAATGAAATTTCGCATTTATAGTTTTCTTTTGATTTCAAAGAGGATGAAGAGATGGAAGGTGTGGAAGGAGGTGAAAATAACAGCGAAGTTGTGGTGCTACTTGACGTTGTTTTGACACAAGAATGTTGCTTTTTAGTTGCTGAAGTAAATTGACAAATAAGGTATACAATAGTATAGTCGATAAATGCTTTCATATAGTGATACAAGATTAAATTCTTCTTCAAGGCAAATAGGATCATTTGATACCATGGGGAACAAGAAACTAAAAACCAAGTTCCTACCAGCGCAAAAATCCCATGTGATCCTAAAACAAAGTTCAACATTGCCCATATTGGCCAAATGTAAATGAGTAAAATATGAGCAATTTGCTGGTTTGCACATGATGGTAGATTTCTCCAGCGACAATGAGAGGACCACCAGATTTGAATTTGTTTCAAATGATCCAAAGTGTCATGTAGTGAAATAGATTGAATAGGTTGAATGCCTTTTGATACAAATAAATCTTCTGTCGATTCTAATTTTGCTTTATATTCACTTGTTTCACGACGTCTACGTAGCATCTGCGTATTAAGCCAATTTGATGCAAGTTTCACAAGATATAGACATGGTAACCCAAAGACCAGCCATCGCTGGGTCCAGGTACAAAGTGTAATCCAAAGGAGCACAACTAATATTGATGTGCTTGGATTTTTCCACATTAATATATCAGTAAATGAGGCTAAACATTTTATCGCTGGGCCCAGTTGTATCAGCATATTCAAAATGAGCGGCGGAATATTCTCTACATCTTTCAAATCAGTTGTACAATAGCCCTCACCATTATTAAACATGTTTGTGAAATTGAATGAAAATAAATAAATAAATGAAAAAAAAAAAGAAAGACAAAATGAGATGAAAATCAACCTTAATTAAAAGGGCTTCAATTTATTTAAAAGGATTGAGCATTTGATGTAATAAATAAGCACATGTGACTCCTTTGCTTCCATTGTTTAATAATGGAGATGACTTAATTAGTTGGTATTGCTAATAGCTTGTTGGTTATCAACAACCTTGTCAAGACCAAGTTGCTTGTCAGTCCACATAGGAGTAGGTTCAACGGAATTTTCAAGACCAACACCTGCACAACCTCCTTGAGCAGACCAATCTTCAACACGTTTGAAGCCATAACGAGTCCAGATCTTATCAAGAGAGTGAACAAGTTCATCAATCATGGGAGCATTATGTCCAGGAGTAGGAGTGATACGAAGACGCTCTTCACCAACAGGGACCGTGGGGTAATTGATACTTTGAACGTAGATGTCATATTCAGACAAAAGCTCATCAGATGCCAATTTAGCAGCAGCAGCATCACCCATAAGAACAGGAACAATATGGGAAGGATTGGGGATGACAGGAATACCAATATCACCTAAACGAGACTTGACAGTACGAGTATTGATTTGTTGAAGATTACGTTCAGCGCTGGATTCCTTGAGATATTTAACGGATTCCATAGCACCGGAAACAACGGCAGGAGGAAGAGAAGTAGTGAAAATGAAACCAGGGGCATAAGAACGAATCATATCAACAAGGTAAGCAGAACCAGCAATATAACCACCTACAACACCATAGGCTTTACCCAAAGTGCCAGTGACAATATCAATTTCATCCAAGATACTACCATTACCCATAGTAGGATTAGAAGCATTCAAATCATAATCAAGATGTTCAGCAACACCAGCACCGCGAGGACCGTACATACCAACGGCATGAACTTCATCCAAAAAGGAAATAGCACCATACTTCTTGGCCAAATCAACAATTTTACGAATAGGACCAATGGAACCACACATGGAATAAACAGATTCAAAAGCAATAATCTTTGGGACACTAGGGTCGACCGATTGTAAAAGTTGCTCAAGATGTTCCATGTCATTATGACGGAAAATCTTCTTGGTGGCACCAGAATGGCGCATACCTTGAATCATTGAAGCGTGATTCAAAGCATCAGAGAAAATAACACAACCAGGTAATTTAGAGGCAAGTGTGGAAAGAGTAGCATCATTAGCTACATAACAAGAAGAAAATACAAGAGCACCTTCAGTATGATGGAGATCAGCTAATTCAGATTCAAGACGTAAATGAAGATCAGCATTTCCTGCAATGTTACGAGTACCACCGGCACCAGCACCATAACGATCCAAAGTACGCCTAAAATGATGTGTGAGTATTTGTTTATAATAAGGGGGAAATTTTATCGGAGACATACTTCATTGTATCAGTTAACACAGGACTTCTTCCCATGCCCAAATAATCGTTAGCACACCATACAGTCACTTCATCGGTGACACGAGCGGTGTGGGCACGAGGAAACTTTTGTGCCAAACGATTGATGTTGTTAAAATAACGATAACTTTTATCCTTATGTTTCTTGTCCAATTCTTCTTGGTAAAAGCTTTCATAATCAAAATGCTTTTTAGTCTGATGAGAGACAGCAGCAGCGGAAGTAGCAGCGGGGGTAGGACCCTGGCCATGATTGGCGACTAAAAAAAAGAAAAAAGAATGAGCATCTCCGCCTTACAATTTTATTGTATCAAGAAGAAAGAACTTACCAGCAGTTGCCTTTAAAGGCTTGGAAGGGGATTGAGCTACAACATTGGAGGTTGAAATTGAGCGAGATTGAATAGCTTTGCTCATGATAGGGCATTGCTTGGCCTTGTTCATCAAGGGGCTCATAGCTTGATTAGCACTACTACCAGTAGTAAGTCTACGAAGAGATGAAGCAGAGGCAACATGAATGAAAGGGCAAGACTTCTTTGCTTGCATCAAAGCGATCTCCATTGTAAAAAATTAAAAAGTAGGGGGGTTTTAAGAGTAAAAGAAAAAAAGGGAAAGAGAAAGAGAAAAGAACAGGAAAATGTAAGAAAAAAAAAGTTCTTATAAACAAAGAGAGGAAAAAAATTGTTGATTTTGTATTTTGATTGTGTGGGGGCAAGCTAATTTATAGAGGGTTTTCTTGTTTTTTTTTTTTTTTTTTTTTCATGGTTCCGACACAAACCAAAATAAAGCCAATCGTTTTATTACATTTGATAAGATTATTTGACACAAATTTAAATAGACCTATAAACTGCAATAATTTTCTTATTGTACTACATCGAGATTTTTTTTTAAAGTTCGTCTTTGATTACACCCGCAATTGCCGGGGAGGCCGTTTCAATAATAGATTCAAGAATTGATGTTGCATCTGCAAAAGTGGTAGCTGTAGCCGAGGATTTCATTGTTGATGATGTTGAAATCACAGTTAAAATTGTTGTCGTTAATTTCTCTTTACTTTTCTTGGTTTGACTCAACCATGATACCCAAGAAATACCAACATCCCATGTACGCTTTTTGATGATATATAACACAACTAAGCTAAATAACAGCAGACCAAATAAGAGCAAGAGCCGATCAAACCAATCTGAGGCTTCCAGCTGAGTAATCACTCTTTTAGAGATATGAATTAGAGATCCCAGATTTTGATATTCCGTGTGCGTAGATGATAATGTCTTCGAAGATTCGGCTAAACAATTCATCAGCTTCATTTTGATCTAAATCAATTACCAAATCAAATCAAAACTTACCGAGCATACTAGCAGAAAATGTACTTTTTTCTAATTCTTGTTGCATAAGTGTACTGGTTCTTTTTAATGCCTCGGTAACATCTGAAGATGCATTTAATAAAGCCTCTTCATGCTGACTAATTTTGTAGAAAAAACGAATCAGCAAAATATTGCAATTTCTATAATTTTTATATTTTACCCTTTTTGTAATCCTTTTTGCTTTAATTCGTATTGTTCTGTAAAGCTTTTTCCGTTCATTTTTCTACTTCCAATGCCAAATAATTCCTCTCGGTTTCTTTTTTCCTGTTCATCAACTCTTTTCTTTGATCTTAATATCGCTTGGCGTGAGCTAACTTGTAATCTATCAAATGTAAATTACTATTTGCACACTCCACATAAATAACGTGAATTCGATACTTACTGCTTTAATTGATTTTCATATTCTCCAAGTCGATTTAAAATGCTTATTTTAGATGATTCTGTATCTTGTTCCTCTGCTAATTGTTTCACTATCTGTTCACGGATTTAGAAAAAGTCATGCGGGTTTGCATAGCAACCAATTTTTACCTCGATATCGGTTGCCAGGCAACGAATACTGGATCTTATAAGCTCTGCCACCTCTTTTTGAACCGTGATAGAATCAACATGGTAAAGTCTTTCAACTTGTCTTTGACATTCTGCTGCTAGCTTACTAAGGGACCTAAAGCTATTTTCTATAGAGGCCATTTTAGTCAATATTGAAAAGGTTAAAAAAGATAAAAATGGCCGAATTTGAACTTTCTATAATACAATGTAAAATCAAAACAACGTCTGCCACGACACACCAACATGAATTTGTCGGGTATTACAACTCCGTGTTGTAGTAAAATGTACATGAGATTATTCTTTCTAGTTCTTTTAATATTAGCATTCGAAATTAAGGCAATTTAAACGTGAAAAACACCGAGAAATTTCATGATTTACATTTAAAAAATCATCTTTTTCGATAGATGGTAGAGTTAAGAATTAATTCATGTCATCGATACTATTAAATCATGATTCTATTCATGATTAGAACACTAATTAGTTCTCAACAAGTGGCTTAGGATTTTTTTTTGAGAAAAAAATTTGTTTTTTTCAATTGCATATTTAGGATTGCCCGTGTATTTTTCTTCTTTTTTCTTCCTTACACTTTAACACTTCACAAATAAACCCCCCATTCTCTTAAATGAGTGATAAACTTACCCGTATTGCTATCGTTAGCGCTGACAAGTGCAAACCCAAGAAGTGTAGACAAGAATGGTAAGTCAAACCAAAAGTTAAATATCGCAAATCATGTAATTAAAGAATTTTATTTCCATCAGTAAACGTTCTTGTCCTGTGAACCGTATGGGTATGTATTCAGTAATTTGTCTAATTTATAACGGTATTTTTTTCTAACACATTTAACTATTAGGTAAGCTTTGTATCGAAGTTGAACCTACCTCCAAGATTGCTTTTATTTCTGAAGAGCTTTGTATTGGTTGTGGTATTTGCGTAAAGAAATGTCCCTTTGGCGCAATTCATATTATCAATTTACCTACCAACCTCGAGGGTGAAGTTACTCATCGTTACTCTGCCAACTCTTTCAAACTTCATCGTTTGCCTGTACCTCGTCCTGGTCAAGTATTAGGTTTAGTTGGTACTAACGGTATCGGAAAGTCAACCGCTTTAAAGATTCTTTCTGGTAAGATGAAGCCCAATTTGGGTAAATTCGAAGCCCCTCCTGACTGGCAAGATATCTTGAAGTATTTCCGTGGTTCCGAATTACAAAATTATTTCACCAAGATTTTAGAAGATAATTTGAAGGCTATCATCAAACCTCAATATGTTGATCATATCCCTAAAGTTGTCAGCGGTAAAGTTCATCAATTATTGGAAGATAAGCACGAACGTAATAATTTGGAAGACATGATTGATTATTTGGATCTCAAGGATGTTCTTCAACGTGAAGTTGGTCAATTATCCGGTGGTGAATTGCAAAGATTTGCTATTGGTGTTGTTGCTGTTCAACAAGCTGATGTTTATATGTTTGATGAACCTTCATCTTATTTGGATGTTAAGCAACGTTTGAATGCTGCTCGTGTCATTCGTTCTCTTTTGTCTTCAAGTACTTATATCATTTGTGTTGAGCACGATTTGTCCGTTTTAGATTATCTTTCCGATTATATTTGTATTCTTTATGGTAGACCTTCTGCTTATGGTGTTGTTACACTTCCTTACTCTGTTCGTGAAGGTATCAATATTTTCTTGGATGGTAACATTCCTACTGAAAATTTGCGTTTCCGTGAAGAATCTTTAACTTTCAAGATTGCTGAAACTGCTACTGAAGCTTCTGTTTCAAAGATCAATTCTTACAAGTATCCTAAAATGCAAAAGGTTCTCGGTGATTTCAAATTGGATGTTGAAGGGGGTGAATTCCAAGATTCTGAAATTATTGTCATGTTGGGTCAAAACGGTACTGGTAAGTCTACCTTTATTCGTTTGTTGGCTGGCCTTTTGAAGCCTGATGGTGAAGCTAAGATTCCTCAATTGAATGTTTCTTACAAACCCCAAAAGATTTCTCCCAAGTTCAAGGGTACTGTCCGTATGTTATTCTTGAAGAAGATTAAGGGCGCTTTCTTGAACCCTCAATTCAACACTGATGTTATTAAGCCTTTGAACATTGAAAACATTATTGATCAAGAAGTTATGCATTTGTCTGGTGGTGAATTGCAACGTGTTGCTATTGTTCTTGCTTTGGGTCAACCTGCTGATATTTATCTTATTGATGAGCCTTCTGCTTATCTTGATTCTGAACAACGTATTATTGCCGCCAAGGTTATCAAACGTTTCATTATCCATTTCAAGAGAACTGCTTTCATCGTAGAGCACGATTTTATTATGGCCACATATCTTGCTGATCGTGTTGTTGTCTACGATGGTACACCATCAGTTCACGCTGTTGCCAACACTCCCCAATCCTTGTTATCTGGTATGAACAAGTTCTTGGCTTCTCTTCAAATTACTTTCCGTCGTGATCCCACCAACTTCAGACCTAGAATTAACAAGCTTGACTCTCAACTTGATCAAGATCAAAAATCAACTGGCAACTATTTCTTCTTGGAACAATAAGTTTAGCATTATCTTTAGAATCTTTCATCCCCCCTCACCTCTCTCTCACACCCAACTTTATTTTCATTATTGTCAACTTAATCGTTTCGTTTATTTTTTTTTTATCTCTACCCCTCTTTTTTGTTATACTTTCCTTTTAACATTTCTTTTTCGTTATGAAAGGATTTATTAAAATAAATCTCTGTTTGTGTAAATTGTTTTACCACTGAATAATTTGATTTGTATTAATGCATGAATGTGCATCAAATTTGTAGTCTAGATCTATGGTTGTAAAAAGTAGGTTTTAGATGGTTTTCGAATTTTTTCGTCCAACATTGAGTCGAATCACGTTAAATTTTGAACGTTTTATCCTCTCTATGGGCCATTGATATCTATTTGAAAATAAAAGAAATAATATCATAATATAAGTGCACTGTCCTAACATTGACCAAAATTGAGCACCTAAATTAAGGTATTAATTTTTTATATTCATAAGGTAGATCTAACTGAGAGCTACTGTGCATTTTTTGTTTTAACAAAACATATTAATTTTTCATCGAGATAATAATAAAAATAATTCACATCACAGCCTACGGCCTATTATGACTGAGTTCCAAAATCCATTTGTTGTAAAATCGATCAAAAAATGATTCAAAAAATAAAATCGTTTAATGGTTCATGAACTGCGAAGTAAGCCGACCTAGCATATTAAATAGTTTTTGTACAGTTTTGAATTCTACATCGATCTAAATAAAATTAAAACAAACGTTTTACATTAAATTTTGCGCAAAATGCAATTGAAATTTTGGAGCTTTTTTGAAGATACACATCACTTTTTATAAGAATATTTAAGATATAAAAAACTGAAATAATGCACAAAAACATTATCTATCGATCGAGCTATTGAAAAATCTTCTAGCTGCATTTTTCGTAGAGAAAAAGAGATTTTTGTCAATTTTTTTTTCAAATTCAGGATTTCGGATGAGGATATACAGGGAAAAATGGAAGCTAGAGGCGAAGGTATCTCTTTGTACACATTTTTGAGGATATCTCCACGAAAAATCAATATTTTGAAAAAAACTAAATTGAGTCCAAGAGAGATCAACGAGGTTGATGACATGAATGTGAAAAAAATACTGCTTAATTTAACCAATATTTTGAAATCTATTACGAAAATGTCAAAAAAATGAAACACTACTGATTTATCAGAATATGTTTATGTTAAATAAAACTAGAAAATTTAATCAAGCAGTAAAGAGATTGTCGTTTATTAAAAGGAAATAAAGAGGGTTTGTTACGTCAATACTCATCCTAGGTCTCACATCCAAGGTCACAGTCTATAATTAGTGTTACAGTTGCAGTAAATTACGATGTTATTTACTAAAATAAAAAAATATAAAAAAATAAAGCAGTAGAAATACAATTATAATCAGCTAAAGTTTTTATTACAAAAGATTTCTGAAGAGTTAAAATAATTGAAAAGTATGAGGGTATTTATAGTGATTTGGAGAACTTGGATACCATCAGACTTGAATGGATATATATTTAGTAATCTTCCAGTTTTGAGTACATTGTTATTGATTTGATATTTTAAGGGGTAAATTGTATAGAGCATTGACCATAAGGGATTGTATGTCAAGTGTGACAATATCGACCTTTTGGGAAATGGTTGTTTTTGTTTATTTCTGTTATATCTATTTTATGTAACCTTAATTTTTTAAGGGGTAGTTTTTATATGCTTGAATCTTATTTATATTGATAGTGCAACTACGATATAGATGAGTAGTTGACTAAATTGATATCTTTGTTTATTATCATTATTGATTTGGATAGAATCCTGTTTTGATATATATGTCATTTGTGTAATTGATTGCGCCGTGATCAAGGGTGCTATCATCTACACGACATGTATGGTTCAAAAAGGGTATTTCATATTTTTAGCATGCGTTTGTTATTGTGTTCAATTGAAGCGTTTGTTTATTATCGTTGTTCACATTTCAAGTGGCATCATATTTTATGAGCGACACTTGAAATTTAGGTTGTTTTTATTTTATCAAGCGTTTTTAGTATGTAATTCCACTGCAACAGTAAATCAATGCGGATCATTGACTTACATCATATTCTTAGATAGTAAAACCCTAGTAATAGTTATAATTAATGTATATAAATACATCCAAAGGATGTATTGTTAATAAAAGTGTAATATTCTGGCAAGATTATTTATATAGACTCTTTTGACATTTCAGGGTTTATATACTAATTTACTAATTGAGTTGAGGGAAATGATGATGTGATAAGGATTATAGGTGTTATCTATTATTATAATGATGTGGCATGATGGTGGTAGAACATCATGCTTTAATGTCATGCTGTAATATCATGCTGTAATATCATGCTGTAATATCATGCTGGAACCGTGGTTCCGTTGATGTTTAACTGACGTGAATTTCGGTTCGTGAACAGTTATTGTTTTACTTTTGGATTTGAAATTCGGTTAAGAATGATACATCAACTACGGCCAGACTATGCTTTCCATGGGCATAATGATCTGCACAGATGGGCAGAATAAAAAATTTTGTGCAGATCAGGCAGCCCAGATGAGCAGAGAGCAGAGCAATGAGATCAAGGCTTTTAGTCAATTTATTAAAGTATATCAATCATAATATAATTAATAACGAAGATAATTTGAATGGTTTAAAACAGATGTGAGTTACTCTGATTCAACAGAATTGCCTTATTGACGAGATATATCAATTTGAAAGTTGGGGTTTGAAAGAGTTCTGCCCATCATGTTCTTCTTTCGGGGACCAAATGGGAACAACGGCAACAACTTGTTTGGCAACACTAAAAGTGTTTATGCCTTTGTAGATTTCTGCTTGTAACACACAAAATTAACTGATTTAGAATTACTTTTCTTTCTTCTCTACACTTTTATTTATGTTTAAAACTACAACTAAAAGATCAATATTTTTTTATAAACTGAAATCAAGTAGCAGGTACAAGTACATGTTTTTCCTATTGTTTATTTGGAAATGAATCATTAACTGTTAATGTTAGGGCACTTTATAATATCTTTTTCGAACAAAAAAAACATCCAAGACTTAGTCATTTGTTCCATCATCTACGTTATAATTAATGCTTTTTTGGTCTAAAGTCAACATCTAAAAAACATTGGTGGTTATAAAAGTATGTATAGTGTTGACTTGATTTGAATGAATGAATAAACTCGTGTTAGTCTATTTAGTTTCTAAAAAGCATTTATTTCTATTAAGTAGTGGCCAATAGCTAAGAAGAGGAAAACAAAATGTTGTCCTGTATATCACTACCAACTATCAAAGGTGACACACCATAATTATTATATATTAGCTTGTTATTAATAGTTGATTTTACTAATAAATCAATTTTTATAGGTCAAAAGTGTTACGCCAGGAGATTATATTAATCTCAAAGCTAAAATATGTACTAAATCATTTAATAAAAATAAAGGAAAACTGTTATAAAATGAAAGAGCACACTAAAACTAAAGAACTTTATTATAAGATCGAACCATCTTCTTTTATATTCACATTCTCTAATTATATGACCTGTTTAAAGGAGTCTATTTATATATATACATATATCCAATCAAGTCTCAGGTGACACACACTAGTTCCACATTCTTGTATAAACGGAGCTTCATAACATAATATACAGCAATAATGTAGAATTTAACATATCAAACTGTGTCGTAATCTTAACCAAGGAATGCACCCAGATCTGTGGATGCAACAAAAAGTAAGTTTGTTCTGGTAAAGCATTGAATAAATTGGCTTGGGACAAAGAGGGCAAAAAGGTGGCAATAGGCTTCAGTGATGGCCTTGTTTATGTTTATGATGATGTTGGAGGGGTAAGACTAAAACTAAATTTAAATCATCTCTAGTGCATTAATTATAAAGTAAGACTATATTATCATCAAATAAACTACCACACAATATTAACATATATAAATATTTACAGTAATAAGCTTGAATCAAGTGGGTACAGCATCGTAAATCCTTGAAAGCGTTCTCAAGTATTATAAAATATCTTATTTTTAAGATTTACAAGGCTTATAAGCGGAATATTAATTTCGAAAATTATTCTTGTCCAGATTGCAGTAGATTACGATGTTAATTTACTAAAATAAAAAAAATATAAAAATAAAAGCAGTAGAAATACAATTATAATCAGCTAAAGTTTTTATTACAAAAGATTTCTCAAGAGTTAAAATAATTGAAAAGTATGAGGGTATTTATAGTGATTTAGAGAACTTGGATACCATCAGACTTGACTGGATGTATATTTAGTAATCTTCCAGTTTTGAGTACATTGTTATTGATTTGATATTTTAAGGGGTAAATTGTATAGAGCATTGACCATAAGGGATTGTATGTCAAGTGTGACAATATCGACCTTTTGGGAAATGGTTGTTTTTGTTTATTTCTGTTATATCTATTTTATGTAACCTTAATTTTTTAAGGGGTAGTTTTTATATGCTTGAATCTTATTTATATTGATAGTGCAACTACGATATAGATGAGTAGTTGACTAAATTGATATCTTTGTTTATTATCATTATTGATTTGGATAGAATCCTGTTTTGATATATATGTCATTTGTGTAATTGATTGCGCCGTGATCAAGGGTGCTATCATCTACACGACATGTATGGTTCAAAAAGGGTATTTCATATTTTTAGCATGCGTTTGTTATTGTGTTCAATTGAAGCGTTTGTTTATTATCGTTGTTCACATTTCAAGTGGCATCATATTTTATGAGCGACACTTGAAATTTAGGTTGTTTTTATTTTATCAAGCGTTTTTAGTATGTAATTCCACTGCACAGATCATCAATTTTGACATTTTTTAATTTTCTTTTTCTGTTTTTGCAAATCTAGAGTGAATTATACTACCAATTATAAAAACAAAAAATATACACATATACAGAATTTAGCGCTCTATCTGCTTAATAAAAAATAACGAGCATTTCTATTGCAAAATATTATATGAAAATCCTTTAATCAAAAAACCGTTTTTCGGGCAAAAGTGCAAAGTTTCATTACTTAATGCTTGATATTAAGTTTTTATCAAATGCGTGTTAGTTATGCCTACAATTTTCTCTCACAATGTAATGTATTTAAACGTCGATTTTGGTATCAAAATTTGATTTTTCTGTTTTTTGATCAAAATCATGAGTGTTGGTAAGGGTAAAATGAGTCCCGAAAATGTCCGCTACAAAAACTGAATTTTCAGACCACACGTGGTTAAATATAATAAAAGTTAAAAAAAAAGAAACGCTTTTTTATTTAAAACTTAGATATACCATAATATAAGAGACTTAGTCGTTCAATCATGCTATGCTCAATTACAGCGTCGCTCTACGGGTTCGCTTTTGCAATTTTTTAATGAATGTATGATATGACAGGCGGTTTTTCTAGTAAAAAATTTTATGCTTCTATTATAGTAACAGATATTGCCTATTTTCTTTAGTTTATGGGTTGATGCACTGTAATGCTGCATTTACATAGGCTGAAATGTACAATTTAGCAGGGTTTTTAATTGAGCTAAATAATAATGTAAAGCCTTGAAAATCCTTTTCTACGTTTGTTGTTTCTCCCTTTTTATTTTCATATTCCAAGGATATATTCACCGTTTGATATGGCATATCAGACTATCAAGCTGGTATTCTTTTGTTTTATTTGAATGCGCATTCTAACAACATAAAAAACTAATGTTTTTAATATATGTAGCAGTCTATATTAGAGACTGATATTTTTATTTAACTGCATTCTAAGATCAAATAGCATTATTTACTACTGTATCGTTGGACGTATCTCTTGATTACCAGATCAAATCAAAGGCAATGATATTCATATCCACTCAATGAAAAGCTAGAAGTGGCTACAAACTCACGAAATGTTTCAGAAAAGTGATAAAATTTCAAATGATATCGAAATAAAAAAAAAGAATAACCTAATGTTTTGTCTAATAATCATAGTTTCGATCGTGGCTACTATATACTTGAAAACAAATCTTTTTACAGCTGACAATCGTAAACTAAAATAGTAAGTTTAAAGAAGGTTAATTTGTTTAAATTTTATGAGTGATAAAGTAACATCTATAATCTTAGATTTGGCTTGCATATAAATTTAAGCAGTAAGTGTTATTTAAGTTTATGCTCGAGCAAAAACCATTGTTGCTGTAAACATTATAGCTATAAACATATTTACAAATGATGATAGATAATTGTAAATATATTGGTTCTTGCATGTATTGCTCTACATCAACAACGTATTGAATTGTATTGTCTATATAACTACATATAGCATATATTAATAAAAGCAAATGTAATTTAAAAACCTATTCCAGTAAAAAAATGCCATAGAATCTTGAGAACGGCGCGATGCTCATGTACAAACCAATTTGTGCCCATACGATCAGCTCACTATGCTCAAGGTCAGATTTTATTATTATGTACAAATAGGGATAATGATATGTTTATGGGTAATAATTCTACTATTATGCACACATGGGATTAATGTTATGCACACGGACAGAATCTATAATTCTGCACATACAGGCTTAGCGTTGTGCTCGTGTGCAGTGTCTTTTGTTGTACCCATGTGCATATTGTTATCTTTTTAACCATATTCAGTGGGCACAACATCTCAGACTATAGTGTGCAGCCCATCTGGGCACAACGAAATCATCTTGTGTAGCACAACAGGTCGGCCGTAATGAAAAAAAATAAAAGTGCTCAGAATTTTTTTATACTAAAATATGATATAGAATACATCAAAACAAATAAGTTTTATTATTAAAAAATGTTGGTATAGCCTATTTCTTTGCAGAGATATTAAGGCTCAAAGTTTTCAATTCTTTAGCAGTGAAATACGCGTAATAATCTGAAGCATTAGCACTGAAAAAGTTATACCAGCTGCAAAAGATAAGATATTTTTGGATACTTGTTTTTGGATTAAAGCTAATCATTTCAAGTACATTGACATAAATATATACTGGCATTATTTAATGAAAAAAATAAGTAAAGCGAGAATGGTCAGTCGAGCATATTTTTTTTAGATAACTTCGCTTATTTTAGAGTCATTTGTGAGATATAAAACATTTTCAGGAACAAGTAACATAATGCGGCCAATTTATGCCTATTTTGCAGTGCTTAAGGTATTATATTTCTCGTAAGCTATTTTCTATAGGTTAAGATGCATATAAATTACAACTATATATATTTTAAATTATTTGCGTTTTTTATTCATGCTCTAATAGCAGTACTAAAGATTATGTATAGAATCAACCTCGGTTTTTCTCTTTGATAACATTTAGAAAGCTAATAAACTGCATAAACCTTACACTTGAAATTAATATGTTGATAGATTAATATTGGTGTATATACAGAAAATATATGAACATTACTATATTTAAAAATTAATCAGGTATATATATACATATATATATATAGCCCTATTACATTTTTTTCAATTGGCTGAAAGGAAGAGCTATTTAGTTGCCATTGAATTTCTGGATATTGCAAGTGCCAAAAGCTTCACAAAACTTTAAAAACACACAAGAACCATGGCCCAAATTGCACCTTTACTTTTGCGTATTTGGACCAAAAAAGTCTTGAGGATTATTAGATATATATGGATAAATAAATGGTTAAAAGTATATCGCGCAATTTATAAAATCAGATTCATATGAGAAAAAATCCAAGTAAAATTTTAACATGATAACATGTATCTATTTGGGTATGTGCATGCAGCTGAATGTAGATATATAATGGATATGATGCGTGTATGTAAATTTTATTGACATTTAATAAAAATAGTATCTTGATTAAAATAAAATGATGCGAAAGATTTGGAAAAATAGGAAAGATCGTGTTCAAAAGAGTCAACTAAGATGTATAAAATATACAATATTACTTCTTCTCATCAGCCGCAGGCTTCTTTTTTTCAATATGAACACCAAATTGCGTCTTTCTTGAAATAATGTTCCAGTAATATTGCCATCCAAAAGAGCCCAAAGTGAGTACAATGACAAAAGCAAGCAAGACATAGACAGGGGTTCTAATAATATATACATTGACATGGTTCTTGTTGCCATCAAATATAGATAGAAAAGCGTTGATCAAACCAGTATGAATAAATAGATCCAAGCCCAGTATAAACAAATAGCCACCAATAAATGCCGTACAGAAAATCACTATGTAACTTTCAGCGAGAATCAGCAAGATACCAAACACAACACCCATGCCAACGATAAAGCAAATACGTGCTACAGCCTTTATTATTGAATTAAAGTTTAGTATTTGTTTGTTTTTACAGCATTCAAGCGCATGTTTTTAGACTTACAATTTGAATCACTAAATTCTCTTTCCATGATAAGATGAATACGGCAAGGAAAAGACCGGCAAGACCGCCAATAAAATATAATGAAATACCGAATAAGAAGACAAACAAGAAAGCACCAACGAGACCAAGCCCAACGCTGACACAGGTATAAACGATTTCATTATGAGGATAGCCGTACAATGGTTCGTTATTGACAAGGCCGATCCACGTCATGAGTGCTGTAACAAAAGTTTGTTAATATTTGAATATATATATATATATATATATGAGGCTTGATTTAGATGATATTTACCAAAAAATACAAAACCAACTGCAGCCAAAGTGCCTCTGAAGGAACTAAAACCAAAGATCAAAAAGTAAAGGCCTATCAACATCATGACAGTGCCAGTAAAACCTTGAGCAACAGAAATACCGTAACCATAAGTGTCTGTAAAATAAGAATATTAGTACTGTATTTTAGTAGGAAGTATGCATGTTTTGAATCTTACGCCATAAGTAAGTACTCCAACATTTATCATCACATGAAGTCTTGCTTCCACTACTGCTTCCGCTTCCACCACTACTCTTGGTAGTAGTTTTGGATTTTGTAGCAGTAACTGTCTTGGTAACAGTTTTAACATTTCCGTTTCCACAGTAAACGGTGCTTGTTACAGTTTGCCAGAGATTATTCAAATCAGAAACAGCAACTTTGACATTATTGTCGTTGTTACTATTACAATCATTTGCCCAATTTTCATATAAACTTAAGGATTCTTCTAAATCTCTTTTAGCAAATCTTTTAGGAGCAGGTGTAGGTAAACCTTGGTTTCTCTTTATGATTGCTCCTCCATCTGCTGTACGAGTTGGTTGTGGTTGAATTACAATTGCATAAACAGCTGTGGACGCTAATAATAGTAATAATAGTAGTAAATGTAATTTCATTATAGTTCAATTGAAGGATGAAAAGAGACAATGAATAATGATAACAACAAGAAAGATTTGATATTTATATCAGGCAAATGTTTTCAAACTTCCATTAATGCGCAAGCTCACTTTAATGTGTAACTTGCTATGAAATGCATTTTGGGATTTTCCTTATTAAGAGCAATGTTTTTCAATACCAAGGCATGTAAAAGAAGTTTGTTGTACAACATAAAAATAGCAAATCATCATTATTATTTATTTATTAAACTATAGATCAAATATATCTTTAATTAAAAATAGAATCATCGTACGTTTTTAAACAGATTCACGGCAATCGATTCAATTGAAGGTCAATGTGCTGCATCGTAGTGCATATGCGTTATGTGACTCGAAGGAGATGTACACAACAGTGGCTTGTTGCGTAAATCAATTTTTTCGATACTTTTAAAGCTAACCGCAGCGTTCGTTTTTACTATTTCTTTATATCCAATATAACAAAAAATAATGACCAACACAAAGAGAAGACTCTCAAGTATTTGTCCTCAATGCAGCTCTCAAGTAGAGAGATTTATCATTAACATTGACTGCGAGATTAGCATGTGTGAAAGTAAAGATGTAAGTATTTTGAATATATATATAATTTGAAACGCGAATGATCTTATTTACTAATACATTTTATAGTGTAGTTATCCGTTTAATGAACAAAGTGCAGAGGGGCTTAATATTGAGACTCCCAACACAAGTTTCATACGGTACAGTAAAAAAAATAATAAAGCATCTTCATTATCTAACACTGTTGCTTTGCCAACACCAGATGATAATAATAATGCTAAATCTGCAAAGAAAGCTAGAACTGGCTCCTATAAGCCTGCTTCAAGCTCTTCTTCTGAAAAGAAGCAGAAAGATCAATTAAATTTAACAAAATCATCAGATTCTGATGCTTCGGTAGAAGAAGTGATAGTAGCAGCAACATCAACAGCTAAAACTGATTTACAAATCAATACACCACCTCAGGTAAATACCAATAAGGAGCAATCAGCCACATCATTTAGCGAGTTATCATCTTTTACTCCACCTCCTGAAGTTGATTATCAAGATTTAAAATTATCAGCATCATCCACAGCATCCTCATCATCAACAACAACACCTACTACTATTACTACTACATCACCATCCACATCATCAGCTATGAGCATATTTGACTTTTCATTGCCTTCACCAACCAGTAGCATATTTAATGAAGCTTTGTCAAATCAATTAAATCATAGTGAGTCAATTATGGGATTAGACCCTATAATATCTCAATTACTAAATTTTTATTCAGATATAACTCAAAAAGCTCCTCCTCCTCCCGGTAAGGCTATTGATCCAACAACTCCTCCTGTATCAGGCTTATGCTTACCACCAATGGCTGCAGCTAAAATTGCCAAGGTTCCTTCAAATAATTCCCCAACAACAGCAGACTATACCCTCAATGACATCGAATCCCTACTCACAGTTGACAATGTAAATCCTTCTTCATTACAAAACCAAACCGAAGAACTTTCATGGATGGAAGATTATAATGACCTTTTCATGTAAATTTCTCTTCTTTGTTGTAGCAAAATGAATGATATTATAACTTTATTTGTTGTAAGTAAATAATTAATTCCATCATCATCATCATCAATCTGATTTTGTTGCAAGTAAATGAATAATTCCATCATCAAACTGATTTTGTACAAAATAAAGCCACATTAACCTTTGATTGTATTCTTTTTTGTCTTTGTTCATTGATTGACCACGTCATTTATTTCGATCAGTATGCTACATGTATTTGCTCATATAATCTTACATTTATAATCTAATCATCTTAAACTCATCGCACAATTTCAAAGTGTAATGCACATGTTTATGGGATACTAACTTCTTTTTTGGAGGGCTAAATTTAAGTATTGATGTTGACATTTTCACAAACATATTTATAGCTTTTCAAGAGAAAAAGGTGGACATTCCTTTGTTTTAACTAGTAAATATCTCCTCATGTTTTAGATTCAACCTAGTCTTCGTTATAAAAACTATTGAAAATCTTTTTCAGCATTTATTCTTCACAAAATGCATTATTGTTATATCCAATGAAGCCGATAACGTTGAAATATACACCATTTCGAGTCAAATTCTGTTTAGTTCCGGAAAAAAACGACATATACATATATCCCATATCCCAACAACCTCAACTATACTATTAATAGCTTTTTGATGTATTTGAAGACTTTTTGAAGCAGTAGATCAAACCAAATTTGTACGATCAGGATATTGACGGACATTGAAATAATTCAGTCTGCTTGAAAAACGCAACAATCTTCATTCTTAAAGGATTTTATCTCAAAATAACTGTAATATCTAAATCCAAAAAATATGTAAAATAAATTAAGTAGCATATAATTGTGCTATCATAATTTTTTATTTCTAAAAAAACACAATATTTATAGTTTTCTATGGCATTTTTCGTAGGAGAAACAGTTTTTCCGCAAACTGAAAAATCTACTAATAGATGTAGCTGTTTTGACCAATGGTCTCGTAGCTCAAATAAAATCAATAATTAATCAAAAGTATATCATGGTAATCTTATTCAACAGCACAACTGGCTTGTAACTTGTAGACAATTGAGTTTATTTTTGATCTGTTTTATCGTTTTTCGTCCAGAAAATTGTATTTTCGACATTTGAACCTCATTGATTCTTTGATTTACTACTTGCTGCTTGAATTATCTTTACTCGGCACTTGAATCTATGTTCATTTGGTATCGAAAGCCTTGCAAAAAGAGTCACCAAGTACTCAGCCACCCCTCAAACCCTTTTGAACTTTTTTTTTCTCGCTGTCTTGTTTAATTTTTTTGACATTTCGAAGTTCATTAAACCCATATAATGGCTACTACCACACTCCAACTTTATTGGGACCTCGCTTCTTTTGATCCTAGTGCTAGACAAACAGCAGCACTTTCTTTGATCAAGACTTTGGCCGATTTTCAAAAGAACCATGAGGAAACTTTGGAAAATAAGAATGACATTGCAGATACTGAAGAAAAGCTCGACCTTCTCTGTGCTTCCGATGTTTCTTATGCTGTTCGTCGTTTGCTTCGTGGTCTTCCTTCTTCAAGACAAGGTGCTCGTCAAGGTTTCTCTTTGGCCTTGACTGAAGTAAGAAATTGATCTCCCAATGCTTAAATTTCATTCACATTTAACATTTTTATATATATATTTTTTTTTAGCTCCTTGCCATTGTCGATGTTGTTTCAATCAAACTTGTTCTCGATCTTTTATTTCAATATACAGAACGTACTGGAGCAATGAGTGGTGATGAGACCCGTGATATGTTATTTGGTCGTCTTTTCGGTTTAATGTCCATTGTAGCTGCCGGTATGATTGCTAGATCTTCAACCACCACCGAAGACATTGTTAGAATTATTGAAAGCTTACATGAAATGGCTACATCTAAATCTTATCTCGCCGAAGTATGCCATCATGTTGTTATTAACATCCTTCCTTATGTAAGTTGATTTAGTTGCTGATGGATCTAATCTAGGTATATTGACATGTCAATTTGATTTTTATATAGTTGAAGGATACAGAGCATCAAACAGAGGTCGTTGAAAAGATCAAGGAATTGTTCTTGAATGGTCCTGTCATCAACGTTGATCAACTCAATCTTGTCCTTGCTATTCAACAAAAGCTCGAAAATGTTGATTTATCTGCTCAATTAGCCAACTTGAAGAGCACAACAATCTTGGATGCTGCCAATTTGAACATTTTAGCTGGTATTCTTAGAGAAATCCCTGTAGATACTCAAGAAGCTTTGGCTGATTGGAAGCCTCAACTTCATTCTGTTTGGGATCCCATTCTTGCTGTTTATTTCGAAAAGTCTCAACCCAAGAACATTGCTTCTTTCCAAGAATTCTGGACTGTTGCTGTTGATAGTAAGTTGTTGTAAACGGTTTAATGATATGGATTCATTTATTAATCTCGAAACTAGACACCATGTTTGAAAAGAACTCTTCTCATGGTCGTAAATATTGGGGTTTCCAACTCGTTGAAAAGGTTTTACGCCGCCTTTCTTCTGAACAAATGCCCTTGATTTTCACTGCTAACTTTATGCGAACTTTTATCAACAACTTGTCTTCCGAAGATCGTTTCTTGAACAGAGCTGCTAGACATACTGTAAGTGTAATTTGATATTGTATTCATGTGCGGTATATTGATTTTGTCTTTGATACAGGCTCAAGTTATTCAAAATGTTGCAGAGGAGAATAAACAAGTTGGTTTTGCATTGATTACTCAACTTTTGGGTGATAATGGCCATCAAAACTTTGATCGTATCACTCGTACCAAGACTGTCGAGAATTTATTGACTACTATGGATACTGAAGGTATTAAATCTTACCTCGAATTCCTTGCTCAAACATTTGTAAAGAGCGATGAAAGCTCCAGCAACTCTAACCGTGAATGGGCCTTGACACAAATGACCTTGTTGGTTACCAATGCAAAGATCCCCAAGGAAGAGGATTGGGTTACTCAACTTGTTCAATTCTTGATGCTTCATGCTTTCTTTGAGGTTAAAACTGCTGATAAGGTCAAGTCTTACTTGACTGGTCTCCACAAGCCTAGTCCTGCTTTGTCTGATGCTACTGTTAAGCTTTGTCAAGATCGTTTCCAAGCTGTTCTTGTTGCTCTTAGCAAATTGCCTCCTATGCAACAAGCTACTGCTGCTACTGCTCCCATCAAGACTCGTAAATTGCAAGGTATTACTAACAATGGCGAGTTATGGGCTTATCAAGCATTTGAAATCTATCAAACTCTTCAAAAGAACAAAAAGTTGACTTCTCGTGCTACTCCTTCTACCAAGACTCGTGCAGCTACCGATAAGGCTGTTAAGATTGTCAAGGAACTCAGAGCCAAGATTGCCAAGTTGGACAAGAATGAAGTTCATGATAGTGTTGAACGTGGTTTTGAAATTCTTTTCCTCAACATTGTTCTTCATACCTTGATCAATGAATCTGAAGGCGTTTCTGTTTTGACTGAATTAACTGATTGTTATGAAAAGACTTTCAGTGCTGCCAAAAAGACACAAAAGAAGAAGGCCAAGAAGACTGAAGAAGAACAAGAAGAACAACTCGATCCTATTGATGTCATTGTCGATATTCTCATCTCTTTCTTGACAAACGAATCTCCTGTTCTCAAGAACCTTGCTGAACAAGTATTTGAGATTTTCTCCCATAAGTTGACCAAGCAATCTCTTGAAATGCTTCTTAACATTTTGGCTTCTGGTGAAGACAAGCAAGATGATGGACTCTTTGGAGATGACGAAGATGAAGATTCCGAGGATGACGATGTCGAGATGATTGATATGGATGCTATTGATGACGCCGAATCTGAGGATGACGAAGGAGATGTTGATGAGGAACTTCGTCAAAAGATTGAAGAGGCTATGAAGGCTCAAGGTATCAATGCTGTCGATGATGAATTGGATGAAGATTTGGATGATGATGCTATGGCCGCTTTCGATGAAAAGTTAGCTGAAGTATTCAGACAAAAGAAGATTATTAAGGATGATAAGATTACTATGCAACAAAATGTCGTTCATTTCAAGAACAATGTTATGGGTCTTATTGTAATTTATGCTCGCAAGAACCCCACTAACCCTCTTGTTTTGACATTGATTGTACCTCTTTTAAACATTATTCGTGCTACACCTTCTAAATCTGTTACCAACCAATTTGTTGAAAAGGTTGTTGCTTTCTTAAAGAACCGTCTTTCCAAGTCTACTGAATATCCTAAAGAACAAGCTGATTTTGTGTTTGATGTTGTTCAAGCTGTCCATGATTTTGCCAAGCAATCAACTTCCAAGGAACTCTCTGAAATGTGTAATCATTTGTCTCTCTATTTGCGTAAATGTATTTTGGGCGGTGCTGATTTCGAGATCAACAAGGAAACACCTGCAAATACCAAAAAAGCTGTTGTCAAATTCAATGCCATTTACAGTGATTCAGCTAAATTATATTTAAGCAAAAAATCTACACCTTACCACCCTAGTATCATCCAACAAATGTTACAGCGTTACCCTTTGAGCTCTTGGGATATGCTCGAAACTCTTGTAACATTCTTGAACCGTGCTCATTGTGCCAATATCTATAGACTCTCCATGGCATGTAAATGGACATCCGTTATCATTCAACGTACTGTTGGCAAGAAATCAGATGTATATAATGAAAAATTCCTTAAATTAGTCCCCAAGATTGCTGAATCAGTGAAATCTACCATTGAATTATCTGTAAAGGACGAAGACAAAGCATTAGATTATGAAAATATGAAGAATTATTTGAGATTCGTAACATTGATTGTTAGACTTCACAAAAAGGTTGCACCCGAGACAGTGGATGTAAGTTTTATTTTTTTTATGAATTGTTTTGCATTATACTAATTTTTTTTTTGTTAATTTAGCTGAAGAAGGTGTGGGATACAGAATTAATCTTATCGATCGCAACTAATGATAAATTCGCAAAGCCTGCTATTTCCGCATCATGTAAATCTTTGGAACAACTTTGGGCTTAAGAAGCTCATATAAAAATTTCTTTTTTCCCTCTTCTTTTTTTCTTACTTCACTTCCTGTCTCTTATAAAATATATAAAGTATATAATAAAAATTACATAAAAATGCATAATTTATCTTTATAAACATCATCTATTGTCTCTTTTGTTTGTGTGCATTGTTAGTCAGTGTAAACATACTATTTTCATTTCTAAACGTTATTTGCTGATTCCCAACAACAACCCAAAAATAATGATTTTAGCAAGGATTTTAGTGATATTTATATAAAAAAAAAACGGGAACATATACACCTTATGTCTTTGATTAATTTTTAGTACTTGCATACTTTCAAAACAATGATTAAAATGTCGTGAAAACTCTTTAAATTGTAACAAAAACTGATATGATACCAAAAGTTCCAGATCAAATAATTAAAATGCCGATTCTTTTTTTTGTATTTCATTTTCATGAATTTGACAATTTCAAAAAAAAAAAATCATTCTTTCGAGTTTTTCTCGAAAAACTAATAATAAATTCGGCACACTTTTTTTAACAAAAACTATGTAATAATGTATTGCGCATCGACTGAAACAATTTTTACAAAAAAATCCAACTATAAATTTTGAGGAATCGTCGAAAAACTAGTATTTTAGTAACTGCCTCAAAAGTTAAATTTTTATCATAAAAAGTTTAAATAAAAAATTTTAGAGCATGTATTACAAAAATATCTTTAATTTCAACTTATAAATAACTTAGTAAAAAATTAATATTTTGGGGAGAAAAAATCCCTGAAGTATATTTTACCAATTTTTCCTTGTATCTGTAAGGGTCGAGAAGCCAAAAATTTTGGAATTTTTCATACCTCCAAAAATGTAAAATAAAAATACAGGAAGGCACTATGTGATGTTAGAAATAGAAGCGTCGTTGTCTGCGCCTCAGAAATAATCAAAAAACGACTCAAAAAATCCTTTAAAAAACACGGATTATTAGATTTCTTGCAGTAATCACTCAAATAGACATGAAAAACAATGTGCATTTGCGCGTTTTGCATAAAGAAACAACATTGCATCGATTGAGCATAAAGTAATATAGCTGTATTTTATTTGAAAGTTGACTTTGAAGCGGATTTATCTGAGCATTATGTGAATTTGTTGAATTCAGAGATGATCCAAGTATTGCCTTTTTTTTTTTCATATCAGTTAGGAGAGACAACCACATTGCAGATAATAAATATATCGCTATGATGTATACGTGGAGAAATGTTGGCTGTTACAATCACGGCAATAACCATATCCAATGAAATGTTGATGTAAACACATCAATCCAAGGCAAATTGCATGACAAAATGTACATGGAATCGTCGAATTTCTTTACAACTTTATTGATGCAAATGCTTCTATTGATGAACTATTAAAAAGGCTTATATTGGTATGATAGCTAACCATGGTTTCATTGGGTAGACATGTTCAAATTTAATATTGTGACACAGTTTATTTTTTCTTTATTCTAATTTTCGTTCATTAAGCTCCTTCTCTTTTGTTTTTTCTTTTTCTTTTTTTTTTTTTCCTTTACAACAAACTGAAACAAAAATGGCTCTTTTTATCGGCAGAATCCCTAGGGAAATGAATAATGTAAATTTATATGAATATTTATATGAAATATGATGTTTAATGTTGATCCAATGTTAGCGTGATCTCGAAGATACTTTTACAAAGTATGGCAAAATTAATCGTCTTGATGTTAAGAAAGGTATTTTTTATTATTTAAATTTTATTTTTACCTATTTATTTAGTAAATAAACAATATTCTATTTAGGATTTGGTTTTGTAGAATATGAAGACAAGCGTGATGCAGAAGACGCCATCAAGGGCATTAACGAGAAAGGTGTACGTAATTTTCATTTTTTTTTTTATTATCTGATTATTTTAAATCAGGTTAAATTAAAACCCAAAAATCCAATAGGAACTTGTTGTTGAATGGGCCAAGAACGGCGGTAAGAGACCCGGAGAGAATGAATGTTTTCATTGTGGCAAAGAAGGTAAAATCTAAAAGAAATTAATTTTTTTTGATGCATTTTTCTTACTCAATTAAATAGGTCACTGGGCCAGAGATTGTCTTGAAGGCGGTCGTGAAGGTGGCCGTGATGGAGGCCGTGATGGAGGCCGTGGTGGTCGTGGAGGAGGACGTGGAGGCTTTGGCCGCGACAGATCTCCTCGCCGTGATGGAGGACGTGGAAATGACCGCGACAGAAGGTATAGCTTTTTCCCAGTCAATAATCAGAATTTATCAGTTCCAGTCCAGTGTGTGTAAAAAATATTGTGCCCTGTGTACACAACTTGATACCACATTACTTGATGTTGTTTTTTGATGTGAAATATCCACAGTGTCTGACCTCAATCCTTTGGCATTTTTTTTTTTTATTTTTTATATCTTGATTTGGGCTTCTTTTTTTTTGATCTGCATTCAACATTTTGGTAAATCAATTTTTTCAATTCCGAATTTGTAAGTTTTTAATTTTTAATGCATTTGATTTGAATAATATTTTTTAACTCGTTATTTTTCACTAGCTAACGAATTAGAGATAGCAGAGGTTTTGACCGTCGTCGTGATGACCGTGGTGGCCGTGATAGATCTCCTCGTCGCAATGACTATCGTGATAGAAGCGATAGAGGTGATAGAGGTGACAGAAGTGACAGAGGCGACAGAGGTGATAGAGGTTATGACAGACGTGGCGGTAGTGACAGAAGAGGTGATGATCGTGGAGACCGTGGAGACCGTGGGGATCGTGGTGGCGACCGTTTAGACCGTGGTGGAGATCGTCGTGAATTTGCACCTAGAGAAGATCGCCGTCGTGATGAAGAACGTATGCCTTCTGAGAGAGATCAACTCGAATAATTGGGCAATTTCCGTATTATTCTAGGATTATAAATTATATAATAGTACTCTTTTTTTCTAATTTTTACCTTATAATTCTAAACTTTTTTTTTTCAAATTCTTTATTAAAACTTATTGTTACTACATTATGAATAAAAATATCAATTTGCTGACGAGAAATGAATTATTCTTGTGCATTGGTTGTATCTGGGAATCACACTAGAAATTTCATAAAATATCATTTTCAAAGAATTCTCCAGATGTTTATAATGTAGCTATATAATTTTTGAATATGTAAAAATATGCTATAGTATCTTGCGTATATATTCGTATTATTATTATTATTATTTTTTGTTATTTTACGTCAAAAACAGGAAAATTAAGATTTAGAATGGTATCGTGTTTCAGATTTTTCTATAATATTCTTTCAATCATATGAAAAATATTCATGCATTATTAACACGCTGTGAAAGGATAACCTAAATCCAAATGTCTCGATACAACCTAGTTTAACATGCAGAAAAATTGTTTAAAGTTCATATTAATTAGGAATTCCACGAATTATAAAGACGGAAGCACTTTTTATTCCATCATATCGAATTTTAATGCCACGATACGAGAATTTTCTTGAGTGAGTGACAAAAGTATCACTTGCAACTGTTAATATTACTTGTTTATTAGCGTACGTCTTGTATATAAGTATATTTTCTGATACAAGCCATTATCCCGAACGTCATGAGCAAACATATAAAGCCAAGCTCATGATTTGTCATAATTATGATGTGATTATCACATAAAATTACCCGCCATTTTAAGCGCGATTTTCAAAATATCAGGGCCTGAAAATATTAAGTTTCTTTGTAGAAAAAAATGATAAGAAAAGAAGAGAAATTTTTGTCATGATGAGATTTGTATGTGTGTGTGTGTGTGTGTGAACACCAAAAACAAATATTGACGCCATGGCCATTTGATTTGTATCACAGTGATACATTGGAAAGTTTTCTCAGTTTATGAATTGTAGATCTAAATCACTGGCAAGGAAATTCTATCTGATGGAAATGCCAAGTATAATTGTACGAGATTTACACAAATCACCATCAATTCAAGGGTTGATTCGCTTTTTTAAATATAGTATGTGTTTTTTCATAGATTAAAAAGAATCTACCGCATGTCAAGTATTATTGTTATTGGTTAAATGTTGTCAATACAATCGAAAAAAACGACTGATGGAAATGGGTTGTATTCAACTATGTTTTTTGAGTAAGTTTTTTGGGAAACACACATGACATCAAAACAAGTTGCTTGTCGTTATACAGAAATTTACATCATTTCATCTGGTTTCTTTCTGTTTTTCGCTCTTTCTTTCTCTCTCTTTCTCTTTCTCTTTTTCTTTCATATCGCATATAATGTCGTATCCAATAGCAAGTATATAATGTGATTTTATATAAAATCAAGCAAAAAAAAAAAATCTAATGAATTACTCGAATAGAATACTGAAAATATCATTGACTCATGGCTAAATTCGTCAAATGAATTTAATCAAGACAAAACCTTAAACAAAGAATTGCCATCAGCACTTTTATCCAATTTATCATCGATTTTTGTTAGTACAGTAGCTTATTTTAATTTGACAAAACAGGAAGCTTTGGTAATAGAAATATATAGTAATTTCCCCATTTAGTAAAAAAATGAATAACAATGATACAATTATAGGATACGATTGGTTATTTTCTACATGAATATCAAGATATTGTCCATTCACAATTGCTGGATTGTTTCTTGGATCATGGTTTATTAACCACTGTAAATGCATCACAATTAAAGATCAATTATAATAGAACAGCTTCTGGCATCTTTTTACCACTCACAAAATGTTATTCACCATCATGCCAACCAAATGGTGTATCGTGTTACTCATCTCTATGTCCAAACAAGCGTATATCAAGTCTATTGCACATTTACAATGAACAGCAACAACAGCAATCAGAAGAGCAGGTTTCACAAAAAGATTGGATTTCAACTATACCACATCATATTAGAGATTCAATAAACAGAAAAGAACTAAAAAGACAAGCTGGTATTGCAGAATTACTATCTACAGAACAGAATTACTGTCAAGATTTAGATATTTTACATCGAATTTATGCAATTCCATTGTTGGAATCAACTGAAATCATTGTAAACCCATCAAGGAGACAAAGATTTTACAATAATGTTTTTGGGAATTACTTGGATATCACACATTTACATCATTCATTTTATCAGCGACTTGTATCTCATAATAGACATTCTGGCTTCTTTATAGGTCGTGTTGGCACTATTATAATGCAGCATGTAACAAACTTGATTGAACCTTACATTCAGTATGCATCCAATCATGTTAAAGCTATTTATTGTATGACAATTGAGCATAAGAATAACCCACAATTTGCATTATTTTTGGAATCTCAAAATGGAAAAAAATGTACTAGAAGATTAGGTCTTCGACATTACCTTACATCACCTACTCTATGGATTGGTAAATTGAAATTATTGATTGAAGCCATTCTCAAAAACACAGTGGATGATGCAGATCAGTTATCATTAAAAGCAACATTGGCTATTTTACATGATACATTATGTCGCATGAATAGTTCTGCTACTGCAAATAGTTCCCCGGAAGATTTCAGGTTTGAAGAATTATCTACATCTATATATTATGGACAACAGGCTGAATTGCAGTTATTATCATTACCTGATAATTGCATGCTACTTAAAGAAGAAGCAATTTGGCTTGCTCGTTCAACACATCCTCTTCAACCATCATTATGTCATTTATTATTGTTCTCGCATGCATTGATTCTGACGCATCCAAGAGTTACAAATGGAAGAACAGAATATATAGTTATACAAAGTATCCCAATACAATTACTGATGATTGATTCTAATGCATCATCTATGATTCGTCGTATCTCATTTGCTTCTACGTCAATGGTTTCAACCCCACTCCATCTTATAAGCAACTTGCGACGTCAAAAAAGCATCAATTCAGAAGCATCATATAGTACTGATAGTGCCGATAGTATTGAGTCAATAGCCAAGAGAAGCACAATGTTGAGTCGAAGTAATACAACAGGAGGCACCGCCGCAACTCATCAAAAACATATATACACAGTAACTTTATCAGATCGAAAAAATAGAGTTATTTTACCATTTCAGATCAAAACAAAACTAGCTAAACTAAAGAACAACTTTAGATGGAGTACCAGCTTTTCTGTACCTGCTTCACCAACCACCATTGAAGAACCAAACGAGGTTTCTGTTACACGTCGAGATTCTGCCCCGGCGTTACTATTATCAAAAAGTAGAGAAGAGCCATTAGAAACTTATTCAACACTTGATCAACAAAAAAAGCAGCAAGAACAACAGCAAAGTAGACAACAACAACAACAGCAAAGAAGAACTCTAAAGATTAGTCATATGGCTTACCCAGAAAACTCTTTTAAGCTAGAGTTTCTATCTAGATCTGATAGACTTGTTTGGGAAAATCTGATAAGAAACACTGCCCTGGCTATTGAAAAGGAAAATGAAGTATTTAAAAAGAAATTGATATTTAAATCATTGTCTGTTATACCTTTGGGAACACAACAACGTACTGTAAATACTACTCTTAATGGAAATAATAGTAATAATGCTCATTCGACTCATGTTACAAGCATTGCAAGAATTAAATGTGCTTATGCATTTGGTAATATGATTTTTATCTGTGTTATTCAAGACTAAGTATACTAACATTTCTTTAGCTTATTTTGATAAAAGTATTGAATTTCATAGAAACCTCGTTGCATTTGGTACACCTTATGGTATCTGGATAGGGCCTCGTGATGGCTCAACACAACCTCAACTTGCTTTACCTAATGTAAATGTACAAAAAATGGCAGTTTTGGATAATAAACTCGTTGCACATGTACATGATAACAAGCAGCATATGCTTATTGCCTACGATATTAAACATTTGGTTGATAATCAACATGTAGATTGGTGTATGATCAAACGCTCCTCTGTTATCTGCTTTACAATTGGCCAAATCAGAAACCAACCTGTCATTGTTTACCTTACAAAACGTTTACAAACAACTTGGTTGGTCATTATTGTTCAAAATGAAAAGCCTAGCACTAAAAATCATTGGTATAAAAAGTATAGAACAGAATATCTAGTTTCTTTAAAAGAACCCAATGAAATTCAGATAATGTACGATGCTGTGTTTGTACAATCTGAACGATATGGTGTAGAGCGAGTGGATATCTTCAAAGAACCTTCTGCTACCTTGAGTTCAGTTGCTCATTGGGTGTTTTTGGGTATGAATACAGGGGTGATTACATGCAATGATAGAGGAATTGTATGTGATAGTCAACATGCTTATTCTGTTTCATTGTTTGAAAGTGGAGGAGCTCTTGTAAAGATCAAATTTGAATGCCAAGTACAGCAAGTAACTACAATATATCCTTATTTAATTGCATTTTCATCCAATGTAATTGAAATTAGAAATATAGAAACAGTGAGTATTCTACATGATTTATGGGATATTTCATACAACTAAATTCTTAAATTAGACTGAATTGGTTCAAGCTATCAGAGGTCAACGTATAAAATTCATTTCTGTTACAAATGATTATAATCAACCACTATATTATACAATGGCAAATACAACAGATCCAAGAATAACATCTATATATCAATTACAGCTAACAGTATAACCTTTATTAAAATAAGATTAGTAGTTGCATAAATAAATAAGATTAAAAAAGCAAACGAAAGGAAGAGTGTAGATATATATAAGAAAAAGGGACGTTCTAATCTTGTGTGTGTAAAATGTGTTTGGTATGAATTAATGTATGATTTGTTTGTTTGTTTGTTTGTTTACATGGTTGAATATTTTAAAGAGCATAAATTTCTTCTGCATCATCATCATATTTGCTTCTTCTATTGCTATTGCTGTTGTTATTGCTATTGCTGCTACTACTTTCTGGTTCATCACTGATAAAGGAATCATCTAAATCATTTTCATTTTGAGGTAAACTCATCCAACCATCTTCAGTAGCTGATAATTTTGGTATTTCTAATGGTTTCCAGACAAGATAAGCTAAAAACAATAGATAAATCACACCTGTAACTCCAATTATAATTGCGGCAGTAAGAGTTGTAGCATGATTAACGAATAAGAATATATCGAATGAAATCACCACAACTGTTAATCCCCAACATGTAATTTGTAAGAACAATGAAGGTCGAAATTCTTTTGATAATACGTTTGGAGATGTTGATAATTTGATAATTGGAATCAATACAGTGGGTAAACAAACACTAAAGGAATGTTTTGTCAATAAATATATTTATATTAATGTATGCATATCCCATTACCTTTGTAATACATTTAATAATTCACCCATTGTGTCGAAATGATCCACTGCAAATATAGCAACCAACATACCAGGGATTAATGAAATACTACGAGTAGCTGCAATACGATGCCAATCTTTCTTGAAGATGTTACCAAAGAACCCTTCTGTTACATATTGTCCAGCAAGAGTTCCAGTCATAGTCGAGCTTTGTCCAGCTAAATACAAGATTGTGTTACTTTGATTCTGGTTAATTAGATCATAATATTGAACTTTCTTACCTGCAAGTAAACCAGCAGCCCACAAGTATTTAGCAGCAGATCCCAATGTACCACTCAAGACTTCATCCGCATCATCCAAACCAGGAATTTTAATAGGTCCTGTATGATCAGGTTTGAAAAATACTACATACAAAAAAGTTAAAATATATGCAAAATAAATATACCTGTACACTTTATTACCTTGTGCAAATACAACCACAATAGCTAGATTGACAAAAAAGGAAACACTTAATGCCAATATAGATTCAATAGCGAAATAGAAATTGGCTTCTTTCAATTTACGAATAGATGGTTGTCTACCTAAATCTCGGGACATGACAAGAGCACTATGTAAAAACATATTGTGAGGCATAACAATAGCACCAAGCATAGCTACAGCTTGGAGCTCAGCATCCTTGGGTACATAAGGTACAATAACGCCCTCAATGATTTTACGAACATCGGGTTGAGATTGCACTAATTCTACCCAGAAACAAACTGCCATCATGGTAATAAGTACCATAAAAAATGCTTCTAATCGACGAATACCATAACGCTGAATCATCATAAATGTAAATGTATCTGTAGCTGTCATGAGTACACCAGCCCATAAAGGAAGTCGAAGTAAAATATGTAAAGCAACTGCTGTGCCAACAATTTCCAAGATATCAGCTCCAATGATGGCTAATTGAGCAAAAGCCCACAACACTAGGGTGAGTTTTTTCGAATAACTTTGTCGAATAAGTTGAGCAAGATGTTTTCCTGTAATTGTACCTAATCTAGCAGATAATAATTGAAATATAAGGCCTATGCAAAGATTTTAGCAATTATTTTCATAAATGTACCCAACAAAAATACTTACCAATGACATGAGACCAGAATAGCAACCATAATAAACTATATCCTGCTACAGCACCTGTTTGTAAATCAGATTCAAGATTTCCTGGATCAAGGTAAGCAATGGACCTATATTAACAGCGATTAGATTTTTTCTTTTACATCTGATAAGATATTTTTCATTATTTTTTTACATTAGCCAGCCTATAGAATAACAATGTTCAATCAGTCTCTGTTTCAATTCCATACTAAATGACACTATATCTTACCTGGTCCAGTATATTTCCATAACTTTTTGAACGAAAAACAAGATTCAGATACTGTGCCAGTATCTATTTCAGGCTTTATTTCTAAATCATCACCAAATAATCTACTACTGCTACCAGTTGCTGCATGTTGTTGTTGTGATTGGGTTTCAGCAAAACGTTCATTTTTAGATGATAATAATGGGTCTTCATATTCTGTCAAGGTGAAAATGTCTAAATCATCATCTTCGGATAAACGTCTAGCATCATGAGGTACCATGCTTATATATTTTAAAATTATATACAAATTAGTGCTCTTCTTCTTGCTCAGAAAATAAAAAAAGATGCAAAAAAAGAAAAAGAGGGAAAATTTCATCGAAACAAAATAGAAACAAGAAATGCTCATCCTTTGTCCAATTAGAGGTCAGTGACGTTCTAGCCCAGCTGGTATCCCTCTCTATTTATGATACTCTTTATCATACAATGGATAAGGTTGTTTGCTTATTTATCTGCCTTTTTTCTTTGTATAATATGATATAGAGTAATTTTTTTCTCAGAAAATGGACATGAAAAAGTGATAAAACGAGCAGAATACGAATACAATGATAACAAAAATCTGATAATCATTTATAGGTTACACGAGATTCTATACTCACGGAACGGTTTTCGTAAAAGAATGTGCTTTTCCGAAGATGGCCTACATTACTAACAATAAAAGAATATATACCGTACAAGGAGAACTCTTTTAAAAGAGAGAGAAATTAAAATTTGCATTTCACATAAAAAAAAGTATACATCCCCAATTATTTCAAATTTGGATTAGTCTGTTTAAAATGATGCAAGTATATTAGGGCCCTTGATTTCCCTTTTCTATAGTAAATTAATGTAAAAATATCATTTTGCAGAGGCTTATTAATTAAGTTATGGTTTGACAATGCCAAAATGATGCATTTTGAGGCAAATCAGGTAATTAATTACCTTAATTTGTAAATAATACATATAATCAAAAGTGAGAAACATACATAATTTAGAATTTGAAACAGATTATTACAAGATGGCAGATAGTAACAACATTTACAAATTCAATAACGGCAACACAATACCTCCAATGTATGTTGAATTTACAGCAGAATTGAGAAACTATTACTATTTCTTTTATACTTAAGGTGTTTAAAACTTAAAAGTAGTACATTTTGTGTATGCATATACTAGAGCTAAATGATATCTATCAATACAATTTTGTTTTTCGAAAAAATATTGGTTTTTTGAGGTGATATCAAAGATTTGCACATTGTGCGTACAGCAAAATCGGCATAGCTGAGTTTAAAATGTTTTTCTGGCATTTGGTCCCAAAAATGATGCAAAAAAATTAAAATGCAAAATACACCAAAGAGTGCATAGTAAGTAAAACTAGCGTGTTAAAAACTTTATGTAGATTTTTGAATTACGCATCGAACCATATTAGTTTTGAATAAACTTTTCTGATGAAATTTCTCTTAAATTGCAGTTAAAATTTTAGCTGTTTTTGGGGCAAAAGTCAAAAACCTTGTACAAAGTTTAAAATTTTGGCTTAACCAGAATACTGCCTGCAAAATTATCTACAAATCGAGATATTGTTGTTATATGTAGCTGCATTGTTTGCTGAGAAAATGAGATTTTTGTTCGATTTTTTGGATTTTTAAATTCCAGAGGACGAGGGAGTACCCGTTAAAAATTAAGACAAAAAATGAAACTATTTCTTTGTACACATTTTTGGGGATATCTCCACGAAAAATTAATGTTTTTTTAAAAAAAAAACTGGGTCCGAGAGAGCTCAACGAGGTTGATGACATGAACGTAAAAAAAATGCTGCTCAATTTAGTAAATATTCTGAAATCTATATACTACAGTCTACAGAAATGTCAAAAAAAGGAAAAAAAATAAAAGTGCTCAGAATTTTTTTATACTGAAGTATGTTATAGAGGGCTTTAAAACAAGTAAGGTTCATTATTAGAAAGTGTTAATGTAGCTTATTTTTTTGCAGAGATATGAGGCCCTAAAGTTTTTAATTTTAACAGTGAAATACGCGTAAAAATCCGAAACATTAGCATTGAAAAAATTAATACCAATTGCAAAAAATAGGATATTTCCGAATACTCATTTTTGGATTAAAGTTAAACATCTCAGGTACATTGGGATATTATTTTTTCTTGGTGTTATTTAGTTAAAAAAAAAGTAGAGTAGGGATGAAAACGTGGACTCAGTTTTAAGCGGGAAAAGCAGTGAATTTTACTTGTTTTTGAGTCTTTCGTGAGATATAAAATGGATTTAGAAACAGGTTGCATAATGCAACCAATTCATATATATTTAACAATGTCTAAGGTATATATATACCCTAAAAAGCTCTTAGATTGAGGTTAGTTAAGAAAAGATGATACGCTCCAATTTTGAAGGTTAACAACTTTGGAAATTAGTCAGCTATTTTTTGGATGTTAATTTTATTGTCAATGACAATTTGTAAAGCTATAAGACAAATTAAAATTTCATCAAACCCGGGAAGCAAGGAGATGCATTGAGAACTGAGAACAAGATCATCCTACCAAAGCTTATTTTGTGTAATAATCTACTGATTCGTTGCAACAAATGATTCGAAATCTGAGATCAATTTCTAAAAAGCTCAAATTGCAAAAAAAAAAAACAAGGATTTGTGTACATGTTATTGACATTAGGTTGATTTCTTGTTATTCTTTGGACTGGTGCGGATATAAGGACAATATCATTTAGCTTACAAAAAGAAGGGTTTGTGTTAAATGTATATGGAAATTTATCAAAGAAGACAGAATAATTTGAATGGATGGCATGACTTCTTGCTCCCTGCGGTGAGTTGCTCCGGTCAAGAAAGGCGAACAATGAAAAGGGGACTCCTTTATTGACCGTGTCAATGAGAGATATTAAGATCTTTGATACATTAGCTGTTTATCATTTGAAACAGTAAATCAACAGAATGACATACACTCTCAATAAAAAAAAACCCAAGTATTTAATGATATGTTCATACACTACAAACGATCAGAAACATAGACTGATAGTCCAATCTACTTTTGGTTGTACTGTAATGTAGTTCGGGCGCCGTTTCCGACCTTCTCCTGTTATTTATAAATTTGTTTATTGTTGAAATTTGCTCGCTTTTTTTTTTCTTTTTTTTTAAAAAAAACAAAAATACAAAGCTTTCAAAAAGATGGATCCTGAGCCTGAAACAGCTTTATTCGATACAACTGATTTGGTTCTGTTAACCGCTATCGGTTTAGGCACAGCCGCTTGGTTTAGCAGACATCAAATTGCTGGATTATTTAGCAAAAAGAAGCAAAACTTAGTAACCAACGCTACTCCAGCACAGCCAAAGAGAGAAACAAACTTTGTCAAGGTGATGGAGCAACAGGTAAAAAAAAAAAAAAAGATTTGAATATCACGACCAGAACAAGGTTTATTAAATTAAATGATAGGGTCGTAGAGTTATCGTATTTTACGGTTCGCAGACAGGTACAGCAGAAGGTTTTGCAGCTCGTATTGCAAAGGAATGCTCTCAAAGATTTGGTGTTAGTTGTATGACCGCAGATTTGGAATTATACGATCTCACCTATTTGGATCAAGTGCCCAAAGATAAACTTGTTGTCTTTGTATTGGCTACTTATGGTGAAGGTGACCCTACTGATAATGCTATGGAATTTTGGGATCTTGTTACTGAAGACGAACCTACCTTCTCTGAAAGTAGCGAAGATAAGCCTTTGACAAATTTGAATTATGTCATGTTTGGTTTGGGAAACAAGACTTATGATCAATATAATGAAGTTTCTCGTCGTATCAACAAATCTCTTTCAAAATTGGGTGGTAATCTTGTTGGTGAAGCTGGTGAGGGTGATGATGATGCTTCTATGGAGGAGGATTATTTAACATGGAAAGAACTCATGTGGCCTGCCTTTTGTGAAACCTTGGGTGTCGATGAAAGTTCTGCTAGATCCGGACCTAGACAGCCTGTTTATTTGGTTGAAGAGTTATCTGAATATGAGAAAAATGATGTTTACTTTGGTGAATTAGCTGAAAAGGCCAAGAACAACGCGTAAGTCTTTAAATTGAGAATGAGAGAGTGATGTGATTACTAATTAAACCTAAATAGTAAGACTATTTATGATGCCAAGCGTCCATACATTGCTACCATGACATCCCGAGAGCTCGTCCACGGTGCAGACCGTCATTTTATGCATATTGAGGTTGACATTAGTGGTACCAATTTGAGTTACAACACTGGTGATCATCTTGCCATTTGGCCCATCAACAATGAAATCGAAGTAAATCGTCTTGCATCTGTTTTAGGTTTGACAGACAAATTGGATACAGTTGTTTTGATCAAAGCTATTGATCCTATGGCACCCAAGAAACATCCTTTCCCTGTTCCTACCACTTATCGCTCCATTTTTAGATATTACATTGAAATTTGTGCTCCCATTTCTCGTCAAGTTTTGAACTCTTTTGTCGAGTATGCTCCCACTGATGAAGCCAAGGCAAATTTGACTACATTAGCCACTGATAAAGATGAATATCGTATACAAGTCGGTGATGCTTGTCGCAATCTCGGTGAAGTTCTTCAATTAGTTACAGGTGCTGATACTCGTCCTGGTCTTTTTGCTAATGTTCCTTTTGATTTGATTGTTGAAACTATTGCACGTATGCAACCTCGTTTCTATTCTATTTCAAGTTCTGCAAAGGAAAGCCCCAAGGTTATCTCTGCTACAATTGTTACCTTGTCCTATCAACCACTTTCTACACCTCATCGTACTGTTTATGGTGTTAATTCGAATTTCTTATATAGCATTCAAATGCAAAATGAGTTGACTATTGCTGATGGTCAAGGACAACCTCATTATGATTTATCAGGTCCTCGTCAAGTTTATTTGGGTCCTGATGGTCATTGTCATAAGGTCCCTGTTCATGTTCGTCATTCTCAATTCAAGTTACCTCGTAATCCAAGTGTTCCTGTTATCATGATTGGTCCCGGTACAGGTGTTGCTCCTTTCCGTGGCTTTGTTCGTGAGCGTGCTGTTGAAAAACGTAATGGCAAACCTGTTGGTACCACACTTTTATTCTATGGAAGTCGTAATGAATCTCAAGACTTCTTGTATTCTGATGAATGGCCTGAGCTCTTCGAAACATTGGGTGGTGATTCTCGTATTGTTACTGCATTCTCACGCGATCAAGCTCAAAAGGTGTATGTTCAACATCGCATTCAAGAAAATGGAGCACAAGTTTGGGAATTGTTGCAAAAAGGAGGTTATGTATACGTCTGTGGTGATGCCAAGAACATGGCTCGTGATGTAAATCAAACTTTTATAAATTGTGCTATCGAATACGGTGGTATGGCTGAGGATAAGGCTCATGAATATGTCAAGAGTCTAAGAACAACTGGTCGTTACCAAGAAGATATTTGGAGTTAAATTATTTGACTTTTATGTTATTGTGAGCATTTCTATTGTTTTTTCTTTTATTTTACACTGCATTATACAACACACCAAGACATTTTAATATAGACATTACCTTTCTCTCTCTTTCCCTCTTTTTTTACAAAGAAAAGGTTATTATACATTTGAAGAAAAATTCAGCTCTTTCTTAACTCTACAACAACTTCTTTTTTTATATTTAATTATATATCCCATTCTTTCATCAAATAAAAACCAAATATTAATAATAATAATAATAATAATAATAATAATAATAATAATCACCTCAATTCATGCATATATTGACATGATTTACAATCATCAAATTGAGGTATTAGATATGCAATCAAAATTATTATATTCAAAATCAATCTTTTGAATATTTGGATGTTTTGCTTTGTCCATATGCCGCAAGAAGTTTTAATTTTCATGTAGAAAAACAAAAAAATACCGGTGTATAGTCTAGATGTTAAGTTTCATTCTGATATAATTTATTTGTTTTTACTTTTATGATTTCGTTGTGATAGAATCCTTGAAACATCAATATATTCTTTTTGGCCTCTAACGCCCACCCGATCAACGCTTTTTTTTCTTACCAAAGTAGTATACTATACTAGCCGTTCAATTTCGCTACGCTCAATTACGGCGTCGCCCTATGGGCTCGCTTTTGCAGTTTTTCTAATGAATATATCACGACTGGCAGCTCTATCTCGTTACGCTCGATTAGGCGAAAAATTTATATTTTTATAACAAATATGAATGAGGTTTATAAACATCCTTTTTTTTTTAAAAAAGAATAGCCTTTTGTAGAGTATTATTAAAAAGCATCTGCTATCTCTCCTCTTTGCTAATTTGAACATGCAGACGATTATTTGTATGATTTGACATGGTGTCCTATACATCCAATCTTGTCTTGTATTGTAGATGGAACTGGCGAATCTGATTAAAGGAATTTTATAACAATAAACTTGAATTGGATGGGTACAGCATCGTAGATTGTTGAAAAAGTTTTCAAATTTCTTATTTTTAAGACTTACAGGGCTTATAAGCGGAATATTAATTTAAAAAATTATTTTTGTCCAGATCATCAATTTTGACATTTTTTAATTTTTTTTTTCTGGTTTTGCAAATCTAGAGTTAATCATACTACCAATTATAAAAACAAAAAATATACACATATACAGACTTTAGCGCTCTATTTGCTCAATAAAAAATAACAACCTGTTTTATTGCAAAGTATTACATGAAAATCCTTTAATCAAAAAATTGTTTTTGGGGTAAAAGTACAAATTTTTATTATTTAATGTTTGATATTAAGTTTTTTTCAAATGTGTATTAGTTATAGCTACAATTTGTTCTCACAATATAGTATATTTAAACGTTGATTTTGGTATGAAAACTTGATTTTTCTGTTTTTTGATCAAAATCATGAGTATTGGTAAGGATGAAATGAGTCCCGAAAATGTCAGCTACAAAATCTGAATTTTCAGACAGCACATGGTTAAACATAAGAAAAGTTGAAAAAAGAAAGAACTTTTTTATTCAAAACTTAGCTATATCATAGTATAAGAGACTTAGACACTCGATCTCACTACACACAATTACGGCGTCTCCCTGCAGGCTAGATTTTGCAATTTTTTTAATGAATGTATGATATAACAAACAGTTTTTCTAGTAGAAAAATGTAGGTTTACATTATTTCACAAAAAGAAAAAAGTCTTTTTTTCAATGAAAGTTCTGACCATTTTGATTGACCTGTCTCTTTTTTTCAAAAAAGTACCATTTGTAGTATATATATATATATATAAAGAATTAAGATAGCTAGCATCGTGTTGTTAAAAACAAAGCTACATGCTTTTCTGGAATTTGCGCTTCTCAAATATTCTGTTTGCATATTCGATAATAGTGTAACACATGGTGAATTACGATATTTATTTCAATTCGAATTTGCTGGGATTATATTGGTCATGTCAAATGAACTGAAAACTCAATCGGTGAAATGTGATGATTTAGAAATGAATGACCTCCTTTAAGAATACCACATATGTACATATGATGCAAAATCACTTTAAAATACATATAAATGATTTTCAATGCATATACGTATATTGCGTATATTGTGATGCTCACATAACATGATGAACAAGAATTACATTACTAAATTTTTTATATTTATTATTTAAAAACTAAAAGATTTGGGATTTGAGTTTAACTTGGAGTAACAGATATTGGTATGATTAATAATAATTAATAAGAGGGGACACAACAAGTAGATGATTCGATAAACTCCCTATTGTTTTGAAGAATTCACAAATGAATACAGGGGATTGATTCATTGAAACTATATAGAAACTTTACCATTCTCCTTCGATCATATCGTTTGTCATTTCATATTTATTCAAGGCTTGAGTAAGTTCATCAAGAGCTGCTTGCACTTCTGAAATACCATCAGTCTCAACCTCAGACCAAAGTTGTTCTGAAAGATATTCTTTTAATTGTAAACATTCTTCATAAGCATCCTAAAATAGATGATTTTAGTATGGATAAACAGAGTTACCAAAATCATTTTTTTTTTTTACCTTTGCAATTTCATTTGCTTTGATTTGTTGTGGGTCAATCATAACAATCATATGTGTCAAGAAAGAACTTGATTTTCTTGAGTTCATAATGGCCTCATTAACACTGAGATTCAAAGGGGTAGTCTATAATGAAATTCAAATATATATCAATTAATACGTTTACTTCATGTCAAATCAACCATGTTTTGATTTACCTTTGAAACAGTATATCCAGCAACTTGAGCAGACATGTTATATATAATTAGATTGATAAAATAGAAAATGGGAATGAGAGAAAAGAGAAAGAAAAAGAAAAAAAAGTGGAGTAGGAGAAGGAGGCAAATGATTATTTCATAAACAATAAAAGGCGTGTATTCTTTCACATGTTAAACAATGTTCAGAATACGCCGCGCACCTTTAAATGTATAACCAACACCAAAACACGTTTATTGAACTATAAACTTTGTGTTACTCTTCACATTGCTTTAATTACAACTGCAAATAAATACGTTCTCAAACTTGATGATTTAGGAAAGTATCATAAGGACGTGAGTAAATAAATATTGCATGTTGTGTTGTCTTAAAAGAAAAATTTGCCATTCGATTGCATAAAATAGAAAAAGACGGTTATTAGTTTCAATAGTCTAGATGTAAGGTAAATTCTCTTCTTTCCAAAAGAAAAAAAAACAATAAAAACCCAGGATATTAAAGTATATGCCTGGGATGAAAGATGTATTTTTAAACATGTATTTCAACACAAACAAGTAATAAATCAGAATGTGTTTTGAATAATGGCGACACTCAAACAGTTTCAATTCTCTTTGCTGATTTCGCCTCGATCCTAAAAGTCCTTTGATTATGGGACAATTTGGGATTAGCTGCCATAAACCCCGAGTGGACAATGAAACGAATTTCTTTTAATGGAATTCATACATCATTTCAGAATCAACCATTTCTTCAATTGCGAACTCTGATGCCAATTTATGGGTAAATACTCCTTAAAGAGATATATTCACAAAGGAATATATATACAAATAGTCGGTATACATGTATTCATCATCTGACAATTGAATTTGCATAGATGAGTATATTGCAATGTAATATTTTTTTTTTTATAAAATGAATTATGATTATATTCTGGAAATATGATGTATTAATGGATACTTGATTTTAAGCAATATACAACAAGATTTTCTGTATCTATTTTGTTATTTTTCAAATGTTACACCAGGAATATGCAGACACTAATGCTTATTTGTTCTTGAAGAAGCATTCACCTCATGAACATTGCATGTTCCAATACAGTTGCCATGGCAACAAACTTCCAAGGAGTTTGAATTAGCTGTAAAATGAATAAGAGGCCTAAAAAAAATGAGTGGGATGAAAAAGAATTAAATATGCTTCTAAAGAGTTTTCATAGCAGAATTTAAAAATAAAAAATCTCTACTAAAATTTACAAACAATCGCATGCTGCTCATGCACGTTCTGCTATTTTTTAATTGGATGTTTAATAAACAAAAAATCCAAATAAGCTGAATGATCCGAACTTCCATTAACAAAATCAACCTTAAAACGTGCTTATAATGCTATAAAAATATGTAGTATATATACGAAGAAAACGCCAAATTTGATATAGAGTTGACGCACAAGTGTTGTGATTCCTATAATATATAAAGTCTGATTTTAAAAGATATGATGGGACCTGGGAACAAAAACTCGATCTACTAGCTTATACTGTACAAAAACAAAATCAATCTGTCGAACAAAATCTTTCTGCACATGTACACACATTAAATGTCAAAAAACAACTAATTTAACAAGATTAAAACAACTTGTTGATGTTAGTTTTTAATCTAATAATTATTACATTGCATTATCTCTCAATATCTCCTTTTTACCTAAACGTTATATGTTCTCATGAACAAGGTTTTATTTCAATGTCCCACTCAAACAAAGTCAAATAAAAAGATTTTTTTCTAGCGTTTGTGATACGATTCCCTTCTTTCTGTTTCTTTCAACTCCTTCCTCTATAGATCTGAAATTATGCCATATAGTAGTTCAACATCTGAAGAGCAATTGCCAGAAGTCTTTAGTCGATTAGGGAAGACGGTACCTCCCAGAGAAAAGCGAAGTTATTCTGGAAGTCAACAACCATCAGATATTGGCTTGAGAATTGTGCGTCCAATACACCTGGAACAACAACAACAGAATGCTAATTTTTATCAACATCAACCTAATTTTCAACAAGCCAACTACTCTGATATGGTAATGCAAACCTCTTCTCCTCCCCCTATCTATTACAGACCACATATGAACAACGAAAATGGCGTTTTGCGATTCCATCCTAATTTCAACGCTAATAATAATGCCAGCACAATGAATAATAACAATAATGATAATATTCCTATATCTTATCAGTCGCCATCACCTTCAGTTTCTTCTTCATCTACACCTCCTATACCGCAAAACGCTTTTAGTTTCATACCTAGAGATTCTAGCCCTACTACTAACCCTAATCCTATTATTTCATTTGTGCGCAACCCAAATGCCAGTGCAGTTTCTGGTTTTAATACCCCTTATCAATATTTTAATGGTAATATGAATCAAGTAAGTATGAATAACGGTCAGCAAGTCTTGCATCAATCCCCTACTACCACTTCTGCTCCTTTACCTACTGCTACTGCTACTGCTACTGCCACTGCTGGTTCTGCCTCGATTCCTGTTTCTAACGTTACCACGTCTGGTATTCCTGTGGCATTACCTACATCTTCTCCCAAAACAAAGAAAGATGGTTCAGTTTCTTCTGAAAGTACTACCACTTCATCAAGTATTTCGCGTAGCAAATCTGAACAAAAAAAAGCTGTTCGACATGCACCTGTTGAAGTTCATGATGCTAGTAAAGATAAAATGGAAGATACTCCCATAAATCAAAGAGACATACTTGCTAAATCGATTAAAATTATCGCTTCCCGCCCAATAGGTTCGGACAAGAATGATGGTAATTCAAATCGAAAGCATACTCGCCAAAGTGATAGTGAGGATGATGGATCGGATAAGGATATCATGTCAAGTGCTACTGTCAATCGAAAAGTAGTTGTTGCTACTTCTAATTCTTCTACTGCTTCTAAAACTCGTTGCGATAAAAGTCGCGAGAAATCACCTATTAGAAAAAAACCAAAGCGATCCATTTCTCCAACAATTCCTAAAAGAAGAAGATCATTGTCTAGTGGTTCAGATGGTAGTAGTGTTCGTATTTCGAAAAGTAGGTATACCATACGATCTCCTTCACCAATGTCTGTTGATCGTCGTACTTGGTCTCGTTCGTCATCTCAATCTCGCTCCAGATCTCAATCCCGTTCTCGTTCTCGTTCGTTTTCTCGTTCTCGATCACCTCCAAGAAGAAGAAGACGCGATTCATCTCAAAGATATAGAGATTATTCCCCAGGCACTAGTAGTGATGAAGAACAGGCACCTTTCTTGCGACGCCAAGCTGATCGTTATGTTCCTGATTATAATAGAAGACCGTTGCCACCTCAATATCGCCGAAAATCTCCAGCTGTCAGAAAATTGTCGTTCCCATCAACATCTTCTAGCGCAAGAAAGTCTTCTCCACCTCCAGTAAAGAAATCGGATGACTCAATTAATAATCGATTGAATCAAAGTAGTAAACTTAAAGATATAAGATCATACCCTCCATTAGGAACATCTACCGGATCATATAACAATGGTCGAGTCAGAGCCGATCATGAAGCTTCTTCTTCAATTACTGCCGTCTCATCAGGATCAAAGCAACCATCTGCAAAGCAACCTACTCCTATTAGTCATAAAATCATCACAAAACCTTCTCCTGTTGCTTCAAAGTCTAAGACTACAACTACTTCTGCTGTTTCTTACAGCAAAAGCGATTCACCTGCTGTTTCTAAGGCTGCTACTCAATCGAAATCTTCGCCAAATGCCAATAAGCCAAAAGTTGCTAAGAATATTGAAATTAATGATGGGATTGTGCCTATTAAGCAAGAGGTATCCGTTGTATCGATCAGTGATAAATCAAATGCTTCATCGAAAAAAAATAAGGAAAGCTCTGATATCATACCTACTACAGAGAGTCAAGCTCTCGATAATAACGGAACTGCTCCAGTACCTTGTGCTGTTGGTAGTAAACAAATCAATGTGCCTCCTGCTACATTATTGAAGAGAACAAATGCTTTGAATGATGCTACTGATACCGAAACTGAAAATCAAAATCAATCACGAAAACGAAGAATGTTTAGTGATTCGCCTTTCTTAGATTCCACAAAGAATAATAATAATAATGAAAAGGAACATTCTTCTTCAGTTCCACTTGTAAGTGGTACGGCAACAGTAGCAACAACAACAACAACGTTGGATGGAGCACAACCACCAATCAAGAATACAGCTATTACTCAAGCTACAAGGGCAGCAATCAAGAAACGAGCAGCAAAGGAGCAAGAGCGATTAGATCAAGAACTTTTACGACAATTGGATATTGATGATCGCGATGATATTGTAATGGATATAGCAATTCCAGTTAAACCTCGATCTTTGGCAACAAAAACTGTAAATAACGATGCCACTGCTACTTTTGAAACTTCAAATGTTAGCTTTTCTGTAGCCTCAACAACTGATACATTGGTTGCAGCAAATAACCAAATGATACTAGATGCTAGTACTCCAGCTAAAATTAATTTAGCAGACGGTAATGTTGTTATGCCATTTGAACAACATCAGAAATTACATAATTCTGTAAATGATACTCTCAAGCATTCATCTACTGTCTCCACGTTAGTGGGGACAAATATGACAAGTCATGAGAATGTTCATTCAAGTAACACAACAGTATTAGGCACAAATAGCGCATTTACTGATTTGGTATCAAGCATCAATAATTCATCCCCTGATCGTAACACCACAGAGCAATTTAAATCAATGTCATCACAAAATCCACCATTGCCATCACCTCCTGCATCTTTACAAGAACCTATGGTAGTAGTAGTAAATAAACCTACTGTTGAAGCTGTTTCTTCTTCTCCCGCTCCTACTACATTGAAGAAAACCAAGAGCAAGAGACTACCATCACCTTGGAAAGTTAAAATGAATGACTCTGGTGATATTTATTATCATAATCCAGTAACAGGAGAAGAAACATTTGTCCGACCTCAATGATTGGCTTCCATTATTTGTATTTATAATTACATTACTCAACGAAAATGCATGATAACCAAAAACATTTTACCATATAACCCTTAATACTGTATATTTGCAAGAATTAGTAAATAAAATTCTGTGCTTTCAGCAAACAACAATAGCGACTATTTCGATCCCTTAAAATATGCTTTCTACTTTTTTTTTTTTTTTTTTTTTTTTCTTTTACAATCACCCTAGTTGTTTTTAAACCATTACACAGATTAATGAAATCTCGGATATCAGGATAAAGAAAATAAATCAAGGGGGCATACTATATCTATCATTTGATTCAGAGTTTTTTATGCTATATAAATAAGCTTTCTTGAAATCAAAAGACAAAAAATCCCTCTTTTTCTTCATCTAAATCGCAAAAAAAATTAACTTTTTGATTTGATTTTTATACAAATTATGGACATTGATAATACTATTTCTGTCATAGCAGCTATATTTGGTGCATTCATTTTATTATATGGCGTTTGTTCATTAGTTATTAAACAAAAGTTATACATTTCAGAAGCTTGTATGTGTACCCAAAAAGAAAATAGCTCAATTGTACTACAATCAATATTTATTAATACAAACAACAGCTATAGCGATCCTTTGTGGGATTTTATGTGGTCCAATTGGTTTTAATTTGATTAATATCGATAGTTGGATATATAAAGAAGACATGACGCGACAATTTTCAAGAATCGTTATTGCAATTCAGGTACATGAATTCCGTGAAAATGCAAATCAAATGTTAATTTTTTGTTTTAAAGGTGATGGCAGCAGGTGTATCTTTACCGAAAGCATATCTGAAAACAGAATTTCGGTCATTATTAGTATTGCTGGGCCCTGTAATGATATTTATGTGGATGATCACAGGATTATGCGTTTGGTACTTTGTACCTAAATTGTTATTTGTAAAGTATTAAATGTGTATATCATCAATATTTATATTGTTTATAAATTTTCATAATATTTGTATTTATATATATATATAGCTTGAAGCTCTCATGATAGCATCTTGCTTTACGCCCACTGATCCAGTAAGTTGGAATATCAACCATATGAATTACTTTGTGTAATAATCAATATGCAGGTATTGGCAAATTCAATTGTACAGGGCCATTTTGCTGAGAAATACGTACCAAAAAACATTCGACACATAATTATAGCAGAAAGGTAAGGAATTGTGTTTATACATTTGAGATATTGCAATCGTTAAAATACATTTAAAGTGCTGCCAATGATGGTCTTGGCTACCCCTTTCTATTTTTAGCTATTTACCTTATTCAAATACCATCAACTACTGAGGCTTTCTTCAAATGGTCATGGTATATCATGGGTTATGAAATTGGATTCTCTATCTTTATTGGTTTTTTTGTAGGCTATTTGGCAAGAAAAACCTTAAAGTTTGCCGAGAAAAGGTATGTTTATAAAGTACAATGTACGCTTTATTTTATATCATACTTAAACTTAAAATAATTCAGAGATTGGATTGACAAGGAATCATTTCTAGTTTTTGCTATTGCATTAGCAGTAAGATATTTCATTGTAAATATGTTGATTATCTACCTGACAAGATTCGTCTTTTAGTTGTTTTTAATGGGCTCTGTGGGATTAATGGGTAGCGATGATCTTTTGGCTTGCTTCATTGCAGGAAATTCATTTACATGGGATGATTGGTTTAGAGAAGAAACTGAAGATGCACATTTATCTGAAGCTATTGATATGCTACTCAATCTTAGTATTTTTGTGTATATTGGAATCACCATGGTAAACATCGAGTCCATAATGTGGAATATTAGATTTTTAACATTTTTATTAGCCTTGGTCAACTTTTAATAATCCAGATACACAAGTTACAATTGGAACACTACTCGGCTTAGCTACATGTGTTTTACTTTTTAGAAGATTACCCGCAATCATGACCTTTTATAAATATATTCCAGCCATATCAGATAAGAGACAAGCTATTTTTGCGGGTTGGTTTGGTCCAATTGGTGTAGGCGCATTGTTCTATTACACAATTGCAATTGAATCCTTTCCATCAGATAGCACAAACAATTACGTTAGACAGGTGATGGAGCCAATTATTTACTTTATGATATTATCTTCGGTTGTTATACATGGTATTACCATTCCTTTTTACTTTGTTATGGATTCTTTAGCATCTCGCACATTGACAAGAACAGGCTCTTTTTATTTAGTTAGAAGCAATAATAACGCTGATTTAAAGATTTCCCCTGTTAGCAGTTCATATGGAGCAACAGAAAATGACCCTACTCCAACGAGTTATAACATTATATAGCTATTTATACTTGATTTGTATGAATTCCTGTATGAAAATCTTTGTCATATATAAGCTTGTAGATGGTTTGTTCTCATCCCCATAATACTGTATAAGTTATGTGGATATCATACAAACACTTTAAACTAGTAACTATAAATATGTATATATATATCTGCATATAGTAACTTTTATATCTCTTTTCCCACTCATTTGAATAAATCTTTAAAATTTCAAAAAACATTATTTTCTCCATAAATACAACTATTTAATAATCAATTTCGTAGGCTTGTCGCTTCGAAAGGCGTTTCAAAAGGAAGAGCTATTTGAATGTCAATGTATATAAACTTTTTGAAGTGTGCGTAAAAATGCAGGAATATGCATTTTTAACCGATTGCAGCTAATGATATGCTTATATTATAATAAATATAATATTTTCTATCAGTGTTATTTAGTGATATCATGCTGTATTTATGAATAATTGAAACCATTCAACTTGACTCTTCTGTGTGATGAAGGAATATATGAAAGAGATTTTTTTAAAAAAAGTTTGTAAATATGCGAAATATGCCATAAAACACTTATAACCTTATTGAGTGTGCCAGCAATATTATAAATAAAACCTCATAATAAACTTGATTAACAAAAATACTGGTTCATCGTGAACGAAATGCTTAGATACATAACTTGAATGTAGCGCAATTCAATAATGGCCCCTTGTAGGATTTAGAAGTGGACATAAGGAGTTTTCCAAAAACATATAATTGACTAATATACACATAATATTTCACTGCTATGATAGATATTGAACGTATTATAAGCTTATTTAATAATTATTCTGAATGAAACGCATTTTAAATCCTATAAAAAGTAAAAAAGGTTACTTATAAACAAGGTCTATTTTAATCTTTACTTGAAAAGAAGACGCATACTGTACATCCATTTTAGTATATATATGTATGAATAGGTGAAGTTTGCTGCTTTTTTTTTCGATAAAAACTGGGTCTCACTTTTCATCCTTAATTTACTTTTTTTTTAACTAAATAACATCAAGAAAAAATTATATGCAAATGTACCTGAGATGTTCAGCTTTAATCCAAAAACAAGTACCCAAAAATGTCCTTTTTTTTGCAGTTGGTATTAATTTTTCAGTGCTAATGTTTCAGATTTTTACGTGTATTTCGCTGCTAAAAATTGAAAATTTTGAGGCTTCATATCTACAAAAAATTAAGCTATCGTAACATTTTTTAAATAAATAAATAAATAATTAATTAATAATAAAACTTACTTGTTTTGATGTGCTCTATGATATATTTCAGTATAAAAAAACTCTGAGCATTCTTATTTCTCATTTTTTGACATTTTTATAGTAGATTTCAAAATATTCGTTAAATTGAGCAACCCTTTCTTTATATTTATTCCGATGGAAAAATAGAGAAGATTTACTATGGCTTTTTTTTTTTTTTTTTTTTTTTTTTTTTTTTTTTTTTTTTTACATTTGACATTTGAAAATCAAACACAAAAGAAACATAAACAAATACTTGAATATTGTCCCAGCCTCACCAAAAAAGCCTGTTTGAAGTAGACAAGTTCGAGTTACATTTATAGAAGCTTGTTGATCAGTAGTCAAGCACCTATCACACATAATTATTACAGATATTGAATGCGTTGAACTCTACTATTCACGACGGCCGAACTATGCTTCTCATGGACAGAATGATCTGCATAGATGGGCAGAATAGAAAAAGTTGCGCAGATCAGGCAGCCCAGATGAGCAGAGCAATGAGATCAAGGTTTTTTAGTCAATTTACTAAAATTATATCAATCATAATATAATTACTAATGAAGAAAAATTAAATGATTTACAGCAGATGTGAGTTACTCTGACTCAACAGAAGAGTTGCCTTATTAACGAGATATATCAATTTGAAATTTGGGCTTTGATTAGTGATTGCAATCGAGCTGTGCGAGCATGAGCAAGCGAACGAGTCCTATGCTTGGGCTCGCTTGAATTGCGCTTTTTTCAGGTTAGTACTTACTTTGGCTTGCTTGATTAATTTTAGCTTTAAAAATTTCGAAATTTAGCACACTTTGAACCAATATCACGCTAAAAATATATAGCACTATGCTTGCGCTTGCACTCGGATTTGCTCGCTTCCCTATATGCTCGTGCTCGAATTGCTTATATGCTCGTGTTCGACTTGCTTGACTTTTTGAAAATTTAGATAATGCTTGATTTATGCTTGCTTGCTTGCTTTCAAAACTGAGAATGCTCGATATATGACTGCTCGACGAGGAGCCGTTGCTTAGGCTCGGTCTTGCTTGAGTAACTTTCAAATATTTTAGACTCGGCAAATACTTGCTGAAATTGCTTGCGCTCGCTTGGGCCCGGTCATTTTGCGAGCGCTAGTTTTGGTAAAACAGTAATGTGCGTAGATAGTAGAAAGTGATAATTATACAAGGAATGCTACCCCAGATTAATTAGCTCATTTTTACAATAATACGAATTACAATGCAACTCAAAAGTTTTATTATTATTTTAAAAGTTACTATAATAACCTGTGGACGTAACATAGAATTTGGAATGAGGGTATACATATTATTTTTTTCGAGCAAAACCGAGGATATTCTTTTGTACACATTTTTGAGGACATCTCCACGAAAAATTAATATTTTGAAGAAATTTAAATTGGGACCTAGAGAGCTCAACAAGGTTGATGATATGAATGTAAAAAAATTCTACACAATTTAACGAATATTTTGGAAACTATTACGAAAATGTCAAAAAAATGAAATAAAAAAAATGGTGTCCAGATTTTCAAACTCAGATATGTTAAAGAGAATTTTAAAACAAGTTTTATTATAAAAAAGTCTTTGGGTGTCTTAATTTTTTGTAGAGATATTAAGGCTCAAAGTTTCAATTTTTCGTATTTAAGCTGTAAAAACCAAAATTGGAAGAAAAAATTATCGGTTTTTCCGAATTTATTCGACAGATGCTATAGTAATGGTCTGTAGACAATTAATTGTTATTTGTAGCCCTTAAAAATCTGTATCCAATCAAGCTAATTTGAGGAAGAGGTTTTTACTATTTTATTATGAAAATCGCTCAAAATCGCGATTTTTGGATGGGGGTTGGGGTCAAAAAACAAGAGTACACCTTCAAATCTTCATTACTCCTTGAAAAATTAATTTTTTTGAAAAAACTAAAAACGAATCTATATATATTGCTGCTCGCAATTATTTTTATGGAACTGCCATTTTGTTTGATAACTTACTGGAAAATTATATTAGTAATTTATACGTTTTTTGTGTGTTTTATGGGGTAAATCCTTTGAAATTTTATTTTGGCTCTATTTGTATTTAACAAATAATATGCCTATAATATAGACAAGAAATCTTTATTATAATCGCAAGTAATGTTTACTTAATAAAATCAATAGGTAAGCTTGTTTTTCTGATATTCCTATAATTTTTTGAACGGCTATATCTCCGCAAAAAAATTAGCTAAAAATATATGAATAGCACCATAGTTATTGCGGCACTAATTTGTATTAGAATCCACTCTTACCTCAGCACATGAAAAAAATTATGGGAAAAATGTTGGAGATCTGATTTTTAGGAAAAAAAATCCATTTTAACTTGTGGAGTGTAACTTTTTAATTTGTAGAGTGTAACTCTTTAAATTATGGAGTGTAACGCTTTTGACTGATATCTCAACCCCTTATGGCATTGAGTATTTACCCCTTCAAGTCGACCTAAATTACTTCAAAATGCTTCAAATAATGATGCTTTAATACTGACCAATCGTTGAATAAATTTTGCCTAACATTAAAGCTTTTTAACATATGGCAATTATTGATAAAACTATCCATACACATTTATCGATTAATAATAATTTCTCTGTCCTTTAGATCTTATTACATAATTCCAATAACTATATAAATCCAAGCAAATCTAATTTATTTAAGTAAACGGTACTTTTTACGTTGATTTTAATAATTTACAAAGTCTCGATAAATGAAACTCTTCATTGAATATTTAGCATCTTCGATCGCTCGTTTAAGTTTATTTAAGTTCGACCACATAACAAATCAGTCTGTATTAATAAATAATAAAAGCCTTGTACATATATAGCTTTCAGAAAACATCCAAAATTTTGTACAATTAACTGATTAAAGCATCTTATATACTGTATTAAACAGTTTAAATGACGACGGTTTTAACAATAATTGCCATATGTTAAAAAGCTTTAATGTTAGGCAAAATTTATTCAACGATTGGTCAGTATTAAAGCATCATTATTTGAAGCATTTTGAAGTAATTTAGGTCGACTTGAAGGGGTAAATACTCAATGCCATAAGGGGTTGAGATATCAGTCAAAAGCGTTACACTCCATAATTTAAAGAGTTACACTCTACAAATTAAAAAGTTACACTCCACAAGTTAAAATGGATTTTTTTTCCTAAAAATCAGATCTCCAACATTTTTCCCATAATTTTTTTCATGTGCTGAGGTAAGAGTGGATTCTAATACAAATTAGTGCCGCAATAACTATGGTGCTATTCATATATTTTTAGCTAATTTTTTTGCGGAGATATAGCCGTTCAAAAAATTATAGGAATATCAGAAAAACAAGCTTACCTATTGATTTTATTAAGTAAACATTACTTGCGATTATAATAAAGATTTCTTGTCTATATTATAGGCATATTATTTGTTAAATACAAATAGAGCCAAAATAAAATTTCAAAGGATTTACCCCATAAAACACACAAAAAACGTATAAATTACTAATATAATTTTCCAGTAAGTTATCAAACAAAATGGCAGTTCCATAAAAATAATTGCGAGCAGCAATATATATAGATTCGTTTTTAGTTTTTTCAAAAAAATTAATTTTTCAAGGAGTAATGAAGATTTGAAGGTGTACTCTTGTTTTTTGACCCCAACCCCCATCCAAAAATCGCGATTTTGAGCGATTTTCATAATAAAATAGTAAAAACCTCTTCCTCAAATTAGCTTGATTGGATACAGATTTTTAAGGGCTACAAATAACAATTAATTGTCTACAGACCATTACTATAGCATCTGTCGAATAAATTCGGAAAAACCGATAATTTTTTCTTCCAATTTTGGTTTTTACAGCTTAAATACGAAAAATTGAAACTTTGAGCCTTAATATCTCTACAAAAAATTAAGACACCCAAAGACTTTTTTATAATAAAACTTGTTTTAAAATTCTCTTTAACATATCTGAGTTTGAAAATCTGGACACCATTTTTTTTATTTCATTTTTTTGACATTTTCGTAATAGTTTCCAAAATATTCGTTAAATTGTGTAGAATTTTTTTACATTCATATCATCAACCTTGTTGAGCTCTCTAGGTCCCAATTTAAATTTCTTCAAAATATTAATTTTTCGTGGAGATGTCCTCAAAAATGTGTACAAAAGAATATCCTCGGTTTTGCTCGAAAAAAATAATATGTATACCCTCATTCCAAATTCTATGTTACGTCCACAGGTTATTATAGTAACTTTTAAAATAATAATAAAACTTTTGAGTTGCATTGTAATTCGTATTATTGTAAAAATGAGCTAATTAATCTGGGGTAGCATTCGTTGTGTAATTTGTTTAGATATACTGAATAAAGACCAAGAATTAAAATCAGAATTCAATATATTTATTACGTATATTTCTTTTGGAAAAATAAGATAAGCTCTAATCAAATGTGTAATGAGCTATCATGTATTTATATGTTTTAGGAGCGCGGATATAGGATGGATATCTCAGTTGACCAGAACCAGTAAAAGCAAGAGATCCAAAGTTAAGTATATACAGAATATTCTCGATCGTCCAATAGTCCCTGTCTTCAAATACTCTTCAATTTGTTTAGCTACTACTGGTTTTAAGGATTCTGCAATAGGGTAAGGACAACGACGATGTGCTGTGGCCCCTTCCTTAGTTGGTAATCTAATAATAGATTCTGGTAAAGGACAATGCGACTCAATAGGTATTGATTCATTCCTTCTCAAAGAATCTTGAATGTAACTCTCAAAGTGCTTACGTTCTTCCAATGTACCTGCGGGTGAATTATCTGCTTCTAGATCTTTTTTTTCAAAATCGAGATTAATGTATTCAAAAAAAATTTTGTCATGCACGGTTGCATCCAAATGATTATGCTCACTATCAATTCTAAATGCTACACCCGTTAAACTAATGTTCATCTTAGGTAATATATCTATGCCTAACAAAATATCAAAATCCAAATTATTTTCAAACTTTACTACTTCTAAAGGATGTTCAAACATAATTGAGAGTTATATGTAGATAACGGTTATTTCCAATACAAATAAAATAAAGACTACAAGTGATTATATCAAGGAGAACGTAGGGTCTTTATTATTAAGTTAAAAAAGGAAGCCAGGAGCCATCAGGTCCTGGATTCTAAAAGTATTTATACCATCTCAATTCCGTTTGGATGTCAGGTTCAATATGGGATTGAAATGAGATTTAACATAAATACTAGGCAAAAACCTACAATAATCCCATTCGCATATTTGAATTTTAGAGGAAATGTCGCCGCAATTCTTTTAACTGATCTAGATAAAAACTTCAGATACCCATCCACTCTTTTCACATTTTTCATATTCAAAGTATTTACAGTCGGGGTTACTAATGTTTCATCCATTCCCTATTTTTTCTATTTTTTTTGTTATACTTTTCTTTCAAACTCTTTCTTTATTAATAAAACAATGTCCAAAACTTTTGAAATTAATGTCAAAAAATTGCAAGACCCAACAGGAACCAAACAAGATGTAAAAAAAAATGAAGCTTGGCGCAATTTTTATTTAAAACAGCTTGGATTTAGCCAATATGACATTTCTACTATTATTGACATAAAGCGTTCTACAGTCTAAAGTACCATATTCAGAGGAGATCGAACTGGTACTACTTTAACAGGAAATAGTACTGGAAGGCCATCTACCTTTGATAATTATACACAACGCCATTTGGAGCGATCAATAAGGAGAGATCCCTTTCAAACATTAGAGACCATTACGGGGCAACTCAGAATGATGGGAAAAAATATCTCTCGCTCGACAACAGCAAGAAAATGGATAAGAAAGTTGGGCTTCAAGTACTATAAACCTGCTGTTAAACCCAAGTTAACAGAGGAACATAACACTATGAACAAAAAATCTCTTAATTCTCTTAATTGTGCCACATTAAGGAAAATAAGAAAATTTACTCTGCTTATTTTTTTTAAATTTTGTCTTATTTTCCTTAATGTGGCATAATTAAGAGAATTAAGGGATTTTTTTTTATAGTGTAAAAAAGATAGACTGGAATGGGCACAATTTCATATCAATTGGTCTAATGAACAATGGAGACAAGTGATTTGGTCTGACAAGTCAAGATTTCGTATTTGTGGCAATGATGGTACACCATTAGTTCTAAGAAAACAAGGTGAAAGGTATGAGAGCTGCCATATATTACGTTCGGTAAAATTTGGTGGTGGTAGTGTGATGGTTTGGTCTTGTTTTTGGGCTGGGGGTTTTGGACCTTTGGTCTTTATTGACGGAAATATGAATCAAGAATCATATATTGATGTATTGTCGCAACATTGTATTCCATGGATTCAAGACTTACATCAAAATGAAGTTACTGATTTTGTGTTTCAGGAGGATAATGCTACCTGTCATACAGGTGCATATGCAAAATGGTGGAAGAGATTATATTCAATGAATGTTATGGAGGACTGGCCATCACAAAGTTCTGATCTCAACCCCATTGAACATGTTTGGAGCGAGCTCGCTCGTAAATCACGTAGCCGTAAACATCTAATTAATAATACCGAAGACCTTCGACGGGAACTTCTAGTCATTTGGGAGAACAATGATGTTGAGTTCGCTGCCAAGTTAATTGAAAGTATGCGCAAAAGATGCAAGGCAATTATATATAGCAAGGGAGAAGCAACAAAATATTAGTTTTGTTATTTTATTTTTACTTTCAAGTAATAAAAATATATATCTTATTTTTGACGAAGTATAGAATTATCAGAGACTTGCAATAAAGAGCAAACCAAATTTGAAAATAGGTGTTCATTATATTTTCATTTTCTTAATTTTTTTTTGGATGAAACATTAGTAACCCTGACTGTATTAAAAAATTCAAATTAATACTAGCGTTCGCAAAATAACCGAGCCCAAGCGAGCGCAAGCCATTCCAGCAAGCATTTGCTGAGCCTAAAATATTTAAAAGTTACTCAAGCAAGCCCAAGCCTAAGCAACGCTTTGTCGAGCAGTTGCATATCGAGCATTCTCAGTTTTGTAAGCAAGCAAACAAGCAGAAATTAAGCATTATCTAATTTTTTGAAAAGTTAAGTCGAGCACGAGCATATAAGCAAGTGAGCATATAAGCAAACGGGCAAATCCGAGTGCAAGCGCAAGCAAGCAGGTTTACACGCAAGAAAGTCTATTTCAATTTGAAGCAATTCGAGCAAGCATACAAGCAAGTATACAAGCAAGCTTCCAATGTTTTCGTCAAGCGCCAGACAGGAAATTGCTAAAAAGAATTTAATCAAGCAAGCCAAAGCAAGTAATAACCTGAAAAAACGAAATTCAAGCGAGCCCAAGCATAGGGCTTGCTCGCTTGCTTATGCTCGCACTGCTCGATTGCGATCACTAATTAATACAACTAATTTGAGAACCAGTATCCACTTTCCCGATTGCTTTGATAGCTTTGTTATATCAAAGATACTAATATAAAAATACTCTGCTAAAAATATATTTTATTAATTCATTGATGCTTCATATTTATATGTTTTCTAGATAGTTATATAATTATTAATATTACTAATGAATTGCCGGGTATTGAGGTACTTGATATGATTTGGGAACAAATCATATACAATGGAATTTGTGGAATTGGGGATCTGTAACTGTATTATTTGGATAAGATGTAGGATTGCTTATGTTTTATTGTTGCCAAGTGTTCCTAAATGTTCCTAATAATGATTGTTAATGCTAGTAGTTATGTATGACATTTAGTATGCGTTAGTAAATGTCATGCCATGTTGGATTTCAATAGTTGTTCTTGGATTTCTACATCTGGGTAAACTTCTGATATATCAAGCTTGATCATTTCTATAAACCTACAATGGCGTCAACAATGCAAAGAAATTAGTCTCAGGTTTTTCATTCTTTGTTACAGGTAACTTACATTGGAACATCAATTCCCTCATCAAATCATCATCATTTTCTTTCCTGTCATTGTTTTCCTCCTTGGTACTGTAGCAGGAAGAGAAGGAGGAGGAGGAGCACTCGACGAAATACTGGTAGCAAAAAATTCGTGATTTCCTACTGTGGCAGAAGAAACAGCAGCCCCTGGTACAGATTTCTTACCACCACAAGCATGTCCTTTTACGAATTTGTCCCCACATTTTACACAAATTCCTTCTGCCCTTGCTCTCGGAAATTGAAGATAACTACAATCCTTGGTGGTATGCGTATCGTTTGCCCCATGCTGATCACAATGCATGCACTTTCCAATCTCACCATCAGTACCTTTTTGGAATCTCTTTTTCCGGGACGACGACCTATTGGAGCTACCTTGATACTCCTTGACCTCGGTAGGAGAAGCAGCTGACCCAGGCAACAACGATTTCGCATGTGCATAAAAATAATTATCGTCTCCCAGAATATCTCTAGCCACTTGTGTAATTCTATCTACCGTCCATGCTTCACCCCCTTGTTTGCGCACCAATGTGATACATACTGCAGTTTGAACTGGTAATATCAACGAAGTCATAAACCTATCCGCTACTTTAGGTTCATCTAATTGTAATCCTGCATTATACACAGCTTGTTGAAATCTGCATGTGTAATCCATGATTGATTCCGAAACCTTCATGATCATTGTTGTGTACACCAAATCCGTATTGCGACGAATAATCACTACAAACCCAAAAAGACGAGCAAACGTAGCTTTTGCATCTGACCATGTATGACACTTGAGCAGGGTTTTGTCTACCCAAGCCCTCTCCCCATTTGGCATGCACAAAGGCAACAATTTTTCCCACTGAGTCTCTAACTCCAACGAGAAAAAATTCAAGAAGCTCTCGAAAGTACGCAAATAGTGGTCAATGCTCTCGAATACTTCTTCATTATTCGGAAATGCTTTTACCGCAGATGATGCCAATTGGAACTTAGGAAGATTCCTACGATTCAATGCCAAGCTTTCATGTCTTGCTTTAGCCGCGCCTTGCTTTGATACACTTTCCTTGAAAATCCCAGCCGCATAATCTTTCAAGTCTACAATAGTTTTCTTGTTCTTCATCAATCTGCTCAAAGCCTCTTGTCTCTTCTCCGCAGTAGAAGCTGTAGCTACAACTTTTATCAAACCCAAATTCTTATCTCTCAACGTACGGATAGTCTGGTCAACTGAAGCCCTTTTACTGCCCTCTTCCTCATTTAGTATAGACTCACATTCCGTTCTCCAAGAATCCATGCTCCCAACAGCGGATCCGCCACTTGGAGGAGGAATGCCACCCGGAAGGACCGGCGACGAGGTACCCTTTGAAATATCACCAGCAGCACCACCCAAAACATTGCCCGGTACACCAACCGAAGTACCTCCGAGAAAACAAACAGAAAGAAGAGTCTCCAGGAACACCATTCAATGCACTCGGTCCAGTTATACCAGTTCCTGGAGGTGCATCCATGTCAAAATCTTCCAGTACATCGGGGAACAAGGATGCATTGATAGCTTGAGGCGTAGAAGTTTCCAACATTGTAATTCCAAGTTATTGATAAATATATAAGGTAAATAATTGATTTTAAAAATGTTTAGATACATACGAAATAAAGACCAATAATTAAAATCAGAATTCAATATATTTATTGCGTATATTTCTTTTGGAAAAATAAGATAATAACTAATGAGCCATGTATTTATATGTTTTAGGAGCGCAGATATAGGATGGATGCCTCAGTTGACCAGAACCAGTAAAAGCAAGAGATGCAAAGTTAAGTATATACAGAATATTCTTGATCGAAAAATAGACTTAGAGATTCTTCTACATCATGAATCAGCTCAGTAGAGTGTCCCATACCTATTCCTAATTGGCTGATTCTTAAAGAATATCCCAACTCATGGGTTAATTAACGCAAAACCACTCATAACTATTCTCAATGCTGAAATAAAGTTTACAGTATCATTCATCATATCTCCCGCATCTACTACCAAGTCCGGATAATTTATTTATAACCCTAAAGTGAATGATGCTATCTATCCTATTTCCATTATGTAATCCATAATGTCCGTTAATAATCTAGGCCATCCTAAACACAAATCATCGTTCAATATGACTGGATATTAATAAATTAGAGAAAATACAGCTGGTAAAAAACCGATACCTAATGTACATCGAGATCAAGGTTGATAAAAGGTGCATTCATTGTGTAGTAGAGATTGTAGCATTTTGATGGATAGAAATTACAGAACCAAGATGTTGTGTTTTCCTCAGGATTTTTAAAAGGGTTTAAAAGCATACTTCATCAAACTTACTTAGATGTTAAATACTTACCATATGCTATTATTAATATCATCTTTTTTTTATTTAATTGCTATATTATTAAGAATCAAATTTTTCATAGACTATAACAATGACAATGGGATGTTTTTGATTTTAATTTGACATTTATTATAAGGTGGGCGGATGATACGTTTGATACTATTCTAGATGGAACCAGTTAATGTAATTTATGGAATCTAAGTGCAAATACCGAGGAATCATTTGTAGATACTTAAGTTGGTTCTGGTAAGGCATTGAATAAATTGGCTTGGGATAGAGAGGGTAAAAAGGCGGCAATAGGTTCCAGTGATGGCCATGTTTATGTTTATGATATTGGAGAGGTAAGAGTGAAAAAAACTTAATGTAAATCACCTCTAGCGCAATAATTATAAAGTAAGACTGTATTATCATCAAATGAATTACCGCACAATATTAACATGCATAAAGATTTACAGCAATAAGCTTGAATTGAGTGGGTATAAAATCGTTAATTCTTGAAAAAGTTCTCAAGTATTATAAAATCTCTTATTTTTAAGATTTACAAGGCTTATAAGCGGAATATTAATTTAGAAAATTATTTTTGTCCAGATCATCAATTTTGACATTTTTTAATTTTTTTTTCTGATTTTGCAAATCTAGAGTTAATTATACTACCAATTATAAAAACAAAAAATATACACATATACAGACTTTAGCGCTCTATTTGCTCAATAAAAAATAACAACCCGTTTTATTTCAAAATATTACATGAAAATTCTTTAATCAAAAAACCGTTTTTGGGACAAAAGTACAAATTTTTATTACTTAATGTTTGATATTAAGCTTTTATCAAATGCGTATTAGTTATAGCTACAATTTGTTCTCACAATATAGTATATTTAAACGTTGATTTTGGTATCAAAATTTGATTTTTCTGTTTTTCGTTCAAAATCATGAGTGTTGGTAAGGATGAAATGGGCCCCGAAAATGTCCGCTACAAAGTCTGAATTTTCAGACCGTACGTGGTTAAATATAAGAAAAGTTTAAAAAAAAACCGCTTTTTTATTTAGAACTTAGATATACCATAGTATAAGAGACATAGCCATTCAATCTTGCTATGCTGAATTACGGCGTCGCTCTACGGACTCGTTTTTGCAATTTTTTAATGAATGTATGACATGACAGACGGGTTTTCTAGTAGAAAATTTTATGTTTCTATTATAGTAACAGATATTGCCTATTTTGCTTCATTTATAGCTCATGCGCTGTAATGCTGCTTTTATATTGAACTAATATTGACTGAAGTGTGCAATTTAACAGGGTTTTAAATGCGCTAAATAATGTGAAGCCTTGAAAATCCTTTTATACGTGCGTTGTTTCTCTCTTTTTGTTTTCATATTCAATGGATATATTCACCGTTTGATAAGGCATATCAGACTATCAAGCTGGTATTCTTTCCTTTTATCTGAATACGCATGCTAACATAAGGGGCTAATGTTTTTAATGTAGGTAGATAGCAGTCTATATTGGAGATTGATATTTTTATTTAACCGCATTCTAAGATTAAATATTATCATTATTTACTACTGATCTACTATATTGTTGGACGTACAGTTTTTCGTGATTAACAGATCAAATCAAGGGCAATGATATTTGTATCTACTCAATAAATAGTTACAACTGGCTACAAACCCACAAAACGTTCCAGAAAAGTGATAAAATTTCAAATGGTATCGAAACAAAAAAAAAAGGATATTCTAGTGTTTTGCCTAATAACGATACACTACAGCGGACCTGCGCTGCACAAGATGACTTCGTTGTGCTCAGGTGGGCTGCACACTATAGCTTGAGCTGTTGTGCCCACTGAATATAGTTAAAAAGATACCAATTATGTACATGGGCACAACAAAAGGAACTGCACACGAGTACAACACTAAGCCTGTATGTGCAAAATTATAGATTCAGTTTATGTGCATGATATTAATTCCATGTGTGCATAATAGTAGAATTGCCCATAAGCATATCAGTATCCCTATTTGTGTATAATAATAAATCTGATAATGAGCATTATTATGAGCTGATTGTATGGTCACACATTGGTTTGTACATGAGCATCGTGCCGTTCTCAAAATTCCATTAATTTTTTTACTGCAATAGGTTTTACATTACATTTGTTTGTATTAATATAGATTATAGACAATACAATCCAATGCGTTGTTGCTGATGTAAAGCAATCCATGCAAGAGCCAATATATTTACGATTATTATCATTTGTAAATATGTTTATAGCTATAATGTTTACAGCAACAATGGTTTTTGCTCGAGCATAAACTTAAATAGCACTTGCGACTTAAATTTATATGCAAGCCAAATCTAAGATTATAAATGATGTTACGATGTTACTTTATCACACATAAAATTTAAACAAATTAACCTTCTTCTTTAAACTTGTTGATGTGAACTACTGGCAGTCTTTCACACATCAAATTGAATTAGTAATGAATAACATGAATCTGGTGTGAGAACCAAGATCATGAAATATAGAAACTTAACTATAATTTAAAATCACAAACAACAATTATAGATAATTGTATAACCTGAATTAGTAATTGCTGATCCCTTTTCCCATCAGCTTTAAAACCAAGAAGATCAAATTACTGCATTAGTAATTTGAATTAGACATTTAATATAAATACCACAACGATCCATCGAGTAGATGAATCGTTGCTTTACTTTATACCTTTAATAAACTTAGAAGAGTTATAATTGTATTTCCTATTGCTTTTTATAATTACGTTTTTGTAGCACTTGTACTATTTTATTTTACGATTGTCAGCTGTAAAAATATTTGTTTTAAAGTATACACTAGTTACCATCAAAACTATGGTTATTAGGCAAAACACTAGAATATCCTTTTTTTTTTGTTTCGATACCATTTGAAATTTTATCACTTTTCTGGAACGTTTTGTGGGTTTGTAGCCAGTTGTAACTATTTATTGAGTAGATACAAATATCATTGCCCTTGATTTGATCTGTTAATCACGAAAAACTGTACGTCCAACAATATAGTAGATCAGTAGTAAATAATGATAATATTTAATCTTAGAATGCGGTTAAATAAAAATATCAATCTCCAATATAGACTGCTATCTACCTACATTAAAAACATTAGCCCCTTATGTTAGCATGCGTATTCAGATAAAAGGAAAGAATACCAGCTTGATAGTCTGATATGCCTTATCAAACGGTGAATATATCCATTGAATATGAAAACAAAAAGAGAGAAACAACGCACGTATAAAAGGATTTTCAAGGCTTCACATTATTTAGCGCATTTAAAACCCTGTTAAATTGCACACTTCAGTCAATATTAGTTCAATATAAAAGCAGCATTACAGCGCATGAGCTATAAATGAAGCAAAATAGGCAATATCTGTTACTATAATAGAAACATAAAATTTTCTACTAGAAAACCCGTCTGTCATGTCATACATTCATTAAAAAATTGCAAAAACGAGTCCGTAGAGCGACGCCGTAATTCAGCATAGCAAGATTGAATGGCTATGTCTCTTATACTATGGTATATCTAAGTTCTAAATAAAAAAGCGGTTTTTTTTTAAACTTTTCTTATATTTAACCACGTACGGTCTGAAAATTCAGACTTTGTAGCGGACATTTTCGGGGCCCATTTCATCCTTACCAACACTCATGATTTTGAACGAAAAACAGAAAAATCAAATTTTGATACCAAAATCAACGTTTAAATATACTATATTGTGAGAACAAATTGTAGCTATAACTAATACGCATTTGATAAAAGCTTAATATCAAACATTAAGTAATAAAAATTTGTACTTTTGTCCCAAAAACGGTTTTTTGATTAAAGAATTTTCATGTAATATTTTGAAATAAAACGGGTTGTTATTTTTTATTGAGCAAATAGAGCGCTAAAGTCTGTATATGTGTATATTTTTTGTTTTTATAATTGGTAGTATAATTAACTCTAGATTTGCAAAATCAGAAAAAAAAAATTAAAAAATGTCAAAATTGATGATCTGGACAAAAATAATTTTCTAAATTAATATTCCGCTTATAAGCCTTGTAAATCTTAAAAATAAGAGATTTTATAATACTTGAGAACTTTTTCAAGAATTAACGATTTTATACCCACTCAATTCAAGCTTATTGCTGTAAATCTTTATGCATGTTAATATTGTGCGGTAATTCATTTGATGATAATACAGTCTTACTTTATAATTATTGCGCTAGAGGTGATTTACATTAAGTTTTTTTCACTCTTACCTCTCCAATATCATAAACATAAACATGGCCATCACTGGAACCTATTGCCGCCTTTTTACCCTCTCTATCCCAAGCCAATTTATTCAATGCCTTACCAGAACCAACTTAAGTATCTACAAATGATTCCTCGGTATTTGCACTTAGATTCCATAAATTACATTAACTGGTTCCATCTAGAATAGTATCAAACGTATCATCCGCCCACCTTATAATAAATGTCAAATTAAAATCAAAAACATCCCATTGTCATTGTTATAGTCTATGAAAAATTTGATTCTTAATAATATAGCAATTAAATAAAAAAAAGATGATATTAATAATAGCATATGGTAAGTATTTAACATCTAAGTAAGTTTGATGAAGTATGCTTTTAAACCCTTTTAAAAATCCTGAGGAAAACACAACATCTTGGTTCTGTAATTTCTATCCATCAAAATGCTACAATCTCTACTACACAATGAATGCACCTTTTATCAACCTTGATCTCGATGTACATTAGGTATCGGTTTTTTACCAGCTGTATTTTCTCTAATTTATTAATATCCAGTCATATTGAACGATGATTTGTAGCACTACCAAAAAAAAAGAATTAATACTTCAAGGGTTTTCTGCATATCAAATTATGCAATTTAGTAGCAATGACTGCACTTAAATATGCTTTTTGAACCTATTGATTTTAATCAGAATAATTAGTATTTTCATTCATCATTCATCACTACTAGTAAGCTGTGTTGCTTTATATGATACATTTATATTTACCCATTCAATGAATGACATTGTATTTATTATCCGTTATATCAATCAACCAATTTCATCTTTTTGATTCGATACGTTTGACAATTAAATGCCTAAATTACAATTAAGCCACCTGAAGTATCGCCACAAAAAAAGCTCGTACAGGTCGACGAAGCACCACAATTTGGATCATTTTTTTGTGTTCATAGATCTCTGCATGAACCATAATATGTCTATCTGTTCAATTTAACTAAAATACATTGAACGCCAACATGATACTTGATAAAACACCTTACTTTATTGCGAATCAACTTAATTAATTTGATGCTAGTTTAGCATCAGCAGTTGAACCAGATAAATTTGAGATTAAACAACCCCTTTTAATAGTTTTGCATACCATGAGCTAATAATGGACGGTTATTATAGATACGCTACTCAAGGATGGTGAGTTAACTATAATGGACGAACGAGTCAATTAGCAGTATAAACAAGATATTAAAATCAAATATAGCAATTGAATGAACAAGAGATGATAAACCATGTAAATTAGCACATATAATTGTATTTTTTCAAGCGTTTTAAACTGAATACGCCTTTACTTTTGACCGATAATAAAATTGGTTTATTAGTAAAACCAATTAATAAGTAATTATTATGGTGTACTACCTTTGATAGTTGGTAGTGGTATACAAGACGACATTTTGTTTTCTTCTTCTTGGCTGTTGGCTACTAAATAGAAACAAATACTTTTCAAAAACTAAATAGACTAACATGATGACACTATGAAGAAAAAATCCCTTAATTCTCTTAATTATGCCACATTAAGAAAATAAGGCAAAATTTAAAAAAAAATAAGCAGTGATAATTTTCTTATTTTCCTTAATGTGGCACATGTTGTATTCCACCTACTAATATCATACGTTATCACCTTCTACAGTATCAATACATCTTACAATCTATTGACTACGACATGTATTGAAGTGCAAGTCTTGATATCGGATATAAGAAACTCCTAGCGTACCAAGTTTAATCCAGTAATTACCAAGAACGCTTGGTCCTCAATTATGACACCACATTATTTCATCCCAGCAGTTAACCAATCAAGTAGTTATCAAATCAACATCCAAGCATATTTAGCGCAGCATTGAAACAAGACAACTCACAAGCTCTGCAAGAACGGTTAAATTATGATTGATCCATTTCAATCCATAGATTACTATCAAACAGATCCAATGGTTCAATAATGCCTTAAATTACATCTCAGGATCTCAATGTCAAATCAATATACAGTAAAAGGCCATATTTTTATATCTAAAGAAACGATATCTTGTTTTTATTATACAGTTGAAGAACTGGTTCATGATTCATTCTCCTTTAATTGCATTCTTTTTTAAGTATTACTTATCAAGCATGAAAATATAGGGTGCAACAGGTAGTTTTATTGGACAAAAATATCATGTTTTCTGATGGTTTTCTCGATTCAAAGTCATTTGTGAAAGTAGAAGTATAAACTTTTATGCAAGATATATTTAAATCTATCATCATATATAATTGAAGATTAATCGGATCAATATTCACAAGGATGGAATTTTTTTCTTTGTTTTCTGCAGTGTAAATAATAGTTTATTATTTTGTAAAACTTAAAACTCATTATTCAGGGCTTAATTTCTGTATTCACAAGATAGGTCTTATTGACTTGCTACTCTGCATTTTTGTTTTAGCAAAAAAATTTAATTTTTCGTCGAGATAATCAACGTGATAGTTCTTATCACAGCTTAGAACCTATCGTAACGGGGTTCCCAAATTTATTTTAGAAGACGGACGAAAAATGATTCAAAAAACAAAATCGTTTAATGGCTCAAGAACTGCAAAGTAAGTTGACCTAAAATATTAAATAGCTTTTGTACAGTTTTGAATTTTGCATACATCTAAACAAAAATCGAAAAAACATTTCACATTAAATTTTGCGTAAAATGCAATTGGAATTTTGGAGGTTTTTTGAAAATAAACATCAATTTTTATAAGCATATTTGGAATATAACTAATTGAGGTGATGCACAAAAATATTATCTATCGATCAAGCTATTGCGAAATCTTCTAGCTGCATTTTTCGTAGAGAAAGCAAGATTTTTGTCCAAATTGTTTTCAGATTCAGAATTTAGAATGAGGGTATACAAGGGGAAAATGGAAGCCAGAGATGAAGGTATCTTTTTGTACACATTTTTAATGATATCTCCACGAAAAATTAATATTTTGAAGAAAACTAAATTGGACCCAAGAGAGCTCAACAAGCTCGATGACATAAAAAAAATTGCTACTCAATTTAACAGATATTTTGAAATCTATTACAAAAATGCCAAAAAAAAGGGAGAAAAAATAAAAGTGTTCAGAATTTCTTCATACTAAAATATGTTATAAAGCACTTCAAAACAATTAAGTTTTATTATTAAAACATATTAGTATAGCTTAATTTTTTGCAGAAATATGAAGCCTCAAAGTTTTCAATCCTTTAGCAGTGAAATACGCGTAAAAATCTGAAACATTAACATTGAAAAATTAATACCAATTGTAAAAAATAGGATATTTTTGGATACTTGTTTTTGGATTAAAGGTGAACATCTCAGGTACATTGGCATATAATTTTTTCTTGATGTTATTTAGTGGAAAAAAAAGTTGGGCAGGGATAAAAAGTGAGACCCAGTTTTCAAGGAAAAACTGTAAATTATATCTGTTTTTGAGGCTTTCATGAGATATAAAATGAGTTCTGGAACAGGTAAAATAATGCGACTAATTCATATCTGTTTAGCCGTGTCTAAGGCTTATTCTAAAAAGTATCCAGTATGAGGTTGGTTAAAGAAAAGATCGATGTTTAGTTACACACATCCCGCAAAATGAAGCGTTTATTCAATATTTGTTTGTCAATAATAATGCGTCTTGTTTTTGGTTCCAAATGATATCATTTTGAAAATTGGGTTGAGTTGTACGATATCGGTCAGGTGTAAAAGTCTCTGAAATTGATTCTGTGAAAGTGATTTAATTTCACCCTATAGAGTTTTTTTTTCGTTTTATTTCTCCTGAATACCTTTCAATATCCTAACTTTTGGAATTTTTTTTTTCGGCATTTTGCCTAAAACTATCTGTAAAGCATTCGATTTAATTGTTGCATTAGCTTTGGGTGAAAATCATTTACGTTTTTACATTTCAAATCACTCCCTAGTTATATTTTTAGTAATAAACCGATGAAATTATTCATTCACCCATTCAAAACACATTGGCTCTTATATAGTCTAATCCAATGAACATTTAAATGTGCCTAGACGTGAGAAACTGCCCAAAGGTTCCGACTTTATTGTCTTGTCGTTTGACAGTAAATTCACCAAATTCTCCCATTTGAAGGTATACTTGATGAATTATATGAATTGATTATATAAAAAGTCAAGTAACTACAGAATGCATCGATTGATGACTACAAAGAATCACTTGTTTTTTATTTAACTGCGCTGATCCCACCGCAATTTGTTGGTTTAATGACCGTTATCACGAGGGAGAACAAACGAGTCCAATCAAACGAAGTTTATCCCCATTGCATGAATATAAATAAAATGAGCTCTTTTCTTTTTCTTTTTCAGTTTGTATACGTCTTTTTTTATTTTTAATCAAAATCAATATAATAAGAGAAATCATTAAATGGATACTGCAAATCATAATGTTTTGCAGTTTGTGTCAGCTGCAGCCCAAGTTGTAAATATTGTATATATAATTATATCGCTTTTTCACTTTTTTTCTTTCCTTTCTCTTGTTACTGACTCTTATTTTTTTTTATTTATTTGTTAGTTTGAGACACAGGAAGTAGAAGATATGAAAGGTAAATACACTAAATATAATCAACAATAATCTTAACTAACAACATCTTAAAAAGTCTCTGCAAGTGGTAAATGATAGATTGAATTACAAAGAAATAAATTAGCTGGACTGATATTTGTATAGACTTGCGATACTCGACCGAAGCTATATTAACTAACAGTAGTGCTTGGGATATACCAGAAACAAATACGCATAATAATAATAACGATACAAAAGTTACTTCAGAGAAACCAGATGAAATTCGAGAACTTTTAGCAGAAGCAACAGGCGCAAAAATCGAAGAATCGATAACGACTACATCGAGCGATTCTTCTGTAACAAACGATACTAGCATAGAAGACAAATTAAAAAGTGTATTTCATCTCCCATCAAAAGAATCACTAAGAGGAGGTGAATAGATTTTACTATATTTGATATACAATTTCATTGATTATGTGGATTTTTAGAATGGCCTTGTTATATTGTTCAATCTGCTATTGTGCCTGGTTTTATGTATTTGACGGATAACCACATCTGCTTTTATGCTTCGTTACCCAAAAGCCAAGTAAGATTACTTCACATTATAAAAACAGTCTATAGTTAACCTGTACATATTTAGCTTGTTTTTCATAAATCTGGTTATTTATTATTAAAGAAAGCAGGAAAAATGAAAAGCAATTATGAACGTTATTTCTTTGACATTAACGACGATGTTTTAGCTTGCTTTGAAAACTCCACAGACTCTTATTCACCATTAGAAAAAATTGATCTCAAATATGCAATAGCTGTACGTCAATCAACCAAAAGAAAATACGGTTTTCGAATAGTTACAATGAATGAAACATGGCATCTTCAAGCGGATACAAATGCAGCTGTGATAGAATGGTAAAAAAAAGAAAAAAAAATGCTTATCTTCTTTTTTTTTTTGCGAATTGTACATTTGACTTTATTTTGGTAGGACAAATGCTCTTCAAAAGGCTATATTTAGAGCAAAGAATAATGGCAGCAGTTTAAAGATCACATTACCATTTGAAAATATTTTGGATATTGAACAAACAGAAGCATTTGAATTTCAAAAATTTCTGAAAATTAGAGCAGTTGGAATTGATGATAGTTTTGTAATGGATGAGGTGAGTGCCTATCATTTTAACGGCTCTTGTGTGCTTATTTGTTATATCTAGTATTATTTTGCTTATTTCTCGGATATTGAATCAACATTCAAACGATTGAAATTGGCATGGGAGATTTATTCTCGTGATTCAACAGTATCTGAAAAATTACATTCACTCACATCCGACCAAGATTCATCTAATAATTCGCCCTCATTATCGATATCTGATTTGTATGATGCCGATTCACAGCCCATCACAATTCCAGCATCATCTACAGGATCTATGCCAGCTCCAAAGCGATCCAATTCCGTTGTCGCCAATGCTCTCGCTGTTCCTGGAGCATTGAAAGATTTTCTTTATCTATCAGCATCTTCCAGTAAATCAACAACTAAATCTACAGTTTCTGATAAATTGCAGGAATCTTCTAGTTCAGATGATGATGATCAATCTGTTGGATGGTTAGATGGGAAGCGTCGATCTGGTATGAAATTGGTATATGGATTATTAGGAGTCAATTCAATAGCAGGTAGTTCATCTACTGCCTTGGTTACAGATGAAGACGAAGAAGAGGACGATGACGATGAAGAAGAGCATTACAGATTAGATACGGTCAGTAGCCCACGTGCAGATGAAGCAGAAGTTCTAGATGACCGCACCATGACCAATTTTCAAAAGTATTTTGTTTTACCAGAATCAGAAAAGTTATTAACAGGTGAGATTTCATACTGGTTAATACATACAATAGTTATTTAATGACCTGTTTTTCATAGTTTATCGATGTTCGCTTATGAAAGCATTGCCCTGTTATGGAAAGCTTTATATATCTCCCAACTACATTTCGTTTAATTCAAAGGGATTCGCCACTAAAGCCAAGGTAAAATAAAAGACGCCTTGATATAGAAACCAGTTTGCTAATCTAGTTATAGATGATAATACCTTTCCAAGATGTCATTCGAATTCAAAAATTAAGAAGCAGAGGGTATATCTTTCATTCACTCAGTATTCTTACACAAACCAAGAAGGAAATCTATCTGGAATTTTCATCAATCACTCGACGAAATAGCTGCTTTGCCAAACTATTTTTACAACATAAAAGAGCATTAGAAAGTCAAACTGAACCTGATCAAGCTGAAAAGTATGTTTGCACTAAACATAACCTCTTTTGAAAGTATTAATTTTTCAAAATTTACTAGGAAAATCAAGGATTGGGAAGCTCGATTAATGGAGGATGAGCAAAAAGACACAATTGGTCGAGTAATTCCTAATAACGCTAGTCTTCCTGTATTATCTCGCTTGCAAAGTGAAACTATTATATATAAAAAACCTGAGAAATCGCTTCATTTTACTTGTATTACAATTGGGACAAGAGGTGATGTTCAGCCATACATTGCACTTTGCAAAGGCTTAATGAAAGAAGGACATCGTTGTAGAATTGCCACACATGATGAGTTCAAAGATTGGATTGAAGAGCATGGTATTGAATTCAGAACTGTCGGTGGTGATCCAGGAGAGCTAATGGTATGATTTGTTGAATGTGGTTTGGATATTTTGGATATTTAATTGTTGGTTTTTTAGAGAATTTGTGTCGAAAATAACTTTTTTAGTGTTAATTTCGTTGTGGAAGGTCTTCGTTTAGTAAGAATCATATCAGTTTTTCTATTATGAATTTGTATACTTATTCTTTGTATTTACGTTAGTTCAAAGATTGGATTGATGAATTGCTTACATTATCATGGAAGGCAGTTCAAGGAACTGAAGTCATCCTTGAGAGCCCTAGTGCCATGATTGGAGTTCATATGGCAGAAGCACTACGAGTTCCTTATTTCAGATCGTTTCCAATGCCAATGACTCGTACCAGATCATTTCCTCATCCATTTGCTACACCCAACAATCCTAAAGGAAGATTATATAACGATATGACCTACGTTTTGTTTGATCATGCTGTTTGGAGAGCAATTGCAGCCCGTACAAATTCATTCAGACAAACAACATTGGGATTACCTCCAACAAGTTACGAAAAGTTGGAAGTGTGGAAGATTCCATATCTGTATTCCTTTAGCCCTAGCATTGTTCCCAGCCCATTGGATTGGTTAGATTGGATACATTGTACAGGATATTGGTTTCTCGATAATCCACAAACAGGATGGATTCCTGATCCAGAATTAAAGACATTTATTGAAGCTCAAGATACAAGACCTATTGTGTACATTGGATTTGGATCTATTATTGTATCAGATCCTCTTGAAATTACTCGTGTAATTATAGAATCTGTATTGTTATCAAATGTTAGAGCTATTGTATCTCGAGGCTGGTCATCTAGACACAAACAAGGTGCAGTCAATGAAGAAGCAGATATGCTTAGTAGGCATCCAGATACAATTATGAGTGTTCAATCAGTTCCTCATGATTGGCTATTCCCCAAGATTCGTGCTGTAGTACATCATGGTGGCGCTGGTACAACAGCAGCTGGCCTTAGAGCTGGTCGGCCTACTATCATCAAACCATTCTTTGCAGATCAATTCTTTTGGGGAGAAAGAGTAGAGGAAATGGGGATAGGTAGATGTATCAAAAACTTGACTGTAGATAACTTATCTGCTGCCTTGAGAGTAGTATCTACTGATGAAAATATGCTCAAGGTAGCTAATCGCGTTGGACAAAAGATACAAGCTGTAAGTTTATCAATTGATGTATATATGGATTTGTAATTAATATGTCCAATCGTAACAGGAAACTGGAGTGGATACAGCAATTCAATGCATTTATCGTGATATGGAACTTGCCAAATCTCGTACAATGTCGTCTATTCTAAGAACAAGCAAATCAGATGATGATTGCATGGCATCTAGCTTTGGAGAAGATCAAGATTGGACTATTATCGAAGATGCAGCTTCTGGATCTATATCTCCTGGCTCATGGAAACCTACAGATACTGAAGAAAGAATATAATATTTATATATATAATGTATACCAATTTTATTTCAAAACATATGATATAAATGAATGAATAAAAAACTATAATAATCAAAAAGAAACATCACCAAATCACCATATATTATTTACAAAAAGAGGGAAAGATAGTGTTGCATGAAATTCTTTAAGAATATGTGCAAATCTTAAACTGCGTGCATCCTTAAACTGGCCTCTGAAGTGATTGACTCGATGACATCTAAATTGAGTAATTCCTTGACGGTATATTCTAAAGAAGCTTCATATGTATAAACAATAATTGTATCATTGATGTGCATGTATTGTTTAGCTAATGCTGCAATACAATTTGACACACGAGCAATATCTTGTCTTTCTTCTTCGGTAATTGCCTATAATGAGTTAAGAATGTCAGTTTGAGTTGATTTTATTCAGTTAAAATTTCAAGCTTACATCGTTTTCATTAGAATAAGAAACAGTAGGATCTGATTCATCGCCAGTAATCTCAAATTTCTTATGAATCCAAATATATCCATTTAATCCAAGAATAACATCTATGCCACAAGGAAGAGAATGGAATTGTGATTTACAACGTTGAACAAGTACAGGAGGTACACATAAAAATGATCCATTTCTCAATTTACAGAATTTGAATCCACGGGTATGAAGACCCATGGTACCATCACCATAAAATGCTTGAACTTCGGCCTTAAATACATATCATTTAGAAAATGTCAAATCAAATTGATGTTTGTATAATTACCACTAAAACATCACCCTCGGAAAAGAATTGTCTCATTTGAAGTTCATCAGCTTCATTTTTACGTCTCTACTCTAGCTGTTAATATGTAATTACAGTTACTTTATGTGGTTTGACGTACCTGCACACCGCCTGGAAGACTGACAGAACTCAATAAAAGATTGGCATCTTGTCTAGCATTGGTATCTACTTTCCATCTTCTCATGGCAACCTAATATTACAAATTAATGCTTAGATTACTACAGATTTCAAATGCTAGTAAAAAAAAAAGAGAGAGCTTACTTCAGTAATACGACCTACAACGATATCACCAATTTCAGCAGTATAACGTGTTTTCAAAGGTCTAACAGACAATAATTTGTTGACTCTTTCTACTGCACCAGCAACAGATGACAAAACAGTGCCATCTCCGTCAGTGTAAGTACCATGACCTCTATTTAAATCAGTTGAATATTAATATCTGACATACAGCGAACCTTCTTGTATCAATTATACCTCATGAATTGTTGATCGGTTGTCACTGTCTCACCAGGATTAACCAAATGAACAGTTTCATCGTCAACATCCATACGATCATTCTTGACCTTGGTGGTTGGTACAGGTGATAATATCTTTAAATCCATGGTGCTTTATTGCGTTTTGATTAAAGGTAATAGTATAAAGAACAAAAAAATTTAACAGTACAAAGCTCGCTCATGTGTTTTTATCATTCACAAGCCACAGGTTATCAATCTCCTTTACAAATGTCAATTGATTTTGTTGATTTATGCAGACTCAAAGTCATTTAAAATTACTTACTGATAAACTCATAGGATATCTCATATTTTTATACAAATACTGCTATTATAGCATGCTCTAATATGTAATCAAATCGATGTTTTCGTTTTGAATTTGGATAAAAATTGATGCTTTCTTTACTTTTAATGCAGTTACTATAAAAAAATATTGTATTTTTTCTCAGAAATTTGTACTGAGCAAATATCTATGCTTTCAATTATATGGACAAATTTAAATTATTACATTTTTATTGAGTATATTCTATTCAATTCATCGATAAACATCATTGAAAACCATGAAAAATCCAATCATCGGGTATTGAAATATTTAACAAAAATCTGATCCAAAAATCGATGATCGATCCAAACTTTTTTGTTTTTGGCGAATATGATAACAAAGCATCAATGCAAGCTCAAACGCACTTCTAATCTCATCAATGTGAAAAAATACGGCACATCTAATAAATGCATTTACAAAAGCATCAAATCATTAATACAAGGGTTATACTCCTAAAACCTCAAAACGGTTTTTCGCAAAAAAGTCGAAATTATACATATTAAATCCTAATTTTTTTTATTGGAGATAATAGACTATGCTTTTAGGATCGTATTGATACTATATATGCATTAGTAAAATATTGGATTTTCGAGATGAAAAATTGAAATTTAATATTTCGAGGTCGAAACCCTTATGAACCCTAATCCGAAATGGCATGTTTTTTCATAACCAAATTTTTTTTTGGAAAACTGCAAAAATTTGTTCTATATAATGTATTTTATCTATTGGAAGTGATCCGGCGCAATTATAGCGCATAGAACGTGTTGTATCATGCTAAAATGAATGAAATTTTTGTGCGTAAATGTTGCCAATTGAGGGTATGAATATGAATTATTTAATGAATTCGGTCATGCCCTTATTTTTATACAAATGAATAGATAAAGGGGTATGATACTAATAGTTTTTAATTTATAGATTTCAAGTAATGGCTTTTAATTGAGTTCCATCGACTTTTTTTTGTCACACTAACGATTTAAGCAGCGAAATTTGCTTTATTGAGCAATACTGATCCTGTATCACTATGTTTTTTCAAACAAAAAAACTCCTAGTGTGCAATAACATAATTTAAAGGTAGCCAAGCACTATTTTAGCAAATATCAATTTTCCATCTATTCAAAAAAATACTTTGAATGGTATAATTCGCAGTATTTTCTCAGGTAAGGAAGCGGAGAATAAACGATGGTTCCAGCTCCTAAAAATATACCCATTTTCAGGATTAAATGATTTTTACAAACAAAATATGATAAGATACTATCATAATTAAGTTGTACTTTCAATTAAAATTAGTCGATGAGTTATGTTCTATTTTTTTCCGAAAAAAATTATGCTTATTTCTCATCAAAATACATCAAGAAAACTCGATGTCTGGCTGAACTACAAAATAATTCAGTTGTCAAATACTGTACAGGGAAGCGAAGAACTGATTTTCAATTATAAAGCCTTGGAATGAATGTAGCTATTGATCGCTTGCAAAATAAAACAGGTGACGCTATATTAAACCGAACTTCAGACATGATATAAAATGACATTAGATGAGTCAATGTTTGTAGAAAGCTTTATTTCGAGACCAACATTCCATATATAGATAAGATCATATCATGCTTTATTGTGGTATATTGACAAAATACGATTATACTCATGGAAAACAGCATGAGAAGCTACCTTTTAGTTCATGACGTGGTATTGTTCAGTCAATGTAATTGGTTCTAGGTAAGAAATAATTTTTTTCTTCTTTTTGACATTGATAGATATAGTTAAAAAAAAAAAAAAAAAAAAGAAAACCTCTCCCCTTTTTTTTTTCTTGATTGTATTTTACATCTAATTTTCACTATGGCTGAACAAACTGAGTGGCCCGCTAATAAGGTTCGTTCCACCTTTATTAAATATTTCGAAGATAATGGTCATGTTTTTGTACCTTCTTCTTCAACCATCCCTCATGATGATCCCACTCTTTTGTTTGCCAACGCTGGTATGAACCAAGTAAGTTTCGCAGTCGATTTGAATGTAATGAAAAAATTTACTTATTTATTCAATTTATAGTACAAGCCTATTTTCTTGGGTACTCTTGATCCCAATTCACCTTTGGCTAACGTTAAGCGTGCCTGTAATTCTCAAAAGTGTATTCGTGCAGGTAAACATCCTTAAAATTTGACGTGATTTTCTTTATTCTAAATTGTGGGATAATCGTTTTAGGTGGTAAGCACAATGATCTCGATGACGTTGGAAGAGATACTTACCATCATACATTCTTTGAAATGTTGGGTAATTGGTCTTTTGGTGATTATTTCAAGGTAATTTAGATTTATAATAGATTTAAAGGAAGATTTAAAAAAATGTACTAAATTCAAATTAGTTGGAAGCTACTAGATTTGGCTGGGAATTCTTGACCAAAGTTATCAGTCTTCCTGAAGATCGTCTTTATGTTACTTACTTTGGTGGTGATGAAAAGATGGGTCTTCCTGCTGATCTTGAAGCCAAGCAAATGTGGATGGATCTCGGTGTTGCTGAAAAGCGTTTGATTCCCGGCAGTGTTCAAGATAACTTTTGGGGTAAATTTTTATATAAATTTGGATTGCTTGAATTTAGTAGTTAATAATACTTGTTGATAGAAATGGGTGAGACAGGTCCTTGTGGTCCTTGTTCTGAAATTCATTATGATCGCATTGGTGGTCGTGATGCTGCTCATTTAGTAAACATGGATGATCCCAATGTTCTCGAAATCTGGAATCTCGTTTTCATGCAATTCAACAGAGAAATTGATGGTTCCCTTCGTTCTTTGCCCAATCAACATATTGATACTGGTCTTGGTCTTGAGCGTCTTGTTTCTATTCTCCAAAACAAGTATTCCAATTACGATACTGATTGTTTCACTCCCTTGTTTGATAAGATCAAGGAATTGACTGGTGCTAGAGATTACACTGGGTTGTTGGGTGAGGAGGATAAGGATGGTATCGATACCGCTTACCGTGTTGTTGGTGATCACATTAGAACTTTGACTTTTGCTATTTCTGATGGTGGTGTTCCCAGCAATGAAGGCCGTGGTTATGTCTTGAGACGTATTCTTAGACGTGGTGCTAGATATGTTCGCAAGTATTTCAATGTTCCCATTGGTACTTTCTTCTCTTCTCTTGTCGATACTTTGCTTGAGCAAATGCATGAAGCTTACCCTGAACTTGCCAAGAAGGCTGATGATGTCAAGGCTATTCTTGATGAAGAAGAAGTTGCCTTCTCCAAGACTTTGGATCGCGGTGAGAAGCTCTTTGAAGCTTACATGAAGAAGACCAAGGAATCTGGTTCTTCCGTCTTATCTGGTGATGATGTCTGGCGTCTTTATGATACCTATGGTTTCCCTGTCGATCTTACTCGTATCATGGCCGAGGAAAATGGTTTGGAAGTCAATGAAGCTCAATTTGAAGCTGCTCAAGAAGCTGCCAAAAACAAATCTCGTAAGGTCAAGGGTGGTGATAATGGCCAAGGCGTTGTTGCTCTTGATGTTCATGATCTCGGTGCTTTGGACAACAACAATGCTGTTCCCAAGACTGATGATAGCCACAAATACTTGTCTGGTAACGTTCAAGGTGAAATTAAGGCTATCTTCTTTGAACACAAGTTCCTTGATAGCACTGCTGATATTCCTGAGGATCGTAACTTTGGTCTTTTGGTCGATAAGACCAACTTTTATGCTGAATCTGGTGGACAAGAATACGATACTGGTTCCATTATTACTTTGGATGCCAATACCGAATTTGTTGTTCAAGATTGTCAACTTTATGGTGGTTATGTTCTCCATGTTGGTCATTTGAAATATGGTCAACTTAAGCTTGATGACAAGGTTGAACTTTCATTTGATGACTTAAGACGTTTCCCTTTGAGAAACAACCACACAGCTACTCACATTCTTAACTTTGCTCTTCGTGAAGTTTTGAAGGAAGATATTGATCAAAAGGGTTCTCTTGTTTCCCCCGAAAAGCTCAGATTTGATTTCTCTTTCAAGAACCCCGTCAATGTTAAGCAGTTGGCTGAGGTTGAGAAGATTTGTGATGATTTCATTGCAAAGAGTCTCAAGGTTTACTCCAAGGAAGTTCCTTTGGCTGTTGCTAAGGCTATCCATGGTTTAAGAGCTGTGTTTGGTGAAACTTACCCTGATCCCGTCCGTGTTGTCTCTATCGGTTTCGATATCGATGAGGTTACTAGTGATGTTTCTAACCCCAAGTGGGCCACTACCAGTATTGAATTCTGTGGTGGTACTCATGTTGTTAAGACTGCTGATATCAAGTACTTTGTTATTCTTGAAGAATCTGGTATTGCCAAGGGTATCCGTCGTATTGTTGCCGTTACTGGTGATGAAGCTGCTGCTGCTCATCGTAATGCTGAGGAATTCGTTGGTAAACTCGATAAACTTGAAAAGTTGAGTGGTGCCGAGCTCGAGGCTGAATTAAAGGTCGTTTCTAAGGAATTGGATGCTGCTGTTATCTCTGCTGTCGCCAAGGCCAACTTCCGTGATCGTTTCACTCAAATCAAGAAGGTCTTTGATAATGCTGAAAAGGCTCGTAAGGCTGAACAAGTCAAGGAAGCCAGTGAAGCTGTCAAAAAGTACTTTGATGCTAATCCCGATGCCCAATTCCTTGTTACTGAATTACCTGTTGGTAACAACTCTAAGGCTTTAGGTGGTGCTATTAATTATGCTAAGGCTAACTTGAAGGATAAGGCTGTTTATGTTTTGAGTGGTGATAAGGCTAGTGGTCGTGTCGCACACAACTGTATCGTTGGTAAGAGCTTGATTGAAAAGGGTTTCAAGGCCTCCGAATGGGCTACAGTTGTCTGTGAAAAGGTTGGTGGTAAGAAGGGTGGTAAAGACGATGCTGCACAAGGCTCTGGTGACAAGATTGATGGTTTATCTGATGCTTTGAAGGCTGCTGAGGAGTTTGCCAAGTTGAAGATTAGTGCTTAAATATAACATTTTTCTTTTTTATAAATAATTTTCATTGTAATAAATTAAAAACACATCATTTTTTTAGGTTTAGTACCATTTACTGTTATACTTTCAATTTTTAATATATATGAGATATTAGCAATGGTTCTAAAATTAAAGTTTAGATGATTGTTACAATGCCTGTACCTGGTTTAGGTTACATTGCTCAGCATCTGTTTTAATGACGAATGCTATATCTATTGGTAAAAAACAGCGAATCAAAAAAACAGTTCAATTTGAATCTCCGGTATCATAGATTTTGATCTCTTTTTAATTTAAAAGATTATTACTTACCGTTGAAAGCAATTTAAAAAGAAAGAATTTATAATTTGATAATTTCTGGCATCTGAATACATTTTCATATTATTGTTTTTGAAAAGAACCTGCTTAAATAGCTAGAAACTACATGTGTTTCAAGATAACGTAAGACAATTGGACGGCCATTTGACAGACAATAAGCACGAAAACATTGCGGGATATTTTGCATGCTAGTGGTTTTTGAAGCAAGCTATGTTTTATGATAAAATTCTCATGGTTTTACGCAAATATTCATTAAAATAAAGTAAAACCTACATATTTATTCATGTATTTCGATAAAGAAATTTTTGAAAAAATACGAAATCTAGATCAAGAAATGGAGTCATTTTTTCTTAAAATATCGTTTTGCCGGAGGTAAGAGAGTAATTGAATATAAACATGTGTACCTATAAATAATGTTTATACTAAAAAGAAACATGTAATAGTGATTGGATATGGTTTTTTTCACTCAGATTATTGGATTGAAACTAAAGGAAATTTTTTGCTAAAAATCCCTCATTTTTCTTTTTGATCAGTGACACAAACATAAAAAGAACCGTGCATTGTTTCTTGTCCCGCATTTACCAAGAAGAAGGAGTCATAAAAACTGTGAGCTGTTATCGTGAGAAAAGATAAAGAAAATCAGTTGGTTTATACGGAGAAAAAGCAGAAAAGGTCAAGTTATATAATTTCATGAAAACAGGGTCTAAATATGAATGAAATGTCTGAGACATAAAAGAAAGCAATTATATCATTAGCATAACGACAACTCCGGTTTCTTCATATTTTCATCTAGAACTCATTTGAAAGAAAGACGACATTTGCTCGTCTGATGCATCTTTTTTTTTTTAAAAAAAAAAAATAGATCTATGCAAGATTTTTAGTAGATGTTTCTTGTGCAATTTTATTTCTTTATATGTTAGTATATTAAAAAAAATTTCTGGATAAATACAAACAAAAAATTTGTAGATTTCTCTCCGTTTAAATCAAAAGATCAGCATTGGTTAGTTGAAATATTTGGTACAACCAAATAACAAATGGTAATGGATATCGTTCTTTGTTTGTTAAAAATATCGAAATCCGTCAAATAGAGAAAGCTTTTTGGTAGATAAAAAGCGCGCTAGTTATTCAAGATCTAGAAAGATCTGATAACCAGAGAAATGCAGTTACATTCGAAAATGGATATATGTGCATCACAAGGGAAAGAAAGTTCATCTATTTCCCGGAGAAGAGACCGAAGATCGGTCAATAGGATGAAAGGTTTGCATCAATTCATTGGCTATGATCGTGGGAAACTTGTTTGAAGCGGCGGTTGCCTCTTACCTATTTTCCCTCTCATCATTGAGTTCCAAGTACACATGTTCCAAGAGTTGAACTGTAAAAAAAAAAAAAAAAAAAAAAAAAAAAAAAAAAGAATAAAAAAAAAATACAACATGTGAAAGGGATAAACTTGCCTTTCTTTTCTCTATCTTTACTTTTCCATCTTTTTAGAAATTTAAAATTTCTTTTCTTCTTTCTATTATCAAAAATAAAAAAACAAAGAATAATATTATAATCTAAGCCTTGCCTCTCATGGTTTGCGCCACTACCAACAATAACTCAATTAATAGCATGACACATATTATCAACGATCATAGAATGGCACCTAAACAAGAATCTGAACAGGAAGAATTGGAAGCAGCGAATCATGATCAAGATTTTGATATGGCAATGGAAGAAGATGAGGATTCTGATGAAGATTCATCTCAAGATGACGGTGACACTTCTACTCCTTCTTCAGTTGCATCTTCTTCAAATAACAACACTAATAAGCGTCCTGTAACTCAGGCTTTGTTTCTTAATTTTACTTCTGATTTGTCGCCCCAGAAGATGAAGAAAAAGTCAAAGCCAAAGAAGCAAACAGCCTATCGAGTAAATGGTGTAAATATTCTGAACAGGTAATATCCCCCTTTTTTTAATGAATTAATTAAATCCCAATCTCTTAGTTTACGAGAAAATGTTAACCCGAATTCCTTTTTGTAGAAATAATTTGGATAGTAAAACCGCAATTGAAAGAATTCAACGTCGTAGAGAAAATCACAATCATGTTGAACGTCGTAGAAGAGATAATATCAATAATACAATCTTTGAATTATCAAGTGTTGTTCCAAATGCTATTCAACCTGGCCAAAAACCAAATAAGGGCAACATTTTAAAGTTATCCCTCGATTACATTAAGGTAAGATAAAAGAAACTTGTTTAATAGTAAACTAGCGTCTCATACCTTTTTCATTTCTTCTTGAAGGAATTACAAAACCAAAACGCTGCTCTAAAAGAACGTCTGAGTCACTTTTCACCATCTCATACTTCATCTATTTCACCTCCCCTTGCCACTGCCTCCCTAACAGCAGCCCCCATGGTAGCATCAGTTGATGAATTAAACAACAATACAGACTATCATCAATCTCCATCTGCTCCCAATTCACCTCGCTATATACGTAGTAACACAACATTTACCCAGCAGAGTGTATCAGTCCCATCCTCTCCGCTTCACATGAAAGAAGAAGGTATTTTGAATACATCTCTACCTAATAATTTACCACCACCTCTTTCTTTACCTCCTCAACAACAACAACAACAACAACAACCTCATCAACAACAACAGTTACAAACTGTCTTTTCATCCATGTCTGTTTCTTCAAATCCTTCATCTGCTGCTTCAACTCCCACATTAATTAATAACAATAACTATTACTCTTCTTATCCTTCCTCAGTCTTTATTCCTCAACCACCTCAATTATTTAACAATAGTAGCAATCATGTAGTTGCCTACAACAATAACAATCATCAGCAGCATATTCACCATCCTCTCCAACAACAACATCAACAACAGCAACAACATAATGATAATAATATTGATCCTAATTCGAAAGCTCATCATCCTCCTCAGCAAAATCTTCGACCTCTTTTGCCTGCTACAAAGTCTCCCCACCCACCAGCGATTCAAAATCATCAGACTGCATTTTTGCCTGCTCTTCGCATGAGTGGCTATGAAAAAATATATGGCAACGTTTGTCGTTATTAAATTCTTTAAAAGAATCTTATATCTTGTAAATACCAAACTCTTTTTCTTTCTTTCCTTTGATTTTCTCTTGATTTTCACCTATCTCTCTTTCCCCCCCCCCCAAACTTTCATATGTCAAATTTGTATGAATTGATTTTTTTTTGAAATTGCATTATATAGAAATAAATAAAAAACCATTGTTTTACTAAATTTGGCCATGTTTGAAGAATAAAATGCAACACATGCTTTTAAACTTTCCTGTTTTCGTTGCCATATATTGATATTTTATGGGAGATTTGGATTTTATATACAATAATAGATTAGTGTAGATCGTAGATTTCTCTTGCTTTTTTTTCTCTATTTGTCTTTTTCTACATATATATGTTTTACAAAAATTAAAGAAATAAAGCTCGAAATGCTTTAAAATGGAAATTTTGTGTTTGTAAATAGATTAATTTTGTATATACTAGCTTTTTTTTATTTTTTATGCAAACAAATTCAATTTTTTAAATTGTAGTGGTAAACAAATCATCAATAATACCTAACAAAATTAAGGATTCATAATTTTATGATGACTTTTTTTGATATTCATCATATTTGCTAAAGCTGATTAAATTAATATTCAAAATCTGGGGGGTTTTTTTTAAAAAAAAAAGAAATAGAACACAATGTTATTTGTCTGAAATGGCAATGGCAATTTTGGTCTATGAAAGGTGTCATTTCATTGCAAATGTTACTAATCTTTATTATTCCTCTTTCTATAAATTAAATGGTATGTATCCATAAACTCTCACAGTATTGAATCGAGTTACGGCAAATATTTAAAGGATATGTATCTTTCCTCTATGGGCGATTGATATCTGTCCGAAGATAAACGAGTTAGTATCAGAATATAATTGCACTTGTTTAGGATACTGACTAAATATTGAGCTGGATTATGTAATACGAATAATGAGCACTGAAGGTATGGCTCATCGTAAGTTCTTGATAGGTTATCTGGACAAGATCATTAGAGTTAGGAACTGTAATGAATGATGCATATCAACTTTATTTCAATTATGGAATAAGGTGGAGTGATTCTATTATATATTATATTTAGTCTAAGATGATGTGGTATTATTTAAGCAGAGTCAATGTAAATCTTTACCTGCGCTTCACATTGGTTTTTTCTTTTATAAAGAATATTCTCCCATTTAATCAATCGTCAAAGGATATTCTATCTATTTAACTTTGCCTCCTCCTTGTCGGAACTGGTTCTGGTCAATCTATTCCCATCAAAACCTCCTACAACTGGTCTTCCAACTAATGAAATCAAGATTTAATTACCGAATGTTATACCCTATATCCGCGCTTCTAAAACCTATAAATACCTTATCTATATTTACAGTTTGACATCTTCATCCTTTTTTCCTTATAAATATACTCAAATGAATATATCTAGTTTTAATTGTATTTTAGCTGATTATCTTAAGTATATATATAAACAGCACTAACCTAAACATGGACCTAAAATCGATTGTAAAAAATTGGGTACCTAAATGAAATGTTAATTTTGTTTGTATTCACAAGATAGATTAACCTCAAAGTTACTCTGTATTTTTTGTTTCAGCGAAAAGTGTTAGTTTTTCGTCGAGATAATCAAAACAATAGTTCATATTACAGCTTAAACTAGGAATGGGCTTCGATTCGAGTTTGAATCGAGTTTTAACGGAAACGGCCATTCGATTCGAGTTGGAAAACGGCCCGTTCTTTTGTAACCCAGATAAAAAACGGGGTGGGAGCAAGTATTGGTTTGCCTTAAGGAGGCTGTTAATAGCAACCTTGTCAAGTTAATATGGGATTATGAATCGATAATAGCATATTTGACAGTTTCACAACTTGAAGTATTTTTTCAATCCTGTTTTCGAGCTTAGCTAACAAAAAAAGAAAAGAAGAAACTCGAATACCCTCATTCGAGTTTGCATAAAAAACGGCCCGTTAAAGCAGTCAAACTCGGTTAACCGTAATACGATGCGTTGTTTGTGAAATCCTAGCTTAAACGTATGATAGCTGAGTTCCAAAACGGATTTGTGAAATCGATTAGAAAATGATCAAAAAAACAAAATCGTTTAATGGCTCATGAACTGCAAAGTAAGTAGACCCAGCGTACTAAATGGTTTTTGCACAGTTTTATATTCTGTATTTATCTAAATAAAATTTAGATGAATGTTCCACATCAAATTTTACGTAAAATGCAATTGAAATTTTAGAGGTTTTTTGAATATATACATTACTTTTCATAAGCATATTTTAAATATAAATAATGGATATAATGCGCAAAAATTTTATCTATCGATCGAGCTATTGCTGAACTTTCTAGCTCCATTTTTCATAAAGAAAACGAGATTTTTGTCCATTTTTTTTCAAATTCAGGATTTGGGACGAGGGTATACAGGGAAAAATTGAAGCTAGAAATGAAAGTATTCCTTTGTACACATTTTTTAGGATATCTCCACGAAAAATCAAGATTTTGAAAAAAACTAAATTGGGTCCGAGAGAGCTCAGCAAGCTCTACGTCATGAATGTAAAAAAAATACAGTTCAGTCTAACCAATATTTTGAAATCTACTACAGAAATGCCAAAAAAAATAAAAAAAAAAATAAAAATGCCTAGAATATTTTTATACTAAAATATGTTATAGAGCGTTTCAAAACAAGTAAGTTTCATTATTAGAAAGTGTTAGTATATCTTAATTTTTTGTAGAGATATGAAGCCTCAAAGTTCGTTTTTAACTTTTAACAGTGAAATACGCGTAAACATCTGAAACATTAGCACTAAAAAAATTATACCAATTGCTAGAAATAGGATATTTTTGGAAACGCGTTTTTAGATTAAAGTTAAACATCTCAGGTACATTGGCATATAATTTTTTCTTGGTGTTATTTAGTGAAAAAAAAATTGAGTAAGGATGAAAAGCGAGACCTAGTTTTCAAGAAAAAGCAGTGAATTTTACGTGTTTTTTGATATAAAATAAACGTAGGAACAGGTATCATGATGTGACCAATTCATATAATTTTTGAACAATTACACTTCCTTCATTAGCATTATAAGCATTTCAATTGCTTTTTATTAAAGCTATATGTATTACAGATAAATGAAAAATTGTTTAATAAAGACATAATAGCATAGGTTATACATGACATATATACAATTGTGATCAATAGCAGTAAATGATAAATTGTGCTAACTTGATGAAATAAATAACAATATTTGAAAGAAAACCTGTAGACAGTCTAGTAAAATAAAAAAAAAACGAGAGTACACATATATAGGGCATATTAGGTGAATTACAAGGGCTATTCTGGTTTAGTCATTAACAGGCCTCTCTTTGTCTGGTTTCTTTCTCTACGTAACTCTTTCTCTTGTTGTTTCTTGTTATTGTTGTTGCTATTGTTGTTGGTACTCTTTTTGGTACCATGTACAAGTTGAATTTGATCAGATAATGCAACAATCATGGGTGTACTTTGAGAGGATTGAACAATAAATGGTTCTGGTATATTTAGTAGTGTATCTGTTATGGGATCTATCATTTCTGTCCGTTTACGAGGTGTAACCTCATCATTTTCTTCAATGGGAGACATGCATGGATTACGCATATTAAGTGGTGATGTTGAGCGAGTTTCTAATGGGGGTCTATTATGATGATGCTTTGTCATATTACTATTAGCAACCAGCAGTTTCTTGTTGGGTAATTCGTTTAATCTTAATAAACGTAGACGATACAAAATTTGATCGATTGATAATTCTACTTGTAAATGATTTTTGATAATTGACATTTCTATATTTTTAATGTTTTAATAAAACAGTTTATGAATGCCAATTTGTAAACTTACTAGTCCAAGTTGCTCGCTCTCCACGTTGAACACAATCTACGACATATTCAGGGGTTGGATTTGTCAAAACTTTGAGGAAATCAGAATAACCAACTTCAGGAACGATAGTAATATCACCAGAATATTTTTGCGACATGATGGATTGTATTTTATAGAAAAATGAGGGTAAAATTCCAAGCTCTGTCAACTATAGATAATAACGTATTAGCTGTTTGGCCAGAGAAATATGAATGTATAATATATTTACCTGTGTACAACGATGTTGTGCCTCTGTTTTAGCCATGTGCATACAAAAATTGGCAGCTTGTCTTAATTTAGAAGGTGTATTTGCCTTTTGTAGAAAGGGAATGACATGTGGATTAACTTGACAGACGATAAAATGGTTTACATTGAATAACTCTGAAAGCTTGTTCATTGGCAGATCACTACAACATGTGAAAAATACATTAGTCTTATAATTGTTATTTTCATGTGATGCTATCTTACTTTTCTACAGAGCCATCAATATATAATTGATCTATATTGTTTTAGTATTTTGCAGCATTTTATATTAGAGTTATTTATCGTACCATTTGGATTCCATGGAGTTACTTTTCCATTCTTGTCTTTTGAGAATAATGGAGTAGATCCATAAAATACAGGGACAGCACAAGATGCAGCACTATATCATATAAAATTGATTAATATGGCAATATAATTTTGGAAATGCGAACTTACACTGCAGACCAAATAAGCTAGATAGAGCAAGCAAGTTAGTACATGTCTATTATCTAACTATTCTTTTGTACAAACCACATCAGGTGCTGTTATATAGTTTAATAATCGAGGCATATCGTACAATGTAGATGAGCTCACTGTAATATTTAAAATGAAACGAGTTCTGTTAAATGCCTCCTGAAATGTCATGTCACCTAGATTAGCTCTCATTGCTTCTCTAAGAATTTCAACGTCAAATATTTGTTTATTTATCATAAGACGATGAAGACGGGCATAAGGTGTATCAGGAAACCCATCTCTTTCAAATACATCCTAATAAGAAAAGTAAATGTTGGTCAAATGAAACACACTTATTTTTATAGCAACTTACTAGGCGAACCAATGATGGATCAAACATCAAAGGTAATTCATCATTAGTCTTTGTACAAACGAGTGATGCCATAATGCTGCCGCTCGATGCCCCTGAAATAATGCGAGGTAACAATTGAGCTTCATGTAAGCATTTGATAACACCGATATGATTTAAGCCTAAAAATTTATACATATCATACGGTGTAAATACATGAAACGCACATGGAAACATTGATAACGCACCTAATGTACCACCGCCACTTAATAATAAAGCTGTACGTCCAAAACTTTGTCGAATGTTCATAAAGAAATCATGCTTTGCTTTTAAATCCAGATTTGGATCATTATTGGGATCTGCAGGTTCATCGCATATCCAATTCAATTGCTTTACAACTTCTTCGATATATTCAGATGTTAAATCTTTTGTTCCTACACGTGAATATGAATAGAGCTATGTATTTATAACAACAAATAATTAAACAAACTGAATATAATCAAACAATCTTGTTTTTTTTTTGGTACCTTTGGATTGCCCATATCACCTAAATTTCTTGCTAAACTTGTTCTTAAAGCGAAAATCATGGCTGATTGGCCTTTATTGGTCTTTCTAATATTTCTTAATTGATCAAGCCTTGCTTTAACAAGCTCATAGTCATAATCAGGAGATGCCATTTCTCTTTTCCATTGATCTAAACCATCAATTTCGTCTAATTTTGTAGCTGAATCACACCATTCTTCATAAGTCGATGCTACTTTCAATAAATGTTCATAATATGATTTTGAATTATTGTTGGATACAATTCGATCGTATAACTTTTTTTTTTGAAAGATTGTTAGAAATATCGTCTTTTTTTTTTTTTTGCTTAATACACTATAATTACAGTTGGCCATAAACTAGTCGATGTATTGATTGTCTCTTTATCTTTATTCATATATATTATTAAATAGATATCGAAAAAAAGAAAGAGGAAAAAAAAGAAGAGAAAGAGAATAATGAAAAAAAAAAAAAGATCTTTATTGCTACTACAGTTTTTCACGTGCAAATCATCATCATCATCGTCAATAATCATCTTTAAACAGAGTGTATTTATGTATGATTTATTTTTCCGAGTTTGTTTTTTATATAGTGGCCATGATTTCTTCATCTTCTTGCAAATCTTGCTCTTCTTCTAATTCATTTGACTGTACATTTTCAGCTTCTAAAGGCTGTTGTTGCTCTTGTTCTTGTTGAGCTTTTAAAGCGGCTTCTTCTTCTAAATCTTTTAATCTTTGCTCTTTGGAAATACCAGATAAATATTTCCATTTAGGAATATCTGTACAAACTTGCTTCATGTTCTTTGCTGCAGGTGTGTACCATGTATCCTCAATAACGTATTTTCTAGAATAACGAAGGCAAATTTCAGTTCTGAAATTCTCATATAATACTCGATTATGCGTTCTCTAAAAATGCAGAACAAAATGTGTTAAATCTAATGAAACAATTCTTGTTTAATGTATATTCTTACCTCTCTTGTACGATCATGGTTAGCGTATTTATGCGATTGATGAATCAAGAAATCATTAGGCAATACAAAATAATCAACACCAGAGATGAAAATCTCATAGAGACAAGCAGCTTTATTAGCACCGTATCCAATGAATCTTTCGTCACACCAAGGAGTACCTTCCTTCTTGTAGATAACATAAGGTTCATAACTGAATTCGTACTCAGTGACAGGATACATTTCTGTGGCAGTGTACCAATGAGAGTAATTGGTTGCGCCATGCCCACTCACCCATGAACTATGAAAACTATCGAGCTTCATATTTTCAACTTGCTTGATAACTTGGCTTTTCTTTGTAGGGAAAGTTTTCCAATCCATGCCATCCTTTTGATTCAAATATTCAAATGCAGGAACAACAATAGCAGTTTTACCTGCAGCCAGCATTTGACTGATTGTGGGGTTACCAAAGATAGTCTTTCGGAAGTTTGTACAGAGATGGAAATCAACATCGAGCATCATTAAATAATCGGTGCGAGTAAATAATTTAGCTGTGTTTCTCCACATATTAAATTGTCGATCAAATTTATCGATAATCAAGTGAATATCTACATACTTTTGCATGTCAGGATTTGAGCTATATATTTTGCCTAATTCTTTAATAGTAGCTATTTTCTCTTCATCATCTAAAACGTGAATAGCAGCTGAGATAGGACCTACAAAAAAAAAAAAAAATTAGATAAAAAGTTTTTCCGTTATTAGATCCTTTAGAAACAAACCTTTGTAATTTGTTGCTAATCGAGAAAGTACATGGAATCTATTTCTTGTAACCAATGTTGCCAATGTAATATCTTGAGTCTTGACAATATGAGAGGCTTTGAAATAATAAGGCGTAACATTATCTAAACCCATGCTACTCGAGAATATTTTTGACTTTATGATTTCTTCTGATAATTTATGATTGATTTCACTGCCTGCTCAAAATTTTAAGGGTTAAACATATGACGTTTTATACATAAAACAACGAAAAAACTTACCTTTTGAACCGGGCCATGTAACTTGATTGGTATATTCAACATCCTCTGCATCTTCTTTGATGTCTGATTGTTGCAATTTTGGCTTGGGAGCAGAGTATGAGGTAGAAGATGCTTCTGATTTCAAGACATCTTGCGGTTTATTAACAGCCAATGCTTCCATGCTATTATGTCTATTCATGTTGTTATTTACATGGTGAGATGAAAAGTAATGACTTGTAGTATAGCATATAGAAATCAAAACGTAAACTAAAATAGCATACTTTGCTAATCTAGACACTTTTACTTTTGATTCCAAGCGCATTTTATATATATTTTATTTAAGGAAAGGAGAAATGCTGCTTTGTTTATACAAGGAAAAAAAAGATGAAAAGAAGAAAGACAGGGAAAATTTAACAGAAATTTATATAAACAACGGGAGTGAGATGCACTCCTTTCTTCTATTTCTCAATAAATTATAATAAATTTCCAAGTGGTAGCACAATCCTATTAATTACTTTTCCAATAAAAACACTAGTTTAATTGATCGAAATCTTGTACAACAAACAGAATAAATTGATACAGTATTATTATATGTACATTCATCATAATGACTTTTTCGTTTATTTAGCATAATGACCATAGACCAAATCATATCCATCAAATTCATACAAAATACGGTTAGTACGCTTATAACCATGCAATGCACTCATGGATCGTACCATATGACTATGACTATGATGCTCTTTATGATGAGATGAAAAGTAGGTAACAGTAAATGATGAGGGATCAAAAACATCCAAAACTTGAGTAATCAATGCTTCCACTGGACTTTGTTCACCTGCGTTGGCATGAGATTTCTCAACAGGTATATTAGTCTCAAATGAAGCGTAAGAACATTCATTTTCTGGAGTAACATGGAAATTAAAATACATGTCATCCCAAATAGCATTGCTAGAGTAACCACAAGGTTCAAACAAGTAACTATCGAGAGTGGCCATTGGATAAAGTTTATCAATACCGGTTTGTTGATCGACCCATTTGCCCCCGGGTATACCACTAGCTGTTTGAGAAGGATCATGGTAAAAATTCTTCATTTTTTCTTGATTGAGGCCTGTCATGTGGATCTCAATAGTTTGGTCTGGATGAAAATGACCTGCGTTACCAAAAGGGGAAGGATCTTCGGTGTCGGAGGTTACGGGAGTTGAAGCGCCGCTTTGAATTTCGTGTTCCTGCATTACACCACGCAAATGAGGTGGAATAGGGCGAGAAGTGGGATGATGCAAAACATCATCAGAAGGCTTGGTCATATAAAGATGCCATTGATCTTGACGCTCTTTACCAACAATGTAGGAAGACCCAGCATCTTTAACTAGAAAGTTAATATAACGTAAAAGTAAGGAAATACAAGTGAAACTCACCAAAATATTTATCTAAAAACTTAACTTCATCTTCCCAAGAACGATGAGGACCAATTTGACGTTCTGGGAACATGAAAGCTTTTCTAGAATAGAAAACTCTCCACACCTTTTCAAATCCACAATAGTTCTTGGCAATTTCTAAAAGTCTAGATACTGCTAAAAGTAGGGTGGTAGTACCACATGTTTTCAGGATAATTTTGTGAGGGTACACAAACATGGATGATTCACTAATATTAAAAACATAATATAAATAAAACAATAGTACTTTCATCTTTTTATGTCTTTTTTTTTCAAAAAAAAAAATCCTTCCTCCAATTACCTTAACAAATAAGCATCCACATGTTTGTTGGAAATTACATTTAAAACAGTACATTTAACCAATGCCAACATTTTATCAAATACAGGTCTAGGAATGACACGAAGACCAGTCTTTCCTTCTACAGGAGCATGGCTTCTTCTTCTTTGATTACGAACACAATTGACATCATCCTCAGATTCATCAGAAGATAAGTTTTGATGGTCCTTCAATCTTTCAGGTGAAGGTGAAAACCAAATCTCCAAGAGCTTTTCGGGACCTTCAAAAGCACCCTCTTGTGCAGAGTAGTTTTCACCAGCAGTAGGAGTCGTAGTAATGGTAGAGTTGTTGGATAAATTGACCATAAATTGGATATGAGAGAAATTTATTTGTATTACGGAGGTCGAAAAGGTATTATCTGTACTGCTTTGAGCACAAAAGGTGAAAGAGGAAAACTTGTATCAACGGCTTCTAAAGAGATGTTGGGCTAATCACTGCGACGTTAAATCAAAACGACCAGTATATGAAATTCTTTAAAGATTTTTTGTTGAAAAAAACTACAAAAGAAGAACTTTTTTTAAAAACAGTGAAAAAGAAAGAGGAAAAGGGAAAAGGAAAAACTTTGCCTAGGACCAAAAAATTTTCATGGCTTTTGTTCGAAAAAGTTTTATAAATGTGTTTAACAAACTATTCCATTCGTTGCTATGATTGGATTACTGAATGAACGTCGTGACTATGTAACCTCTTTTATCGGGTCGTTTTTGTAGTTTCCCGAATTCGGGAACCTGGAGAAGTAACGAGATCTTGCCTATTTTCATCTTGACATCTATGTCTTTTCAGACGAAATCTATTGTTTTTTGTTGGTTTTTTTGTTGGTTTTGGTATCTGTCTAACTAAATCTAACTATTGCTCGGAGGAAATCTCGATTACTTGCTCTGGGAATGGAATTGGGATGGAACCATAGAGAGGGGATACATTTGCTGAGTTTCACCGTTTGATTCTAAATCAATGAAAACCCAATGAGTTACAATGTTGCATTTTTACAAATTAAGAAGGTATCGAATATAGTAAAATGTTAAACAGACTGCTTTTCATAACAAGTGGCTGGCAGAATGTGCAAAAAGACATCCCAATGCAAATTTATTTTTTCTGTCAACATACGCTTCTTGAATACAACATCTTCAACACATTACCATGGCAACAGAAGTCGCATTATCAGCCTCCAGTACAGACAATACTATCTATGTTTGGGATATCCGATCTGGATCCAATCTGTTTTCATTCAAGCAAAGTATGTCACAAAAAGGTGGTCTTGCATTAGTATCAAAACCAGGTGCTAGTTTTCAAATTGGCTCCATTGTCACTGCTCAAACTGATCGTGCTATTCTCAATGTATATCAATGGCAGCGCGATCAAGTTCTTCATAAAATGACTACTGCAGAAAAGATGGTGAGCGTCGCATCATCAAATCAAGGCCAATATTTAGCTGCTGCTACTGTCAGTGGAAAAGTTTATTTATGGCATGTGCCTACTGGACATTTAATGCGTGTTTTCGAAGCTCATTACCGTCGTATCACTCGCCTTGCTTTCAGTAATGACGATTCAACTTTATTAACTGCTAGTGAAGATGCTGCTGTCAATGTATGGTTATTAGCCCATTTACTTACACCTGTCAGTGCCGATGGTTATGAAGATATTACAGCTCGCCCTGCTCCTTTATACTCTTGGTCTGACCATACTTTGCCAGTATCTGATATTTTCATTGGTAATGGCAATTCATCAGGTGCTCGTGTATGTACAGCTAGTTTAGATCACACTGTTAAACTTTGGGATCTTGCTACAGGTCAGCTTTTAACCACCTTTTTATTCCCCAAAGCTGTCTCCAGCGTCATTATGGATCCCTCCGAAACCACTATTTTTGCTGCTTGTGAAGACAAGATTTATTCTGTAGATTTATACAAACGTCGTCAAGATCAATCCTATAAAATCAATACTGTGGAAAGTTTGGGCGGTATGAGTCGAGTTGAATCAATTGGCATTAAATCAACTACACCTACTTCAGCAGATCAATCAAAGACACCCATGTTAGGATCTGTGTTTGTTGGTCATACAGGCGGAATCAATTCACTCACATTATCATTTGACGGCACTATTTTGATCTCTGGTGCAGAGGATGGTAATTGTATTGTTTGGGACGTGTTGAGTAGACAACCTTTACGTAAATTCGAATCACACAAAGGGCCTGTCAGTCATGTTGCTTGCTTTTTAAGACCTATTGAATTACATCCTGATGCAGCTACTCAAAATGTCACCCCAATGCCTTGGAAACAATTAAAACGTGCTATGCCTACAACAGAAGAGGAACATCGTGATTATAGTCAACAAACTATTCAAAATACAAGCATCGATTTAAATGCTCATCAACAATTAGTAGAATCTGGTCCTGCTAATTCTTCCCTTACAACTGAATTAAAACCTATAAAGGAAGCATCAAATGCCATTAGAGACATGAAGGTATAAAAAAAAACGGTTGTTTGATAATTGAAATATAATATTAACTCTTTTTTTCTTAAAATAGACTGATGATTCAAGCGCTGGTTTACAGAATCAAGTAAATGCACTCCAAGCAGAATTAGTCCGTTTAAATGAGCATCATTTAAAATCCAAATCATTACACGATGAAATGTATACACTTGTTGTGGACAAATTTATGGAACAAAGACGTAATAAGAGAAAATTAGATCAAGAGGAGGAGGGAGAAGAGGAGGAAGACGAAGACGAAGAATAGATTCATGTATTATAAAATTAAATAAATAAGCAATCCTTTATAAATAAGTATTATAAATATATACCAGCAGGTCATAATTAATAAATTTCAAGTTTTGATAGTATTTGTAAATAATCATGATAGAATTTTAAAGGATATTTTATAGCATATTATGCACAATATGCAATAAATTTGTACATTTTACTGTTGCGTATACTCTCATGTTTTTTTGTTTTCTTGTCATTGACTGAGGAGATGAGACGCATTGATTTTTGGAGCAAAGGTATGGCTTGATCCGCATCCATGCAAAAAATAAAAGCCCACGATATCTCTAAAAAAAACTTACAATAAAATGTTTAATTATAATGGCTTGGTGTCGATTAAAAGATGCTAGCTAGCATATCATATACATTCTAAAAACTAACAATAAAAACAAATGGTACGAAATCTACCCTGGATCTTGTTCAAAATTCGAAATTTATGGAAATCATCTCTATTGGCAGCTATCTGGAATCATCAGAAATACAGATCCCAACATATTTTACAATGTTATACAGCTATACCAAGTAGTATTTCAATCAGACTACCTAGAGAATGCTTTATAAGAGTAAAGGGGGTTCAATGTCATAGTAGATTTAGTGTTTGATGTATTATAAATTACAATAAACCATCTTCTCACAGGGTTCTTGTTCCTTCATCGCTGATATCTACCAATTTCACTGGTTTTTGAAGTTCCAATACACCAAACTGAGCGTACAATTGAGGAAATTAAAATTATACCAATAATTAAAAAGTGTTTCGAAGCTTCTGAAAGTTATTACATCTAGAAATGTAAGAATTGCAAAAGATAACCAATATTATTGAACTCGCTCTTCACATGCCATTTTTGTTGAAATTACAATGTACTACACTCTGTATATTTTGATTTTGGTTTTCATCCAGTAAGTAACAAATAGAATATTACTAATTGTAACATAAAAGCATACATAATGGAATATCTTTAGCCATTTTTCAGAAAGACTTGAAAAGAGCTCAGCGAATAATATCGTTAATTATATTTGGATTTCTATCAGTTCCTGTTTCAGTCATCATCGGTTAGAAATCAGTTTGTCACCAATTTTGATTTATCCTTAATAATGGAATTTAGGGTAATTATTACTGCATGAACAATACTATTGAAGACATATCACTCTTCACTCAAGAAACACTTTATATGTAAAATCTTGAGAATGATGCCCAAAGGTATATAGCTTCCATCAATTTATTATTTATCATCATGCATGTTGTATGCCACCAAGTAACATAATACGTTATCACCTTCTGCAGTATCAATACATCTTACAATTTATTGACTACAACATACATTGAATCACAAAGTTTTGATATTGGATATTATAAATAAGAAACTCCTAGCGTATTAAGTATATTATCCAGCAGCAATTAACAATAACGTTGGTACCTCGATTATGACACCATATTATTTCATCCCAGCGGTTAGTTAATCAAGTAGCTATCAAATCAACATCCAAGCATATTTAGCGCAATATTAAGACAAGGAAACTCATAAGTTCTGCAAGCACGGTTAAATTATGATTGATCCATTTCCATCCATAGATTACTATCGAACATATCTAATGGTTCAATAGTGCCTTAAATCACATCTCAGGATCTCAATGTCAAGTCAATATAAAAGGCCATACTTTTATATCTAAATAAACGATATCTTGTTTCTATTATACAGTTGAGGAACTGATTCGTTACTTATTCTCCTTTAATTGTATTATTTTTTAAGTATTATTTATCAGACATAAAAACATAGGACACAACAAGTAGTTTTATTGGACAGAAATGTCATGTTTTGCTGATGGTTTTTTTCAATTTATAGTCATTTGTGAAAGTAGAAGTATAAACTTTTATGCGAGATATATTTGAATTTATCGTCATGTATAATTGGAGATAAATTGGATCAATATTCACAAGAATGAGGTTTTTTTTTCTTTGTTTTCTGCAGTTGTAAATAATAGTTTATTAGTTTTAAAAACTTAAAACTCATTATCCAGGGCTTAATTTCTGTGTTCACAAGATAGGTCTAATTGATTGCTACTCTGCATTTTTTGTTTTAGCAAAAAATATTGATTTTTCATCGAGATAATCAAGATAATAGTCGATATCACAGCTTACAGCTTACGATAACTGGATTCCAAAATTTATTTTAAAAAATGGACGAAAAATGATGAAAAAAACAAAATCGTTTAATTGTTCATGAACTGCAAAGCAAGTCGACCTTACATATTAAATAGTTTTTGTATAGTTTTGGATTCTGCATTTATCTAAATAAAAATTGAACAAACATTTCACATTAAATTTTGTGTGAAATGCAATTGAAATTTTTGAGGTTTTTTGATGATACACATCACTTTTTATAAGCATATTTAAAATATAATAAACTGCAATGATGCGCAAAAAAATTATCTATCGATCGAGCTATTGCAAAATCTTTTAGCTGCATTTTTCGTAGAGGAAACAAAATTTTTGTCCATTTTTTTTCAGATTCAGAATTTGGGACGAGGGTATACAAGGGGAAAATGGATGCCAGAAATGAAGGTATCTTTTTGTACACAATTTTGAGGATATCTCCACGAAAAATCAATATTTTGAAAAAAACTAAATTGGATCCGAGAGAGCTCAATGAGCTCAATGAAATGCATGCAAAAAAATGTTGCTCAATTTAACCAATATTTTGAAACCTATTATAGAAATGTCAAAAAAAATGAGAAAAAAATAAAAGTGCTCAGAATTTTTTTATATTAAAATGTATTATAGAGCACTTCAAAATAAGTAAGTTTTATTATTAGAAAGAGGTAGTATAGCTTAATTTTTTCTAGAGATATGAAGCCTCAAAATTTTCAATCCATTAGCAATTAGCAGTGAAATACGCGTAAAAAATCTGAAACATTAGCACTGAAAAATTAATACCAACTGCAAAAAGTAGGATATTTCCGGATACTTGTTTTTGGATTAAAGCTGAACATCTCAGGTACATTGACATATAATATTTTCTTGGTGTTATTTAGTGAAAACAAAAAGTAGAGCAGGGATGAAAAATGAGACCCAGTTTTCAAGGAAAAAGCAGAGAATTTTACGCGTTTTTGAGTCTTTCGTGAGATATTAAATAAACTTAGGGATAGGTAGCATAATGCGACCAATTTATGTCTGTTTAGTAGTGTCTAAAGTATATCCTAAATATGTTTATTATGAGGTTAGTTATAGAAAGAAGGTACGCTCTGGTTTTGAAGATTGAAACTATCAACTTTTTTTTGAAAATTCAAATTTAATATTAGAATTCATTTTAACTTATCGAGCGTAGTTTCTTCATGTACTACAGCAAGTCAAAATAGGTCGTGATGGACAGAACGAACAAAATAAATTATAATTTTTTTATTGATTAATTAGTAAGAAAAATAATTACATAAATATCATAGAGTACGATTATTGTTTAAGCTTACTTCTTCTACATAGGAAAAATCTAAAAATCATTTTTTATTATATATACTGTATTAACAGATATTGTTTTCCTGTGGAGATCGGACGAGATCTGGTATTTTTAACATTGATAACCGATGACCGTAACTTTTATTATAGATTACAATTTTTTTGTTATTATACAGTATATACATATATACACGCTTTATCTACTTCAATGTACTGTATATGCGCAAGAGTTTTAGCATTTGCTTGAGTCTGTTGTATTCCACCTACTAGTATCATACATTATCATCTTCTACAGTATCAATGCATCTTACAATCTATTGACTACGACATGTATTGAAATGCAAGTCTTGATATCGGATATAAGAAACTCCTAGCGTACCAAGTTTAATCCAGTAATTACCAAGAACGCTTGGACCTCAATTATGACACCACATTATTTCATCCCAGCAGTTAACCAATCAAGTAGTTATCAAATCAACATCCAAGCATATTTAGCGCAGCATTGAAACAACACAACTCATAAGCTCTGCAAGAACGGTTAAATTATGATTGATCCATTTCAATCCATAGATTACTATCAAACAGATCCAATGGTTCAATAGTGCCTTAAATTACATCTCAGGATCTCAATGTCAAATCAATATAAAAGGCCATACTTTTACATCTAAATAAACGATATCTTGTTTTTATTATACAGTTGAAGAACTGACTAATTACTCATTCTTTTATAATTATATTCTTTTTAAGTACTATTTATCAATCCTGAAAATATACGACAGAGTCATCATCTCGCTTTATTCTGGCTGCATCTTCGACGCAGCAACCGGTTAAGATGTATTATACGCTCATGTAGTCAACAAGCCCCGTGACATCATGTCCACTCTTCATATTCTATAGTCGTCCTTACACACAGCTTAAATAAGGCCATAAAAGTGGGCAATTAATCACCACATAACTTACAACAAATTATGGAATCTAAAACATGGGTCGTTTGATGATGCAACTCACTATTGGCCATTTTTTTCTGAAAGCTCAACCCATTTGGATTAATATTGATTGAATTTATGAGCGATTTTCCAGTCGCTTTATTTTTGTTATGAATTAAGCGTTAAGCAGAGGATGAGAGGTTTTTTTTTTGAAAACCTGTGCTAAAATCTTTCAAAAACACTGATCTATTAGAATTAGGAATTATCGAATTACCAATTTAGAACATCTGTCAAACCATGATGATGTTCAATATGCGAATCAGGCAAGGTTATTATATTTCATGATTCCAATATTACCACTGAAACATAACATACTATAATATCCATACACATTAATAATAATTTTTATTGTCACATCTAATGGTCTCCTGTCCATTAGATCTTATCATACAATCCCAATAACTATATAAACCCATATTTTTTAATTCATTCTAATAAACGGTACTCTTTACGTTGATTTTAATTTACAAAGTCTCAATAAATCAAACATATGTTAGCTAATGAAATCAAGATATGTTATTCATATATTCGCTGCGCATTAAGTGCAACTTCAAAATTCAATCTCGAAGCATTATTTGATTCTATAAAAATTTTCAAAGAATATCTGAAACAACCTATACAATAATATTGATAGCTGTCCGAAAATAGAAGTGAATTTATACCAGAATAGAAGTTCACTCGCTTAACATTGATCAAAGTTCAACTAAAACCGATTGTAAAAATTAAGTATATACCTAAATTGAGTCGTCAATTTTTTTGTATTCACAAGATAGAAGAAGGTAGATCCATCTAAAAGTCACTCTGCATTTTTTGTTTCAGCGAAAAGTGTTAGTTTTTCGTCGAGATAATCAAAACAATAGTTCATATGTTCATATTACAGCTTAAAACTATAATAGCTGAGTTCCAAAACTGATATGTGAAATCGATCAGAAAATGATCAAAAAAACAAAATCGTTTAATGGTTCACGAACTGCAAAGTAAGTAGACATAGCGTACTAAGTGGTTTTTGTACAGTTTTAGATTCTGTATTCGTTTAATTAAAATTTAAATAAATGTTTCACATCAAATTTTACGTAAAATGCAATTGAAAATTTGGAGGTTTTTTGAAGATACAAAACACTTTTTATAAGTTTATTCAAAACATAATAAACGGCAATGATGCAGAAAAAAATTATCTATCGATCGAGCTATTATTTAACTTTTTAGCTACATTTTTCGTAGAGAAAACCAGATTTTTGTCCAATTTTTTTTCAGTTTCAGAATTTGGGATGAGGGTATACAAGGGGAAAATGGACGCCAGAAATGGAGGTACCTTTTTGTATACATTTTTAAGGATATCTCCACGAAAAATCAAGATTTTGAAAAAAGCTAAATTAGGTCCGAGAGAGCTCAACAAGGTTGTTGATATGAATGTAAAAAGAATGCCGTTCATTTTAACGAAAGTTTTGAAATCTAATACAAAAAATGTCAAAAAAAATGGAATAAAAAAAAAGTGCTCAGAATTTTTTCATACTAAAGTATGTTACAGAGCACTTTAAAACAAGTAAATTTCATTATTAGAAAGTGTTAGTATAACTTAATTTTGTACTGAGATATGAAGGTTCAAAGTTTTGACTTTTAAGCAGTGAAAACCCAAAGTCAGGTATTTATAGGACTTTTTCTAATTCATTACAAACAGTAACTGAATTAGAAAGCACTATATTTAATTAAAGCATTTCCAGTATATCTACGTACTTTTTATTTTGTAGTTATTCATCGAAAAGTAGGGATGATAAATCGGCCCAATTTTTATAATGAGAAAGCTGGCTAATTTGAGTATCCCTTCAAGAGGTGGAGAGTGTCAAGTTCATAGTTATTGTGAAATGAGTGTGTATCGCTTACGGTAAAATCATCTAGTTCAGAAATTAGTAAAAGTCTACTATTGAGCTATGTATCATTGGCTTTAAATAAAGTTTGCTGTCGTAGCTAATATATCATGAAAATGTCATTATTACAGATCTTTTTGAATAAAACATTATGCAACAAATTTATCATAGAGAATATTATACTAGATTTTTATTTGATTTTTAAGTTGGATATATACTTGAAAAAGCATTTTTTTTTGCATATAAATGAATAACAATATGCAAAAAAAAAAAAAATTCATGTAAGATATATACGATTATTCCAAAATAATAGACACTTCGTCGTCATCATGAATAAGTTCAGTCAAAGTAGCAATAGTAGCAGCTGTATCATGATGAGCAACGCTTTCGATATATTCTCGAACCTTCTCCAACCTCTTTACAGCATTATTATTATTATTATTAGTGGGATGATTTTTTTGTTTAGATAGTAATACTTCCATTCTTGCTTCACATATTAATTTTTGTAAATGAACAGGTAAACTATAAACATCATCTGAAATGCTTGTTTCAGCAAGATATCGAGCCATATCAGGAGCCATGAATAAATTCAACAAATATATGCTGGAGAAAGGTTTATCTTCCTCATTTTTATAAAATAAATTCTCAAGAGGTGGCGTCGTTGATAATGTTTGGGATTCAAATTCGTTCACAATTAATGAACCACTAAAAGAGTCATCATCACAGCAGTGTGAACAACAGCTACTTCTCCTATTTTTATCTGTGCTGAAGTGATTAAAGTGTTGCATATTTGCAGGATCTGTCATTTTTTATTGTTGGAAATATAGAAAAAAGGAAATTAACGTATTTTCTAGTAATTTTTCAAGTTTTTATATCACAAAATTAGGCAGGTTTCAAGATTCATGCCCGCTTTACAGCTAAATGATGCTTTATTGGATGTACAATTGAAGGGGAGATGTTTACTTTTGTCGCCAGGATAGAGAACCTATTCTCTTTAATAAACTTGGCTTCCGTTTTAACCCATCAGATTCATCGCCTTGTTCAAGCTGTGATGTATCTTTTTCAGCTTGTTTTTTGCTGTATATCTTTTGCATTAAGTTCTCCAATATCATGATCATTAACCCTAATTTTTCAATACTATCCCGGTCCGTAACTTTAATCAATTGCTCTCGCACCATATCAATAGCTAAAATCAATTCATCTTTTGTCAAAATTGTTTCAAGGCTTTCCATTGCTGAAGCTGAGCTAATCAGAATGCGCAATGATGATAGTCGTCCATATTTAGCAGCTTGTAGTATCAATGATCCTTGCTTTGTACGTCGAGTTTGTCCATCTAAAAAATCACCCCTGACCTTTATATTTGCTTTTGCAGTATGAATAAGCCAATCCAATGTTAAACTATGATCTCCATTTGCTAAAAGACAGAATAACGGAGTTTTATGGCTCGCATCTACTGCATTGACATCTGCTCCTGCTCCAAATAACAACTTCAAGACAGGTCCCGGTGATTTACAGAATCGTGCAGCATAATGAACTGGTGTCCAACCATCGCCATCTCGTGCATTTGGGTCGGCGTCGTGATCTAATAAAAGCTGTAATGCCTCTAATGGTTCAGTACATCGAAGAAATAGCGCATGAATTGCTTGAACATTATAGATATTTCGAGCAGTTGCATCTGCTCCTTGTTCGAGCAATAACCGCAATGGTTCAACAGGGTTTGAGTTATTTGCTACTATTAAATAGACTAATGTGCATTCTGTATTTGGATCCCGAGAATTTAAAAGCCGAGTTATGCTAGTTTCTGCTGTATCTTCCTGTTGTTGTTGTTGTTGTTGTTGTTGTTGTTGTTGTTGTTGGTGTTGAGGTAAATGATTGTAAATAAAATATGTCAATGCAGTCATGTTACCCATTTCAGCTGCTTTCCAAATAGATATTGTAGGCTCAGATTCCATAGTTACAATTTGTTGACAAGATCTTTGAATCACTATTATAACATTGCACCGAGATTTAAATCAATATTCTTGCTCTAATCATGATGCCGTTTGAAATAAATACCTTCATTATTTTGTTTTTTGACATCTTCTGATAAATCAACATCGACAAAGCATGATTCCTATTAAATACCATCAATATCAAGTAAAATAATGATGAAAAAAGATATAAATTGTACATTGAATACTGTAATAGGTCTTGTTTGCGAAGTGTACATCATTTTAAATATATATAAAATTAAAGAGTGAAAAAGAAATTAAACAATTTTGATTCATGCTACATTTCTATTTTGTATCCTTAATCTGCCCCTGTGAATTTCATTTTACATATTTGACCCTTTTATTATTATTATTAAATCTACATTCTTTTGTATTATGGTTTATTGTAGGGTAATTACCATGCATTTTAAATAACATAGGATTTCTGTTTTGGAATATAACTTTAAATTATGCAAAATGTGTCATATTACATTACAGGTATAAATAAATAAAAAGTTCAAGGGCATTGAGATCTGTATGATCAAGGAATTCCTATTGTAAAATAAACTTTTTTTTCAGTTGACCCAAAATGTATCACACATGTACCTGTCAAAAAAAAAAAAAAATGGTCGTCATGGCAACAAACTTCCGAGGATTCAGATCATGTTTAGATAAACTTTACTTTTTACTTTCATTGTCATGGCATCAATACACAATGGAGATCGACGGCACTCATGTGTGAGCACAAATACATGAAAATGGGTCACGTGCAGAATAGATGGTCCTCTGTTATTGCTCAGTGATTCTCAGGACAAGTCTTACCATTTGCCTCGTGTTTTGGGCTATTTCAAAGTGAGATTGTATTTTTTTTATACCTGATAAATTTGGTTTTTCTTTTTTCCTCATTTCTCTTTTTTTTCTCTTTTAAAAAAGGCACAAAAATCAATAACTGATAAAGAAAGAAACAAGTAAATTTATTGCATAAATCAAACCAAGAAGAGTGATTCAATCTTTCTTCTTTTTGGTAAATATTATGTGAATTACTAATAAATTATTTATCAGAATTCCCTTTTCCCCACGTTTTTCTTTTGAGAATATAATATAATAGGGTCATAATGAGTCAAACACCAACAACACCTTTATCACCCACTCCTTTGAATACTTCATTTTTTAATGTTTTAATCAACAATAACAATAATAACAACTTGATGCTCCAACAACAACTAGACGGTCTTATTTCACCTACAAAAGAAGAAATTTCGACCATTTTTGTCGTTGGATTTCCTGAAGACATGCAAGAACGTGAATTTCAAAATATGTTTATGTTTTCTCCTGGTTTTGAAGCAGCTACATTAAAAGTACCTTCTAAAGATGGAGAAGAAGACTATATGATGAATAATAATAACGGCAGAAAGCAAATAGTGAGTTTAATAAATTAGGAAGGGGGAGGACAAAGAACCGGGATATGTATATTTGTGGAGTAAAAAACTGAGATCTAACATTTTATTATTGTGGTAAAATAGATTGGATTTGCTAAATTTCGTACTCGTAAAGAAGCAATGGATGCTCGAGATATTTTAAATGGTCGTAAAGTAGATGCTGAAAAAGGTTGTATGTTGAAAGCTGAAATGGCCAAAAAGAACCTGCACACTAAAAGAGGTTTGCTAAACGAACAACAACAACAACAACAGCAGCAGCAGCAGCAACAACAACAGCAACAGCAACAACAACAAACACAACAAACACAACAAACACAACAAATTCAACAATTTCAAATTTTGCAACAACAACAACAACAACAACAACAACAACAACAACAACAACAACAAGCTCAGACACAATCTCCTTCAACATCTCGCTTTCCTAATCCTTCTTCCGCAGCTTATGAAGCTTTTTATTCAGTTCCACATTCAGTTCCTAATGAACTCATGTCTAACGATGGCTACCCTGATTTCTATTCTGACCTCATGTCGCCTCCACTTGATCCATCCTTCATTGCTAGATCTCAATCAGTAGATGCCAGATCAATGGATCTTTTTGTAAAACCATCTTTATCTACAAGTCGATTCAATACTTCTAGCAACGGTAGATTTACACCAGCCAATTATGATGTTGATTATCTTTCAAAATCTACACCTACAACAGATCGTACATTTCAAACCATGAATTCTTTTTTCTCTGCAAATCATAATACACCCAACAGCAATAATACAACAACAGCACCCAACAGCACAGCAACAACCACAAGCACAACCACAACTTCTAATTCTAGCATTGCATCTCCTCCAATTAGCTCTACATCAACAGGTTTGACTAGAGTTATGGAAGAAAATAACAATTTCTATCAACAACAACAACAATTGCATCATCAGCATCATGAACCTATTATTACACGATTTCATCCTCTCAATTCTTCTTTATCTACACCACCTAAATCTTCATCTCCTCCACCTCCACCTGGTATTTTATCACCTACAACAAGCTATAGAAGCTTGGGAGGTATGTTGGTTGGTAGTTCAAACCCCGCAGATCAAAATCCTCCTTGTAATACATTATATGTTGGTAATTTACCTCCCAATACAAATGAAGATGAATTAAGAAGCATGTTTTCCAAATGTCCAGGATATAAGCGATTGTCTTTTCGTAATAAATCAAATGGACCCATGTGCTTTGTTGAATTTGATGATGCCATTTATGCTGCACAAGCATTACAAGATCTTCATGGTAACCCTCTTAGTAATTCTGTCAAGGGCGGTATTCGATTATCATTTAGTAAGAACCCATTGGTAAGTTGTTAATTTGTTTATGTACACACAAGATTTTTTTTTAATATGCAATATTTAGGGTGTGCGTCAAAATGCTCCAAACACTGCTCCGCCTACTACGACATCTGCAAGTAATGGCTTTCCTTTAATGACCGCCTTTCATAGAAAAGATAGCATTACAGCCAACAATTTTGATCCACAATTATCCTAAGAAAATATATTATTATTATTATTATGCCCTATTATTATTATTTTTCTATTATTTATACTATATTTTATTATTATTCATTATATATTTAGCATTTTTCACCCTTTTTCACGTATTTTTTTTTTTTTTTTTGCTTTTTTTTTTTTTTTTTTTTGTTTTTAATCAAAACATTCCCTACTTTCCCTTTGAACTCTTTTTTTGCATAATATTCCTTTCTAAGGAATGATTTGTTGCTTGAAAAAAAAAAAAAAAAAAAAAAAAAAAAAAAAAAAAACAGTTGAAATTGAAACCAAAAAACATAATTTTCCAGGGTTTCACCGGATGAAAAATTTACATGTAATTTATTCTTGATCTGATCTAATGTTCTTTATTCTTTTTGTTCATTTACTTTATTTTTTCATATAAAAAATGGATTCGTATAGTGCAAAATTCCCTAAGTTCATGGTCTACTGTGTGTTTGTGGCATGCTTGGGTTCATTTAGTAATGGTTGGGTTATTGGTTCCCCCAATGTTCCCGGTGAAATTACACATAATTGCCCAAATGGCAATGCACATATCTTTAATAAAGTATTTCCTGATTGTCTGCCAATGGACAATGCATTGTGGTATGTATAACTTGACATTTATACACACAATATTTAAATATTTTTTTACTCATTATAGGGGATTTGCTGTTGCTTCATTTTGTGTTGGTGGTTTAATTGGTGGTTTGACTGCCGGTCCTCTTCAAACAAAAGTTGGTAGACGTAAAGCCATTGTTCTCAACAATTTAGGTTACATTAGCGGCGGTATCTTGATTGGATGTTCTGTGCATGAGGCAATGTTTATCATTGGTCGTATTCTTTGTGGTTTTGGTTGTGGTATGGGTTCTTTATCAATCCCAACCTACATTGGTGAAGTATCCTCCATCAAAGCTCGTGGTGCAATGGGTACTTGTAATCAATTCTTTATCGTCATTGGTATTTTACTTTCATCAGTTATTGGATTACCGTTGGCATACGTCCCACTTTGGCGTGTAAATTATGCAATTGTAGCAATTCCTGCAATTGTACAATTCTTCTTAATGAGCACATGTGTAGAAACACCTCGCTACCTCATCTCTGTAAATAGAATTGAAGATGCCAAGCATTCTTTACAAAAATTAAGAGGCAAATACAATGTTGATAAAGAATTCTATGGTATGGTCGAAGGTTACTATGGTACTGCCGCTGCTCAATCAATGACCCATTATCAAGGACCTCCTCCTGATGAAGAAAAGAAACATATTGAAAAAGCTGATGATGTTGCTGTTCCTTCATCTCCTCCTCGTCCTGCTGCCACTACTGTCCCAACTGATCATCCAGAGGCTGTCAGAGATACAGACCATTTGACTACAACTCAAGCTACTACACAGGGTGAAGATGATTTTGATAACTCAGCTGGAGAAGTCGTTGCTCCTATATCTCAACATGATGTGATGAGTGTCTGGCAAATCTTTACTGATCCTGTCATTCGTCGCATTGCTCTCACCGTCATCTTTCTGCATGCTTTCCAACAATTGGTTGGTATCAATGCTGTCATGTATTATTCTACAACCATCTTCACTTTAGCTTTTGATGCCAGCATGTCTAAATACATGGCTATTGTCACTACTGTAGTTAACTTTGTCATGACTGCTGTAGCCGTTGCATTAATTGATCGTATGGGTCGTCGACCATTACTATTAATTGCTAATTTTGGTGCTTGTTTGTTCTCCATTTTATTGGTTATTGGCTATGTATACGAAATTCCCGCCCTTTTAGTTGTTTCCGTGTTTTTGTATGTCGCTTCATTTGCTATTGGTATTGGACCAATTCCTTGGTTATTAACTTCCGAGTTAACTCCCACATATGCTTCTTCCGCTGTCGGTGCGATTGCTACTTGTGTTAATTGGGCAATGAACTTCTTGGTCGGTCAATGTTTCCCTGTTATCTTTGCTCGTATTGCTGGCTATTCTTTTGCTATCTTTGCAGTTATTTCAGCTATTGCTTTTACCTTTACTTTAATCTTTTTACCTGAAACTAAGGGTAGATCATTGGAAGATATTGTCAAAGGCTTTGAGAAGCATAGAGATTAATACAGAAACCTTTTTTTTATTTGTTTATTTATTTATTCTAATGTAAAATAATGTTATCAGTAACTTTTGTTATTGTTTGTAAATATATATAAAAAAAAATCTTCCTTTTCAAATAAACATTTTTCTTTGATTTTAATACATTTTTCGCGGGAGGCAAAATGCACTTTTCATGAAGATTTAGTTTTAAAGCATTTTATTTTGTTTTGAAATTAACTATACGTAATATGTAACTTCATAAAGTTATTTCCAAACATGTGCAGTTCATATTAACATTTTTATTTGCTACGTCAAATAGACCTCGGTTTACTTTTATAACAATTTCTTCAACCACAAAAAGCTCAATTTTGCATTATTTAAAACAATATTGAAATATCGACGGGGCTCTATTTGACATTTTGAAATCGTGTTCATTTTTTTTCGCAAATTCCTATGTCAACTGATAAAGCTTAATAACTGTTATTGGCAGACACTTCAATTCTGCATCGAATGATGGTATTGGATGCAAATATTCTTACAAAAAAAAATGTACAGTTTGGAAAAGTAAAAATAACGGCTTTATGAGCAAAAATCCATTTTATGCATAATCAAGAGGCAACTAAATGTTTTTATATGAAGTTGTAAAAAAAAATTAGGTCATTTTGAGCTTAGAAAAGGCACTAGCCGTTCGATCTCGCTACGCTCAACTACGGCATCACCCTGGAGGGCTCGCTTTTGCAATTTTTTTAATAAATGTATCATATGATTGGCAGCTCTACCTTGCTACGCTTGATTATTGACTCCAGTGATGGCCATGTTTATGTTTATGGCATTGGAGATATAGAGGTAAGACGAAAAATTAATGTAAATCAACTCTAGCGCGATAATTAGAAAGTAAAGATGTATTGTCACCAAATAAACTATTGCGCAGTATTAAAAGATGTAGAGAATTACAGTAACAAACTTGAATTGAGTGGGTACAGCATAGTAGATTCTTGAAGGAGTTTTCAAATATTGAGAAATCTCTTACTTTCAAGATTTACAGGGCTTATAAGCGGAATATAATTTTCAAAAAAATATTCTTGCCCAGATCATCAATTTTGACATTTTCCGAATTTTTTTTCTTATTTTGTAAATTTAGAGTCGAATATACTACCAATTATAAAAATAAAAAGACATACATACGCAGAATTTGGCGCTCTATTTGCTCAATAAAAAATAACAAGCATTTTTATTGCAAAATATTACATGAAAATCCTTTAATCAAAAAACCATTTTTGGGGCAAACGTGCAAATTTTCATTACTTAACATTTAATATTAAGCTTTTATAAAATGCGTATTAGATATGCCTACAATTTTCTCTCATAATGTAGTATATTTGAACGTTGATTTTGGTATCAAAATTTGATTTTTCTGTTTTTTGATCAAAATCATGAGTGTTGGTAAGGATAAAATGAGCCCCAAAAATGTCCGCTACAAACTCTGAATTTTCAGACTGTACATGGTTAAATATAAGAAAAGTAAAAAAAAAAAAAAAAAAAAAAAAAAAAAAAAAAAAAGCGCTTTTTTATTTAAAACTTAGATATATCATAGTATATATAAGAAACCTAGCCGTTCGATCTCGCCAGGATCAATTATGGTGTCGCTCTGCGGGCTAGGTTTTGCAATTTTTTTCAATGAATGTATGATATGTAGTGATATTAAACGAGCCGAGCCTTTTTTATGCAGCCGAGCTTTTCTCAAGGCTCGTTAAAGTTAGACGAGCTTACAAAAAAGCTCGTTCAACCTCGACGAGCTTTTTTTTGCGCGTGACTAGAGCTCGTTTACCCCAAACGAGCTTTTTTATGCAGCGACTAAAACTCATCATCTCAATGCGAGCTTTATTTTACCTTTCCAGTGACAAATATCTAAAGTAAAGCAAACTTATGAATGTCAATTGACAATTATCTAAAGTAATAATGTCATAGCATTTACTAATTATTATTTAAATTTGAACTTTTTGAAAAGAAGTCAAAAGCTCGTCTTTCTCAAACGAGCTTTTTAAAAAAAAGTCAAAAACTCGTCTTTGTCAAACGAGCTTTTATTAAAGCTCGGCTCGAGCTCGAGTGATACAAAGCTCGGCTCGTTGTGGCGAGCTTTGGTCAAGCTCGTCCTAGGCTCGGCTCGTCTTTTATACTTAATGATATGACAGACAGTTTTTCTAGTCTTCAACTACATTTATTATATCAGTAAGCAGTGTTATAAAACACTAATTTTATAGCTTAGATAAAAAATTACTTGCTCTAGCTTTACGGCACTATGAAATGTGTTAGGATCCGTATTTTGATGAGTTTTGGCATTCTTAATTGCCCCTCCCAAACAGAGCTGATTTTACAAATTCTAAATTTTAAAGGGGATTTAAGGTCGACCAAAACGAATCTAATAACGCCAATTTTTTTATATTATTTCATTTTAAAGTATATTTATATTTGCTGGAATTTTCAGTTGACATAATCTATCTAAATTATTTATCTTATTGCACATTTTTGTTAGTGATGTCGATTTGAATTGTTATGTCAATACTCATCCTATGTCTCACATCCAAGGTCACAGTCTATAATTAGTGTTACAGTAAATCAATGTGGATCATTGACTTACATCATATTCTTAGATAGTAAAACCCTAGTAATAGTTATAATTAATGTATATAAATACATCCAAAGGATGTATTGTTAATAAAAGTGTAATATTCTGGCAAGATTATTTATATAGACTCTTTTGACATTTCATTTTTTTAATCTACCTAAAAAACTTTTATTACACAAATTTATCTTATTTTTTATTCTAAAATGAACAACAACATTAAACAAGCAACTACTGGTACTATTGCTACCACTAATCAATCTGTATCTTCTGATATGAATATTGATATGGGATCATCTTTGTCTTCGGGACAAAGTGGTAACACTGCATTGAGCAATGATGATGCTCTGCATGTTGAAGGTGATACTTGGAGCGAAGACGCTCGTATTACTAGGGAATTGAGCGAGGACGCTCTTCCTCATCACTATGATAATGACACGGTCATGAGCGATAGTGAATTGGATTTGCAACTTGAGGTTGATGAATGCCCTTCTTTGGGGAAGGAACATCAAGCACGTATGTTGAAGGAAATCCAACTGCTCAGGGTTAAGTTGTTTAAAGCTACCACTCTGTCGCTTCAACACCCTTTGAAAAGTGATATTGCTACTCAAGCAAGTTTTTTGCAACGTCAATTAAGATTGGCAAAAGACAATTATGATTTATTGTTTGAAAATGTAGCTAATAATCATGTTGCAAGTAGTGAATTGACTATGGTTCCCTCTGACACTCCATTTATGCAATGGAAAGGCCATAAATTTAATACAAAAAAATTTATTTTCCAAAGCATGGATGCTTGTCTTACTCAATTTGAGGATGTCTTGGAATCAAGATCCATTAATGTTGAGTTGCATTGGAAACGCATCATCAAGCCTAAGATGTCAACTGGCATGGCTGATTGGACAAGAAAGTTGATTGAGCAGCATCCAACAATTTCTTGGGGTCAATTCAAGGCGAAATTGAAGGCTAAGTATAGCGCTTCAGAAGCCGAAGAAAAGAAGGCTGCGTTAAGCAAATTGAAAAGCTTGAAGCTAGAAAAATGTGAAAGCTTGGAAGCTTATATTGACAAGTTTATCACTTTAAAAGATTTAGCAGGTATCACAGAAGATACAAGCTTAACCGATTACTTGTTAAAAGGTTTGGAAATGGACTTGTATAGTCCAGTATCGTTGAACATTTCCCAATCTAGAGAAAAAGGTAAAGATACCTTGGATTACGCTATTTCGCAACTTAGAAGTGTCTATGATTTGTTGAGACGTGATACTTATTACAAGGAGGAAAAACGTCGTAAAGAGAGAGAATACGAACAAAGAATTATTCATGCAGTTCAACAGCGACAATCTGGTAATCAGAGTTCCTCTCGTCACTACAAGTTTAATAATAAGCATCCACGCCAGCAACCTTACAGTAAAGGCTTTGATAACAAAAAGCAAACTAGAAGAGCTGGACAATTTCATCAGAAAAGTGGACAATCTTTAAAATGCTATGATTGTGGGTATACACCATTTACCTATGATCATAAAGCTGTATGCAAGAAAGACCCAAAAAACATAAAATATAACAAAAACAAAAGCAAGAAATCTATAGTACCAACGCCCACTGCTACTATGGATACTGATGATAGTTCATCTGATGATGAAAGTAGCCAACATTTTTCTGTGGCTACCATTGCACCAAAGAAGGCTGAAAAAGAAGTATCCAAGATGGATACTGATAGTGAATGTAAGCAATTTGATAGTGATTATTTTAGGAAGATGCCTAATAATAATATGAACACTAATGGTCTTCTTTATTTACCTGTTATTTTAGAAACAAGCGCTGGCATCAAGGTCAACACTTGGTTTTTGTTGGATACTGGTTGCACATTTAGTGCAATTTCACCACAATTAGTTTCTTTTTTAAATTTAAATATTTGCAATAAAAATGGTATTATTAAATTGGCACAAAATAACAGTGTAGTAGATCGTAAGGGTCAAACTGAAGAAGAGCTTATAATCAATTATGGTTCTAAAATTTTTCGTTCAAAATTTGAAGTTTTTGATTTATTTGATGATGTCCATTGCGTATTTGGAATGGATTTATTGTATAAAGTTGGTATTACATTAGGTAATATTGCAGCAGATTGGTCAGATCGTGTTGGTTATGAAATACCAAAGATTGAACCCAATCCTTATAAACCAAATGAAGATCCTTATGAATCTGAAGAAGAACGTAAAATTATGATGAATGAATTAAAACCATTTATTGATGCAAATACTAGTATTAGTCCTAAAGCATATTGTAATATTCCTGGTAGTGAAATTACATTGCCCATAAAGAAAGATACTCCACTTGCGAATACATGTCGTAGACAATTTCCAATTGCTGAAGCATTGCGACCTGTTATTCAAAAACAAGTTGAAAAATGGCGAGAAAATGGTGTGATTAAAAGAGCAAAACCTAATACACCTCATAATTCTCCAATTTTTACTGTACGAAAGAAAAATAGTGATGGTGAATACACTGGAAAAGAGCACCGTGTGGTAATTGATTGTCGTTTAATAAATAATGCGTTGGATCCTGAAAAACTTGAACGTTTTCCATTGCCTTTAATAAGTGATTTGCATCGTAAGATGTCGAAGCATTCGCTCTATACTGTCATTGACTTATTGCAATGTTTCCATGCATTTAAAATATCCAGATCGTCAAGATCGTATTTGACGTTCACTGATATGGAGGGATTGACGTGGTCCTTCTCTCACTGCTCGTACGGATTGACCATGGTCTCATCGCACGCACAAAAAATACTTTCTAATTTGTTTGCTGATATCAGTGATACTACCACTCACTTTATAGATGATGTCACTATACATACTGAAAACGACCTGAAAAAGCATACAGAACTAGTTAAAATCGTTATAGATCGCTTGCCTAAAGCAAACTTACGTATAAATACTGAAAAATTGCATATTGCGCAAAAGAGCATTTATATATTGGGTTTCTGCTTATCTAGTGAGGGTTTAGCATTAGATCCTCGAAAGGTTTCAAATGTTTTGGATTGGGAACCTACCGTTAAAAGTAGCCGTGAATTGAGTTCACGTTTAGGATTGATTAACTTTTTTCGTTCTAATTTGCCACGCTTGTCGATGTTGACAGCACCACTAGATAAATTGAGAAATGCACCTGATATTACTAAAGTATGGACACCAGAACATACTAAATTAATGAAGCAATTGCAAGAATTATTAGTCAGCTCAGCAGTGTTGAGTGTGCCTAACTTACATTATCCAATCTGTGTTGTTACAGATAGTTCTGCCTATGCAATTGGCGCTGCAATGTATCAAGTTATTGGTAATAAAATAAAATATCTTGGTTTTATTGCACGCAGTTTGAGTCCATCAGAGCAAAGATGGGGAAGTTCCAAACGAGAGTTAGCTGCAGTTGTCTATGCATTTAAAAAGTTCCATCAATGGTTGTATGGAAGACGATTCCATCTCTTTGTGGATAATCGTGGTATTTTATTTCTACATTCGCAACCTAAATTGGATCGAATGGTTGAGAACTATTATGATACAATTTTTGAAATGGATTTTGATATTACCTTTTGTAGTGGTATTAACAATATCTTGGCTGATACCTTGTCGCGTCTTTTCTGGCCATACAATACGCTGGTGGAGAGTGGTGATAAGCGTTTAATTAAAAAAACATGTTAATGAAAAGCATTTAGTTAAACAAGATATTGATACAAAAGTTAAAGGAAAGAGAAAGCATGTAGTAGACAATGTAGTAGAAGAAAAGAAAAAGAGGAAATTACATGTTGTGAATAAGGGGAAAGATAAACTTAAGGAAGCACATGATAACCTTATTTCATGCGATACTTCCGTTATCTCCGGATCACCAAAAGTAATCATTCCGAGGGAAACCTCTAATCTTTTTAATAACGCTAAATTGACGGCGTATGTAAACAAATTGAAGAATAAGAACGAAGAGTTATTATTCTGCGTTAGTCATTTAGATGTTTATGAAACGCCTGCAAGTGATGAAGAAAAGCAAACTATATTAGAAAAAACACATTTACTTGGGCATTTCGGTATTCATGCAATGGAGCAAGTTATACACCAAGATTTGAATATGCATTGGAAGGGCTTAAGGGAAGATATTACGAAATATATATCAAATTGCCATAAATGCAGACAGTTCAATTTAGCTAAGCATGTCTACCATCCACCAAAGCAAGAAGCTCCTGAAGGGATAATGGATCATGTTGTATTTGATCTAGGTGGATTTGATTGCACTACACCAAGGGGAAATAATTTTATATTAGTAGTGTTGGATCTATTCTCGAGATTTATTATCTTACGTGCAATTCCAGATAAATCAGCTACTACTGTTGCAAAGGAATTGGTATCTATCTTTTCATTGTTCGGCTACCCACGTATCGTTGGTCATGATCGAGGCGCAGAATTCCATAATAAATTACTTGAAAAGATACTTAAACATGCTGAGGTTGAGAATAGAGCAAGTTTACCATTTACGCCTCAAGGTAATAGTTGCTGTGAAGCTGCAGTAAAGTCTGCAAAAACAATAATTATAAAGATGTTGGAAGGTCGTAGTAAAGATTGGGATTTGTACCTTAATGGAACAGCATTAAGTTTAAATGTACATAGATCTAGACTACATGGGATGATGCCATTCATGGTAATGTTTCATAGAGCACCTAATAAATTTAAGGATTATCGAGGAGATAAACCTACACTTCATGAAAGAGAAATCGATGTGGAAGCATTTAAAAAGAAACTCGATTTAATTGATAGAATTATTGTTCCAGCAATTAGAGACCAAATACTAAAGACACAGGATAAGGATAGTAATTACTTTAGAAAGAGACATAGAATCTTGGAGAAACCTTATCCAATTGGATCTACTGTAATGATCAAGAATATAGAAAATAAGAATAGGAAAACTGATCCTAACTATGAAGGCCCATTTTATATACATGGAATAACTAAAAATGGAAGCTATATTCTTACCGATAAAACTGATACATTCTTAGCTAGAGATGTACCTACACAGCAGATCAAGTTGATCAGCACAAATGATGCAAAGGAAGATAACTCAGATGTGTATGAAGTACAAGCTATTATAAATCATAGAGGAACTCCACCCAATTATGAGTATTTGGTAAGATGGAAGAATTTCACAGAAGATCATGACTCTTGGGAGCCACCAGCGTCATTTGATTCTCCTGATGTTATCAAACATTATTGGGCGAGAGTAGATGTTAATACGCAATCTAATGGTAAAGGAAAGCAAGCTCCTAAATCAATTAATACAAGAAAGATTGCTGCACGCGAGGATAAATCAAAGAAGATGCGTGAAAGATTATTAGCAAAAGATGTTATTTAAATGTTAGATGAAGGCTATACCTTTTCCTTTTAGCATTTCCTTTTATCCCACTGGGTTTTTGAAATGTGAGGTTTTTAATGGTTGCCCCTGAATATCTAATTTGCAAGTTTATAGTAATGTATAGAGCAAGATCAATCAACAAGAAGTACATTATTATACATCAACAATATTGCCGTTTTATTTTTTTTATTTTTTCTTTTTTTTTTTCACGTTATGTCAAGCAGCCTATACACAAATTATAACTACAACAAATTACAACAACTACAACTATCTTTATCACATAATTCTTATGTTGGTGTGGGGTGGTGTTATGTCAATACTCATCCTATGTCTCACATCCAAGGTCACAGTCTATAATTAGTGTTACAGTAAATCAATGTGGATCATTGACTTACATCATATTCTTAGATAGTAAAACCCTAGTAATAGTTATAATTAATGTATATAAATACATCCAAAGGATGTATTGTTAATAAAAGTGTAATATTCTGGCAAGATTATTTATATAGACTCTTTTGACATTTCATGAATAATAATGCGATTTCACGTTCCGCGTGAAATTCTCAAAAATAATCAAATGACAATCTTCATTAGTTGATATACCGTATACCTCTTTATTGTATTAAATAGTAAATAAAAAAACATGAGTTGATTATACAGACGCCACTCTATGTATTTCAGTTTTTTTTCTTAGAAAAAAATGACACATGTTTATTTTTTTAAGCGTGATTTTTACAAATAACATGATTTTTCAAAAAACTAGAGTCATTTTTGCCTTAGTATATGTAGAAGATGTAGAGGATATGTAGAAGGTGGTGTGTAGGGGATAGAGATAAAGATCCCATTTTCGGGGTCAACATGTCGATTAAGCGAAATCAACGAATTTTTTCTTTATTACGGAAGGAAAAACCAGCGATGAGGGAGAGCAAATGGATTGGTATTCAAATATATAACTTTATTCAATGACGAGAGGTTATGGATACATACAATCTTATTTATAGAAAGATTAATAATAAAGACTATTAACATTTATCATGGAGAACGTAGGATTTATTACTAGAAAACCTAATGGTAAAAGAAAGAACCCCGAACTTCTAGGTCTTGGCTTAAAAGACTATTTATAAGAATTACATTTTAATATGAGTTAGAAATGGAATTGGATTCAAAATTGGCTGTTTAATATCCTCAAAAACCGACAAATGAGATTGGAAACAGGTGGAGAGGTGTAAAAAGATGGTGCTTGTGCTATTAATGATTTACTATTGCTATTTATACTACATTCAGGAATAGTGCGAGCCGGATAGTAAGCTTTTCGATCAAGCAATTTTAGAACTGTAACAGCTTATGGAGAGGTCGTCGATGTTTATCATGTTTTTCATCATCCCAAAAATTTGGGATAAAAATGTAAAAACAAGATATATGATCCAAGAAACAGTTTTGACTAATTTCGAGCTTCAGATTTATTTCAAAAAGTACGTAAAACAATCCTTTGAAAATGCTACTTTTTGGATTATTTCAGTATTCAGTAGAAATATGCCTAATTGAGGATGTATATTGAATATTATAGGTATACTTATATACTTTATTTAATTCATCTAGCTTACGAGAACAGAACAAAAAAGTTGTATTTTATTTTGATTTGTATTAAAGCGCTTATTTTTGTGGCCGTAACACGGAATTTGCTCTGGAAATATCCGGCAAAAAAAATGCAGTTTCTTCAGTCAAATAATCTAAAAAAACTAGGATTCAGAAATTGTATACATAACTGACATGCCTCTTGACACGCCTCAAGTAATCCTCATAAAAAATATTGATACATAGAATATTCAGTTTATTATTTGACTGTTAATGAAGCTTTTTCTTTAGTCAAGTTTTTACATAATATAAAAGTGCAAAAGGGTTTGCGTGATCATATTTAGTTATTATTTTACTTTATAAAGCGTTAATTTGAGTTCTAGAAAGATGGTTTCAAAGTTGATAACGCATTTAAACACCACTGAAATTTGGATCGCCAAATTTGGCACTATCCCCATACCTGGAGTTGAGGCTTATTTGAAAATATAACGATTTCGATAAGGATTTTACCAAGAAATACATAAAGAGGACGTTCACTTATTAATTTGCGTAGTTGCCGTGTATGCATGTTTCGGCTGATTTAACACTATCTCTATTTTGAAATGATCTGCTAGGCAAAAAACCGCAATTGAAAAAAGTGGGTATTTTGATCCGTACAATGTAACCAGCAAATCTATGAGGAGTTAAAATAATGAATCTGGATATTTTTACAGCTGTAGTATGTATTTTAAAACCTTCGGCCCATTTGGATTAATATTCATTGACTACGAGCATTTTTCCATATGCTTTATTTTTTTTAAGCAGAGGAAGAGGTATTTTTTCTAAAAACGTGTGACAAACTCCTTTAAAAACAGCTGTTAATTCGTAATAAAATCAAGGTATGTTATTTATATATCTACTATGCTTTAAGTGTAACTTCAAAATTTAATTTCGAACAAGCAGTTATATATATGTTATGTCAGTATTTTATCTCATACCAGTAATTTATTGAAAGGTAAAAAGTATAAAATTAATCAAGCGAAAAAGTACCGTTTTATTATGAGATTATAGAGAGGTAATGATTGCAATTGAACAGTGCGAGCATAATAAGCAAGCGAGCGAGCCCTATGCTCGGGCTCGCTTGAATTGCGCTTTTTTTAAGTTAGTGCTGGCTTTTTTGGCTTGCTTGATTAAATTTTTAAGCAATTTCCTGCTTGGCGCTCGACGAAAACATTGAAAGCTTGCTTGTATGCTTACTCAAATTGCTTCAAATTAAAATAGGCTTGCTTGCATGTGTTTAAATCTGCTTGCTTGTCTGCTTTCAAATCAAGTAAGCAAGCATGTAACGCAGGGAGTACAGTGAGTCGCAAAACCCTTTCAATGATTTGGAAATTTGAATGAAAATAACCATAACTTTCTCAGTTTCAATCGGAGATACACTAAATTTCTATTTTAAGTAATTCAAACGTTTTTAAATTATTTTCAAAAAGTCCGATCTAATTAATTAAAGTTCCGCAAAAACTATGCAAGTTTAAAAAAAGGTACATCATTGAAAGGGTTTTGCACGCATTATCAAAAGAAAATTGAAACTTATTTAAATGCAGTCAATAATCAATACCGTAACCTTTTGCTTTAATACAAGCTTTTACACAATGAGGCATACTCAAAATAACTTTTTGATATTCCCCAACTGTTATGTTGTCATACCAAATCTCTTGAGTTCTGTCCCAAATATCATTCATCCCTTTTGGGGATGTATCGTATTCGTTTAGGCGGATTTTCAATAACCTCCACATATTTTCAATGGGATTAAGGTATGGAAATTGCGTTGGCCATAACATTACTTCATATTTTTTTGTTTTGAAGTCGTCTTTCATTAAATTAGAGGTGTGCTTAGAATCGTTGTCTTATTGAAGGATAACCTAATTACGATGCAACTTCAATTTTTGACACATATCGTCAATGGATTTCTCCACATCATCATCAATAATAGTTCTGTATAGGTTGGAGTTCATATTACCTTCGACCTTGGACAACCAAACGACACCAGACCAAGAAATAGAGCTCCAAATCATGATACGACCATCTCCATTTTTCTTGTTTTTTGGTATGCTTAGGTTTTATCTCCTCGCTGTCTCTTTTCCAGCACCAAATTCGATCATCCGAGTTAAAACAATTAATTCTAGCCTTATCAGTAGATATAACACGGTTTCAGTCATCCAAAGTCCAATCAATTCTGTTTTTACATCAGCGGAGGCGATCCTTTGCATTTTCATCACTAATTTCTGGCTTTTTTATCTTAGGTAATGCGCCTAAACCATTATCCCGAAGAGCCCTAGTACAGTATTCGCACTGCCATTAACGTGTAAATTACGATGAAGCTCTTTTTTGGCTTGTACCGCATTATCCAAGCCACCTTTGGTGATTTTATGGACACAATATCTCTTATCCACAGTAGTCAGCTTAGATGATTGGCCTCCTTTAAGTTTTTCTCGGTCAGGATAGGCCTTTTTTTCAATACGACATACTGTGGCTTGACTAACAGCTACATGACGAGCAATTTTCGATACGGTATGGCCTGAATTTAACAGAGAGATAACGTCATTACGTTTGGCATCCGATACAGTTTTCATCTTCATGATTTTGCTTGAAACTACTAGTGAAAAAGGCAGGGTAAAAGTTGAAAAACATCTCATATATTTTTCGCATATTTCTCTGTTTTATAAGATATCCAGCGTTAATGTACAAGTTAGGGGTTACAAAATTGTAATTTTAAGCCTGTGCGTGCAAAACCCTTTCAATGATATACCTTTTTTTAAACTTGCATAGTTTTTGCGGAACTTTAATTAATTAGATCGGACTTTTTGAAAATAATTTAAAAACGTTTGAATTACTTAAAATAGAAATTTAGTGTATCTCCGATTGAAACTGAGAAAGTTATGGTTATTTTCATTCAAATTTCCAAATCATTGAAAGGGTTTTGCGACTCACTGTATTTATTCAATTTACATGATTCTAACTTTAAAAATGTCAAAATGCATCGCATTTTGAACCAATATTAGGCTGAAAATATATAGCACCATGCTTGCGCATGCACTCGGATTTGCTTGACTCTTTGAAAAATTAGGTAATGCTTGATTCATGCTCTCTTGCTTGCTGTCAAAACTAAGAATGCTCGATATACAACTGCTCGACGAGCCGTTGCTTAGGCTCGGGCTTGCTTGAGTAACTTTCAAATATTTTAGACTTGGTAAATGCTTGCTGAAACTGCTTGCGCTCGCTTGGGCTCGGTCATTTTGCGAACGCTACTTGTCACCAACTTTAATTTATCCTTAATAATGGACTTCAGGGTAATTACTATTGCATGAACAATATTATTAAAGGCGTATCACTCTTCACTCAAGAAAAACTTTATATGTAAGATCTTGAGAATGATGCCTAAAGGTATGTAGCTTCCGTCAATTTAGTATTTATCATCATGCATTTTGTATTCCACCAAGTTCCATACACTATCACTTTCTGCAGTACCAATCCATCTTACAATATATTGGCTACAACATGCATTGAATCGCAAAGACGTGATATCGGATATTATAAATAGGAAACTCCTAGCGTACTAAGTATATCCAGGAGCAATTAATAAGAAGGTTTGGACCTCAATTATGACATCATATTATTTCATCCCAGCGGTTAGTTAATCAAATAGCTATCAAATCAATATCCAAACATATTTAGCGCAACATTGAAACAAGACAACTCATAAGCTCTGCAAGCATGGTTAAATTATGGTTGATCTATTTCCTTCCATAGATTACCATCAAACAGCTCTAATGATTCAATAGTGCCTTAAATTACATCTCAGGATTTCAATATCAAATCAATATACAATATATCTAAATAAACGATATCTTGTTTTTATTCTACAGTTGAAGAAATGATTCATTACTCATTCTCTTTTACTCATATTCTTCTTTATCAAGTATTATTTATCAAACATGAAAATATACGACACAGCACGTGGTTTTAATTTGGACAGAAATAGCATGTTTTGCTGATGGGTTTCTCAATTCACAGTGATCTGTGAAAGTAGAAATATATATTTTTATGCAGGATATATTTAAATTTACCATAATGTATAATTGGAGATTAATTGGATCAATATTATTCACAAGGATGGGGGGTTTTTTTCTTTGTTTTCTACAGTTGTAAATATTAGTTTATTATTTTGTAACTTAAAACTCATTATCCAGGGCCTAATTTCTGTATTCACAAGATAGATCTAATTGATTGCTACTCTGCATTTTTTGTTTTAGCAAAAAACATTGATTTTTTGTCGAGATAATTAAAATAATAGTTTTTATCACAGCTTAAAACCTATCATCACGGGGTTCTAAAATTGATTTGCAAAAATGGACGAAAAATGATAAAAAAAACAAAATTGCTTGAATGCTCATGAGCTGCAAAGTAAGTCGACCTAGCGTATTAAGTAGTTTTTGTACAGTTTTAAATTCTACATCTATCTAAATAAAATTTAAACAAACATTTTACATTAAATTTTGCGTAAAATGCAATTAAAATTTTGGAGGTTTTTTGAAGATACACATTAATTTTGATAAACATATTTAACATATAAGTAATTGGAATGATGTACAAAAAGATTATCTATCGGTCGAGCTATTGCGGAATCTTCTAGCTGCATTTTTCGTAGAGAAAACAAGATTTTTGTGAAAAAAATTTCAGTTTCAGAATTTGGGATGAGGGTATATAAGGGAAAAATGGATGCTAGAAATCAAGGTATCTTTTTGTACACATTTTTAAGAATATCTCCACGAAAAATCAATATTTTGAAAAACCCTAAATTGGGTCTGAGAGAGCTCAACGAGCTTAATGACATGAGTAAAAAAAAACTGTTACTCAATTTAACGGATATTTTGAAAGCTACTGCAAAAACGTCGAAAAAAAAAGAAAAAAAAAATAAAGGTGCTCAGAATTTTTTTATATTTAAACATATCATAGAACACTTCAAAACAAGTAAGTTTTATTATTAAAGAGTGTTAGTATAGCTTAATTTTTTCTGGAGATATGAAGCCTCAAAGTTTTCGATCCTTTAGCAGTGAAATACGCGTAAAAAATATGAAACATTAGCACTGAAAAATTAATACCACCTGCAAAAAGTAGGATATTTCCGGATACTTGTTTCTGGATTAAAGCTGAACATCTCAGGTACATTGGCATATAATTTTTTCTTGGTGTTATTTAGTGAAAAAAAAAGTAGAATAGGGATGAAAAGTGACACCCAGTTTTCAAGGGAAAAGCAGTGAATTTTACGCGTTTTTGAGTCTTTCGTGTGATATAAAATAAATTTAGGAATAGGTAGCATAATGTGACCAATTTATATCAATCTAACGATATCTAAGGTATATCCTAAAGAACGTTTACTATGAGGTTAGTCATAGAAAAAAGGACACACTGCGATTTTGAAAAGATACATTTCAATACAAAAAAAAAAAAAAAAAACAATGCGATTTTAAAGTTGAAAACTATGAAAATTTAATTTTTTGAAAATTCAAATTTTGCTAGACCAAATATCCGCAAAAATAATATTAATTTACGGAGTGTAACGTTTTTGTATATCAGAGCTAGCTAATGGAGTTTATCAATTATAGAATATAATTCATCAAACTAGATAAAGTTTTATAAAGTGAATATATTATTTCTTATTATTATTACAAGATGCTCGTTGAGAGGAACGGCTTCAAAGTTGAAAATGCCAAAGTAACAAATTCAATGACAAAGGCTTATATAATACCAATACTTACAAAATGTACATTTAAAATCGTAACATCAATACGCAATGAGAAAAAAAACACAAATTTCTTTTGAAAGGAGTTTATTGGTTAATGTAAATGATAGTAGAATATGTATTTTTTTCAGTGGTGTATAGTACAGAGGTATGGTATTTTATGATGATTGTTTTTCGTGATTTGATTTACTAGCAGAATTCAATGCATTAGAAATTTGACCAGCTAATTGCGGTGGCAATTGTGCTATGGCTTGCGGTAATAATTGAGCAATTGAAGGTGGCAAAGGGTATTTAATAGGGTCCAACAGATGTTGTCGTATAGTGTCTTGCAAATGTGATTGTATAACAACTGAAGGAGAAGATGCTTTTTTATCGGGTTTTGGACTAGAGGGTTCAGGTTTCACATCTGCCAATGATACTTGTTCTGGGTCTAATTTTATGGTTCCTGACATGTCAAGTTGCTCTTTTTTTATTTGTACTAGATCATTATCAGATTCTTCATCTTCATCAGCAACAACAGAATTCTCTTCATCTTCATCTTCATCATCGTCATCTTGTTCAATATCTAATCTAATACGTTTATGAGATGATGATGAAGAAGAATGTGATGAATCTTTTGATGTTGAGTTTGATCTTTTTGATTTTTTATATACACCTTTACTGAATTGATTTTCAGCAGTGGAATCGATAGTCCAAAAGGCACCTTTACCAGGTTCCGAATCTTTTCGTGGGACCTTTACAAAGGCTTTATTGAGAGAAAGGTTATGTCGAATTGAGTTCTAATCAAGAAAAAAATTTAAGCAAAAAAATTTCTTGTAAAATGTAAACACCAATCTGTGCTAACCTGCCATCCATTAGAAGCCATTTGATAATAAGGATAATTTGTTGTAATATGTGTATAAATTCCATTAAGTGTCATTCTTTTATTTTTCGTTGAATTAATGGCTTGAGCAATTAGAGATGCATAAGAATATGGTGGCTTAATATCTTCTGATGCATATAATGTTATATCATCTGGAGACGATGGTTCAGCCCAATAATCTTCTTTTGGTGGTGACAATTGAATTGATGGTCTTTTCCTCTTTTCTTCGTGTAGTGAGCGTTTCTTTTCCAATTGTTGTGGTGCAGATATATAAGCAAAATCATCATTTTGTGGAGTTTCTTCGACATCCATGCGTGGTAATAAAAATATAAACGACAATTCGCCTATTTGAATTTTTGTTCTATTGCCAATAAACAGATCAATATGTTTTAATTATAATAACTTGATTCATAATTTACTTGTTTTCTAATGGCACAGTTACACCCTTTTCTACAAATTGTTCATTGACAAATGCGCCATTCTTTCCAAAAATCATCAATTCAAATCGTTGTGTTGCGAAATTATAGAATAAACGAGCATGTTGCCTTGAAACCGACTTTATGTTTCCTAATGGAATATCTACATTATCAGGCTTTTTTACTTTTCTACCCAAAGTTACTTGTAAAGTACGAATGTAATAGCAGAAATCATCACTTTCTAGCTTTGCATAGGCTTGTACAGGAGCAGTTTCTAATGTTTGTTTGTTATCAATGTGCGGTCTCTTTGTTGATGTTTCAAAAGTAGCCATTCTCCCTTTTATGTTTTAACAACAAGATGAAAAGAATCACAAATAAAAACTCCAAAGATATAACATTTTAGAAAACTGTTTTGTGTTTGGGGACAGCTGCTTTTTTTTTTTTTTTTTTTTTTTTTTTTTGCAGTACTTTTTTGAAAGCCAGTGTGCTTTTATGTGTAAATGAATAATTTTTTTAGGTGCATTCTTACACCCTTCTTCTAACGGCAACGCGAAAATCAATAATATAAACAAATGGAGGAACCACAAGCTAAAAGAGCTCGATTAAGCTCTCCTTCAGAACCTGCAGCAGACATTGAAAATAACAAAAATGATTCAACAGATCTTTATTTGGATACAATTGATAGACACATGTTGGATTTTGATTTTGAGAAAGTTTGTTCAGTTTCATTATCTCAAATTAATGTTTATGCTTGTTTGACTTGCGGCAAATATTATCAAGGTCGTGGAAAATCTTCCCATGCTTACTTTCATAGCATGGATAAAGATCACCATGTATTCATCAATTTGCAAACATTAAAGGTGTACGTTCTTCCCGATGGATATGAAGTTGATAATGCTTCATTAAATGATATTAAAGTAAGTTATATTTATATTTGACATCTAAACTTACTAATGCATTTTAAAATAGTATGTTTTGAATCCTATTTTAACGAGAGCTCAGGTTCATCAACTCGATACAACCTTGAAAATGTCTTATGATTTGAACAACAAGAAATATTTACCTGGATTTATCGGTTTAAATAATGTCAAAGCAAATGATTATGTCAATGTTGTGATTCAAGCATTAGCTCACATTCCTTCCATTCGAGATTATTTTATTCTGGAAGATTTCGAAAAAAAAGGATCATCCCAACTAGGTAATTATGATATCCAGTATCCGTGGCAACCAGAACTTTAATGCATTAGAAATTTAGTTTGTAGATTCAGTGCATTGATTAGAAAAATGTGGAATCCAAAGGCTTTCAAAGGCCAAGTGAGTCCTCATGAACTTTTACAAGAAATCTCTAATGCCAGTCAAAAGAAATTCAAATTGACTGAACAAAGTAATGCTATTGACTTTTTGTCATGGTTTTTAAATACACTTCATAAAGATTTGGGAGGAACTAGAAAGAAAAATAGCAGTAAATATCGTAATACAAGCCCTGGAAATATAGAATCTAATCAATCGATTCATTAGGTATCATATACAAGAAGTTTCAAGGAGAGGTCAAAGTAGAATCTCAAGATTTTGGATCAGCTGGAGCACCTACTGAAAAAGAAGCACTCTTATTATTTGATGAAACCAAAGAAATCAAATCCATGACATCTCCATTCTTATTTTTAGCATTAGATTTACCTTTAGCACCTTTATATCAAGATGAAAAAGACAAGGAGATTGTGCCTCAAGTGCCATTAACAACCATTCTTGCAAAGTTTGACGGCAACAAGGTACAAGAAGTAGGAAATCAAATGAGAAGATACAGCATTACTCGTTTACCACAATTTCTCATCTTTCATATCAAAAGATTCAACAAGAATAGTTGGACAAGTGAAAAGAATCCCACCATTGTCAATTTCCCAATTAAAAATTTAGATGTATCTAATTTCACTACAGATCCTGATGCTGAAAAGGTTGGAGATCATTATGATTTATTAGCAAATATCTGTCATGAAGGTAAACCTGATGCAGGAAAAGGAACTTATAAAGTTCATGTTCGTCATCGTGGTACTGGTCAATGGTATCAAATTCAAGATTTAATTGTAGAAGAAATTATGCCACAAATGATTTTCATGTCTGAAAGTTACATCCAGGTAAAAATTACTTTGTCTTTTGTTAAATTACAATTGTATATTAATGTTCATATAGATTTGGGAAAGAAAAAAGAATACAAAAGCTTAGACATTAATTAATAAAATCAATCCTAAAGTTGTTTCTTGAGGAATTCGTCTGTTAAACTATCTGCTTCACGAATATCAAAATCCTGGGATACATAAATTAGTTTTGATTGCATAAATCTGCTTTAAATAAAAATCATCTTACTCTCATAACATCAATCTTTTCTTGGAGAAATGTCTTGGCAGATGCATACTATATATATATGTATATATAATAGTTATTATACAACAATCACGTTTGTAAAATCAATGATATGATACTTACAAGCATATTGACCTCGGCTTTGGCAGTTGAAGGAGACCAGTAAATAAACACGAGAGGGAAATTGGTTCTTCCATCATCATGCTTCAACTGTGTAGATAATCAATATAAATCAGCTTGTAGACTCCCCAATCAAAATTCTCTTTCTTACTTCATAACTCAAAACAATATAACGTGGTGTATTTTCAGGTAATTCTATTATATATCCAACAAAAGCATGTTAATAAACTGCATGCTTCAATATAATCCAACGCCTTTAAACCTTCAATTAAATCCTCTAATGTGATATCATCATAAACCTCGTCTTCTACGATTTTTAAAGTCTTGCGATCAATTTGTACTAATTTATCCTCATAAATATCTTATGCTTTCCTTCTACCAACGTCCTAATTCAATACTTACAGACAAAAGCTGCGTTTCCACTTTCGTATTTAGCAAAACGGAAATCCTTAATTTTTTGAACCAAGTCGGCGTCGATCTCACAAGTGGAAGTAGCACTCTAATTTTCAAGTATAAAAGTTATTAAATCTGGTGTGTTTTTTTTTTCATTTTTAGTTTCTGCTATACTCGATTATTACCATAATATGTGTTTTAAAAATGAATGATGGAAAGAACTGTTGTTATCCTTAGTTTATTGAGAATTTTATGAAGAGTGCGGTGCTTGAATTGGTATCGAAAGCCGGCGGCAGATTTTATCAAATTCGACATTAAAAAAAAAATTCAGCTTTTGAACAATTTTTTCGACATGGCAGTTATAATTAAAACATAAATGAATAATAATTAAACTTGTATTTTTTTGCTGTAATCTATATTTTGGTATTTTTTGTTTTGACATTTTTATTGTTAAATCTTTCTATATCTTTGAAAACATGGAAATTCGATTTTTTGGCCAAAAGTCAATAAACTCAGCGTACAGTCTCAAAATAAACAATTTTATCAGATAGTTATGATAATTTCAGTTATATGTCTCCAATAAATACTTTAGTAAAAAGTCTCATTTTTCGACTGAAAGATCCAATCTTGTAAAAATTGTGATTTTGGATGTGTATTGGTAAGGCAAAAATCGAGGTGAAATCATAATCTGGGAAAAATCGTAAAAATGCATCAGAACGAATCTATTGAACGATGGCATTTGTTTGGTATGCTTTTGAGCGTTAAAGATAGCCGAAAACTGTTGATACAGAGCATTTAATTGTCTGAATCAGGCTAATTTTGCTAACTACAAGGCATTTATAATATCGTATGTAACACTATAAACAGTTTTTACGTCTTTGATTATCTAAATTCATAATTCCTAACGCTCAGGTCATGACAGCTGCAAAAAAGAATAGAAATAATTTTGTTTCTATTGGTCAAAATCACGATATTCAAGCTGAAGTAACCATATCACTACTAATTAGGAATTTTGCATAACTAATCGTTTTTTCCAAATGATTTTACAAGTAAAAAGTTTATTATGTTGACCTAATACTATCTTTACATATCAAGAACTTCTAAATAAAAGGCTCTTATCAGAATAGAGAACATATTCATGTGCAGTGAACCGGAAAAGATGAATCAAGCCATTTGAAGAGGGTCGGTTTATTCAAACTCAGTATGCGAAAACAATACAAAATACGAAAAGCTTCATCTTTTTAAAGAATTGTTTCTCAAACAAATCACAATTTTTATTAAATCTGTTTTTTGGATATTAATTTTTACTATTTACTAAATAATTTTAAGGTTTTTTTTTTAAGAAAAGTTTATCATCGAAATCAAGCAAGATTGATCTTAAAAAAAGATTAGAATCAATTACTTCCAGTGATCTTCAGTGGTTTGTTATTCGTTAGTACACTATTATGCATTGTATAGTTAATGAAATACATTGAAATCGAAATTTCAGTGTTCTCAACTTATTGAATCGATTTGTGAATAACATTCTGAGGAAAGAAATGCATATATTTCGATTACATTTGTTTGTGTAGCATTATTAAGAGGAAAAAAAGAGTTTTCATTTTGCAATCGCTTTGATTAAGGTGCAACAGAATTCACCATAACTAATTGGATACAACCGACTATGAATATACGATATGCATTGCGTCTTTGATGTATAAAATGATGAAAACCTCCAATGCTTATTAATTCTTTGATTTAACCTCAGCATTAATAAGAACAGCTATTTTTTTTGCGTGGATAAAATTTTTTCTTACTCTTTCTTGCAACCAAAATAAAAATGAAATCTGTTCGAGTTAATATCGAAAACTTCGATGCTGAAGTCAACAAGGCTGTTGAGTCAGGTAACCCTGTCTTTGTCCTCTTTTTCGGTACCGAAACACCCGAGACTTCTGAATCTTGGTGCCCTGATTGTGTCATTGCCGACCCTCTTGTTCGTAAAGCCATCATCCCTATTAAGGATGCACTTCTCTTAGAAGCTCCTGTTGGTGCTCGTAATGAATGGAAGGGTAACACTACTCATCCTTACCGTGTCCGTTTCAATGTCCCTGCTCTTCCTACTTTATTCAAGTGGTCTGCTGTAAGTAATTTGTATGTGTGTACTACCGTTAATGTTACTAAATAAATTAATTCTATAGGCTGGTCCTGGTGAAAAATTAGTTGAGGAGGAATGTGCTGATGCTGACAAGCTTGCTAAATTTGTTGAAAACTAGATTTTTGTATTTATAATAAACTGTATTGAAATTATTTATGGGCTATCAGATCTTGGCGGTCATCAAATGCAAAGAAATGGTTGTTGAAATTGATGATGAGTTTGCATAGTTACACTTTTGCAGGAATTGCAGATATTTTAGAGATGGTATTTTCGAGTGAATATATGCCTTGAGCTGCAGTGATTTGTTTTATTTGAATTTAAAGTAGTTTGATCATGAGAGGTTTCTTTTTTTTTGTGGCGCGGTGCCATGGACAGCCATTTTTGAAACAAAGCATTAATACTGTAAAATAATGATTTTGAGCATCCACAATAAAACAAAACAGACAAACGTAGTTGAAATACAAAGCAGAGTATATAAACTGATATCAAATACATAATTTACTATAATATCTCTTTGCAATGTCTTTAAATCCAATAATATTTCAACAAAATACAATTTCACGCTGTTTTAATAAACAATGTAACTGAACACTTTGAAGAGACATAAATGGATTTTAGGTTCTTTCTCAGCGAAATAAAGTAGGACGCGATGATATTAATTACTTTTTTCTTCTTCTTTTTCTCTTTGTTCCCTTCTTTTTCAAGATAGCAAAGCATGATCTCTATCACATCAAGTAGATATTTCTATAGTTGTGGCTATAACATTGGGAATCTAATTACTTTATATAGTCTTTTTCTGGATCGGCGTATTGGCTGTTTGCCCCTACCTTCTTTTGATTGCTTATGGTGCTTATGGTTGTCCTGAACAAAATTTGAAGCAAAAGTATAATGCCAAGTGGTAAGTAATGAAAAAAAAAAACTATATATACATTTAATAATGTCAAATCTCAGGGCTTTGGTTACTGGTGGTTCTTCCGGTATTGGTGCCGCTATTGTTCGTAAATTTGCTGGTCAAGGTTTGAATGTTGTTATTGTTGCTCTCGATGATGCTGTATTTGCCAAATTCAAGGAAACCATCACCAAGGAGTTTCCTAATATCGAATTCCGTTTTGTTGGATGTGATCTTTCTGAACCCACTGGCGAGATTTACTTGAATGCTGTCAAGCAGGCCACTTCTGATATTGATGTTCAAATTTTGTGTAACAATGCTGGTTTTATCACCACTGGTGGTTTTGCTGATGTCGCTATGCAACGTGAAATGTCCAACTACCATACTAATGTTACTTCTGGTTTGATTTTGACTCATCACTTTGCTGATGAAATGTTGAATAAGGGTCTCAGAGGTCTTATTACTTTTACCTCATCCAGTGCTGCTTTTATCCCCAATCCCATGTCTGCTTTGTATGGTAAGTTACTTTAGTTGAAGTATTGTGATAAATTGAATAGCTAAACCATGATTATTTTCAAAGCTTCTACAAAAATTTTCCTTACTACTTTTGCTGCCTCCATCGCCGCTGAATTAGCTGAAGCCAAGATTGATGTTCTTGTTATCGTAAGTTTGCATACAATATTTAATTCAACACATTTACTCATATTTTTATTTAGCATCCTTCCCCTATTGACTCAAATTTTTACAGCAATGCTGGTAAGATGTCTGCTCTTACTTCTGCTCAAAAGATTTCATCTCCTCCTTCTATCATTGCCGATACCATCTGTCGTAATGCCGGTAAGATCATTGTTTCTGATCAAGGACCTATCACTGTTATTATGAAGATTGTGATGACCAAGGTTTTGGATTGGAATGTTTTCGCTGAAATTATGAAGCTTGGTATTCCTCTTAATGGTGATTATAAGGCCATGAAGGTTACTCGTCCTCTCAAGAGAGAGTAAAAAAATTTGTATATATGCAATAAAATTAATAATTATTTAATCGATTCATAAATTTGAAAAATATTTTCATTTGTTCACAGCAGTATAGTGTAAAAACAAAATTGTCTCTAATATCATATAGCATGTTAAATATACTGTGCTATTTTCTAATTGAAGAAATTCGGATCGATAGCATTTATCCATTCCATTATTAAATAGCATAATATTTCCGTTTTAAAACATATTTCATTTATTCATTAATCAAAATCAGCATAGTTTGCTCAAAGCAACATAATTTAAAGTAAATTTGCTTTGTTAAGCAAGATGTATTGCTCCAAAGTCTCTGGTTCTCTGCCTAACAAAATAAAAATACCAGTAGAAATAGTAGTAGTTGGGACCATAGAAGGAATAGTAGCAGCCATACCATAAGCAGCAAAATGAGGGAAGATTCCAAATTTCATCAAATTATCATACTTGATGGAAGGACTGACCTTTTGATAACGTATCGAGCGTTCCAAGACACGAGAAGCAATAGAAACACGCTCAGCTGGAGTAGCAATATCACCAATAAGCTCATAAACACTATCAGCATGCTTTTTGATGTCTTCACTCAAGATAACAGCTGCAATAGCACCAATATCATTAGGAGAAATCCATCCTTGAGGTTCATCTTCATTTGAAGTATCAAACATGAATCCTTCAGGAGAAGCTCGCTCAAATGTCAAGAGATTGGACATGAATCTTCCGGGTCGAAGTGTTACAAATGATCCACGTTGAGGTATTTCCAAGATTGCCTTTTCAGCATTGACATGAGCGGTACCGATAAAGCTTGTTCTCCAAGAATCACTGGCACTAAATGAAGAGATATCAACAATTTGCTTGATTCCAGAAGCATAGGCAAGCTTTGCAATGGCTTCCTTTTTCTCGGCAAAGTCTTCAAAGCTACTGTATAGCAGGAAAAGACGAGTATGGCCCTTCATACCTTCTTTCAATGGAGTCAGATCAGAAAGATCGCCTTGAATTACATTGACATGTTGATTATTTGAGAATAATTTAGCAACCTTGGTGGGGTTTCGAGTGTACAATGTAACAGGGATGTCTTTCAAAACAAGATCATTTACTGCCTTGGTACCAACATTACCGGTGCCGCCAATTACAAAGATACGTTCAGTTGTTGTAGTCATTTTTTTAACTTTAATAAAGATATTGTTATGTGATGAAAATGAGTAGATCAAAAAATTACTCACGTTTAAATACTAAAAGCATATTCATTCAACGGAATAAATTGTTTACAACTTGCCGAATCACTTCATAACAGAAAATGATTTCTGTCCTGTGAATGTCAACAAGACGGAAAAATTCAATGCCGTGTCCCGCTTGATTAACGATGAAATTCTACCATTAAAGATTTTAGCTTCGCCACGTTATAAGTATACAGCTAATGCTTACGAATAATAAATTACTTAGTATGGCGGTTGCAGCAAACTGGGTATGACACAACTGATTTGGGATCGATAATGATAAGAATTCGTATAACGACTGTCATGTAACAATAAAGAAATGGTAATGTGATTGAACAACAAAATGATTCCATGCATTATGTAAAAGTTGATATATTATAATGAATAACACTGCTCAAAGAATTTGTTATATATAAATCTTATGTAATGTATATGCTATTAACCTTAAAACGCTAATGTTATGTACTTACAAATGAGGTTAACGATATTTTCTTGAATATTCGAGAAACTACCCCAGTTATTTTCATTATTCAAAACTGAATTTGATTCTATATTCTATGGCCATTTTTTATGCAAAACAAACTCGACTTCTGTTTAAATTGCTCAATATACTTAATAAAGACTTGCATATATGGATGCTATCGAGCCCAGCTTATACTAGTAAATTTGGCTGACAGAACCCGGCTCGACACCAACGCTACATTGCCGTATGTTTGCTAATTCTGATTGACTTAGTATCTGTCTGATATTATTTCTAATTCAGAACAGTCTGCTAAACCGTATATATCTAAGTTTTAAATAAAAAAGCGGTTTTTTTTAAACTTTTCCTATATTTAACCATGTATGGTCTGAAAATTAAGACTTTGTAGCGGACATTTTTGGGGCTCATTTTACCCTTACCAACACTCATGATTTTGATCAAAAAACAGAAAAATCAAATTTTGATACCGAAATCAACGTTTAAATATACTACATTGTGAGAGAAAATTGTAGCCATAACTAATACGCATTTTATAAAAGCCTAATATTAAATGTTAAGTAATGAAACTTTGCACTTTTGTCCCGAAAACGGTTTTTTGGTTAAAGGATTTTCATGTAATGTTTTGTAACAGGAAAGTTTATTATTTTTTGTTGAGCAAATAGAGCGCTAAATTTTATATGTGTTTATATTTTTTTTTTACAATTAGTAGTATAATTAACTCTAGATTTGTAAAAACAGAAAAAAAAAATTAAAAAATGTCAAAATTGATGATCTGGACAAAAATAATTTTCTAAATTAATATTCCGCTTATAAGCCTTGTAAGTCTTAAAAATAAGAGATTTTATAATATTTGAGAACTTTTTCAAGAATTAATGATGCTGTACTCACTTGATTCAACAAGCTTATTACTGTAAACTGTAAATCTTTATACATGCTACATGCTAATATTATTGTGTGGTAGTTTATTTGATGATGATATAGTCTGACTTCTTGATAATTAATGCGCTACTAGAGGTGATTTATATTGAGTTTTAGTCTTACCTCTCCAATATCATAAACATAAACATGGCCATAACTGAAACCTAATTGCCTCCTTTTACCCTCCTCTTTGTCCAAAGCCAATTTATTCTATGCTTTACCAGAACCAACTTAAGTACTTACAAATGGTTTCTCGGTATTTGCATTCAAAGCAGATAAATCAAATTGACTGGTTCCATCTACAGTAGTAGTATCAAACATATCATTAGCCCACCTTAGATGATAATGTCAATCTAAAATTAGAAATATCCCATTGTCATTGTTATAAGCTATGAAAAGCTTGATTTTTAATAATGCTGCAGTAAAATATGGGTGTAAAAAGTGATAAAGAATACTGTTAAAATCCTTCTTTATAAAAATATGGATAATGTGCAATAAAATGGTTATTCTACGTCTCTATTTATATTATTTGGTGATTATTTACTATCTTGCAATTGCATTGCAATTGTCAACAACAATTCCATTAATTTTGAGTATAATGTTGGGTTGTTTGGTTATTGATTTGGTGGATCAAGAACGGTGTTTTAAATATAGTTTGTCAATCATGCTTTCAGAACAGCCCTTACTTGTTCTACTTGATAAGCATGTACTTTTTGTATCTTTTATTTGGGATATCCCACATTACTTTAGTATTTTAGCATCTCTTATTTGAGTATTATACCCTTGCTATCTTCATGCAATTGTCTATTTACTATATAGTCTTATATTTGATAGCATGGTTTCAAATGAGATGACATTTAATTTAGGTATTTTATGATGGGAATCTAGCTTAGTTCACTTCAAATGCAGCAATTAAATAATAAACAACATGATACTAATAACATATAATAATAAGTACTTAACATCTAAGTAAGTTTGATGAAGTGTGCTTTTAAACCCTTTTAAAAATCCTGAGGAAAACACAACACCTTGGTCCTGTAATTTCTATCCATCAAAATTGATTTATCAAAATATGTTTATTAGATTAAATAAAAATTAGAAATTTAATCAAGTAAAGAGATATCGTTTATTGGAATGAAATTAATAGGGTTTATATACTATTTGATTTGGGGAATTAATGATGTGATAAGGTAGTTTAGATGTTATTTAATAGCAATGTGTCATGTTGTTGGTATATCATATTGGAATATCGCACTGGCGTATTATGCTTTTGTACCATGCTTCTATACCATGCTTTTAGGAGCATTGTATAGTTAATATTTAATTAAGGAACTTCCGGTTCCGGATCTGTTATTGTTTACTTTTTTGGATTTGACATGATCCGGTTTAAAAATAATACATCAAAAATGTTGCGATTTCCACCACTACATAATGAATGCACTTTTTATCTATCTTGACCTTGATGTACATTGTTGAATATCAGTTTTTTACCAGCTGTATTTTCTCTAATTCATTAATATTCAGTCATATTGAACGATGATTTGTAGCACTGCCAAAAAAAAGAATGAATACTTCAAGATTTTTCTGCATATCAAATTATGCGATTTAGTAGCAATGATTGCTGCACTTAACTATGCTTTTTGAACCTATTGTGCTATTGATGTTAATCTGAATAATTAGTATTTTTATTCACAAGTAAGCTGTTTTGCTTTATTCCTTTATATGATACTGATGTATCATTCTTAAACCGGATCATGTCAAATCCAAAAAAGTAAACAATAACAGATCCGGAACCGGAAGTTCCTTAATTAAATATTAACTATACAATGCTCCTAAAAGCATGGTATAGAAGCATGGTACAAAAGCATAATACGCCAGTGCGATATTCCAATATGATATACCAACAACATGACACATTGCTATTAAATAACATCTAAACTACCTTATCACATCATTAATTCCCCAAATCAAATAGTATATAAACCCTATTAATTTCATTCCAATAAACGATATCTCTTTACTTGATTAAATTTCTAATTTTTATTTAACCTAAACATATTTTGATAAATCAGATACATTTACATTCACCCATTCAATAAATGACATTGCATTTATTATTTGTTATATCAATAATCTACCAACTTCATCTTGATTCGATAAGTTTGGCAATTAAATGCCTAAATTACACTTAAGCCACCAAGTGTCGCCACAAAAAAATCTCATACAGGTCGACGAAGCATCATAATAATTTGGATCATTTTTTTGTGTTCATAGGTCTCTGCATGAACCATATCTCTATCTGTTCAATTTAATTGAAATACATTGAACGCCAACATCGTACTTGATAAGACGCCTTACTTTATTGCGAATAAACACAACTAATTTTATGTTAGTTTAGCATCAGCAGTTGAATCAGATAAATTTGAGATTCGACAACCCCTTTAAATAACTTTGCACACCATGAGCTAATAATGAACCGAGAAATTGAAGCAGAAAGCGAGGATATTCTTTTGTCCACATTTTTTAGGATATTTCCACGAAAAATCAATATTTTGAAAAAAAAACTAAATTAGATTCGAGAGTGCTCAACGAGGTTGGTGACATGAATGTAGAAAAAATGCTGCTTAAATTAACGAATATTTTGAAATCCACGATAAAAATGTTAAAAAACGAAAAAAAAATAAAAGTGTTCAGAATTTTTTCATACTTAAATATGTTATAGAGCGCTTCAAAACAAGTAAGTTTTATTATTAAAGTATTAGTATAGCTTGGTTTTTTGTAGAGATATGAAAGCTCAAAGTCTTTAATTTTTAGCAGTGAAATAGTGAGATACCTGTAAAAATCTGAAACATTAGCCCTAAAAAATTTATACTAACTACAAAAAATAGGATATATCTGGATACTTATTTTTGGATTAAAGTTGAGCATCTCAGGTACATTGGCATATAATTTTTTCTTGATTTTGTTTAGTGAAAAAAAAAGATAGAGCAGGGATAAAAGTGAGACTTAGTTTTCAAGGAAAAAGCAATGAATTTTACGTGTGTTTGAGTCTTCCATGAGATGTAGAATAAATTTAAGAATAGGTAGCATAATGTGGCCAATTTGTATCTGTTTCGCAGTGTCTAATGTAGATTGTAAGAAGCATTCAGTATGAGGTTAGTTATAGAAAAGAGGACGTTCCGATTTGAAGATTGAAAACTATGAAATCCAATTTTTTGAAAATTCAGATTTTGTTACAGCTGGCTCCAAAAGAAAACCATTTTAACTCATGCAGTATAGCTTTCTTCACAAGCAAACCAAAATATAATATAATGAAGATTGTGAATATGTATTTTTTCATCGATTCATTAAGAAATAGCATATTTCAACGGTCGAGTTTATGAATATAAGTTTTTTATTTGAGCAACAATGTGGCTAAGAGCATTAAAAATACTGTATCTTTACAATGTGGATATAGAGATTATCCGTAGTGAACTTGCCCCCTTTTTCTTTTGATAATTAAGGGACTTTAAATCTAAAACAATACCAGATATCTATCAACTAACATATCAATGATTTTCAAATATGGGGGTCAATTATGAATTTGAATCATGATTCACAACTAGTTTTAAGCATTCTTTATCTTTATATATACTTGGGAAGAGCAAGAGGGTAAATTTACAGTAAGATTAGGGTTGTAATGGGAAGGAAGAGGAGGAGGAGGAGGAGGGAAGAAGAAATAATTAATTTACAAATGGGTGGAGCATCAATTCGGTAAGGGGAGGACGTAATAATGGATCACGAGTCAAGCAACCTTTCAATACCTGGAGAAGCATAGGAGGAACTTCAATGATCTTCGAGTTGTCTCCATTGGAAATAGTGGCTGGATAATTAATTTCGTAATCAGGATTCGGTATACTAATTACTTTTTGTGCTAATGGTAAATGATAGAAAGGGGTCTTGCCATACACCATTTGATATAAAATGCACCCTAAAGACCATACATCACTGGGTCTACCTAATTTCATCAAACTTCCCGCTTCTCCTCTACCTTCATTGATATCTAATAATGCCTCTGGAGACATATAATTGATGGTGCCTACTTGAACAATTCGCTCGATATTTGTTGTATCATCAGACACTTTTTTTGCAATACCAAAATCGATTAATTTGAGCCATCCTTTAACCACTACAAAATTTGCAGGTTTCAAATCAGAGTGGACAATTTTTTTTTGATGAATAGTAGATACAGCATGTAGCATCTATGAAAAAAAAAGGAGAGGGGAGGGGAGAGGATGGGGGAATTAATTTCAAATGCAAAATGTAAATTAGGACAAGGTTTTTACCTGGTTCCAATAATACTTTATAAAATTGATATCCCATGCTCTCTTGGCTTGCTTTTGAATTAATTGTGCTAAATCAATCTCACCAAATTCCATCACCATGAAAATGACAGATGAGGTTGCGCTATAGTCTAATAAACTCACAATATTATCGTGGTTATCCAATGACTTTAATAATTCTATTTCGTTCATTATGCTTTTTCGATCTTCATCGTGCTTTACTTCGATCCATTTCAGAGCTAGTATTTGGCCATAAGTATGCCCCATTACTTGAAAAACTTTACCAGAGCTACCTCTGCCAATCTCCTTTAAAATGGTATATTCATGCTTATTGATCTACAATGTTTATAATTAGTATTTTGATGAATATATAATTACAACATAAATATTTACAAGTAATTTTTCTTGTTCACGAGGAGCTTGTGGCACTAATCGTCGATCATAGTTTGTAAAAGAGTGATTGTGGTAATTCCCATTTGTCTTTTTCGGAATTGTTGCAGGTACGGCAAAGTGATCTACTAATCTCGGTTGTTCTGGCCGTGGTTGTGGTAATTCTGTAGAAGCAATTATATGTCTAGGGGGTGTATGTTGTTGTCGAGGTGGTGATATTTTTCTTCGGTTCTCAGATCTCGAGGAAGGAGAGCCTCTCTATAACAATCATTAGTATATGGGCAATTTGATGTGATAATTTGATGTAATTACTGTTGTAGGGCTATCAAAAGCTATATTTAACGAAGAAACATTACGTTCAAGACTCCCAGCGTCGTTTACATTATCGTTGTTATTGATCTGAATATTATAAAATCCTAACATTCCGTAATATGAGGACTAGGGTTAATGAAATAATTGCTAACCTGCTCTTTATTAAAATACCTTCACTAGTGCTACTACCATTTGATGGCGAAGAAGGTAAATATGTAGGGTTCGTCGTGCTTATAGTAGGTGTGTTCAATCCAAGAGGAGGTGATGGCTGTGAACTGTTGGGTGAATGTCTATTTGTGGTTGCTGGGGCAGATGAAGTGCTAGTCAACTTTCTACGTACATTTCTAGGACTTGAAAATGATAATGTCAACAACTAAATGAAGATAACGATATAGTAATTAAACTTACAAAGTATGTTCTGTTTGAGCAGCTCTAATTGGAGACTATAAACAACATGTCAGTATTTATAAACATGATGAAACTAATCAATTTCAATAGTTACATAGCGTAGAATATGTTTTGTCTCTACTTCTTCTTTTACATCTTGATCTTCTTGCTTCATTGTTAAGTGATTCTCTATCTTTTCTACTTTTGTTTCTTGTTTTGATGTCTCCATAGATTCTTCTTTCGAGTTACTGATTTGCTGTTATTTATACAGAAAGGATTAATGATTTCAATAATTCCTTGATATAATTTCTATATTTACTTCTTGGAAACTCATATTCGAGCTTTCACCTTCTGGTAGATCTTCTTCGTCACTAATTTCAATATCTTCATCTTCCTTTAATGCTTTCCATAAATCCAAAGTAGTTGAAAAGATAGCATATTTCGAAATTTCATCCACTGATGTTTCCTTTGTAAATGAAGGTTGGTCATCCATATTGCGTTATGGTGGGGAGGGAAGCTATGTATGTGTATTAAGGGTATAAATATTATCGGACAAAGAGAGACAATTTTGTAGAAGGAGAATTTAATGGCCTTGTATCAAACACAGAAAAAAAAAGACGTCTTGTTGACGAATTTCATTCAAGAGCCGCGTCCTTTTACGCGATTTATACCACATCTAATTGCAATGTAAATGATTATAAAGACCAAGGTAACAAGTAATTATGCAGAATTATATTGATTACAAGGACATTTTCCCCAGCTAGATCGTTTTTAATGCAATATGTATGTTTATTTTTTACTCTAAAAAAAAACTTTATTTATATTCTATCACCTTGTAAGGTTTTCCTGTCTTTTCCAAAAGAGCATTCCAATAAGTTTCTATATCAAATGTAAAGTTATATTGGCCACCAAGACCAACTTCCATTTGCTTCAAAGATATGTAATCATCCATGTTAATTTGATCATTATTTGTGCTTTTGGTATCATCTGAATTAATAAATTTGATCTTATTTCTTGTAACAGGATCCATAAAAGGTGCGATTACTTTAAATGTTGTAAGGAAAAACCATGGTGCTATATCATTTACGGAATAAATTAGACATGTGTCAAATGTGTTACACTACTATACAACAACTTACAATTTACTAAAAATGCGATACCAAGTCTTTCTGGGTAATGGTTTCCCAAAATATCTAAAAATTTCTTACATGTACCAATACTAGCATTATTGGATGAAGTAGAATCTTTGAAATCAACTACAATAGAGATCTTCTCAACATGCTCAGGCATTAAACGGATACCTCTTTCCAAACAAAATACAATATGCTTTACTTGTCCATCAGAATCTTTTGAGTTCTCATTGCGGGGTTTCATGATCCAAAGAGGGCGACCAGTTTTATCGTAACCACTGAAATACATTTTGCCAGTTTCAGCCTAAATGATGATATAAAGATTAACAAAAATAAGCTTCTTTTTTTTTTTTTTTTTTTTAGTGCAGTAAGTTTTACCTCGAGACGGATCTTCTCTTCATCTAATTGATCTGGCTTAAATTCTCTTCTCCATTTAATTGTATTTTCCAACATGGTCTTGGCTGCCTGTCGACAACAAAAACAAAACGTTATGACAACTGACGTATATTCTTTTTTGTGCTATTTTTACCTCAAAGTCCCATTTTCTTGCTCTCATGTATCTATGAGCAGTTCCTTCAGATAAGAAGCCTCTTTCGTTTGGATAATAAGGATCTTCTTTTGAAAGAATAACTGTATCCATATAAGCTAATAAATCTGTGATTTTCTTTTTTTGTTCGTCGTCAAGAGCAGGGTTCAAGATTGGTTCGTATTCTGTGGGTAAAGAAAGAATAGGTTCATGTGTAATTGGTCCATAATCAACTGAGGGTGTAGCAGATTTGGTACTAGCAGCAGTAGATGAACTTGATCTAAATCTGAATACGTTCATTATGAAAAAAGTGTATAAATAAGAAAAGAGAGAAAACGAAAAGATCCCCTTTTGCCAAATGTATTATTGTACAGGTATAAAAAAAAAGTTATATCAAAGATGTGTGCTTGTAGTATTAATTAGAGTGGGTACAATGCTCTCTTCTTCCTATTTATAGAAAGAAAAGAACTCAACCGCTTTATTTTTTTAACGGGACTTAATGCAGCCTTTCCCTTACTTGATTTTGCACTGCTTGCATTACATAAACTTCCTTTTGAAGTAATGCAAAAGGAGCAAACAACTTTTTTTTAAAAAATTGAGCAGTTAATTACCGATCTAAAAAGTAGAATATTTAAATCTAGCCATCAAATATAAATAGATAAATGGTTTATTTATTGGTGTTTAGCAGTGAAAACTGTCGGGTTGGTTGGATATGCAAAAAACCAAACATGACATAAACGCGCTTTTTACTATTCTATGATGATATATATGTAGAGAAAGACTTGGCAAAAATACAATGATATACGCCCGATAAGCAAGATTAAATGAACTGTATAATTAAATCCCTTTCAGCGATAAATCACTGTATAAGAATACATACAAACATACTTGTCATTGGGTGTAAACAAATCTAGTTTGTTTTGGGTAACAAGTCTTTTTTACATGCAGCAAATACTTGTTATTGCATAATAGGCTCATCAACGTGTGCATTACAATTGAATAGACTTTCAACATGCTTAGCAATACATCATACAGTCTAGTACAAGTAATGAAAGATTATCATATACACACAACCCTTTTGAAAGCATCTTATAATTAATTGATCGTCAGAAAATCTTTTTTAAATCATGCAAAAACACTTTTTTAGACATTTGGCAAGTATTACGAATCAAGTTATCTGCCCTGAATCTTATTTTTTCTAAAGAGCATTGTGAAATAAGCAAGCTTCACCATGATTGAGTAGCTTTTTAGCTGAGGTTTTCTGGAAAAGAATTTAGACTTTTTGAGCAGTAAATTTTTTTTTCTAACCCAGGACAATTAATATATGAAAAAAAAAAATATGTTGTTATTCTATGACATCCTTGGTACACTTCTATCTTTTTTTTTTATGCTGCTTTTGTTGCTGCATCTGGATAATGAATTTGGTAAACTGGTAGATAAACCGAGATTACAAAAAAAAAAGAAACCGCCGGACAGTTCCGATAATATACCGGATATGGTCCGGGAGCTCTCAAAAATGTCAAATTTGCTTAAATTTTAGTCAATGCATCAATTTTAAAAAATTGTTTTGAGCGCCAAAATATTACAATAAAGCATAGTTTCTTTATGATGTTTTTGTATGATTCTGTATTTTTATTTTGGTATTATTAACTAAATAACATCATAATCAGATTTGAAACAATGGTCTCGAAAAACCAATATTAACATATTTTTGGTAAATTATGGTGATGTTGCATCGCATACTGAATAGAATACTATATATATATATATACCTTTTGCTATATATCCAATAAATTCAAGCAAATTTAATTATATTTGAGTTTAGTAAGAAGGAACTGGAGGTTTGAATGATTGTGGTGTTTCCTAAGCGCGGCTTTAAGACAGTGACACGGGTAGTACTAAGGCACCCCACTTGTCAAGAAAGGCAATAAGCTTTTTTCAAACTTTTTATAACTTTCCTTTCCTTTCAAACCAATATGGAAGACAGTAAACTCTATAAAAAACGATTTCAAGTGGCAATTGACTCGCTAAACGAAACACAAAAGGAATCTGTATTATCAGATGCTAAAACTTTGCAAATCCTAGCAGGTCCAGGATCTGGAAAAACTCGAGGTGTTTATCGATTCTTTTAAATGGCACATAAATCAAAATATACTAACTTCAATATAAAGTCTTGACATGTAGAGCTGCTCATTTCGTAATCAACAAAGACATCAAACCTCAGCAAATTATTGTAGTTACCTTTACAAATAAAGCAGCTAATGAGATGAAGAAGAGACTTTATGCGATGATAGGAAACAAGAATACAGAAAATTTAGTAATCGGTACTTTTCATTCTATTTGTTCTCGTCTTTTGCGATATAATGCAGCCATTGTCAATTTGAAATCAAACTTTACTATCGCAGATACTGATGCTAGGTATACATGTTAGATAAGGTACTAATAGCATACAAGCTAATGAATATTCTATTTAGTCATGACATTATCAAAAAGCTCCAAAAAGATGAAAGTCTGAAGATTGATCATTTTACCAGAAAAGAGCAAAAGCCAGGTAAAGTTCAATTATATTTATACTTAACATAATCGCTTATATATATGAAATATTAGGTGTTATTTTTGGCATCATTAGTAAAGCAAAGAGTGAGGGAATTACAGCATCAGAGTATCAGGAAATGCACGCAGGGAACTTCAAGAGAAAAGACATTGCTACCATTTATACAGCCTATGAAGAGGAATTGTATAATAATAATTTGGTTGTATGTATTTAATGGCGAGATGTAATTTTTGCAAAATTTTACTTAAACTGCATATTTTTATTTATAGGATTTCGATAATATTCTTATTAAAGCATGCGAACTATTCAGAAAGAAGAAAAACGTACTTCAACACATCAAAGCTGTTCTTGTTGACGAAGTAAGGCTTCATGTTCTCTTTTTTATATAGTCAATTTACTCATTTTCTTCCTTAGTATCAAGACACAAACATTGTTCAATATGATTTAATCAAGCTCATTACTAAAAATCAAAATACAGATAAAGCAGTTACCATTGTTGGTGGTAAATTAAATTACTACGCTCCTTTTATTAAACGATTATCTAATATATATTTCGATAGATCCTGATCAATCAATTTTTAGTTTCAGATCAGCTGAACCCAAGAACTTTAATAAAATGCATGATGATTATTTAGACACTCAATCAATTAATATGGAACAGAATTACAGAAGTACTGGAACTATCTTGGATGCAGCAATGCATGTTATTAAACAAGGTAAAGGTTGAGATGCTGGATTTTATAAACATTAGCTTACATATTAGGATCTAGATAAAGAACGTATTGATAAAGCTTTGTATACAAGCAACCCTATTGGAATTCCCATTTCTCTCATATCTACTCACAATGAAGACTCTCAAGCAGAATTCGTTGCTAAAGAAATTAAAAAGGTCATAAAATACTCTAAGGGATTAGTCGATTACAAAGATTTTGCTGTTTTAATGCGCATGAATTATATATCAAGACAATTCGAATCTACATTTAGAAAACATAGAATCCCATTTACAATTGCAAGTATCTGATATTGAATTATAGGGTTAATACTGACATTTATACAAATAGATTGGTGGTGACAGATTCTTTAACAGAATTGAAATTAAAGATATTCTTGCATATTTGAAATTTGCTTATAACAATTATGATTATCTCAGTTACAGTCGCATTATCAATGTTCCCAAAAGAGGAATTGGAGATGTTACTCTTACCAAGATTGCTGCTTTCCATGAAACAAGACCCGAAAGGAGCATGCAAGAGACTTTACATGCAATCGGTAATGGAGACGGAGACTTTAATAATGCAACTCGTCAAAAACTAAAGGGTTTAGCAATGGTCTGTGATGATATAAGAGTAATGATTGAGGAAAAGGTAATAAATGTAGCTATAAAATCACACAAAACAGTCAGTGTGTCTAACAAATAATCTAGATGGAAATTGCCGATATTTTGACATATATTACTGAAGCAACCCATTATCTTGATTATTTAAAAGAAAAATATTTTTCAGACCATGAAGCAAGATGGAACAATATCGGTGAATTGATCACTTTAGCAAAAGAAGAGCACCATATAGGAGATGATGATCCAATGACTCAAACACAACAAAGTCAAAAACCAGATACCAATGGTCTAGATATCGTCGATGTTGAAGTAGTGGAAGAAGGAGATAATGACAATGAAGGTAAGCAATGTGTAATATAATTAGTTTATATCAATTATTCATCATACCAATCAATCCAGTAAAAGATACTGATAATAAACCATATTTTACCGCTGATCAAGCTATCCCTGATTTCGCTGCTGATCAAGATATTTCTGATTTTACTATGGAGATTGAATCTGATAAAGAAGTTGATTTAACAGTTATTTCAAGCCAGTAAGATGATTAACATTGGATTTAAGGTACAGGATACTAACAGATTTATTTAGACAACAAAAAGATTCTTTTCATTTTTCAAAAGGAAGGTAAAATAGACATGTATTTCGCCACTATTATATATTAAAAAAATAATTTGATTGTATAGCACTCAATATGCAGAAAGCTCCACACCAAAGAAAGAAGAGTAATATGTCTACATTTGTAAATATTGCTATTGATATTAACCAATCAACTTTTATAGAGAGCATGGATACGATATCCCTGATTCAGAACTTGAAAAAGATCCTATTGTTGAATTTTTGGAATACTGCTCATTAAGTGCTAATCAGAAAGAACAAGATGAGGCAGAAAGAGGCGTAAGTTTAATACGTGTATAAGCAAATGGGGAACTAAATGATTCTTTGTATAGCGAGTTACTATATCAACAATGCATGCTTCAAAGGGTAAGATTATGAAATTGGTTTTTTAAACATGAAAAATTAACCACAAAATGTCATTAGGGTTAGAATGGCCTTGTGTGTTTGTTGCCACATGTAATGATGGTGTTATTCCAATGCTTAGAGATCCTGATTTGTCAGAAGAAGGGTAATTACATTGCAATTATGTACGCGTATTATATTAATCATTGTATGTTTATAGACGTTTATTGTACGTTGCCATGACCAGATCTCAATGTAAGTTGCAGTAATCAATCATATATGTCTATCAGTATTTATTCTTTTTATTAGTCTTTTTATACTGTGTTTCTCCAGAACAGCGAGCCACTTGGGGCCGTTGGGAAGCGACAACTCGTACTCGTTTTCTTAATAATATGGGCGGGAAATTATATATATCATATGCTCCCGAGTGGGATAATGACACTCGAGCAATGTTGGCAGCAACTCTTGGCAAACCACCGCCTCCAGATGATGATGAATTGGTAACAATAAAGAAGAAGACCAAAAGCAAGAAGACGGCCAATTGTTCATACCAATATATGGATTCTCAATCTCAAGGTTTTTACTCTCAATCGCAATCAGAACATCAATCACAATCACAATCATCACTAAGATCTACAAAAAGCCGTGGCGATATTAGTTCTTTAGGTGGTTTCGTTTCTGCTTCATCAATACATGATCCACGACCTTCCAAACGTGTAAAAACAGAGGTGCATCGTGGTAATGTCCCAAAAAAGCTCGCATGGGAAGTTAAAGTGAAGCCAGAGCCATTTAAACATGTTAAAAAAGAACCAAAAACTAAGCTTGAACCAATTGATTGAATTTTACCATTTTAAACTTGAATATATCATTTAAATAAATTTGCTATATTATTAAATGGGCTTAATTTGAAACGTACTTTCTATTTTGAATCCTTTTCATATGGATTTACAGAATTTATTTTGGGATATATCATCACTTTAAATATAAACTGCTTAATTTATCACATTATTCAGCCTCTCAAATATGTCATCCCGTTTTTTGATTCATTGATAGTTTATGATTGTTTATCAGCGAATTTATGCATATTTGTGAATATATCACTAATTCAAAATACGTCATGTTCTATTTACAACCTGGGTAAACGGTTCAACCCTTTCCAACATTGAGAGGATTAACCGAGATAAGTATTTCTTTCGCGCTTTTTTTTTTTACTTAACATTTTTACCAGTTTAATTATTCACGTTACAGCACAAATACGTAATATAAATATAATGTCTGATTCTACCTTTGATTCTTTAACGAATATACCCGGACATGTTTCATCATTTTCATCATCTGCAAATGATGGAAGTATATTACAAGTAAGTTGTGTTCATGAATTGCTTTATAATTACTAACATTTATCTGTAGACTACACCGAACTACAGACCAGAAACAGGCTTAGCTGCATATCAATTATTATTGGATTCCTCGCAATTAGGAAAATCTACGCCCGAGATTCAACAAGATAAATTAAAGAGAATCACAGGCAAGTACGACATTCAATTTAGCAACTAATCATATAAAAGCTAACACGCACATTGCAGTAACATTCCCCACACATTATCATGCATTTACAGTATCAAATGATACAATTTATGGCATTGAAAGAACGAATAATTCATCAACACAGTAATTTCTTCTTTTTGCACGGAGGTTGATCCAGAGTTTGAACAAGCAAAACAAGATGATGGATTCGCACGTGGATTGAATACCCGCAATGTAGGCAGCTTACATACTATCATAAATAAAGGGTTCGATTTTTCATTTATCACAATTCTCTCTCTCTCTCTCTTTTCTTCTTTTTTCATTTAAATTTTATACCAATATACCATGTCAAAATTAGAGCAATTAGCAGATCGATTTTTAAGAGTGGGTCGACATCCATTCAAAATATGCATAAAATCAAATAAAAACGATGAAAAACAAACAGATTTTGATGATCCAGATGTGAATGATACCCAGACATGTTGCTGTTGCTATTCAGATTCACCCATTTACGCTAAATTATGGCCTCTCATCTTTTTCTTTTCAGCATTAACTGATTTTCCTATGCCATTACCAAAGGGTAAAAAGCCAGGACAGCATAGAGATTGGGGTTGGGTACCAGTGTTGATTGTCACTGGAATTTTAGTCTTTGTCTATTACGGCTATTTACACAGCATTGTTTGTAAGTTGACAATGTTATATTTATAAATTTTTTTTCTTATTTTCTTTTTTCTTTTTTTCTGCAGTGGTCTTGTTAAGGCAATTAGACCGCCAAGCACAAGCCATTGGATATTTAGTCCCTTTCAATGTGATGTTTATATTTTTTCTGATCTCATATGGAAGGGTCGTATCACAAACACCAGGCCATCCAAATGTAAGTTTTATGCATATACATATAATATATATGATGAAATGGCAATGGCTAATTTTCTTTCAAAAAAAACAAAAAAAGTCATTAAACAACAAACTTACAACCACAAAAAATCAAACTAATGATTCTTCAATCGATATCGACAAAATTGAAGATTTAAAATCAACACAGCAGAAACCTGAATCTATTTTGGGAGACCCAAGATGGTGCGAAGCATGTCAAATTTGGAAACCTGATCGGGCTCATCATTGTAGAGTTTGTGATGCATGTGTATTACGAATGGATCAGTAAGTATTATGTAATATTAAAAGTTATATCATACTAAAAGTTTATATATATATATATAGCCATTGCCCTTGGTAAAATGCAATTGTGAGTGGTTGTTGGAATTATGTCAGCATTAACACTTTTTTATAGGGTAAATGGGTGTGTTGGTGTCTTTAATTATCGATATTATATCCAATTTCTCTGCTATGTGTCACTTTTGGGTTCATTTACATTTTCTACTTCATTAGCAGCATTCATTGAGTTTCATGGATTGGTAAAATTAAATAATATATCATTTATATGAGATATTAACAAAAGATTACATCATAGTTAACATTTGATAATGTAGCATTGGCTATTGTAATCATGTAAGTAGACCATGTAGTAATTAAATGAATATTTCACTCATTATTCGTCAGTTCTGGGATCATTACATTTGTGATAGGAACATTTACCATGTCTCACATATGGCTAGTTTTACTCAATCGAACAACCATTGAAAATTCACAGTTTCAAAGTTGGAACAAGGCAAAAAAATCCGGCGATGCAAAGAATAGATTAATAGAAGTGTTTACTGAAACTGGAAAGAATGTATTTAATCAAGGATGTTGGGAAAATTGGGTTGAAGTAATGGGTAGTAACAAATTATTATGGTTTCGTAAGTATCTTTTTTTGTTGGATATTTAACGATTTTCTTACGAGTTTTGCTACTAGTGCCATTAAGTTCTAAACAAGATGCCAAGAAAGACGGTGTACATTATGGATATGACCAAAACGTATTGCAAGAATATAAAAATGAGGATGCTTCAAGAAGAAGGGTGCCTTTGAAAAATGATAAAAAACCAAACTAATCTGTATATAAAATTTGAAAAAATGCCTGTTTTTAAAGGATATTTTCAAAACCTCACTAGACATAATGTTTTATACTTGTGATAATAAAAATGATCATCAGGTGCCACTCTATTTTACCATATTTTTTAATTGTGTTTGTGCTAGAATTTTTTTGCAACAAGAAACTTAGTTTTGTCAGGTGCTAGAATGCACGGAAATTCTCCAGAACTAAAAACTTTTGAATCAAATTCTGACCTATAAAAATATAGGTATTCAGTCCCCTTGTCTCTGCCTCAATCAATAAAACCATCTTTTTTCTATTTTTTTCTATTTTCAATACTTTAATTTTGTAGAAAAAAGACATGGCCTCTCCAGAAGAAAATTTAAAGGATTCATTGCCTTCTATTCCAGGTTGTGATACCATTATTGATTTAGCGTATGTCTCTTTATATCAAACTCACACAAAATAATATAAAAAAGCTAATTGCAATACATAGTGTATTAAAAGGAGAGGAATTAACAAACAAAGTATTCAAGTTGATTCAAGTACTTTTCCCGGAATATGCTGAGAATCTCGAAGGAATTGAATTGGAGAGAGTTAGTGGTGCCATGACAAAGTATGTTTTAAGCAATTTCATGATTGAAACACCCATTAAATATTGATATTATACAGTGCTGTTTTCTTTGTAAACGCTCCCAACAAACGTCGCTTATTATTGAGAGTGTATGGTAATGGTGTAGATCAAATCATTGACCGAGAAAACGAATTAGCTTGGCTTGCTCGTCTCTCCAGCTTGAATATTGGCCCTAGTTTATTAGGTATTTTCGGTAATGGTCGATTTGAAGAATATTTACCTTCAACCACTTTAACACACCATGATATTCGTGATCCTGAAACCTCAAAGAAAATTGCTGCATGTCTTCGTGAATTGCATGATATTGTAGCTGTATATCCATTCTCAGCTGAAAAAGATCATTTGGAAATCTGGACCAATATTGATAAATGGTATCATGTTGTGATGGCATTATTACCTGTACTTTATAAAAAGAGTGATGGCTGGTCCGAGGTTTTAACTACCTTTAATCTGGAACTTTTATCGTTTGAGATTGAAGAGTGTAAACAAATCTTGGAGGCTGCTAAATCCCCAGTTGTCTTTGGACATAACGATGTAGGTACTAGCTATACTTGATCTAGTATAAAACATACTAATGCTTTTATGATTAGACACAATACGGCAATGTTCTCAAATTGGAAAATACAAATGAATTGGTTGTGGTTGATTTCGAATATGCAGGCTATAATCCTCGTGGGTTCGATATCGCCAACCACTTTTGTGAATGGACATATGATTATCATTCAGAACAACCTGCATCAATGGATATGAGCCAATTTCCTACATATGAAGAACAAATCAGATTCTTAAATGCCTACCTTGAAACAAAATCCAAGAACGATAATTTAGATATTTTAGATAAAGCAGTTACAGCAGAATGCTTACAAAAAGAAGCAGCCATGTGGTTAATGGCAAGCCATCTTTCTTGGGGTTTATGGGGCTTAATTCAAGCTAGTCAAAGTGAAATTGATTTCGATTACTTTTTATTTTCTTCTCAACGTTTAAATGCTTTCCGTGAAGAATTTGCAAAATGGAGATAATACATAGTTTATTAGAATTTAAAGAAAAAATTACTATTTATAATAATAATAATAATAATAATAATAATAACAATATATGTAAAATTGTACAAAATAAAATGTAGCACTAGTCGCAGTTGACAACCTGTTTAAATAAAAGCTTTGTTTCTATTTGAAAATGCTGCATTTTCAAGTTTTAAGTAGCGTCAATTTGTAACCTTTACTTATCTCCTACTTTTAACGGAAAAAGGCAAAATAAAAAATATGAAAACATACCTGAGATGTTTCAATAAAATCAAGAGTTGTGTTTTCTGGAATAATCTATCTCCATCAGATGGAATAAACACTTTTAATGCTAATGTTTCAGATTTTCACTGCTAGTTTACTAGTGAAAAATCAAAACTTTGAGCCTTGGTATCTCTGAAAAAAACTAAGCTATACCAACAATTATTAATTAATAATACAACTTACTTGTTTTGAAGTGCTCTATAACATATTTTAGTATAAAAAAAAACTATGCACCTTTTTTTTTATTCTATATTTTTTTGACTTTTTGTAGTAGATTTCAAAATATTCGTTAAATTGAGCAGCAATTATTCTGCATTCATATCATTTACCTTGTTGAGCTTTCTCAGGCCCAATTTAGTTTTTTTCAAAATATTGATTTTTCGTGGAGATATCCTTAAAAATATGTACAAAGTAAGATTATAGATGTTATGATGTTACTTTATCACACATAAAATTTAAACAAATTAATCTTCTTTAAACTTACTATTTTAGTTTACGATTGTCAGCTGTAAAAAGATTTCTTTTCAAGTATACAGCAGCTACGATCGAAACTATGGTTATTAGACAAAACATTAGATTATTCTTTTTTTTTTCGTTTCTATATCATTTGAAATTTTTCACTTTCCTGGAACATTTCGTAGGTTTGTAGCCAGTTCTAGCTTTTCAATAAGTAGATATAAATATCATTGCCTTTGATTTGATCTGGTAATCAAGAAATATGCCCAACAATACAGTTGTAGTAAACTACATATACCAAGTTTGTTTAGTAATCAAATTGATCTTAGTCAACATCTAAGATCCAATAACTTTAAATCACACAAAACTTTAAAATGTCAAATTGTACCACTGGTACTTCCAAACTAAGAACTAAACCATGAAGATCTTGCTTCAAAATCTTATTACTGTATTATTAATAGAATTTGATTTATCCAGACTTTATAAATTAAAATCAACGTAAAAAGTACCGTTTATTAGAATGAATTAAATATGGGTTTATATAGTTATTGGAATTGTGTGATAAGATCTAATGGACAGAGATCCATTAGATATGACAATAGATATTATTATTAATGTGTATGAATATAACATGTTATGTCTCAGTGGTAATATTGCTATATATAAGTTGTGTTTCATTATTAGTTCCTGGGTGACAGGAACCAGTTTCTGGATAGATAAGATCTACTAGATTTGTCGGAGATCTTCTATATATCGAATGTTGTAATTCTGATAGATCAGAATTAGAAAATAGTATATATATATCACAAAGGCTATGGTAATCCATAAACCTTTGCTTTACTTTATATCTTAAATAAATATCACAGAATTATAATTGTATTATTCGCAACGCTTTTTTTGTTTAATTACTATTTTTTGTAGCACAGTAACTAATAATAATATTTGATCCCAAAATGCGGCTAAATGAAAAGATCAGTCTCTAATATAACGACTGCTACCTATATCAAAAACATTAGTTCCTTATGCTAGTATGCGTATTCAGATACAAGAAAAAAATACCAGCTTGATAGTCTGATATGCCTTATCAAACGGTGAATATATCCTTGGAATATGGAAACAAAAAGAGAGAAACAACATACGTATAAAAGGATTTTCAAGGCTTTACATTATTTAGCGCAATTAAAACACTGCTAAATTGCACATTTCAGTCAGTAGTATAAAAGCAGCATTACAGCGCTTCAACCCATAAACTAAACAAAATAGGCAGTATCTGTTTTTATAGAAACATACCTTTTTCTACCAGAAAAACCGTCTGTCATGTCATGCATTCATTAGAAAATTGCAGAAACGAGCCCGTAGAGCGACGCTGTAATTGAGCATAGCAAGATTGAACGTCTAAGTCTCTTATACTATGGTATATCTAAGTTTTAAATAAAAAAGCAATTTTTTTTAGAGAAGTTTTCTTATATTTAACCACGTACGGTCTGAAAATTCAGTTTTTGTAGCGGACATTTTCGGGGCTCCTTTTACCCTTACCAACACTCATGATTTTGATCAAAAAACAGAAAAATCAAATTTTGATACCAAAAACAACGTTTAAATATACTACATTATGAGAGAAAATTGTAGCCATAACTAATACGCATTTTATAAAAGCTTAATATTAAATATTAAGTAATGAAACTTTGTACTTTTGTCCAGAAAACGGTTTTTTGATTAAAGAATTTTCATGTAATATTTTGCAATAAAACTGTTTATTATTCTTTGTTGAGCAAATAGAGCGCTAAATTCTGCACATGTGTATACTTTTTGTTTTTTATAATTGGTAGTAAAATTAACTCTAAATTTGCAAAATCAGAAAAAAAAATTTAAAAAATGTCAAAATTGATGATCTGGACAAAAATAATTTTCTAGATTAATATTCCGCTTATAAGCCTTGTAAGTCTTAAAAATAAGAGATTTTATAATACTTGAGAACTTTTTCAAGAATTTATGATGCTGTACCCACTTGATTCAAGCTTATTACTGTAAATCCTTATACATGTTCATATTGTGTGGTAGCTTATTTGATGATAATATAGTCTTACTTGATAACTAATGCGCTAGAGGTGATTTACATTAAGTTTTTTTACCCTTACCTCTCCAATATCATAAACATAAATATAAACATAAACATGGCCATCACTGGAACCTATTGCCACCTTTTTATCCTCTTTGTCCCAAGCCAATCTATTCAATCCTTTACCAGAACTAACTTAAGTACGTACAAATGGTTCCTCGGTATTTTCATTCAAATTCCATAAATTAAATTGACTTGTTCCATCAACAGCAGTATCAAATGTATTATCAGTCCGCCTTATGGTAAATGCCCCCAATCTGAAGTCAGAAACATCCCATTGTCATTGTTATAAGCTATGAAAAGCTTTATTTTTAATAATACAGCAAGCAAATAAAAGACAAAATGATACTAATCGCATATGGTGAGTATTTAACATCTGGTTGAGTTTAATGAAGAATGCTTTTGAATACTTTTGAAAATCCTGAAGCAAACACAACATCTTGGTCATGTAATTTCTATCTATCCAAAGGTCGCAATTTTCACCACACAATAAAAGCACCTTTTATCAATCTTGACCTCGTTTTACATTGAGTATCAGTTTTTTATTTACCAGTTGTTGTATTTTCTCTGATTCATTAATATTCGGTCATATTGAACGATAGTGTATTAAATTAAAATTTACTAGCATACTGTTGGTTGTTTTTTGTTATTACTTTAAAAACTTGATCCTATTATTATTATTATTATTATTATTATTATTATTATTATTATTATTATTATTATTATTATTATTATTATTATTATTATTATTATTATTATTATTATTATTATTATTATTATTATTATTATTATTATTATTATTATTATTATTATTATTATTATTATTATTATTATTATTATTATTATTATTATTATTATTATTATTATTATTATTATTATTATTATTATTATTATTATTATTGTTATTATTATTATTATTATTATTATTATTATTACCATTGGTTATAATTGTCGAACTAATTGATTCATACAGTATATCGTATTTCGTATATCATATTATTACTATTTCGCATTGGTAGATATTATATTAATTGATATCCGCATTTAACACTGGTGGATTGGAAAGTTGGCGTCTGTCTTCAGTTTGGTGAATAATGCGTACTTTGGTTTTCCAGTACAACTCTAGGTGTTTCTACACCTAAAAACTGAATTTTCCGATGCAGCCGCATCTGTTGAATGTCACTTGAGTTTCTGTGTGTTGTAGCTCATGTTATTATACTAACTCCCATTTTGGCAAATATTGCTTTACATTCATCCATATTCAATTTTTGTGTTATACAGCTTAATATTAATGTACTAACGTTGAGTTTTGTTTATATCCATCACAAATTGGCATTTTTTTCAGATGATTTCTACTACCAATTCCTGGAAAGCTCTGCAGTAAATTATGATGTTATTTACTAAAATAAAAAAAATATAAAAATAAAAGCAGTAGAAATACAATTATAATCAGCTAAAGTTTTTATTACAAAAGATTTCTGAAGAGTTAAAATAATTGAAAAGTATGAGGGTATTTATAATGATTTGGAGAACTTGGATACCATCAGACTTGAACGGATGTATATTTAGTAATCTTCCAGTTTTGAGTACATTGTTATTGATTTGATATTTTAAGGGGTAAATTGTGTAGAGCATTGACCATAAGGGATTGTATGTCAAGTGTGACAATATTGACCTTTTGGGAAATGGTTGTTTTGTTTATTTTTGTTATATCTATTTTATGTAACCTTGATTTTTAAGGGGTAGTTTTTATATGCTTGAATCTTATTTATATTGATAGTGCAACTTCAATATAGATGAGCAGTTGACTAAATTGATATCTTTGTTTATTATTATTATTGATTTGGATAGAATCCTGTTTTGATATATATGTTATTTGTGTAATTGATTGCGCCGTGATCAAGGGTACTATCGTCTACACGACATGTATGGTTCAAAAAGGGCATTTCATATTTTTAGCATGCGTTTGTTATTGTGTTCAATTGAAGCGTTTGTTTATTATTGTTGTTTACATTTCAAGTGGCATCATATTTTATGAGCGACACTTGGAATTTAGGTTGTTTTATTTTTATCAAGCGTTTTTAGTATGTAATTCCACTGCAAGCTCTATTATCATTTCAAAAAAGAAAAATACACCTTAATTTGCTGCATTTACCAAATAGTGAAAAACTGACAAATACATGTTCACATGTATGGGGATTAAAATTGGAGACCAAGGGAGAGTGACAAGCTTAACGGTTAGCGCATGCGCTACAAATTGAGTGCGACACACATATTCGTGAGTTCAAACCCGCCAAAAGGGAAGCCCTTTGGTATTAGGATATGAATTTCGAAAGAGAATCTCCGATGGCCCTTGCTTCTCATCGAATTTGATTCTTCTTTTTTTTTCTTAATAAGTTTTGCAAATGTTTAGCAAATTTTTTCCTTTTTTATTGATGCATATGATATGCATCATACTAGTAAATTTGGCTGGTAAAACCCGGCTCGACACCAAAACTATCAGCATCCATGGGCCATTGTACGTTCAGCCAGTTCGAGCAACAAGTTGGTTATCTGCTACTTACACCTACTAAGATCAGCAAGCCCATCAGTTCTTCTCTACGAATATAAATCCAAATGACTCCCGTTGCAATGGCAGGTACTTCTAGCGCTGGTCCGCAGAATTGCAAAAGGTCTAGCCTTGTCGTGTATTTTCAGGTTTGATGAATAATACTTAAAAAAAGAATACAGTACAATTAAAAGAGAATGAGTAATGAATCAGTTCTTCAACTGTATTATAAAAACAAGATATCGTTTATTTAGATATAAAAGTATGGCCTTTTATATTGATGTGACATTGAGATCCTGAGATGTAATTTAAGGCACTATTGAACCATTAGATCTGTTTAATAGTAATTTATCGATTGAAGTGGATCAATCATAATTTAACCGTTCTTACAGAGCTTGTGAATTACTTTGTTTTAATGCTGCTAAATGTGCTTGGATGTTGATTTGATAGCTACTTGATTGATTAACCGCTGGAATGAAATAATATGGTATCATAATTGAGGCCCAAGCGTTCTTGGTAATTATTGGACTATACTTAGTACGCTAGGAGTTTCTTATATCCGATATCAAGACTTTGCACTTCAATACATGTCGTAATCAATAGATTGTAAGATGTATTGATACTGTAGAAGGTGATAACTTATGGTACTTAGTGGCATACAACATAGTATATGATTCATATTTTTGCCAATGATCATTCTTCCAAAAAAAGCCGAACGATCTCCAGAAGCGGCCATCTAATAATATTTCCAAGCTTTAAATCTCTAGAAAAAATTACCGGACAGCCCGGACGCGGTTGTTTAAATATTCCAGCCAACTATAAGATGCAGGTATCGAAATTTCATACAAAAATTAAGGTTCGACTGTATTGTTATTAATTATTTAAAGGCTTATTTTAAGTAAAACATAAATACAACCTACAACATTATTAGCCTAATAACGGATTTAACTTGAAAAGTATAAAATGATATAACCGGATTCAAAAAAAGTCCATAAAATCACAAATTTAAAGGATTTACATATAGAAGCCACTACGGCCGACCTGTGCTGCACAAGATGATTTTGTTGTGCCCAGGTGGCTACACACTATAGCCTGATGAGTTGCTGCGCCCACTGAATACTGGCTAAAAAGATAACAAGATGCACATGGGAACAACAAAAGAAACTGCACACGAGCATTGCAGTGGAATTACATACTAAAAACGCTTGATGAAAATAAAACAACCTAAATTCCAAGTGTCGCTCATAAAATATGATGCCACTTGAAATGTAAACAACAATAATAAACAAACGCTTCAATTGAACACAATAACAAACGCATGCTAAAAATATGAAATGCCCTTTTTGAACCATACATGTCGTGTAGACGATAGTACCCTTGATCACGGCGCAATCAATTACACAAATAACATATATATCAAAACAGGATTCTATCCAAATCAATAATAATAATAAACAAAGATATCAATTTAGTCAACTGCTCATCTATATTGAAGTTGCACTATCAATATAAATAAGATTCAAGCATATAAAAACTACCCCTTAAAAATCAAGGTTACATAAAATAGATATAACAAAAATAAACAAAACAACCATTTCCCAAAAGGTCAATATTGTCACACTTGACATACAATCCCTTATGGTCAATGCTCTACACAATTTACCCCTTAAAATATCAAATCAATAACAATGTACTCAAAACTGGAAGATTACTAAATATACATCCGTTCAAGTCTGATGGTATCCAAGTTCTCCAAATCATTATAAATACCCTCATACTTTTCAATTATTTTAACTCTTCAGAAATCTTTTGTAATAAAAACTTTAGCTGATTATAATTGTATTTCTACTGCTTTTATTTTTATATTTTTTTTATTTAGTAAATAACATCGTCATTTACTGCAAGCATAACGAAAAGCCTGCTGTATGTGTATAATTATAGATTCTGTCTATATGCATGACATTAATCTCATGTGGACATAATAGTAGAATTTCCCATAAACATATTATTATCCCTATTTGCGCATAACAATAAAATCTGACCATAATCATAATGAGCTGATCGTATGGGCACAAATTGGTTTGTACATGAGCATCGTGCCGTTCTCAAAATTTCATTGGATTTTTTTACTGGAATGGGTTTTTAAATTACATTTGCTTTTATTAATATGGATTATAGACAATACAATTCAATACATTGTTTATGTAGAAGAATACATGCAACTCACAATATATTTACGATTATCACCATTTATAAATATGATTATAGCTATAATGTTTACAGCAACAATGGTTTTTGCTCGAGCATAAACTTAAATAACACTTAATGCTTAAATTTATATGCAAATCAAATCTAAGATTATAAATGTTACGATGTTACGTTATCGCACATAAAATCTAAACAAATTAGCCTTCTTTAAACTTACTATTTTAGTTTACGATTGTCAGCTGTAAAAAGATTTGTTTTCAAGTACAGTATATATACAATCAAAACTATCGTAATTAGGCAAGAAGACGTTAGATTGTTCTTTTTTTTTTTTTTTGTGTTTTTATATCATTTGAAATTTTATCACTTTCCTGGAACATTTCGTGAGTTTGTAGCCAGTTCTAGCTTTTCATTGAATAGATATAAATATCATTGCCTTCAATTTGATATGGTAATCAAGAAATATGTCCAACAATACAGTAGTAAATAGTGCTATCTGACCTTAGGATGCAGTTAATTATAAATGAAAATATCAGCCTCTAATGTAACAACTGCTACCTATATCAAAAACATTAGTCCCTTATGTTAGCATGCGTATTCAGATAAAAGAAAAGAATATCAGCTTGATAGTCTGATATGCCATATCAAACGGTGAATAATATCCTTGGAATATGAAAACAAAAAGAGAGAAACAACACACGTAGAAAAGGATTTTCAAAGGTTTACATTATTCAGCGCAATTAAAGTCTTGCTAAATTGCACATTTCAGCCAATGTAAAAGCAGCATTACAGCGCATCAACCCATAAACTAAGCAAAATAGGCAATATCTGCTATTATAGAAACATACATTTTTCTACTAGAAAAACTGTCTGTCATATAATAGATTCATTAAAAAATTGCAAAAGCGAGCCCGCAGAGCGATGCCATAATTAAGCATAACACGATCGAACGGCTAAGTCTTTTATACTATGGTATATATCTAGGCTTTAAATGAAATGCGTTTTTTTTTTTTTACTTTTCCTATATTTAACCACGTACGGTCTGAAAATTCAGTTTTTGTAGCGGACATTTTCGGGGCTCCTTTTACCCTTACCAACACTCATGATTTTGATCAAAAAACAGAAAAATCAAATTTTGATACCAAAAACAACGTTTAAATATACTACATTATGAGAGAAAATTGCAGTCATAACTAATACACATTTTATAAAAGCTTAACATTAAATACTAAGTAATGAAACTTTGTACTTTTGTCCAAAAAACGGTTTTTTTATTAAAGAATTTTCATGTAATATTTTGCAATAAAACTGTTTATTATTCTTTGTTGAGCAAATAGAGCGCTAAATTCTGCACATGTGTATACTTTTTGTTTTTTATAATTGGTAGTAAAATTAACTCTAAATTTGCAAAATCAGAAAAAAAATTTAAAAAATGTCAAAATTGATGATCTGGACAAAAATAATTTTCTAGATTAATATTCCGCTTATAAGCCTTGTAAGTCTTAAAAATAAGAGATTTTATAATACTTGAGAACTTTTTCAAGAATTTATGATGCTGTACCCACTTGATTCAAGCTTATTACTGTAAATCCTTATACATGTTCATATTGTGTGGTAGCTTATTTGATGATAATATAGTCTTACTTGATAACTAATGCGCTAGAGGTGATTTACATTAAGTTTTTTTTTACTCTTACCTCTCCAATATCATAAACATAAACATGGCCATCACTGGGACCTATTGCTACCTTTTTACCCTCTTTATCCCAAGCCAATTTATTCAATGCTTTACCAGAAAAAACTTACTTTTGACCTATAAAAATTGATTTATTAATAACACACTCAATGATTTAGAATTCAATTTGTCATATTACTAAGAGGTTAAAGAATTAGTTGAAAAATTGACTCACTATGTTAAGGTAGAAATACAAGATGTTTTTTGTTTTTGTTTTGTTTGATATACTTGTAATTTTATTATGTGTATGTACAATGGGATCTATTAATATTTAACATCTATTTCTCTAGTAACTGAAATTCGGTAAAAGTCTTGAGCCCTTTTTCATAAGCACCCAAGAAAATGCTTCCACCTATCGATATCCACATTACTCTAGGTCCAATCCCTGCCAACAGTTTTTTTGCGCCTTCTTCTCTCACAATTCGTTTCATTGTCTCAACAATACCTGTATACGGCCGACTACTTGCAGCCTAAATATTTTGTTAATATTCCACATACATCTTGGTCACAATCATATCAAAACATACCTTTGATGAAAGCATAATACGAGTCTTACAAACATCCAAAGGTGTAGTTATCGCAGCACCGATTCCACCCGCCAAAGATCCCATAGCAGCAGCCTCTAATGGCTCCACTCTATCTCCTTTGTATTGACCATATTCACTTTTAAAGAATTCATATAATGGAAATTGAATGCATGTAAATGGAATTTCTCGAGCAACCGTTGGAAGAAATCCTCGATATAATCCCAACAATCCTTCTGTTTTTAAAACACTAGATACTGCTGCCGTTGTTGTGTTGAATTGGTTGATCTGCATACGCTGTTTGATTACCTCTGTTGGTACACGCACAGTGCATGCGGACTATATGTCAGTATTTAGTTAGTTTTGCATTATTTTGATCTGACATAATGTTTTACTCACAATTTCACCACACGTGGCAGCCGCCATGAAGACAAAAGGTGATTGAGGTGATCCGTCGGCTGAAGCACCTAATAATCGCTTTATGGCTTCATAGGTAACGAAAAATAAAGCGGCTATATACATCAAGATGGCAATGTTAAAATTATACTTTTAAGACTTTTTTTTTCTCCTTGATTGATTACCATTTGGAGCACTTCCCACAAATGCAGACAATAACCCTGAATATACGCCTCGAAAGCCTCCAGAAACAGCAAATCCAGCTTGTGTTTGTAAACGAGTTTTGATGGTATCTATAAGAGTAGTTAGTAGGGGATTTTCTTGTTTATTGCTTTAGATTATTACCTAATGGAAATAATACGGAATCAACTATTGTCCCAGCCATGGCTCCAGCCACTAGAGCATGTCTAAGATTTGCTTGATATAAAGATTTTGTTTGAGGATTATCGTTTCCCATGTCAAACAAAACTTTATTTGTAAAAAAAAAAAAAAAAAAAAAAAAGGAAAAGCTGGATCGCTTCTTTTTACCATCACATTTTGTTGTGCAAGGTTACGGACATGTTTGGGTTTTAATAAAGTCACGACGACCACAACAAGATGGAGAATCCTTAGGATTTGCATTTCTTTAAATATGACTGTATCACAGGTGGTACAAGTCTTGTTGGTGCTGCAATTATCCGTCAAACAGATTCGTAATCTAATGCGAAAACCATAGTTGCATTGGCAATATCAGTATTGCTTGAAGCAAGTGTCATGCGAGTGCATTATATTCGAGCAAGTGTATTTGATACTGATTATCTACAAAGTGTGTTCCGAGGCAATCCCAAAGTAGATCACACTATAGGTGCCTTTTTAGATGATAATAGTGAATCTGTAGGTACAGGTTATGAACGTATCAATTGCGATTCTTCAACTGTTGTTACATATGCCATGGCAGATAAATTTGATCCTGATTGCGATTTATCTAAAGATAGGAAGGCATTATTATATTCTGGTGTAGCCGAAGGATTTCTTGGATTTATTTTTGACCAAGCATTTGTTGAATCAAAAAGAGAGACAGAAGCAGCATTATTAGGAATTAGATTTAGAAATAGGATTCGAGTAGTTATATTTCGACCAGGTATTTGTATACAGTTTTATTCATTGCATTTAAAAGATATTTACATTGTTTTATAGGTATGATATACTTTTTCCATAGACAATTAGGTGTACTATCATTAGTACTTGGTTTATATGTAATTTGGTTTATGACGAGACCTTTACGATCATACATTCCAAAAAATTACATTTTTTTTTTTAGCTGATCTGGCCATGCATGACGATATTGCTAATGCTGTGTTTGAAGCAATAGATGATGAATTGGTAAAAGTCGTTTGTGATGGTGATGGAATTAGGTTTTTAGTGAAAGCTTAGGAATTGAAAAGAATAAACAGTGATTTATCATTGTGTTGATTCTTTTACAATTTCATTTACATTAGCATTTAAATAATTTTGTATATCTGTACAATTGTTAATTTTTCAATGTTTTTTTATAGGAATATTTAATATTTACCTTGTAATTCCATATCATTTTTTATCACCAACATTCCTTTGGTCAATTCTTTTGGAGGTTGATTTGTTTTTGATGAAATGACTAATAATGGGATTTTACCCCACCACAGCTGAGGTTGTAATTGAGGTAACCACTGACTTAATTTCGAAGCTGTCAATTTCTTATTTACTGAAGCATCAAACATGATTAATGATTGATTTAAAATGTCGTTTTCTGTCCAGCCTTCTTTTGGTATAGCTGTAGTTTGCTCTTTATGTAGTTTTTCTGCAAATTCTTTTGTTAAAGATTTATATTTCAATGGCGATTCAGTTTTTTTAAATTGTTTTTTCACCATATCTTGAACCATTTCCAAATCAGTTGGTAATACTGGAATGTTTACTTGCTGGCATAACTGAAGAAACGACTCTGCTTTATCCCAGTCAGTATCTTGACCATGAAATATACTAGAAACTGTATTTTTATCCTTTTTCTTTTGTCCCTTGATGAAGAAATCAAGTTTTATTGTGGAATCTGGTTGTTTGGATGTCGATGTTGATGGTTGAAGAATATTATAAAGCGATTGTAATGATGCAGCATTAGTTGTTTTCCTCAATTTATCATGATGAAAAAAATCAGGGTGCGTTTGTAATATAAACTTTCTTAAATATGGCTTTAATATTTTGTTTGTCATTGTGAAGTAGAAGAATGAAAAGAGGTTCATTTGTATACAATGTGACGTCCGTAAAGTAACATCACGAATAATTGAATGGCCGTGAAAACTCTTGTATTCTTTGTACTTTTTTTACACACTAACTAATCCCCTCGTGGATTCCTTATCGCAGCAGTACAGCAGACGGAATTGTTTTATTTTCGAAAAAAAACTCTGTTCTGTTACTCACAAATAGAATTGAAGCATGAAAACCTCACAACATTTTGTCTTGATTTCTATCAAAGAAAAAGCTTTGTACAAAGCAATTGGCGTGTACAGTGTTGCGAAGTTTTTTTTTTTTTTTTTTTTTTTTTTTTATCATAGAATCAAGTAATTTAATAATCAAATTCATTATAGATATAAAAATGAACAAGATGCTTATGCAGCAGCTATTGTGTGTCAAATGCAATCCATAGAAAAAAGCTCAGAAAAATGGTCCAAATCAGTTTTACTCGATAACCAAGAAAATATCATTGAATTATGTCGATGTATAAAAGAAGATTTGAAAACCTTTAAAGAAAGATTTGAATATATGACATTGCAATGTAATCAAATATTCGCAGATTTAAACTTCACTCATCATCAAGTGTTACCGATCGAAACAAATAACAATATACCATCACAATCAATTAGCGAATCCATCTTCAAGACAAAAGTACGTAACTTTATGGATGTTTTACGAACAAGATCAGATGTAGAAGAAGATTTAGGCAATAGCGATGATGATGAGGAAGAGGATGATGAGGATGATGAAGAGGAAGAAGAAGACATTGAAGAAGAAGATATAGAAGAAGAAAATGAAGGTGAAACAGAGGGTCAAAATGAGGGAGAAGACGAGGATATTGAAGAGGAAGACATTGATGAAGATATCGAAGAAGAAGTTGATGAGGGAATTGAAGAGGAAGAAGACATTGAAGAAGAGGAGGATGAAGAGGAAGAGGATGAAGAGCCAGTTACAAGCGAAACAGCTATTCAAGAACAAAGTGAAGATGAAGAATTGGAAGATCAAGAACGTCCATCATTAAAAAGGGATGCATCTTCATTGTTAGATGATGGAGATGTAGAAGATGACGAAGAGGATGAAATAGACGAAGATGATGGCGATGAAGATGAATTGGCTGATGACGATGATGAATCAGTTAAGCGAAGACGTGTTGTAACATAAAAGAAATCTCTCCTTTCCCTTGTTCATGACATATGGTTGTCATGACAAACCTCCCTTTTTTTTTTTTTTTTTTTTTTATTTTCTTGAATCATCATGCACAATAATTTTAACTTTAACAAAATGAAATACGTCAATGAGTATATTACACTATTGGCTGCTGTAATTCGACTCAATAAATCATCATCATGCTGCATTTTAGTCTCTCCTGGATTGTTTCAGTAAAATTAATATAAAAAGGTTAAATATCACTCTTGAATTGCTTTTCTTTTTTCTTCTTGTTTATAACAATATACACATTATAATAAAAAATGGCATCTATTGATACTAATACTCCAATGCCTCAGCAAGATATGAATTCATATCAAAATAAGGTTATCCCAATGACTGAGAAAACTGAGCAACAGCAACAACAACAAGGTTTAATTACGCCTCCAATGTCTCCAATTAATACATCTATTAATAGAGGTTCGTTGAAAATTACTGCTGGTCAAACTGGTTTGCCTTGGTTGACTCGAGATGCTGGAGCTGAAGGTTTTTCTCCTACCACAATGCAGCATTCACCCGAAGAAATGAGTATATGTAGTCCAGCAAATGATAGCATAAACAGTGCCCCTCCTCCCAAATTCATGGCTCGTCCAAGAACTGCATCTGTTATTCGTTTCCCGACAAGAAAGAGAACCATGCAGAAGCACATTTATACTATGAAAGATGGCTTAGATCCAGTTAAAGTTTTATGCAATCGTTTGTTAAGCTGGCAAGTTTCAGTTAAATATCTGGTATGTAAAAATAAGAAGGAGTTAGAGGAAAGAACCAATCAATAAACTAGTACTAAACTTATTTATAGCTTAGCATGTTCCATAGCATAAAAAAGGTAGAGTCTAATACAGGAAAAGGCTATCGCAAGATCGATTCGAAATCTTCTATTCCTATTAAAATCAAAGATCAATTCAAGTCCTCTCATGGGGTCCAAGATGCTTGGTCTGCATTTAGACAATACACAAGAGAAAATAGTTTGATTCATCAAGACTTTGTTGATTTTATTGATAATGAAATTGTGCCTACATTGCACATCATCTTGAAAGACATTCACAACATGATGCAGAGCTTGAAACAAAACAAAGATTTACGTACAAACACTTTATGGGAATGTCGCAAAAAGGCTGATAAAGTCATCACTCAATTAAACTCTGATATTTATTCAACTGTCAACAGTCAGGAGAAAACAAAGAGTAACCATGTTATTCCCAAGAACAGAGATCCTTTATTGTCAAAATATGGTATGTAGTAGTTTATAATGTACTCTATACATTAACGCTTACTTTACATGTATTTAGTTGTTATTCATACCATCAGAGACCTTTACAAGCAAGAAAATCGTTTGCATAAAGACTTTTTAGTGACTCAAGACAGATATCGTCAATTTGAACAAGAAAGAATCGTTGGTGTTTACACTGAATTGTTCCAGACCTTTGAACGTTATCGTATTCAACATCGTCTTGAGAATTTGGAAGGTGTAGTCAAGGTTGCTACTATTTTAAATGCAATTGAAGCTGATGCTGAATGGTTGGATTTTGTTCAACATCATGATAGTGAATTGGTTAAACCCAATGCAGCTTTTAAAAATGAGGAAACACTTGATTTCCCTAATGCATCTCATCCTTTAGTCCAACCCCTTGCTATTGGCGTATTACAAAGACATCATGGTAAAAAATGGCATGAAGAATATTATGTATTGAGTCCTGGTAAGTGTGTTTTTACAAATTTAAATGTTCTACCTTAATCTAAACTTTTTTTGCAGTTGGATTATTACATCGTTTCAAGTCTGAAAAGGACTTATTGAACACGCCATTGAAACCAGAAGCAACTATGTTTGTTCCACAATGCACGATTCTTATCAGTTCCACTAATCAGCTTTTAGAGTTAAAAGGCAAATTCTTGGGTAGTTTATTTGGTAGTAAGAAATTAGTTGAATTGTCATCCTCTGATCCTGCTTTTATCAGGCATTGGATTGAAATGTTGGGTCCTATTGCTACTCAACAAGAAACTGCAGTTATCGATACACCTCTCCCTCCTCAAAATGCCGTGGCTGCCGATACCCGATCGATCCATTCAAAAATACAAGCTGAAAATGAACCAGAAAGTTCTAATTTAGGCGGTGTCACTCAAAATGGCGCTTCTACTGCTGCCTATGATAATACTACTTCCATGCAGCCAATCGACCAAGGTAACACCACAGATAACTTTCAACCTATAACAAATATCCCAGCATCAGACCACCAAAATCATCATAATGATGCAGATAGTGATCATGACTTTGCAAGACAAACTGTTGAATACTCTACTCATTCTCCTGTTGCAGAATTAGAAACTAATCCACTTCAAAAAATATCTACTACAGCTTCATCTTCTGATCCAGCTACAACACTCACTGGTCCATCTACTCCTACCGGTGCAATGACACCAGCACAGCAGCAGCAAGATGTTCATACTCCTTTAGTTTCTGATACTAAAGCCACTACTACACCTTTGAGAATGCCTGGTGGTGGACCTACTCGAGAAGGCAGTGATATCTTCTGGGATACAGCTGCTTAATTAACCATCCATATTATTATACATTAGCTTAATTGTATTATCATATCATTATTTTCTTAATCAACAATTTATTTTTATTCTTTTACTATTTTCTTAATAAATTCAATTCACTTCTTTTAATATATTGATTTGTCCCACACTGATATAAATATGTTAATAAATGACAACATTTTGCGATGCTGTTGTGGTATTAAGTTAGATTGTTGTCAAAAAAAGATCGAGACTAAATTTATCATGCCGAATGGATTAAAATTAAGATCTTGCTCTTAAAGTACAACAGTAATTTGATCTATCTTTAGGTTAGAATGTTGAACAAACACACTTGTGAGCTTCGTATTTGTGATTGAATTCTCGTTTGAGAAAATATATTGAGTGAATATAACAAAACCTACACTTTAACATCTTTTATCTTGGAATATATTGATTCAATAACCAAAATGAGAGGCTACCAAGGTAATTAACTTTTGGGCAAAGAAACTATCAGCGCCGTAAAAAGCCTCGTCAAGTTTTGTATTTCGTGATTTGTATGTTTCCATAATTTATTTTAAACCCTAAATTTATGTAACGCTGTATACGTCAAAATGCATTTTTGATATATTGTAGGTGTACTATTCCTAGAAAAGCATTGCTAGTCTTCAATAAAGGCCAGAGCATATCGCTTTTTCCATAACAAACCACAAACAAATAATTTAGAATATACCTTGAATACATGAAAAATGATCGGATTAGGCTATACGTTCCAAAAAATGATTTGCATCTCGAATAGGCAAAATTAACTGATTTTTCGCTTTTCATAGGTTCGATTTATGATCCCTGCATAGCTTTCTCTTTTATACAAATACAAGCAAAATAAAAAATCTGGAGATATTCTTGAGATGCTTATATCAAACATAATGTTAATTTTTCCTATATATCTTCCTTTTATGAGCTAGAATAAACTCTTTGAGTATCTGGGTTTGTTCTTTTTTTATCCTTCTTTTACTGTATATTTATGTAGAGCGGCAGCTTACTTGGATTAGCATTCATAGAGATTGTATTTTAATTGTTTTCAATAAAAGTACACATTAAGCTATAGATGCGCTTTGGCGATGAATTTCTCAACATACAGTAGCTTATGGAAGTTGTCCTTAGAGATCATCGTATCAAAAATGCGTACCTATTTTCATGTAAAGTTAAAAGTTATTGGTATCGAAACTTGGCGATATAGAGTTATTGTTGTCGGTTTTTACAGTTGTAAAAAGTAGGTTTTAGATGGTTTTAAAATGTTTTTAAAATGTTTTTCGAATGTTTTTGTCCAACATACAGTCAGACTATGTAAAGCCTTCAAAGAAGATGTGCCTTCACTATATAGGTCATTTATATCTGTTCGAAAATAGAGGTACTAATACCAGAATATAAGTGTACTGGCCAAACATTAGCCAAGATTGACCTAAAATTGGCTATAAAAAACTGAGCACCTAAATTGAGGTACAGATTTTTTGTATTCACAAGATTGATCCAACTGAAAGCTACTGTGCATTTTTTGTTTTAGCAAAAAATATTGATTTTTCATCGAGATAATGAAAATAATAATTCACATCAGAGTCTACAGCCTTTAGTGACTGAGTTCCAAAATTTATTTGTTGTAAAATCGATCAAAAAATGATTCAAAAAACAAAATCGTTTAATGGCTCATGAACTGTAAAGTAAGACGACCTAGCATATTAAATAGTTTTTGCACAGTTTTGCATTTCGCATTCGTCTACACAAAAACCAAACAAGTGTTCTACATAAAATTTTGCATAAAATTTGATTAAAATTTTGGACAATTTTTGAAGATACACATCACTTTTTATAAGCATATTTTAAATATAGTTTATAGATATAATGCGCAAAAAAATTATCTATCAATTGAGCTATTGCAAAACCTTCTAGCTGCATTTTCCGTAGAGAAAACAAGATTTTTGTCAATTTTTTTTTACAAATTCAGAATTTGGGATGAGGGTATACAAGGGGAAAAAATGAGGTCAGAAACGAGGATATCTCTTTGTACATATTTTTAAGGATATCTCTACGAAAAATCAATATTTTGAAAAAAACTAAATTGGGTCTGAGATAGCTTAACGAGCTTGATAATATAAATGTAAAAAAAGTGTTGCTCAATTTAACGAGCATTTTAAAATCTACTATAAAAATGTCAAAAAAATGAAAAAAAATAAAAGTGTTCGGGTTTTTTCAAACTCAGATATGTTAAAGAGCACTTCAAGACAAGTAAGTTTTATTATTAAAAACTGTTTGTATTGTAGCTTAATTTTTTCCAGAGATATTAAGCCATAAAGTTTCCATTTTTTAAATTTAAGCTGTGAAAACCAAAATTGGAATAAAAAATTATTAGTTTTTCTAAATTTACTCAACAGATGGTATAATAATAACTTATAGACAGTTTATTGTTGTTTTTAGCCCTTAAAAATTTGCATCGATCCATACTAATTGCAATAAGAGGTTGCTATCATTTTGTTTTGAAAATCGCTCAAAACCACGATTTTTGGATGGGGGTTGGGGTCAAAAAATAAGGGTACACCTTAATATCTTCATTACTCCGTCAAAAATCGATACTTTTTGAAAAACTAAAAGCATATCTATAGATGCGACTGTTAAATATTATGCTTATTAAACCCTCATTCAGCTTTAATAAATTAGTGGAGAGATATTAATGATTTATGTATTTTAGATGCATTTTATGGACTAAAATTTTTCAAATTTTATTTTTGCTCTATTTGAATCTAACAAATAATATGCAAGTGATATAGATAAAGAACTTTAATTATAACTAAAACTAATGTTTATTTAATGAAGTCAGTAGTTATGCTGATTTTCTGATATTTTTCTAATAGTTTGAGCGGCTATATCTCCGCACAAAAAAGAGATGAAACAGTATAAATAGCACCATTTATTGCAGCATTAATGTGTATTATAATACATTTTTACCTCAGCAGAGGAAAAATTTCATGGGAAAAATGATAGAAATCGTATTTTTTTGAAAAAAGATCTATTTTAACCTAAGGAGTGTAACTTTTTCTTTTTTGTACACATTTTTGAGAATATCTCCACAAAAAATTAATATCTTGAAAAAAACTAAATTGGGTCTGAGAAAGCTTAACAAGTTAAATGGTATGAATGCAAAACAATTGCTGCTCATTTTAATAAATATTTTGAAATCTACTACAAAAAGTCAAAAAAATGAAAAAAATAAAGGTACTCAGAATTCTTTTATATTAAAATATGTTATGGAGCACTTCAAAACAAATAAGTTGTATTATTAACAAGTAGAGATTAGGTCAGCCCAAAAGGGTCGATTCAGCCCAAAAGGGTTGCTAATAAATAGTGATTTTTGAATGGATAGGAAATTGATTTTTTGTAATAATCGCGTGTGGGGGTTATAAGGTTCATCAGGGCCATCATAAATATTTTTTGTTTGTTAAAAATTATATTCATTATTAACTTTTGTTAAATTTTACATTTGAAATAAACATAATTTACATCTGAAACTTTAAAAATCATGCCTCCCGCTCACCACGATCTCGATGTTAACGCACTTGTATCAATCAGTAAGCGTTTTATTAAGGATGTCGATGCTAAAAACGTTTTACGTGCCAAGTATGATTGGAATACACCTCATTTGTGCTTCAAAGGAAAGACAACTAGTCGTTCAGAAGTGAATAACCATGTCATGTACGAGGTCATCTTGGATGAAGTACCAGGTATTAGTGCAGTAAAATATGGATGTAAAAAGCGATAAAGAATACTGTTAAAATCCTTCTTTATTAAAATATGGATAATGTGCAATAAAATGGTTATTCTACGTCTCTATTTATATTATTTGGTGATTATTTACTATCTTGCAATTGCATTGCAATTGTCAACGATTCCATTAATTTTGAGTATAAATGTTGGGTTGTTTGGTTATTGATTTGGTGGATCAAGAACGGTGTTTTTAAATATAGTTTGTCAATCATGCTTTCAGAACAGCCCTTACTTGTTCTACTTGATAAGCATATACTTTTTGTATCTTTTATTTAGGATATCCCACATTACTTTAGTATTTTAGCATCTCTTATTTGAGTATTATACCCTTGCTATCTTTATGCAATTGTCTATTTACTATATAGTCTTATCTTTGGTAGCATGGTTTCAAATGAGATGACATTTAATCTAGGTATTTTATGATGGGAATCTAGCTTAGTTCACTTCAATTAGAATGACAGTAAAGCAAGGTAGCATTAAGTATCTTGGTCCACTGAAAACTGGCGTTCCCGATACTACTGATCCTACTGATGTCATTACTGCTCTAGAGGAAACCGAGAGCCTCTTGGAAGATGCTATTGAAGAAGAAGGCGAACAGTTGGAAGTCGATTTAACTCCTACTAATGATTGGACAAATGATGAAGTATCTGTTTGTTGATAGTAGACTCTACAGTGAAAGTTATCAGCAATCAAAAGCAAAGTTGAACTTGGTTAATTCAAAAAATGCCACACCTTTGGATTATTCTTGTTCTTCTTGCCTCTTGATCACTTTTATAAAATTATTAATAATAGCAATCCTTCTGAAAGAAAAAGCATAGATGGCTCATGGAAAGATATTACTTATCATGAGTATATGATGTGGATTGCGCTTTTGAAAATCATGACAGTAGTCAAACACTCTGATCGTAAGGCATACTGAAAACAGGGCTCTAGTCATTTTATGATGAACGTGAATTTCTCAGAATATATGTCTAATAAAAGATTTAATGATATTATGCAAATTCATGTTTTTGAGATCCACTCGTTTGAGAAGCAGCAACTGGACCCTTTGTACCAGATTCGTTTAACAGTTGAAGCGTTCAATGCGCATATGGCAAATTGTTTAACACCTGGTAAGTATTTGGTTATTGACGAATCCATGAACCAATGGTTAGGTACTGGCATGCCTAATTTAAAAAAGGTACCTCGAAAGCCTCATCCTATCGGCCAAGAGTTTAAAACGCTTGCAGATCATTATACGTTTTGCATTGTACAAATGAATACAGTCAGTCACCCAAGAAGACCAAAAGAATACGGTGATGATCCTGGAATGCGCAAATTGACAGCTACTGTCAAGCGTTTGGTAAAGCCTTGGTGGTTTGGTAGTGGTCATACTGTCATTGCCGATCCTTGGTTTGGATCTCCAGATATGACGACAATTTTATCTGATTTGGGGCTCTATTCCATCATGCAAGTAACCAGGCGTCGTTACTGGCTTCATGAAATGCCCATTATTACTGACATTGTTGAGCAAGTTGAAGAAGCAGATGGTAGTTTCTATACGACGATGAAAAAAGATCCTGGTAGCGGTAAAATCTTTACTTGTGTATATCGTGATAAGAAAGTTAAAGCATTCATATCATCATGTGGCTATACCAGACTTACTGACCAAAGAACATTTATAGGGTTAGGGGGCCATCTAGTAACCATTTAAAGTCCTGCAGTAGTTGAAGAATATGAGTCTCATAAGAGTGAGTAAGACGTTTTCATGTAGTAATGAGAGCATAGATAGTAATAATCACATTTTTAGGTTCTGTCAATGCGGTTGTTAATAACCTCAGAGACAATTTAATCTCTTTTCATGGCATTATTTCTACTCACTACGGCCAAACTATGCTTCCTGTGGGCATAATGATCTGCACAGATGGACAGGATAAAAAATTTGTGCCAATCAGGCAACCCAGATGAGCAGAGCGATGAGATCAAGGTTTTTTAGTCAATTTATTAAAGTATATCAATCATAATGTAATTAATAACGAAGATAATTTGAATGATTTAAAGCAGATTTGAGTTGCTCTGATTCAACAGAATTGCCTTATTGACGAGATATATTAATTTGAAATTTGGGGTTTGAAAGAGTTCTGCTCATGTTCTTCTTTCGAAAACCAAATGGGAACAATGACAACAACCTGTTTGGTAACACTAAAAGTATTTATGCCTTTGTAAATTTCTGTTTGTAATACACAAAATCTTTTTTTTCTCTACTCTTTTCTCAGCTCTTTTATTTATGTTTAAAACTACAACAAAAAGGCCAATATTTTTTTATAAACTGAAATCAAGTAGCAAGTACAAGTACATGTTTTTCCTGTTGTTTATTTGGAAATAAATTATTAACTGTCAATGTTAGGGCACGTTATAATATCTTTCTGGGACAAAAAAAGCATCCAGGAATTAATCATTTTGTTCCATTATCTACGTTATAATCAATGCTTTTTTGATCTAAAGTTAATATCTACCTGGAGAAAAACTGGTGATTATAAAAGTATGTATAGTATTGACTTGATTTGAACGAATGAATAAACTCATGTTAGTCTATTTAGTTTCTAAAAAGCATTTGTTTCTATTTAGTGGCCAACAGCTAAGAAGAGGAAAACAAGATGTTGCCTTGTACTGTATATTACTACCAACTATCAAAGGTACACCATAATTATTACTTACCAGCTTGTTATTAATAATTGATTTTACTAATAAATCAATTTTTATAGGTCAGAAGTAAGTTTTTTCTGGTAAAGCATTGAATAAATTGGCTTGGGACAAAGAGGATAAAAAGGCGGCAATAGGTTCTAGTGATGGCCATGTTTATGTTTATGTTTATGATATTGGAGAGGTAGGAGTAAAAAAACTTAACGTAAATCACCTCTAGTGCATTAATTATCAAGTAAGACTATATCATCATTAAATAAACTACCACACAATATTAATATGTATAAACATTTACAGTAATTAAGCTTGAATCAAGTGAGTACAGCATCATTAATTCTTGAAAAAGTTCTCAAGTATTATAAAATCTCTTATTTTTAGGACTTACAAGGCTTATAGGCGGAATATTAATTTAGAAAATTATTTTTGTCCAGATCATCAATTTTGACATTTTTTAAATTTTTTTTTCTGATTTTGCAAATTTAGAGTTGATTTTACTACCAATTATAAAAAACAAAAAGTATACACATGTGCAGAATTTAGCGCTCTATTTGCTCAACAAAGAATAACAAATATTTTTATTGCAAAGTATTACATGAAAATTCTTTAATCAAAAAACCGTTTTTTGGACAAAAGTACAAAGTTTTATTACTTAGTATTTAATATTAAGCTTTTATAAAATGTATATTAGTCATGGCTACAATTTTCTCTCATAATGTAGTATATTAAATACTAAGTAATAAAACTTTGTACTTTTGTCCAAAAAACGGTTTTTTGATTAAAGAATTTTCATGTAATACTTTGCAATAAAAATATTTGTTATTCTTTGTTGAGCAAATAGAGCGCTAAATTCTGCACATGTGTATACTTTTTGTTTTTTATAATTGGTAGTAAAATCAACTCTAAATTTGCAAAATCAGAAAAAAAAATTTAAAAAATGTCAAAATTGATGATCTGGACAAAAATAATTTTCTAAATTAATATTCCGCCTATAAGCCTTGTAAGTCCTAAAAATAAGAGATTTTATAATACTTGAGAACTTTTTCAAGAATTAATGATGCTGTACTCACTTGATTCAAGCTTAATTACTGTAAATGTTTATACATATTAATATTGTGTGGTAGTTTATTTAATGATGATATAGTCTTACTTGATAATTAATGCACTAGAGGTGATTTACGTTAAGTTTTTTTACTCCTACCTCTCCAATATCATAAACATAAACATAAACATGGCCATCACTAGAACCTATTGCCGCCTTTTTATCCTCTTTGTCCCAAGCCAATTTATTCAATGCTTTACCGGAGCCAATTTAAATACTACTTACAAATGGTTCCTCGGTATTTGCATTCAAATTAGATAAATCAAATTGACTGGTTCCATTTACAGTAGTAGTATCAGACATACAGTGTCATCAGCCCACCTTATGGTAATAATGTCAATCTAAAATGAGGAACACCCCATTTTTACTGTTATAAGCTATGAAAAGCTTGATTTTTAATAATACAGCAATTAAATAAAAAACAAGATGATACTTATAGCATATAATGAGTATTTAACATCTATGTAATAAGTTTGATGAAGTATACGTTTAAATTTTTTCATTAAAAATCCTGAGGCAAACACAACATCAACTTGGTCCTGTAATTCCTAATTATCAAAATGTTGCGATTTCCACCACTACACAATGAATGCACTTTTTATCTACCTTGATCTCGATATACATTTTTTGATATCAGCTTTTTACCAGCTGTATTTTCTCTAATTCATTAATATTCAGTCATATTGAACGATGATTTGTAGCACTGCCAAAAAAAAAGAATGAATACTTCAAGTTTTTTCTACATATTAAAGTATGCAATTTAGTAGAAATTGTTGCACTTAACTATGCTTTTTGAACCTATTGATGTTAATCAAAATAGTTAGTGTTTTCATTCACAAGTAAGCTTTGTTGCTTTATAATACGATACATTTACATTCACCCATTTAATAAATGACATTGCATTATTATCCATTATATCAATCAATCAACCTCATCTTGATTCGATACGTTTGACAATTAAATGCCTAAATTACACTTGAGCCACCAAGTATCGTCACAAAAAATCTCGTACAGGTTGACGAAGCATGACAGTTTGGATTATTTTTTTGTGTTTATAGATCTTCACATGAACCATAATATGTCTATCTGTTCAATTTAACTGAAATACATTGAGCGCCAACATCGTACTTGATAAAACGCCTTACTTTATTACGAATCGACACAACTAATTTGATGCTAGTTTAGCATCAGCAGTTGAATCAGATAGATTTGAGATTAGACAACCTTTTTTAATAACTTTGCACACCATGAGCTAATAATAATGGACCGTTATTATAGATACACTAATTAATAAGGATGACGAGTTGATTCTAATGGACGAACGAGTCGATTAGCAGTATAAACAAAAAAATATTAAAATCAAATATAGCAATTGAATGAACAAGAGACAATAAACCATGCAAATTAGCATAATTGAACTGTTTCAAACGTTTTGAACTGAAAGCGCCTTTACTTTGACCTATAAAGATTGATTTATTAGTAAAATTAATTAACAAGAAGCTAATAAGTAATAATTATGGTGTACCTTTGATATTTGATAGTGATATACAAGACAACATCTTGTTTTCCTCTTCTTAGCTGTTCGTCACTAAATAGAAATAAAGGCTTTTTAGAAACTAAATAGACTAACATGAGTTTATTCACTCATTGAAACCAAGTCAATACTATACATACTTTTATAATCATCAGTTTTTCTCCATGTTCCAAGTAGATATCAACTTTAGACCAAAAAACCATTAATTATAACGTAAATAACGGAACAAAATGATGAAGTCCTGGATGCTGTTTTTGTTTTAGAAAGATATTATAACGTACCCTAACATTATCAGTTCATAATTCATTTGCAAATAAACAATAGGAAAAACATGTACTTGTACCTGCTTCTTGATTTCAGTTTAAAAAAATATTGGTCTTTTTGTTGTAGTTTTAAACATAAATAAAAGAGCTGAGGAAAGAGTAGGGAAGAAAAAAGATTTTGTGTGTTACAAACAGAAATTTACAAAGGCATAAATACTTTTAGTGTTACCAAACAGGTTGTTGTCGTTGTTCCCATTTGGTCCCCGAAAGAAGAACATGGGCAGAACTCTTTCAAATTGATATACCTCGTCAATAAGGCAATTCTGTTGAATCAGAGTAACTCACATCTATTTTAAACCATTCAGATTATCTTCGTTATTAATTATATTATGATTGATATACTTTAATAAATTGACTAAAAGCCTTGATTTTATTGCTCTGCTCATCTAGGATGCCTGATCTGCACAAAACATTTTAATCTGCCCATCTGTGCAGATCACTATGCCCATGGGAAGCATAGTTTGGTCGTAGTGATTAGTCAAGATTGACCTAAAATTGGTTATAAAAAATTGAACACCTAAATTGAGGTATAGATTTTTTGTATTCACAAGATTGTTCCAACTAAAAGCTACTGTGCATTTTTTGTTTTAGCAAAAAATACTGATTTTTCATCGAGATAATGAAAATAATAATTCACATCACAGTCTACAGCCTATAATGACTGAGTTCCAAAATCCATGTATAAATCGATCAAAAAATGGTTTAAAAAACAAAATCGTTTAATGGCTCATGAATTGTAAAGTAAGACGACCTAGCATATTAAATAGTTTTTGTACAATTTTGCATTTTGCATTCATCTAAACAAAAACCAAACAAGTGTTTCACATAAAATTTTGCATAAAATTTAATTAAAATTTTGGAGGATTTTTGAAGATACACATCACTTTTTATAAGTATATTTCAAATATAAACTATAGATACAATGCGCAAAAAAATTATTTATCGATTGAGCTATTGCAAAACCTTCCAGCTGCATTTTTCGTAGAGAAAACAAGATTTTTGTCAATTTTTTTTCAAATTCAGAATTTGGGATGAGGGTATACAAGGGAAAAAGTGAGGTCAGAAACGAGGATATCTCTTTGTACATATTTTTAAGGATATCTCCACGAAAAATCAATATTTTGAAAAAAACTAAATTGGGTCTGAGATAGCTCAACGAGCTTGATAATATGAATGTAAAAAAAGTGTTGCTCAATTTAACGAATATTTTGAAATCGACTACAGTACAAAAAGTCAAAAAAAATATAGAATAAAAAAAAAGGTGCACAGTTTTTTTCTTTATCTAAAATATGTTATAGAGCACTTCAAAACAAGTAAGTTGTATTATTAATAGTTGTTGGTATAGCTTAGTTTTTTTCAGAGATACTAAGGCTCAAAGTTTTGATTTTTCACTAGTAAACTAGCAGTGAAAATCTGAAACATTAGTATTAAAAAGATTATATCAACTGCAAAAAATAGTATATTTTCGGATACCTGTTTTTGAATAAAAGTTGAACGTCTCAGTTACATCAACTTATAATTTTTTCTTGGTGTTATTTAGTTAAAAAAAAAGTTAAGCAGAGATAAGAAATAAAATCCAGTTTTCAAGGAAAAAGCAACGATTTCTGCGCATTTTTAGTTCTTCCGTGAGATATGAAATTAAGTCAAATACATGTAGCCTAATGCAACCTATTCATATATCTACTTGGCAATAATGTCTACGATATTTTTCAAAAATTGCCTAGTATGGGTAAGTATAAAAGACGAGCCGAGCCTAGGACGAGCTTGACCAAAGCTCGCCACAACGAGCCGAGCTTTAATAAAAGCTCGTTTGACAAAGACGAGTTTTTGACTTTTTTTTAAAAAGCTCGTTTGAGAAAGACGAGCTTTTGACTTCTTTTCGAAAAGTTCAAATTTAAATAATAATTAGTAAATGCTATGACATTATTACTTTAGATAATTGTCAATTGACATTCATAAGTTTGCTTTACTTTAGATATTTGTCACTGGAAAGGTAAAATAAAGCTCGCATTGAGATGATAAGTTTTAGTCGCTGCATAAAAAAGCTCGTTTGGGGTAAACGAGCTCTAGTCACGCGCAAAAAAAAGCTCGTCGAGGTTGAACGAGCTTTTTTGTAAGCTCGTCTAACTTTAACGAGCCTTGAGAAAAGCTCGGCTGCATAAAAAAGGCTCGGCTCGTTTAATATCACTAAGTATGGGGTTAGTTACAGAAAAGAGGACACGTTCCGATTATTTTGAAGATTGAAAACTATGAAAATCAGATCTTTTAAGAAAATTCAAATTTTATCAACTGAAGTAATTAAAAAAAAGTCGTTTGATGTGTATGTACTATGTGTTTAATTTTGGATCGAAAATTAATGATGCAAATATTAAGTACTGGCAGTAAAAGTCTTAAAATTCAGTTTTTTTCGAATTCACGAACATTAATAAAGACATTATATTTTATATTATGGTCAAACAGTCATAGAAGCTCGTTTAGCTCAGTTGGTTAGAGCGTGGTGCTAATAACGCCAAGGTCAACAGTTCGACCCTGTTAATGAGCATTTATTTTTGCAAATTGCCGAAACTGTAGTGTATGTAGCTTTTTATCGTTGCAAAGCTGTTATGTTTTATAACACAATATTAAAATAATTTTTTAATCCTTCAGGTGTTGTTACAAATCGAACATTTATTATTTGAATAAACTCTTTTTTTTTGTTACCCTTGAACTCATCTTTCCAAATCTGTCACAATCTGTCAAAAGTAAAATCAAACACAAATTCAAAGCACGAAGGCTTTGTAACAACACCCATATATTCATACAGATTCCTTTTTAATCAAACTTCTGGAGACTCGACTCTCTTTAATCCATAAATTTATTATATAATCCCTGCATTCAAGATACGACAACCATTTGATCTTGCCATGACTCACAATTACTCTTATTTTGCCCCAATTATTGGAAGGAGATCAGTTAAAGATTGATCTCGAACATATTATCTACCTAGACATAGAAATTATTAGAAACAATTAGAAATTATACAATTATTATAAAAAGGAAGCTATAGACTTCAACCAAATAAAGATCGTCTTATATCTTACATACTTTATATCATATCTAAATTGCTCGCTATTCTATTAGTTAGGAGCTCAATTGTCTTTTATCCTTTTATATTACATTACATTATATACTAGATCCCTTGAACTGTCGTTAGAAGTTCATTGTACCTTTTCCACATTTACATCTTTCGTTTTATATACATTTATATAAAACATTTACTTACTAGTTGGACAACTATAAACCTGGTGCTCATTGAATAGACATTACTGCTCTGGAAATATCTATTTTATTTACTTTCAATCCTACTTTCTCTTATTACTTTATCACTTTCACTAGTTACCGCTCGTAACAGTGTTATGTCAATACTCATAGGTCTCACATCCAAGATTTCGGCTTATAATCGATGTTATAGTAAATCAATGCAGATCATTGATTTACATCATATTCTTAGATAGTAAAACTCTAGTTGCAGGTACAATTAATGTGTATAAATACATTCTTTGAATGTATTGTTAATACAAATGTAGTATTCTGGGAAGATTGTTTATAAAAAAAGATCCTTTTGACATTTCAATAGGACTTGATCTATCAGAATTACAATGTCGAAAATAATTCTTGGTCAAAATGTACTGTTTTGAGATACAAAGCATGTTAAGCAACTATCTTCAGTTCATGAGTATAGAATTAAAAAAATAGTTATATCGTATATCTTTGAAAATCATTGCAATATTGATTGATCTTTGCCATTTGATGGCAAGCTGATCAATTAAATTATGAAAATTAAAACCATCAATCATTGTACTGTATCCTATTTACATCCCCCCTCCCCCTTTTTTTTGAATTGGCACAACATAAACTTCAAGAGAACACAAGTAATACTCAACACAAATGTTTGGGGCTTGACTACAAATACAACTTCAAAAAAATGAGGGTCGCGGAATTATGACCAACATCTTCCCCATAATGAGATGCGATTCAATTTACGGAAACATAAATACGCGTGCGCGGATGTAACAGTGTAATTTGCCCTTAAATATACAAATATACTGCACATGTGCATGTACTACCATTTGTCATGCATAGTTAATTAAACTAACAAAGATAAAGTTTTGATGCTAGGTTAAATAGCAACGAGACACAAAATTGACTCTTTATATATAGTTAGCGTTATTTGGATAAAAGTAATTATGATTTATTCTAGAATAATTTAAATGATTTGTGCAGCAAGGATTGGGTTTTCAACAGCTAAAGAAGCCTGATGATTTCTATTTATCATGTCTTCAACCATGGGATGTGCAGCTTGTTCTGCTACAGATGCTTGAGAGGCTTCCTCGGCTAAACCTGCAGCAACAGGTGGGAGTTCTGCTGCTGAAACGGAGGCTTGAGGAACAGGAATTTCTAAAACTTGAGGAATATCGATGGAGGGAATAGAAGCTTGTAGAATTTCAGGAACTAAAATTGAAGGTTTAGGGAGTGAAGATTCAAAGACTTCAGAAAGAGATTCAGCAGCAGAATCAACAACAACACTGGCAGCAGCGGCAGCTTTTACACCTTGTTTAGGAGTATCACAATAGATACCACTTTCAGATTCATTACAAACAAGGCCAGCGGCACAATCACGGACTAGCCATTTGTCGATATTACATGTAAGCCATTTACCAGATTCACCAGCATCAGCACATTTTTGTTGGCCAGAAGAAGCACATGGTTTACCATCTAAATCATCACCACCTTTAACAGAAACTGGCGATGATTCCTCTGTAGTTGTTTCTTCTTCTTCTTCTTCTTCTATCTCCTCTTCTTCCTCTTCTTCTTCCTCATATTCGTCATCACCTTGACCAACCACACTACTTGATTCTTGCTCAATAGAGAAAGATTCAATCTCTTCACTTTGAATATCTTGCTCGGGCTCTTCAAGAATTTCCGAATCAGGGTTGTTATTTTCTTCAGTAACCGACTTATTTGGTACTTTTAATAGCGCTTCACAAGATGCGGGTTTAGCAGTATGAATTTTGTTCACAACATCTAATAATTCACCATTATCTTGATGGATATCCCTATTGTAAAACTCTCAATTAGTTTATATACTCTAATAATGGCTACAATACGTATTTACCAAACCATAACACCAGCTAAATCTTCACATACAGCATGATCTACTTTAATATTTAAAGATTCAGGATCATCGTATGAAATGAAATGTTTAGTTTCTGGGTTAAAGAGCCATGGAGTTTGTGATACTTGATCCCAGTTACGTTCCCAACCGTTACCAGGTGTGATCATATCATCTTGTAACAGACCCTCTTCACGAAGGTTGGTCCATTTCCAAACACCTATAAACCATATTAAAACATTTATTGATGAGGATTATTTTATGATTCATACCTGAAAGACCTCCTGGTTCTTTATTACAATAAGGATCATTCCAAAAAGCATCATCTGAATCACCTTTTGGTGCAACAGTTTCAGAAGCTTGGAATTGATTTCTTTGCTGTGTCATATCAACTTGAGCTTTCATTGCACGACCGTAAAAAGCGAGGCCAGCAGTGATTTTATCTGCAGGTACACCGGCCTTTTTCCAATCTCTAATACTTTCAACAAAAGAGAATGGAGCACCTTTACCTTGTTCTGATTGGAAAGGAGCATTAGGACCTGTAGTAGGAGCCCAAGCACCATTGATATCTAAAAATTGGGAGTTGTTTAGATGATTTATACGAATAAATGAGAGATTTAGTTTTTTTTTTTTTTTTTTTTTTTTTTTTTTTTTTTTTTTTTTTTACCGTAGGTCATTAAATTGACATGATCGAAATAAGGTACAAATGGCTTTAAATCTGTCATTGGTACGCCGGACTTGATAAAGGGTTGAACGTGTACAGCCATGGAGATCTCTTTGTATTCCTTGGGGAATTTCTGGTCCAATGCTTGTCTTAATTCTTTGAGCAACAATAGGAAATTATCTGCATCGTTGTCAGCAAATTCATTACATCCAGCAGCTTGTTTTCCAGGATATTCCCAATCTTTTTTTGGTTGTAAGTAAATGTTGTTTAGTAGAAAAAAGATAATCTTATTACCTATATCAACACCATCGGTTTTATATTTCTCGATGAAATCTAGATTCCAATCAATGAATTTTTTACGATCTGAAACGCTAGCAACCATGGGACTAAATCGTTTTGAACCTGTCCAACCTCCCACTGATAAAAGCACTTTTGTTTTACTGGCATGTGCCTGTTCTACTACTTTTGGAAGAGATGATTCTACAGCCCAATCATCAGGAAATGAAGGTAAATTATCTTCATTATTTAAGATAGCGAAGGCTGTTCTGAAGGGATTAGATTATTTACAATATATGCAAAGCTTACTTTATTGTTATTACCATAATTAATATGTGTGTATTTGTTGAATGGGATATTCTCAACTGGATAATTGGCATATAACCAATTGGGGAAATACCTATTTCAATTGTTGGTTTCCCAGATGTTTTATGTTCTTGTCTTTGTTTCGTTAGTTACCCAATCACCATCTTTGTGGAACCTTCGCACAGAGCAATAGCAGAAGCAAGAGCAGCAGCAATCAATGATAACTTCATAATTTTACAATGTAGATTATAAATGTTGTTGAACTAAGAAAAAAAAAGAAAAGAGAACGTCTTTCTTTTTATACATATCCATAAAATGTGTTTTTTGTTGGTATGTCGTTAGTAATATTTAAAATTGATGGAAACAATGATAAACTGACATTTTGCTTTCATTCTTTAATGATAAACATACGTTTAAAATGAATTGTGGCAAAAACGATCAAATGATTAGTATCAAAGAGGATTCAATTGAATCATACAAAAAAGTGCGGTAATTGGATAGAAATCGAATAAAAAAGATGGGCCTGGCCCTTTCTTTTATTTTTGCACACTGCTTTAACCCCTTGTTTTTTGAGTATTTTTGTTGTTGTTTTCTCTTTCACTCTTTTTTCATATTTTTCTTTTTTTTAATACTTTTTTTAGTATATTTTTTTTCCCTCTATTTTTTTTTTTTTTTTTTTTTTTTTTTTTTTTTTTCAATTTATAAAATTTATAAAAGTAGCTTTCATTTTTGAACCGAGAAAAAAAAAATTCAAATAAAAAAAAAATGAGCTTACAACGTAAAAAGAAACCTGTTGAATTTCATTTTGTAGATATGAATGATCCAGAGAGATACAAAAAACTCAAGGTTGCTCGTGCTTGTGATTTTTGCCGCCGTCGTAAATCAAAGTAAATAAATCAAGGAATGGGCTTTTTTCAATAATTCTCCTTTTTTATAAATGCTCCTTTAATTTTAATTCATATAGATGTGATATAGGTATTCCTGGTTCCGGTACTTGTTCCAATTGCCACAAGCATCAAATGGTTTGCATATTCTCGCCTGTTACTACCCGGGGATCTGATTCTTCAAGTACAAGACCTGAAGATACTTTATTAACACCACAGCATTACCAGCAACAAAATCCATTAGAACAATATGCATTGAAGCATCCATTGTTATGTATTAAAGATGGTCAAGTTGGATATGAAGTAAATTCATTCATCACGGCTGAGGCGGATCTTGCAGTAGATCAACCAATCAAATTACTGGATATCAATAACATTCAGGAACCATCATTGCAATTGGAATCAAAATTATTCAGTTTATATTTCCAACACGTACATCCAGCTTACCCTGTATTGCTAAAACAATCTGTATTGAATATTCATTCTCAAGATAGATTGTTATTATCAAAGGCTTTGAGGTATGCTATCATGACATTAGCATGCCATTTTTATCCAACAACACCATCAACACCTTATGATTATCTGTATAATCAAGATGTATCATCTAATAATGTAATCACCGCTAATTATTTTTATGATATTGCAAGACAAGAATTAGATGCAACAGCATTTACAAAAAAACTAGATGTTGTACAATCATTGCTCTTGTTGTATAAACATACTGAAATCATGTACAAGGATGGTATTCGATATCTAGAACAAGCTCAAGATCTCATTAGTCAAATCTCTTCGATTGTGCCACAGCAACAAGAAATGATTAATCGTACTCGTTGGGTATTATTCGGTATTATTGGTTTATCAAATTTATCAGATTCAAGATACTATTACATGTATAAAAAATTTGATTTGCCAGTTGAGTTACCTCAAGCATTACAGGAAGAAATTGAAGATGACAATTCGGCTCAACAGCATGTGAATCGGTTTGCACAGATTGCCAACTTGAGTGTATTATATTCACATACAGTTCAAAGTCTAATTACATGTTCTACGACACATTTGATATGTTTAAATCAATTTAAAGAGATTCGACAACATTGGCACAACTCATTGCATCCAGTAACTCAAAGTAGATTGCTGTCAAATGAAGATCAAGAACAATATATTGATATAATGATTTTATACAGTGCAATTTTATACGATATGCTTTATTTGTTATTGGTTTTACATTATAGTTTAATTGAAACTGAATGGGAATCAATAGAAACGGCATATAGATTGCAACGTATGGTGCATAATTGGGTAACACGTTCTTCATTCAAGAGTACGGTACAATGTAGAAGAATGGCGTCTTTTGCATTAATGTTATCATTACAATTGCAGATATCAAGAGATAAAATAGACACTGATTTTATACAGCAAATTCGTCAAACATTGCAATATATTAAAATTGATTCTAGAATTGATTCTGAATTGCAAGAATTGTTGTCAACCAAAGTAGTTGTTCAACCACCTCCTATGGATTATTTTAGTTTGATACCTCAATCAATCATGCATTCAACAACTTCTTCTCCTTTGGATTTTCCTTCTTCTTCTACACCTGGTTTATGGGATATACTATCAACTACAACAAATGGTGGTTTAACTACGCCAATTAAAGAAGACGAAAATAATCAAACGTCTGATTGGATATTAGATCAACAAAGGCAACAGCAACAACAATTGCAATTGTACGAATTGCAACAACAAACGTCATACTTTACACCTATTTTACCTGGTTCTAGTAGTTCAAATGAAGCGCCCACGACTACAACTACAACTACAACTACAACTACAGCTACAACTACTACAACTACAACTACAACGGATGCAGATTACTCTTATTTGTTACCAGACATTTGGAGTCCAACGAATATAGAGAATTTCAATCAAATGAAAATATAGTTTTTTTTTTTTTTTTTTTTATTGCATCAACATTATACACACAAGCAAACACACACAAACATAAACAGTTCATAAGGTATACCCCCTCACAACCATTACCCTACATTTCAACGATCCTGTCTTTTATCCTCGTCAATAATACCAGCCATTTTTAATAATTCTTTATCAAGTTGTCCATCAGATTGTCTTATATTGACACCTGCTCTTCTTGCAGCTTCTTGTTTTTCAAATTGCCATTCTTTTGCTTGACTTTCTCTATCTTTTTCATTTCCCAAACCAAATACTTCAATATCTTCAGTATCAAATTGATAATAAAAATCTTGATGTTTTCTTGATTTAATAGCACTTTTGAAACTAGGTTGAGATGGATATGCTTCGTTTTGATATACACCTTCTTGTAGAGTGTTTTTTAAAGATAAAATAAACTCGTGTGTTTGGTTGCTGCCTGTGGTTGCACCAAATCCAATACCAAAATCATGATGATAATATATATAGTGATCGTTGTTACTGACACCTCCTCGGTTGATGATGGGTCGAAATATATCAAATGAGGGGTCTAGTTCAAATAAAAAGCATTTGTTTGTGCCCCAGAAATGTTTAGAATGTTTCCATGGTTGTGTAATGTATGCGCCTACAATCATAGATTGATGTTGTTCACTCGTGGTCTTTTTACCACCAATAATGTGAGGTACAGATATCGCATCTACTCTCATGACAAACAATGTAGGACCTGGATATTTAAATACATGGCTTTCAAACCGATTCATACTAAATCCATCTTGATCTGCTGAATAAAGTCTACACCATTGTTTAGTAATGAGGATTTCTTCTGGCAATGACCATGAGAGTAACGTGGTATAAAGTGGAGACAAAATCTCTGTATCATTTGGTGTAGGAACTTGATCTTGAGGTAATAATCGAGTTTGATTTGATTTCTCATAATAAGCAAATGATTTTATAACAAGTGATTGTAATGGTTTAAATAAATGAGGTGAAAATGTGTTTTTCCATTGACAAAATAATGCATATGAAATACAAGGCAAATCATCCTTATCAGTGTCCAAAGGTTTAATGTTATTCACTATTTTAGTTGCCATTATGCGTATACTCTCAAAATCAAGTTGACATTCCTTATCTGCTTCTCCAAGCCATAAAAGTAATACAAATAATTCAATCAAATCTCGACATAAGATTTCAGATCCTCCTTCGGTTGTTATTTCTTCTCCTTTATCTAATTCCAAATCACTGAAATCAACACCTAATTCTGCTAAAGAAAGGCCTTTTGATGATTGATTATCTTGTTTTTGATCTAGTTCTGATACTAAAACCGGCTCATTTTCTTGTTGTTGTGTTGTAGATGCATCTTCTGGTGCAGGTAAAACAGATAATGATTGAAAAAATAGATTTTCAGATACACTTTCAGTTGCTGTATCAAGGTGACCTACAATAACTACAAAGGCAGTGATGAATGCATCAAAGGATAATGGAACAGGACCAGCTGTTGTGCATGAAGGGTAGGAGCCTAAATACGAAAAAGCTTTGAAGAGTAAAACACCTGCAGGTTCAACTTGAGAAGGCAATTGCAAATGTTCCTATATCACTTTTGTTTAATAAAAGATTTACAAATAGCTAATTACATAATTTACCAAAAAGCTCTTTGGTTCTATACATTCAAAATTATCTTTAAAAGTTGATTTCAAATCGTTAAATATGTATTGTAACGAAACCAATTCAATCCTTGTTAAATGTTTCCTCGGTTTAAAAGATTTTCTAGATGATACTGATGATGAGCGTCTTGTTTCTATTGGTTTTGTGTTTGTTTGACCCATATTTAATTATGTGTTTATCAAGAAGAAATACGCGCAGGATGGAAAGAAAAAAAAAGTGGCAAACATTATGAAGTTTTCTCAAGAAAAGAGTGTACATAGTATATATTTGATTTCTGATTTGCATGTGGCGCTATATTTAGTTGCATTATTCTCCAGTTTAAATATGCAGATTATCACAAAAGCTTGCATCAAAAAATATGTTACAATAGAAAAAACTCATATCTACATTTTGGTATATATTTTTTTGAGTGTTTGTAATTTATTTAATTAGTAATAATCCTTTAACGATAACATGTTGATGATCGGGGACATAATGAATCGATGCACTGGGCTTGAAAAAAAAGGAACCCGAATTTTCAGGTAGAATTCCAACATTGTTAATAAAAATCACTTGAATTATTACTAAATATTTCGTAAATTTGTTTGATACTAAAGAGGGAAAAAAGAAATGAAAAAGGGAATATTCAAAAAAAAAAAAGGATTTAAAACTTTGATTATCATCACATCATGTACACATTTTTTCATGGCCATATTGAAAAAGTCTATTACCTTTTATGGTATTGCATTTACAACATTCCTTTTACACTGGCAAATTAAACAAGAATTGTAGAAGAAAAAAAAGTTTAAAACTATTAAATCCGAGTAGGAAATACTCATCACAACCATCGAAAAGAACAAGAAAGAGGGAAGGCAGCACATATTTCCCTCTCTTTTTCTTTTCTTTTGATTTGTATTTTTACTTTTTTTACTTTTTTTACTTTTATACATAAAAAATGACAATGATAGACACAATTGCATCACCTTCGCCGCAAAGAAAAATATTGGCAAAATATCCACATAACAAACATAACTCTCCTATGATGTCCCCTGGCAATCGACGTAGAAAAGATGTCGGCGATTACTGGTTGGGCAAGACATTAGGCAGAGGTTCATCAGGTAATATATTATATGGTATTGATGAATGTCTCTAATCTTTATAATAGGTCGGGTCAAGATTGGCATACATAAAGTGACAGGAGAAAAAGTAGCCATCAAAATCATATCTAAATCACATTTAGCTGCAAACGCATCAGTCGAAAAAGCAGTGAAGAGAGAGATTGCAGTTATGAAATTAATCAGTCATCCCAATATAATGAGTTTACTAGATGTCATTGATTTATCAGATTCACCTAATTTGTATGTTTTAAAAAAGATAATAGAAATATTTTATTTACATCTTGTTTTGGCATAGATATTTGGTATTGGAATATGTTCAGGGCGGAGAATTATTCGAATACTTGGTTTCTCAGGGAAGACTATCAGAAGCAGAAGCTAGAAAATATTTCCAACAAATCATTATTGGATTAGATTATTGTCATAGACATTTGATTTGGTGAGTTTGTGGATGTTTTTTCATATCTGTATCTAACCATATTTTCAGTCATCGAGATTTAAAACCAGAGAATTTACTGCTGGATCGAGAAAAGAATATAAAAATTGCAGATTTTGGTATGGCTTCATTGCAACCAACAGGACAAATGTTGGAGACGAGTTGTGGGTAAATATAGCCATAACGTCAATTATCCATCTAGTCGAGTACTCATATATTGAACATAGCTCACCTCATTATGCAAGTCCTGAAATTGTTAATGTAAATTAAAAAATAATACATTTATGCAAATCTAAAATCTAAAAAAAAAAAAAAAACGTCCATTTTATAGGGTATTCCATATGATGGTTCAGCATCTGATATTTGGTCTTGCGGAATTATTTTATACGCTTTATTGAGTGGGCATTTACCATTTGATGATGATAATATTAGACAGTTATTAAACAAGGTCAAGGTTGGAAAATATAAAATACCAGAGCATTTGTCAGATGAAGCAAGAGATTTAATTACTAAAATATTAGTGATTAACCCAGCCAAAAGATTAACGGTAATTATTTCGTCTAATTGTTGAATGTAATTACTAATCAATGTATAACAGATGAAACAAGTACAATCTCATCCTTGGTTCATAAAAGATCCTCCACCAAATTTAACTACACTACCTGATCCACCTACAGCTACAGAAATTGGTAGACCAGTGGCAAATGCATCAGAAATTGATGATCGAATTCTCGAGACATTAAAAGTATTATGGACAGATTTATCCACTGAAAAAGTCGTTGGTGCATTATTAAATTCTGAGTAGGTTTGTAATTGGAATGAATAACTATCAAGTAAATTATTCATCGTTATTTAATAGATATAATATGCAAAAAGTAACTTATGTGTTGCTGCAAAGACACGCTAATTCTTATTGGCAAACAGAACGAGATGATGATATTCGATCAGGTACGATATATTCACATTAATTTGGAATTACTACTAAAATAACTCTTCTTAATTAGTGACATCTCCTGCTAAACGAAGACGTCCAGCTACTATTTGTGCTGTATCGGAAGGAAAAGAGCCATTCCCAGGTCTAAATGAGATGATGTCAAAATTAGCCGAACGTGAAAAGACATCGAATGCACCTCAGATGACACCTGGAATTCAACATCATAGTACAGCAATATCTAGACCACATCCTAATAATGCAACCATGAAACCTGTAGTATCAGCAGTAGCAGTAGATAATACTTTGCCCCCTCCTGTACCTCCTAAACCAATCGTTATTCGTGCAGATCAAGTTTACAATGATCATCAACAATGGCAGTTTACACCACCACCACCACAACGACAACAACAACAGCAAAGATGGTAAGGACATTATATATAAATTCCAGATTTTTTACTAAAAACGTTACTTTAGGCATTCACCGATCATGAATCGACCAAATACCAATAAATTTCTACCAAACATGTTTGATCAACAATTATATCAACATTATGTAATGCCACACCAACCACACCAACCACAACAACAATCTCAACAGCATATGGATATTAACCACATGTTATCACCAAGAGCACCTGCAAGTAGCGCACTTAATCATCATCAATTCCAATACTCTCGTAAAAGTTCTTCACATCAACAAGATTCAAAACTAAATCGATTCATGAACATGTGGCAACGCAACCATCGTATTGACCCAAATCCACCAACGCCGCAATCACAACAAAGTAGCATGTTTAAAATATCATCAAAGCCAATTATATTTGACAGAAAAGCAATTGAATCAAGCTCTTCTGTTTGGAGAGATAGTGTCATTTATGAATCAAATAATCCACCTGCAACACCTAGACAACAACAAAATAGAGCTTCTTTTGTTTCCAATTCATCAAGGTCTCCTCAACCAATTCAGCAACAGACTACAACAGTAATGGAATCACCTAAACTTTCATCTTGGTTGCCTGGTTTATTTCATTTTAAACAACCTAAAGTTTGTTCTTTGGAATGTGAGGCTAGAGATGAACGAGAGGCAATAGGAAAAATATCTCAAGTATTAAAGGAGGTAAGTAGCATTATCAAAATTTACTGAATATACAAACACTTATCTAATCTCCCTAAAAAAAAAAAAAAAGTATATGGAGGGCTTTATTACAGAAAGACAAGAACCTGATGGTAGAATTAGGCGAAAAGGAGAAATGAAATTACCACATCGTAAGTAATAATTGTCTTGATTAAAATGCAAAACATCTCACAAATATATATGCACATTTTTTAGATGTAAAGCCCATCTTATTACGATTTAAATTGGAAATTTACCAATTGCAAACTAATCAAAAGAGACGTGTATATCGTATTAACTTTATTCAACAACAAGGTATAGCATAATATACAAATAAATAAGCCTTAGATCAAGTACTCATATAAAATTCTAATATAGGTGATGCTATGGCTCTTGTAGCTGCAGTTAAACTTTTAGATCAAACACTTCAAACTTATGAACATGAGGCCGAATTAGTGGCCACAGCCAATGGTTGGAATACAAGAAATAGTATAGTAATGTAGAAAGTAAATAAACAAACAATAAATTATATGAATTATGACAAATACAGCGTAGAATCCATATAAAACTGAGTTTAAAATATAAGGATATCAACTGTTGTAATTCTGTTCCAATTTGCCATTTCTGGAAAAAAAAATAATCTTTAGAGAATTTTTACAACCCAAATTTGATAATTACCACATTTAATTGTAATAACTAAAAGTATGAAATTTTAAATGCTTCATCTTTAGCCATTTTTTATTTTTAACTATTTTCTCCAAAATAAGTAGCTATTTGCTATAATATACAATTTCAGTTTTTTGTACAAAATTCAAAAAACTTGGCTTGCAACTTAAAAATAAATATTACCAAAAGATAGACGACATAATTTCGGTCATATCTCTCTAATATTTACCATAGTAAAAAGTTTCATTTTTTGCTTGAAAAATTAATATTTCTTGAAATTGAGATTTTGGATGAGGTATCATAAGGCAAAAATTGAGGAAAAATCAAAAACTGGGAAAAAAGCTGCAGTTGCTATAAATCATATCTATGAAACGAGGGCATTCGTTTGGTACGATTTAGAGCGCTGGATATGGCCTAGAACTCATTTAAATGAGACTTGAAAGTGCTGATTTAGGCTAATTTTGGTCAATTAAGCAGGCTTGGCTCGTATTTCATGTCACTTTTGCCAAATAGAAGTGTAATTATATTCTTTATTTCCATAAATAAGGCCTTTAGGCTTTTCAGAAGAAGGTGATACAAACTCTATAAACAAAAATAATGGATCAATTCATGAAAAGAAGAACTGAATGCACTATTTTTTTTGATTTCAAGCTCTATAAATCAAGCACCTAACATGTAAAAAGCAGCCAGGAAATTGGTTTAGTGCATAAATTAGCAGAATTTTATTGTAATTGGATTATGAGATATATAGATAGTAGAATTTGTAATAATAACTGATATAAACAACAAAAAAAAGCGTTGTTTATTGGTGTAAAACGAGTATTTTAAGGAAATAATGCCCTTATTGATCAATAACTAAATATCGTCTTTTTCTTTGAGTTGAGATGAGATCATCATCATCAGAGGGTACTGATGTACCCAACGTGTCCTCCAACGTTTTTCTCATATCATTATCCCATGATGGATGAACCATATTTATCAAAATACTGGGAATTCTGTTTAAAAAGTACGAGATCGATTGAGGAAAACTACTACCTGAAATGGTTCTGTACAAGGGAGACACGTAGTATAAGAAGATTAAAAGAAAAGGCATTAATTCAAATTCTTTAGGTAGGGGTAAACTAAATAACTTACATCTTGATTTTGTCATGGCAATGTACATCAAACGACTAACAAGTTATTGCACTGTAAATAACGAAATCAAGTTTTTTTTTACCATTCTTCATCAAGATTCTTTGATCTTAAGGGAATGAAACCTTCATTGCAAGAAGAGATAAAAACGTATGATCACTCGCAACATATTATATATAATTATTCAATTATTAACCTTGTTTTCGAGCCACATGCTACTTTGATAAAATTACCTCTGGATGAGTATATTGTTGAGATTGTTACTTTCTAGAAATGGTATTTAGTATATCACATTTGTGTATTGTTTTATTCAAAAACTTACACCTCCTTCATCGGTTTGGGCTTGATCCTTTTTATTTTTATCAAAATAGTTTAAAAACGCTTCAATGTCTTGAGATGGACGTATATCATTGTCTAAAGCGTCTGGATAATATGTAATTAAAATAGATAAATAAAATACATCGGTTTTATACACAATACTTACCTTCATCATCGCTTTGAAATTGTTTGAAACTAGCAACTCGATGAAGCCTTTATAATTATGCGTGTACTGTGGTAATTCTCGTTTAAATTACATTCGCTTGCTTCATAGCTTGAAGAATTAATGAGTTCTCCCGACTTAAACAATCTAAACAAAAACTTTATAGTTTCTTGAATCAATCGAAGAAATTCATTCAGCTTACCACCAACCATCGTAGCGCTTTTGTTTTGGTTTAAAAGCACATTTATCAGTCTTTTCATTATTGAATTGACATCTTGGCTTTCATCTACCAAGAGATCTTTGATGTTTGCCAGAACGCTTGGATTTGCAGAAAAAAGCTCATAAGCATTAATAATTTGATCATTATAGTCCTAATTGAATAATATGTGGGTTAAACAACATTACGGATTTAATTATACATATAATTTATATACTAGCATGTTGTTCTTCTTCAGTTCTTCTTCGTAGGCTGTAAATATGATTGCATAATTATTATTATCAGGATTATGAATATTCATTTCGTGATACTTTTGAGCGCTAATGCCCTCATTTTTTACTTCACGAATGATTTTAAGAATGTAATCTGTATTTACTTGGCTATACGTATTATTAACTTTTACCAAAAAACAAAGAACCTACCAGAATCTTTACTTGATCTTGTATAATTGCTTAAATGTAATGTTCCATCAAATTGAATTTTTCGTATTATCTTTTTGCTAAATGTTATGCATTGAAATTAACTTTAGCCATGTTGTATATTAGAAACTGGATAGTTTTTACCTTTCTTTGTCTTTGACCGCAATGAAATCAGTTTGTATATCAACTAGATGACCAAATTGATGTAGATAGTGCCTGCAGATAGAATGAAAAGTACTTACTATGTACTTCTTTTATCGTCTCGCCAGTGGAGTTTTCTCTTAATCTGTCCTTTATTTCATCTGTTGCCTTACTCATAAAGGCAAGAACAATAATCTCATTTGGTTTAATTCCTTTCTCGTTTATCAAATAAAGAATTCTATCAAGTTTCATTATTAGAAAGCATTGGTATACAGATTGTTTGACTTCTTTCGAATACAATGTTGTTCATACATGACCTCGATTCAGAAGCTCAAACTTACTTCTCTCAAATGGTAATAAAAATAGAATTAATGCGTATAAAAAATAAAAAGAAGGATGCATTTTATTATGTAAAAGAGGGCGTGTATACAAAGGGGGGTTTTTATAATTATCTAAGAGGCTAATTGAATAAATTTACGTTTCTTCTCATCGTCAACAGGTTTATCTGCATTTTCATCGAGGAAATCTGAAGTATTCCTTGATTTATAATCACGTTGGAGGTATGTCAATGCAGCTCTATTATAACCCATCACATCCTTTTGACGTTGTAATTGTGCACGAAGATGGAAACGAATAGAATCAAGCATAGGACGCATCATTCTGTTGGCAACAATTTGATTATGATGTGTTTTGACGACAGAGAAAAGTACACGAGAAACCAAAACAATGCTCCAATTCTAATTAGTGGTTTAGTAACAAAATCTACAATAATCAAGTTTTATAATTTACCTTTTTAGCCCAACTCTCAATATAAGAGAATAGTGACATAACTTTAGAGAAGGGTAAGATCATAAGTGCTTCATCAATATCGTTAGCCTTGATTTTCTTGAGTACATCTAATACATATCTATCTGGTTCAATATCTCCCATAGCCATTAAAATGGCATGACGTTGAGGAGGTTGACCAGGTAAACCACGAGCTTTTGCGTTTTCAAATGCTAACCAACCATTCTTTTCTTCATCACCAATATCCATGGCTTCAATCAATCTTTCACCAGCCTTTAAGGTTTCCATAGTTTGTTTACCAGCAGAATCTACTTCCATATCACCTGCATTTACATCTGTCTTTTCTAATTGACTCACAAGTGTATTTTCATAGAGGTCTTCTAATTCTTTTTCACGTTCTTCTTCCAAGAAAAGTTGTTCATCAGTCTTTTCCCAAACACGCATGGATCTATCATGAGAACCTGTCACCACAAAGGAGCCATGCTTCGAAACAGCCAAAGCCCATACTTCACCATGATGGCCTTCCAATTTCATAATATTTTCAAATTTATCACCATCCCAATATTTGACAGTTTTATCTTTGGAAACAGTGAAAAAGTAATGAGTACCCCAGACAAATTGTACAGACATGACACTTTCTTGATGAGCAAACAAAGATTTATGGCAATCACCGAAATCTAAACCCCATAGTTTAACATTTTTATCAGCAGAACATGTAGCGATCAACATGTTATCAGATGAAATATCCATTGATAAAACTGGTAATTTGTGGCCATATAAAGATAAAAAGAATTTGAGTGTATCGTGATAGAATACCTTGACAGTAGAATCTAATAACGAAACTGCTAACAAGTTTTGATCAGGACTGTATCGCACACATAAAACTTCATCAGACATTTTGAGTGTTCTCATGTGAATAAAAGTAAGGCGTTTAGCAGCACTGTTTTTATCTTGCACCATATCGAAATCCCAAAATTTGACATCTTTATCTGCACTACCAGTAGCGAAACCACGTTTATCAGGACGAACTTGAAGAGAATAGACAGCACCATCATGTGCTTTGACAGATTCAACTAGAGAGGAAGAACCAATATCATATAATTCTAATTCACCTGTCTTGGTACCAATAATGATGTGTTTGTTGCCGGGCAAAAATGCGCTACAAAGAGCAAAACCACATTCAATAGAACGAATACAAGCTCTAGTCTTCATGTTCCACACTTTGAGTAAATTACTTGATGCAGAAGCTAATAATTCATCATCACTACTGAGAGCTAAAGTACGAATATCAGATCTATGGCCAGGAACATCAATGGAATATAAACGTGATGCCTCTGCTTCTTCCTTTTTCTCGTGTGTGATAGGGACAGTATATGCCTCAATGGTATTATTGCTTAAGGAAGCTACAATTTGAATTTCACCAGCCTTTTCTACATCTGCAACAGGAGCGAAATCAAAACTACGAACCTTGGCAGGTGTACGAACCAAGCATTCTGTTGTGAATTCATCTTCGGCTTCAATATCGTTGCTAATATCAGCTTCGTCTTTTCCCTTCTCTCTTGCTCTCTTCTTTCTACGTTGAATCTTTTTACGAATACTTTCATGATCACGCAATTTAAATACTTCGACTGATTTATCGTTGGCTTGAACACCTACAAATTTACCAGATGAATGGAATTGAATGGTAACAATACGATCACGAGATTGACGAGGAATTTGACCATATACATTGATAGCTTTTTGTAATGTAGCGGGTGTAGTGCTATCAACTTGCATTTGATCTTCTTGTCCAAGTTCTTCCAAAGATAAACCTAAAATCTTCCAATCAATTTTCCAAGCTTTAAGTTGAGCTTCTGCACCACCAGAAATGATGATCTTTTGATCGTTGGAAACAGCAAATGACCAAACTTCACTTCTATGACCAATTAATGTTTCTCGACAATATTGAGCTGATAAATCCCATAATTTGATCAAGGTGTCTTTAGAGGATGAAAGAACATAACCCTCGTTGGATACACCAACTTCGGTTTCGGCATCTAACTTTTTAGGATCCAAGAAAGCTAAACAAGTGATTTGATCTTTATGACCCTTGAGACGATATAAACCAGATTCTGAAATGATATCCCAAATAATAAGATCAGTATCTCTTGATCCAGAAGCAAGACGAGTTCCATCACTATCAAATGCTAAAGCAGTAACTGCAGCACGATGACCACTCAATGTTACTGTGGAAGTGTTGGATTGAATATTCCATATACGAATTGTACCATCGCCATAACTATCAAATCGAGATTAATAAACAGTAATTTTTTTTTGAGAGATCAATGTCAAATTACCCAACAGCGAAATCTTTATTGTTTGGGCTCTTGGCAATGCATGTAACTTCTGATTTATTTCCAAATTCTCTCCATTTGCCAATCTAATTTTAATATTTATTAAATAAATCCAATGTTAAACTATAAAATAAATCCCTACCTCGACACCCTTCTTGAGATCCCAAAGAATGACTTCTTCAAGTGCAGGAGCAATTGCAATTTTTCCAGTATGATCATAAATGATGTTGGCGAGTGTAGAAGCAATAACACCAAATGATGCTAATGCTTCATAGCGAAGATATGCTTTCACCATAGTGTGTCTCGGTTGAACTGTCAAAGAAACTCAAATTACTGAGGAATTGAAACTTTTTTTATGGTTCTTTTCGTTCATGTCGTGACCTCCAATCCTTTCATGTTAGCTAGTGGCTTTCTGATATCTTTATTGAAACAGGTCACGAGGAAGCCTTCAAATCAACAAAACAAGACCTAATGACATTCTGAACATTTGGTATTTACCAGAGAATGAAGAAACAAGTGTTATATTACTGTAGGATCAATTACATAAAAAATATCATCACCGAATCTCTGTAGGATTGCAAAATGTTCCATAACGTTCAAAAGAAAAAATGCTTAATTTCACTAGCAATTATGCAATTAGTGCTAGTATACATTATTGGATATCGTAATAATAGTCAGATCAGACATTCTCGGGTCCAATTTATCGGTTGCTATATTCAAAAAGGCTTCAATTGTTCTGATCTGTCATTTTACGTTCAATCCGTTGCTATGAGAATTTTAAACTCAGTTAAGCAGGGCTCAATGTGCGTTTGTATGTTTCAAAACATACACACACATATATTCAATTCTCTGTTTCTCTTTTATAAATACCCACAAAGTAATTATTTCAAGTAAATGCCTCTTACAAAGCCTCCTCCACCAGCACCAAAACCTGAATTTGAAGAGCCCTCGACTCCTAAGGACTTTAATGAAAAGTTTAAGGCCAAGGAAACTACAAGATACATGAACCCATGCGCTTTAGAAGAAAAAGAAAGTATGAAGTGTCTTGACGAAAATAACTATGATAAAAGACAGTGCGATTTCTATTTTATGCAATATAAAGAATGTAAAAAGAAATGGGTAGAGTATCCTTAGATATTCTTTAAAAAAAAAGGTATATATTAACATTTAGTTTTATAGATGGAAAATAGACGTACACTTCGACGAGCAGGTCAGCTTTAAATTGCTAAATCATTGCTTTTCTTTTAAATAAAATAATAAAATCACAAACAACCCCCCATAACTACAATTTCAAATCATCTAAATGTAAATCATCAAATATAAAATGGTTTTTTTTTCTTTGATTTGCGCAACGAAAAATCCGTGCGAATTGTAAAGGATTTTATTGAAGAAATAAATTTGATTAAACAACTTAATCAAAGAGACCTATATACACAAAAAAAGTTAGAATTACAATTCCTGATCTTTTCTATAATTCAAACTTACCGAAACCCATATCGTCATCAGACTCTTCCTTCTCTTCTTCCTTCTCCTCCTCAGCGGGAGCATCGGAAGCACCACCAGCAGCGGCACCAGAAGAGGCAGCAGGGCCGGAACCGGGAGCACCAACGTTCAAGAGAAGAGCACTGAGGTCTTGACCAGCGAGGGCCTTAGCGTAGAGAGAGAACCAGATAGGCTCAACCTCAACACCGGCAGCAGCAACAAGGGTTTGGAGCTTATCAGCCTGAATAATTCATATAATATTAGTTTTACATTTACCACCAACCAAATATATACAAAAAACTTACGGTGATTTCGACATTATCATCTTGAAGGATGAGAGCAGCGTAGACGACAGCAAGTTCGGCAGACATACTATATGAAATATATACAAGTTAGATGATGATGTTTGTTGTATGATGGATGGATGGATGGATGCTTCTACATACGTGCAAAATATGTATGTGGTAAGAGGAGGGTTCAATGGAGGCACGAAAGCGATTTGTGTATTTGACGGATCCATTTGAGAGAGTCACATCTATTGAAAGCCCGGAAGAAGATGCTCTCTTGATCGAACAACAATATTGAACATGTTGAAATTTGCAGTTGTACAATTTGAAATGAATCTAATCTTATATTTGCTTTTAGTAGCACTAAAAACATTCAATATTGATCATGAGCTTTCTCAGGTAATATAGTAGATTTCACAGCATTCTAAAGTGTTTTTCAATTACATTATAATACAAAAGGTATTGTTTTTTAAAAAAAAGGACAGGCCAATCAAAGATCAGAATTTTCATTGAAAAAAAAAAACTGTTCATGAACCTCATTCATATTTGATACCTTAAATTAACACTATAAAACATACATTTTTTGACTAGAGAGACAGTAATAGAACGTAACAAGGTAGAGTTACCTGTCATATGACACATCCGTTAAAAAATTGCAAGAGCGAGCCCGCAGGGCGACGCCATCATCGAGTGTAGCGAGATCAAAAGACTATTAATACAAAGCATTCATCATAAAATAAATTGCAGAAACGAGTGTAGCGAGACAAAATATTCACTGTATAAAGCAAATTAATTAATCATAATGCGCAGGAGCATAGCGCCATCAAATGGTTACATATAAATATAATACTTCTATTATAAAAAAGATTGCAAAAACAATCGTAACAAGATTAAAAAACTATTATACAATAAATTGCCAAACCCCCCCCCCTCTCCAAAGGGCAACGCCGTAATTGAGCGTAGCAAGTTTGAACTATTAGCTTTCTTATACTATGATATGTCCAACTTTTAAATAGAAAGTATTTTTTTAGACTTTTCTTGTATTTAACCAAATGCGGTCTGAAAATTCAGATTTTGAAGCGGACATTTTCGGGGCTCATTTTACCCTTACCAACACTCATGATTTTGATCAAAAAATAGAAAAATCAAGTTTTGATATCAAAATCAACGTTTAAATATGCTACATTGTAAGAGAAAGTTGTAGCCATAAGTAATACACATTTTATAAAAGCTTAATATTAAATGTTGAGTAATGAAAATTTGCATTTTTGGCCCAAAAATGGTTTTTTGATTAAAGGATTTTCATTTAATATTTTGCAATAAAAATGTTTATTATTTTTTATTGAACAAATAGAGCGCTAAATTCTGCATATGTGTATATTTTTTGTTTTTATAATTGGTAGTAAAATTAACTCTAAATTAGCAAAGACAGAAAAAAAATTGGAAAAATATCAAAAATTGATGATCTGGACAAGAATAATTTTCTAAATTAATATTCCGCTTATAAGCCTTGTAAGTCTTAAAAATAAGAGATTTTATAATATTTGAGATCTTTTTCAAGAATCTACGATGTTGCACCCACTCGATTCAAGTTTATTATTGTAAATATTTACACCTGTTGATACTATGTGGTATTTTATTTGATAATGATATAGTCTTACTTTCTAATTATCGCGCTAAAGCTGATTTACATTGATTTTTCGTCTTACCTCTCCTTTTTACCCTCTTTATCCCAAGCCATTCATTCAATGCTTTACCAGAACCAACTTGAGTACTAACAAATGGTTTCTCAGTACCTGCATTTTAAATTCCATAAATCAAATTGGTCGGTTCCATCTACAGTACCAAACAAGGCGGGATGCATAGGAGATCATTTTACGTTATACATATAATCATCTGCGTGTTCAAATGAGTAAAGAGGAGAGATAGCAGATGCTTTATAATAATATACTACAAAAGGTGTTTTCTAAAAAAAAAAAAAAGGAGGCAGGCCAACCAACTCTTTTAAAAAAAGGATGCTTCTAAACCTCATTAACATTTACATTTGTTATAAAAACACACATTTTTCGACTATAGAGACAGTAATCGAGCGTAACAAGGTAGAGCTGCCAGTCATATGATACATTTATTAAAAAATTGCGAGCGTGCCCGCAGGGCGACACCATAATTGAACGTAGCGAGATTGAATGGCTAGTGATTTTATACTGTTTAACTGTTCGACAGTTGAAATAATCCAGACAATTGGACAGAAATTTATTAGATGTACTTTATTTTTAATATTGTATAAAAAAAATGTCCACAAATAGATGAAACATTTTTTATTACTTTTCAACAATTTTTAGCTAAAAATATAGTTTTCCATGGCAAAAAAAAAAACCTTTAATTTTCAATGTTTCATCAAATTTGTGTAAAAAAAAAAAAAAAGGTTGGAGAATGAATTCCAAATTTGCTGCAATGATTACTTTTCTAGAGCATCTTCAAACTCTAAAGAGTTTTCTCCCTTCATATCAACCATATTGTATATACAAAAAGGTATATTTGTTATGAAGATCAGCCAACTATTTATGAAAAGTTTTTTATTTCTTCGACTTTACTTGCAAAATACATTTTTAGCCCCTAAATCATGGAGGTCAGGCACAGTCAAGAAAACCTATTAGAAATAACTCTTTCTTAGCCATATATATAAAAGATACCTCAAACATCTACTTTCATCTGATATAGAAAACTAAAAAAATGCCTTTGATTGCATTTCATGAATCAAAAATATCGCTTAATATACAAATTTCTAGATATTAGCAGCGTTGAAATGATATGGATTGCAAATTTTTCTTTCAAAATGATGGATTTTCTCATCAACTTATTGTACCCAACATGGATAATTCGTGCTTTGCGATCTGAATCGACTTTAAAGCGATGAAAACGAAGTTCATGTGCATTTGCGTTGTCAAATTGAGTTCAAACAAGCTCAAGCATCAGATCTAGATATGCATTTGATGGATTTTGCCTATATATAGAGTCTATAGTATTGAATGATTATTAGCGTCATTCAAGTTTTACTATCATCATAGTTTGATCCTTGAAGAATTTTAGTAACATTCAGTTTCCCTTAAAAATGCATTTTAGTTCAAAGCTTTCAAGCGCTTACAAGTTAGCTTAGTAAAAGCAATTTATAATTGTAGAACAGAGGCTAAAAAGTGTAAAAAAGCGCATTATCTACGATTAAATGAACTTTTTTTTTTTTTTTTTTTTTTTTTGGATAGTAGTAATTGAAAAGTTGTTTGTAACAGCGATATGCATTGACATTTGTATCATCTTTTCTTCATAAATGCGCTATAATTTATTTGTATAATCTGCTTTATTTCTTGCATATCAATATTATTGTCGATCCTTGCATTTTGCTAAATGCCATAAAAAATAAATGTAAAAAATCAGGAACATTCTTGAAGAATTTTCTAGCTGTAAAATTCAGTGGTGGGGGGGGGAATACTAAGAAAGAATATCGATTATTTAGCTATAAATAGAGCTCAATAGTTCTAGTATTTGTAATCGTCGTTGTTTTGGTTTCATGTACTTTGAATACTGTTTTTACTTTTTTGTTGTATTTTTCGTTTAATTATCAATGCAAGATGCCAAATAAAGTAGACATCTTTACAAGAATCAGTTCCCAAGTAGTAGATTCCTAAGAAACGCCCTTACTATTTTATTCTTAATTGTAGACCGGGGAGCATTCAATTAATTTACTTGTCAGACAAAGAGAAAATAGGTTTATCGGACCGTATGTTTCACAGTAAATCGTTTTGGTGATCACAATCAAACTTACACAACACACACGCAAAATGATTTAAAAGAAAAAGTATATGTATATTACATTGAGTCCATTTACATTAGAATTGGAAAACAACTAAGAAAAAAAAAAGAGAGTAAATAAAATAAAAGGGGAAGAAGATGAGTATATAGATGATATAAGGAGAGTATGCTATTATATATTTATTAACGGTGTTCTGCTTGATGAGCAGGCGTACTTTCTTCTGTTTTATAAACTGGAGGTGGAGTTTGTGTTAATTCAGGAATGATACGATCATTGCGAGGTGGTTGTTGCTGAGGAGAAGGAGAAGAAGCTTGCTGTATCATGTATAATTGAGCCTGATTTTCTTGTGCAAGTCTTTTGCGCATTCCTTTTATGCTCCTAACGATATACCAGATCAAAATAGCAGCTACGAAAAGGCCAACAAAAATCACAAATACAAATCTATTGTTTTGTCTAAGCCAGCTCTGCTGGTTTGTAGATTGTTCGTTTTCATTTGAGTTCCAGCCTGTGCCCTGCACAGTGGGTTCTGCATTTGCATTTGCATTAGTAGTAGTTGTTGATGAGAAATCAGAAATAGTAAATGATGGTGCTGTACTTGAAACTGCTGAAGGGATTGACGAAGATGAAAGAAAGGAAGAGGGAAGCAATGTTGATGAAATGCTACTGCTGCTAATTAAATCATCAGTAGTAGCAGTGGCAGTAGCACTGTTAGTTTCGGTAGCATTGCTTGTGGTCTGTGCTAATACAACGGTTATTAAACATGTTAATAATATTATCAAAAAATGTTTTGATAAACTCATTGTACAAGAATTAAAAAAGTTAAATACTGTACTATATAAAGTACAAATATATATAAAAAAAAAAAAGTGAAAGAAAGGGGATTTGTTATTTGAAAAAAAAGAAAAAGAGAATAAAGGGAAAAAGGGAGCAAAGTTGGTGCTATTAGTTCCCCGCGAAAAAATAATGTATATAAAAGGGATATAAAAAAAGTGGCCTGGGGATCAGTGCTTGATGTTAGTTAAACGATGGTCTCGATCAAAGTCTTTTGTAAAAATAGGAGATGAATTATTTCTTTTTTATTGAGGACAAAAAAAAAAAGAAAGGGATTCTTCAGGTCCTAAATTTTTGATATTTCCAGCATTCTTTTTATAAAATACTTTATTCTGAATCAAGTAAAGTTCAATTCATTCATTTTTTAACTTTTTTATTTCACTCGAAAAGCAAAAGAAAAAGAGCCTCTATACCTTTTATGATTTATTACCCATTTGGTATTAAATACCAATCAGACCATTATGTTTTCTGTTCGACTCGGATTTTGTATTATTCGGGATTTCCTTTGGATGATTGCCACTTCATTCAACATTTCTAGTCTGTATTTTATAAATCAAGCTTGAACATTTATAGATCTTTTGATATTATTTGAAGTTTATATGCACATCATAGACATTACAACTCTTTCGAGATAGCCTTGCAAGATGTTTGATTTCCTTATTAAATGTTTGTATTGTCTAGATTTCGGGGGTCCGGCTGTTAGGAATTTGAGTGTTGTGATCTTAAAACTTTGAAGTGGCAGAATGGGTAACAATTACTCATTAATAACCAGACAATATACAAGATAAGAATGGCTCGTTTCTTTTTGATGATTCTTGCTTCATATCATATATAAAAAATGATTCGAAATAAAAATTTAGTTAGTAAGCGAATGGATATGTTGTACAATGTACAATCTATGTGTCTGGAAAAAGTAATTTAAAATTGTAATTTATTTTTCAATATGAAACAAGCCTGGTGACCACAATGAGCAACAATAAATACCTAAAATTGGAATATTTATAAACTTTTTATAGTCAAGGTATCGTAGCAAGAGTTTCGAGTAAAAAATAAGCACAATCAAATAAAACTCTTTGTTTGATTTACAAATCAGTTTCAGCTTTTACTTTTGCATGAGTGTAAAACAATAATAATTAAAAATATCTCTAAAATCTTGTCGGTTCAAAGAAACCGAGAAAAAAGTCGAGTTTCATTAAATGAAGCTTCGCAACAAAACTTGGTCGATGACTAGATTTGGCTCATTTTCCCTTATTCTTCATTTTGTTGTTGATTGATGACTGAAAATAACCCTTTTGGAATGTAAACATCGGCTGTTGTTTTACACTTACAAAGCTAATCTTGCATAGTACTACATATCCCAATATGATGCTCAGCTTTTGTAATATCACTATCAATAAAACTGGGCACATTTTCTAATGAAAGCATTCAAATTAATATCTGTCCTATTCAATACTCACATACGATATCCAAAGTAGGTTGCTATTTGATGAAATATAGTTAATGTTGTGGTGAGCAAATAGATGGCGTCTTTAAAATTTTAGGGCAAAGTTCACTTGTATCAATGCGACTTGAAAAACTGAACCTTTTTACGTCGAACCGAGCTCAAATTATTATATCATTTTTAACCATTTTTGTTCAATGTTTACATTCACTTAAATTACGCAACATACATGAGTAATAGATTATGTTTATATATTAAAAGTCTAAGGTTTAGCTTTTTATTCCGTGTTCAATAAATTCAATTCAACAAATTTCTTCTGCTAACATTTTTCCCAATTATGAATTATTTAAAAAAGCAGTTTTAAGCTCAAAATTTCCATTTTTTAAACAGCAATCATGAAATAAACAAGCTCGTTGTATTAACCAGGTTGACATTGTCTTTGCAACGAATATCAAAATTTATCATGGTCTTAAAACAAGGCTTTTAGTTTCTTTGATATAATAATAATTAAAATGATGTTAAACCATCTCAATCTTATTTGTCGAATGTGATCGCCGAGATGATACAGTATTACTGTTCACAACAGTCTAATAAAACAACTCGTTTAACAAAATGAAGAAGGCTACGTAACAGTTTTCTGGTATTCATTTGCTTATAATTTTTAAATCAATATTGAAGATTCTAGTTTTTTTTTATAAAATAGATGTAGAGTACATTGCATTGCAGCTTTGGTTATACGCAAAAAAGACGTTTACTTATTAGTTTAGGTAGTTGTCATTGTCATATATCCTAGTTTTAGCTGGTTTAGCTATTTATAATCTGAAACGGTCTATTAAATCATTAAACCACAAACACCACTTGAAAAACAGTGCACGACTTATTCCTACAATTTAACCATCAAATCAACGGAATAACAAAGTTTCAATTCTGAATATTATATTACAACTATAGTATATATTTTAAAACTTTAAGCCCATTCGGATAAATAAACATTGGTTCTAAGCGTTTTTCCAGTCGCTTTATTTTTTTTAAGCAGAGGAAGAGAGATTTTTTTTAAAAAGGTGTACTAAACTCCTTTAAAAACAATTGTTAGTTAATGAGCTCAAGCTAAGTTATTTGCATATTTACTCTGCATTAAGTACAACTTCAAAATTTAATTTGGAACCAGTACTTGATTTTATAAAATTCTTCAAAGAATATCTGAAACTAGCATTATCACTACGGCCGACCTGTGCTGCACAAGATGATTTCGTTGTGCCCAGGTGGGCTGCACATTATAACCTTAACTGTTGTGCATGCCCACTGAATATGGCTAAAAGATAACAAGATGCACATTGGCACAACAAAAGAAACTGCACACAAGCACAACGCTAAGCCTGTATGTGCAGAATTATAGATTTTGTCCATGTTCATGATGACACTAATCCCATGTGTGCATGATAGTAGAATTGCCCATAGGCATGTCATTATCCCTATTTGCACATAATAATAAAATCTGACCATGAGCATAATGAGCTGATTGTATGGGCACAAATTGGTTTGTATATGAGCATCGTGCCGTTTGCAGTAAATAACGAAGTTGTTTACTAAAATAAAAAAATATAAAATCAAAGCAGTAGAAATACAATTATAATCAGCTAAAGTTTTTATTAAAAAAAATTTCTGAAGATTTATAATAATTGAAAAAGTATGAGGGTATCTATAGTGATTTGGAGAACTTGGATACCATCAAACTTGAATGGATGTATAGTTAGTAATCTTCTAGTTTTGAGTACATTGTTATTGATTTAATATTTTAAGGGGTAAATTATGTAGAGCATTGACCATAAGGGATTGATGTCAAGTGTGACAATATCGACTTTTTGGGAAATGGTTGTTTTGTTTATTATTGTTATATCTATTTTATGTAACCTTGAATTAAGGGGTACTTTTTATATGCTTGAATCTTATTTATATTGATAGTGCAACTTCGATATAGATGAGTAATTGACTAAATTGATATCTTTGTTCATTATTATTATTATTGATTTGGATAGAATCCTGTTTTGATATATATGTCATTTGTGTAATTGATTGCACCGTGACCAAGGATGCTATCATCTACACGACATGTATGGTTCAAAAAGATATTTCATATTTTTAGCATGCGTTTATTATTGTGTTCAATCGAAGCGTTTGTTTATTATTGTTGTTTACATTTCAAGTGGCATCATATTTTATGAGCGATACTTTGAATTTAAGTTATTTTATTATTTTCAAGCGTTTTTAGTATGTAATTCCACTGCACCGTTCTCAAAATTCCATTGCATTTTTACTGGAATGCGTTTATAAATTACATTTGTTTTTATTAATATAGATTATAGACAATACAATTCAACAATGCATTGTTGGTGTAGAGCAATACATGCAAGAGCCAATATATTTACGATTATTATCATTTGTAAATATGTTTGTAGCTATAATAATGTTTACAGCAACAATGGTTTTTGCTCGAGCATAAACTTAAATAACACTTACTGCTTAAATTTATGTGCAAGCCAAATCTAAGGTTATATATGTTACTTTATCACACATAAAATTTAAACAAATTAACTTTCTTTAAACTTACTATTTTAGTTTACGATTGTCAGCTGTAAAAAGATTTGTTTTCAAGTACAGTATATATGAAACCTAAACTATGGTAATTAGGCAAGACATTAGATTTTTCTTTTTTTGTGTTTCTATATCATTTGAATTTTTATCACTTTTCTGGAACATTTCGTGGGTCTGTAGCCAGTCCTAGCTTTTTATTGAGTAGATATAAATATCATTGTCTTCGATTTGATCTGGTAATCAAGAAATACTTCCAACAATACAGTAGTAAATAATGATATCTGATCCTAAAATGCGGTTAAATAGAAATATCAGTCTCTAGTATAACGACTACTGCCTATTATATTAAAAACATTAGTCCCTTATGTTAAAATGCGTATTCAGATACAAGAAAAAAAATAACAGCTTGATAGTCTGATATGCCTTATCAAATGGTGAATGTATCCTTGGAATATGAAAACAAAAAGAGAGAAACAACATACGTATAAAGGATTTTCAAGGCTTTACATTATTTAGCGCATTTAAAACCCTACTAAATTGCACATTTCAGCCAATGTAAAAGCAGTATTACAGCGCCTGAACTATAAATTAAGCAAAATGCGCAATATCTGTTACTATAATAGAAACATACATTTTCTAACAGAAAAACCGTCAGTCATATCATAAATTCATTAAAAAATTGCAAAAACGAGCCCGTAGAGCGGCGCCGTAATTGAGCATAGCAAGATTGAACGGCTAAGTCTTTTATACTACTGTATTATGGTATATCTAAGTTTTTAATAAAGAATGTATTTTTTTCAACCTTTTATTGTATTTAACCATGTACAATCTGAAGATTCAGTTTTTTTAGCGGACATTTTCGGGACTCATTTTATCCTTACCAACACTCATGATTTTGATCAAAAAACAGAAAAATTAAATTTTGATACCAAAATCAACGTTTAAATATACTACATTGTGAGAGAAAATTGTAGCCATAACTAATACGGATTTTATAAAAGCTTAGTATTAAATGTTAAGTAATGAAAATGTGTACTTTTGCCCAAAAAACGGTTTTTTGGCTAAAGGGTTTTCATGTAATATTTTACAATAAAAATGTTTGTTATTTTTTATTGAGCAAATAGAGCGCCAAATTTTGTATATGTGTATATTTTTTGTTTTTATAATTGGTAATATAATTAACTCTAGATTTGCAAAATCAGAAAAAAAAAATTAAAAAATGTCAAAATTGATGATCTGGACAAAAATAATTTTCTAAATTAATATTCCGGTTCTAAGCCTTGTGAGTCTTAAAAATAAGAAATTTTATAATACTTGAGAACTTTTTCAAGAATTTATGGTGCTGTATCCACTTGGTTCAAGCTAATTACTGTAAATTTTTATACACGTTAATATTGTGTGGTAGTTTATTTGATGATAATATAGCCTTACTTTATAATTATTGCGCTAGAGGTGATTTACATTAAGTTTTAGTCTTATCTCTCCAATATCATAAACATAAATATAAACATGGCCATCACTGAAACCTATTGCCGCTTTCTTACCTCTTTGTCTCAAGCCAATGATTCAATGCTTTATTACTAGAACCTGTTATATCAAAAGATACTAATATAAAAATACTCTGCTAAAAGATACATTTTATTAATTCATTGATGCTGTTTTATCAATAACAATAAGAATTGAACAAGAAGAGTAAAAGGTGGAGTTTATTCAATATACAATGTGAGGATATATGTAATAGACGACAATCTCGGGTAATACAATGATTTTATGGGTACACCCAGGACGGAGACTATGGAAATAGATATCGGTAATGCCATATATAGATTTTGATATAACAGATGCTTCGTATTTATATGTTTTCTAGATAGTTATATGATTATTAATATTATTAATGAATTGCCGGGTATTAAGGTACTTGATATGATTTGGGAGCAAATCATATACAATGGAATTTGTGGAATTGGGAATCTGTGATTGTATCATTTGGATAAGATGTAGGATTGCTTATGTTTCAGTGTTGCCAAGTGTTCCTGAATGTTCCTGATAGTCGCTGTTAATGCTAGCGGTTATGTATGACATTTAGTATGAGTTACCAAATGTCATTCCATGTTGGATTTCAATAGTTGTTCCTGGGTTTCTACATCTAGGTAAACTTCTGATATATCAGAACCAACTTGAGCACTTATAAATGGTTCCTCGGTATTTGCATTCAAATCCCATAAATTAAATTGATTAGTTCCGTCTACAGTAGTATCAAACGTATCATCAGCCCGCCTTATGATAAATGTCAATATAACATATAACATCAGAAACATCCCATTATTGTCATTGTTATAAGTGTTACGCCAGGAGATTATATCAATCTCAAAGCTAAAATATGTACTAAATCATTTAATAAAAATAAGGGAAAACTGTTATAAAATGAAAGAGCACACTAAAACTAAAGAACTTTATTATAAGATCGAACCATCTTCTTTTATATTCACATTCTCTAATTATATGACCTGTTTAAATGAGTCTATTTATATATATCCATATATCCCATCAAGTCTAGATGACACACACTAGTTCCATATTCCTGCATACACGGAGCTTCATAACATAATACACAGCAATGTAGAACTTAACATATCAAACTGTGTCGTAATCTTAACCAAGGAATGCACCCAGTTCTGTGGATGCAACAATAAGCTGTGAAAAGTTTGATTTTTAATAATACAGCAATTAATAAAAAACAAGATGATATTAATAGCATACTATATGGTGAGTATTTAAGACTTAAGTAAGTTTGGTAAAGTATGCTTTTAAACCCTTTTAAAAATCCTGAGGCAAATACAACATCTTCGTCCTGTAATTTCTATCCATCAAAATTTTGCGATTTCCACTACACAATGAATGCACCTTTTATCTATCTTGACCTCGATGTACATTAGGTATCAGTTTTTTACTAGTTGAATTTTCTCTGATTCATTAATAATATTTAGTTATATTGAACGATAGCGTATTAAATTATAATTTACTAGTATACTGTTGATAGTTTTTCGTTATTACTTTAAAAACTTGATCCTATTATTATTACAATATTACCATTAATTATAATTGTCAAACTAATTTATTCATACAGTATATCATATTACTATTCCGCATTGGTAGAGATTATACGACTGATATCTGCATTTAACACTGGTGGATTGGAAAGTTGGTGTCTGTCTTTAGTTTGATGAATAATGCGTACTCCGGTTTTCCAGTATAATCCTAGGTGTTTCTACTCCTAAAAAATGAATTGTCTAATACTACAACTGCATCTGTTGGGTTTCTATGCGTTGTAGATAATGTTATACTAATTCCCATTTTGGCAAAGATTGTTTTACATTCATCCATATTCAATTTTTATGCTATACAGTTTAATATTAATATACTAATAACATTCAGTTTTGTTTATATCTCCATCATAAATTGGCATTTTTTTCAGATGATTTCTACTACCAATTTCTGGAAAACTCTATTATCGTTTCCAAAAAGAAAAAATACACCTTAATTTGCTGCATTTACCAAATAGTGAAAAACTGACAAATACATGCTCACATGTATGGGGATTAAAATTGGAGACCAAGGAAGAGTGACAAGCTTAACAGGTAGCGCATGCGCTAAAAATTGAGGGCAACACACATATTCGTGAGTTCGAACCCGCCAAAAGGGAAGCCCTTTGGTATTAGGATATGAATTTCGAAGGAAAATTTCCGATGACCTTGCTTCTCATCGAATATGATCCTCCTTTTTTTTTCTTAATAAGTTTTGCATATGTCTAGCAAATTTTTTCTTTTCATTAATGCATATGATATGCATACTAGTTAATTTGGCTGGTAAAACCCGGTTCGACACCAATACTACCAGAATCCGTCGGTCATTGTACGTTCAGCCAGTTTGAGCAACAAGACTGGTTACCTGCTATTTACACCTACTAAGATCAGCAAGCCCATCAGTTCTTCAACTGTATAATAAAAACAAGATATCGTTTATTTAGATATAAAAGTATGGCATTTCATTGAGAGTTTATGGATACATTCAATCTTATTTATAGAAAGAATAATAATAAAGACTAGTAACATTTATCATGGAGAACGTAGGCTTTATTACTAGAAAATCTAATGGTAAAACAAAGAACCAGGAGCTTCTAGCTTTTGGTTTAAAAGACTATTTATAAGAATTACGTTTCAATATGAGTTAGAAATGGAATTGGCTTTAAAATTGGCTGCTTAATATTCTCAAAAACCGACATTTATACTGATTTGACATTGAGATCTTAAGATGTAATTTAAGGCATTATTGGACCATTATATCTGTTTGATAGTAATCTATGGATAGAAATAGGTCAATCATAATTTAACCGTTCTTGCAGAGCTTGTTAGTTGCCTTGTCACAATACTGCGCTAAATTTGCCTGGATATTGATTTAATAGCTACTTGATTGATTGACCGCTGGGATGAAATAATATGGTGTCATAATTGAGGTCCAAGCGTTCTTGCTAATTACTAATTACTGGATTAACTTAGTGCGCTAGGAGTTTCTTATATCCATATCAAAACTTTGCACTTCTATACATGTTGTAGTCTATATTGTAAGGTGTATTGATAATGTAGAAAGTGATCACATATGTTACTTGGTGGCATACAACATAGTATATGATTCATATTTTTGCCAATGGTCACTCTTCCAAAAAAAAAGCCAAACAATCTCCGGAAGCGACCATCTAATAATATTTCCAAGCTTTAAATTTTTAGAAAAGATTACCGGACAGCCCGGAAGCGGTTGTTTAAATATTCCAAGCAGCTAGAATATGCAGGTATCGAAATTTTATACAAAAATCAAGGTTCGACTGTATTGCTATTAATTATTCAAAGGCTTATTTTAAGTAAAGCATAAATACAACCTACAACATTATTAGCCTAATAACAAAATTTACCTTGAAAAGTATGAGATGATACAACCGGATTCAAAAGAAACTCCATAAAATCACAAATTTAAAGGATTTATATATAGAAGCACTACGGCCGACCTGTGCTGCACAAGATGATTTTGTTGTGCCCAGGTGGGACTGCACACTATAGCCTGAGCTGCTGTGCATGCCCACTGAATAATGGCTAAAAAGACAATAAGATGCACATGGGCACAAAAAAAGAAACTGCACACGAGCATAACGAAAAGCCTGTATGTGTAGAATTATACACTATGAAGAAAAAATCCCTTAATTCTCTTAATTGTGCCACATCCCACATTAAGGAAAATAAGACAAAATTTAAAAAAAAATAAGCAGTGAAAATTTTATTTTCCTTAATGTGGCACACTTAAGAGAATTAAGAGATTTTTTCTTCATAGTGATAATAGATTCTGTCTATATGCATGACATTAATCCCATGTGTGCATAATAGTAGAACTGCCCATAGGCATACAGTATCATTATCCCTATTTGCACATAATAATAAAATCTGACCATGAGCATAATGAGCTGATTGCACTATTATGGAGAAAATGGCGATTGAAATTTTGCCTAATTTGCGCATTGGCCTGCCTAATCCGCACGCAAACACTGAGCTTTTGCGTGCAAAATAGCGTCACTGGTTTTTTAAAATATCTCAGGCACGGAACAATTCTGCACGCAAGATTATTGATGAATACTTCAGCGCTATACATTTCTTCACGCAATCATCATAGAAAAAACTCATGAGCGTGACATTTCTGCAAGCTGTCAGTAGAGTAATACGTACGCAATTGCATATTATGCAAGCATTTTTATGAACGCATTCTGCATGCGTATGAAATTGATGCACGCATCAGGCTTTTTGTTTTAGCATTTTATAGCTATTATGGAGCGATTTTGATATCATATACTTATTTATTGCTGATAGTTTATTGGTTTGTTATATATATAAAAATACGCGGTATAATACTAGATGATGCAATTTGATATACAAACTGCAAATGGATTAATGGGATACTAAAAAAAAGAAACAAAAGGAGTGGAAAGTAAGGGAGCTATAGCCTGTAGGGAAACAACGAGTAGCAATGGTATCGCAAACAGCTGATAAAGACACAGAGATGGTAAAAGTTCTGTATCCAGATATCCAGATAGCAACAAGGTCATCTATTTACTGAAAATATAATTATATAAGATGCTTTTGATGTTGTAAATTGTTTATCAACTTACAGGAAATAACATGATGATAAAAGAAAAAGCCGCCCAAGGATTTCCTGGATACAGATGTCATTAGCGACTTTTATAGATTCATAGAAACAATAACTTATTACTCACCTTGAAACGGGCAATCATCTATCATATCAATAAAAAAAAGTAAATACCAAACTCGACTTGATTTAATAATACTTACCTACAAGTCGCATCTGAGCCCTCTTGACGATAAGGATAAGAATACTAGATTATGTGTTTACTCTAAATATATATTTAACAATTAATAAATTTGTCATATTATTTGACACTTACTACTAGGCATACAATTATAATTAGTTGTTTATCCTACTCTTTTTATTTTATTTAAAAAAGCAAAAATTAGAGATGAATACAAGTGGAAAGCTTTTATTATGTTATAAAGCTTTACTTGTATGGGCACAAATTGGTTTGTATATGAGCATCGTGCTGTTCTCAAAATTCCATTGCATTTTTACTGGCATGGAATAGGTTTTTAAATTACATTTGCGTTTACTAGTATAAATTATTGGCAATACAGTTCAATACGTTGTTGATGTAGAGCAATACTACGCAAGAACCAATATATTTACAATTATTATCATCATTTGTAAATATGTTTATAGCTGTTAATGTTTACAGCAGCCATGGTTTTTGCTTGAGCATAAACTTAAATAACCCTTACTGCTTAAATGTATATGCAGCAAGCCAAATCTACGGTCATAAATGCTACTTTACCACTCATAAAATTTAAACAAATTAATCTTTAAACTTACTATTTTAGCTTACGATTGTCAGCTGTAAAAAGATTTGTTTCCAACAAGTATAGCTACGATCAAAACTATGTTTGTTAGACAAGACATTAAATTACTCTTTTCTTTTGTTTCTATATGATTTGAAAATCTATTACTTTTCTGAACATTTCGTGGGTTTGTAGCCAGTCCTAGCTTTTCATTAAGTATATTATAAATATCATTGCCTTCGATTTGATCTGGTAATCAAGAAATACGTCCAACAATACAGTAGTAAATAATGATGTGTGATCTTAGAATGCGGTTAGATAAGAATATCAGTCTCCAATATAACTAACGACTGCCACCTATATTAAAAACATTAGTTTCTTATCTTAGCATACGTATTCCGATAAAAGAAAAGAATACCAGCTTGATAGTCTGATATGCCTTATCAAACGGTGAATATATCCTTGGAATATGAAAACAAAAAGAGAGAAACAGCACACTTAGAAAAGGATTTTCAAGGCTTTACATTATTTAGCGCAATTAAAACCCTGCTAAATTGCACATTTCAGCCAATATAAAAGTAGCATTACAGCGCATCAACCCATAAAATAAACAAAATAGGCAATATCTGTTATTATAGAAACATGCATTTTCTACCAGAAAAACCGGCTGTCATATCATACATCCATTAAAAAATTGGAAAAGCGAGCCCGTAGAGCAACGCCGTAATTGAGCATCATAGCAAGATTGGACGGCTAAGTCTCCTTTACTATGATATATCCAAGTTTTAAATAAAGAGTATTTTTTGTTCAACTTTTCTTGTATTTAACCACGTACAATCTGAAAATTCAGTTTTTGTACCGGACATTTTCGGGACTCATTTTATCCTTACCAACACTCATGATTTTGATCAAAAAACAGAAAAATTAAATTTTGATACCAAAATCAACGTTTAAATATACTACATTGTGAGAGAAAATTGTAGCCATAACTAATACGGATTTTATAAAAGCTTAGTATTAAATGTTAAGTAATGAAAATGTGTACTTTTGCCCAAAAAACGGTTTTTTGGCTAAAGGGTTTTCATGTAATATTTTACAATAAAAATGTTTGTTATTTTTTATTGAGCAAATAGAGCGCCAAATTTTGTATATGTGTATATTTTTTGTTTTTATAATTGGTAATATAATTAACTCTAGATTTGCAAAATCAGAAAAAAAAAATTAAAAAATGTCAAAATTGATGATCTGGACAAAAATAATTTTCTAAATTAATATTCCGGTTCTAAGCCTTGTGAGTCTTAAAAATAAGAAATTTTATAATACTTGAGAACTTTTTCAAGAATTTACGATGCTGTACCTACTTGATTCAAGCTTATTACTGTAAACCTTTATACATGTTAATATTGTGTGGTAGTTTATTTGATAATAATATAGTCTTAATGTATAATTATTGCGCTAGAGGTGATTACGTTGAGTTTTAGTGGTACCTCTCCAATGTCATAAACGTAAACATAAACATAAACATGGCCATCATCACTGGAACCTATTGCCGCCTTTTTATCCTCTTTGTCCCAAGCCAATTTATTATTCAATAATTTACCAGAACCAACTTAAGTACTTGCAAATGGCTCCTCGGTATTTACATTCAAATCCCATAAATTAAATTGACTAGTTCCATCTACAGTAGTATCAAACGTATCATCAGCCCGCCTTATGATAAATGTCAATATAACATCAGAAACATCCCATTATTGTCATTGTTGCACTATGAAGAAAAAACCCCTTAATTCTCTTAATTATGCCACATTAAGGAAAATAAGACGAAATTTAAAAAAATAAGCAGTGAAAATTTTCTTATCTTCCTTAATGTGGCACAATTAAGAGAATTAAGAGATTTTTTCTTCATAGTGTTATAAGCTGTGAAAAGCTTGATTTTTAATAATACAGCAATCAACAAAAAACCAAAATGATACTAATATAGCATATAGTAGTGAGTATTTAGCATCTACAGTAAGTTTGATGAAATATGCTTTTAAACCCTTTTAAAAATTCTGAGGCAAATACAACATCTTGGTCCTGTAATTTTTACCCATCAAAATTTTGCGGTTTTCACTACACAATCAATGCTCCTTTTATCTATTATCTTGACGTCGATGTACATTAGGTATCAGTTTTTTAACAGTTGCATTTTCTCTGATTTATTAATATTCGGTTATATTGAACAATGATTTTTAGCATTGCCAGAAAAAAAGAATAAATGGCTCAAGAGTTTTCTGCATATCAAATTATGCGATTTAGTAGCAATGATTGCATTTAACTATGATTTTTGAATCTATTTATGTTAATCAGAATAATTAGTATTTTCATTCACAAGTAAGCTGTGTTGCTTTATACAATACATTTATATTCACCTATTCAATAAATGACATTGCATTTATTATCCGTTATATTAATCAACCAACTTTATCTTGATTCGATACGTTTGCAGTTAAATGTCAAAATTACACTTGACTTGAGCCACCAAGTATCGTCACAACAAATCTCGTACAGGTCAACGAAGCATGACAGTTTGGATCATTTTTTTGTGTTCATAGATCTCTACATGATCATGAATCATAATATGTCTATTTGTTCAATTTATTAACTGATGAAATACATTGAACGTAAACATCGTACTTGATAAAACACCTTACTTTATTGCGAGTCAACACAACTAATTTGATAGTTAGTAGTGGTATACAAGACAACATCTTGTTTTTCTCTTCTTAGCTGTTGGACACTAAATACAAACAAATACTTTTTAGAAACTAAATAGACTAACATGAGTTTATTCATTCATTCAAATCAAGTCAATACTATACATACTTTTATAATCACCAGCTTTTCTCCAGGTAGATATCGACTTTAGACCAAAAAAGCATTGATTATAACGTAGATGACTGGAACAGAATGACTAAGCCTTGGATGCTTTTTTTGTTGGAAAAAAATATTATAACGTGCCCTAACATCAACAGTTAATAATTCATTTCCAAATAAACAATAGGAAAAACATGTGCTTGTACCTGCTTCTTGATTTCAGTTTATAAAAAAATATTGGTCTTTTTGTTGTAGTTTTAAACGTAAATAAAAGAGCTGAGAAAAGAGTAGGGAAGAAAATAGATTTTGTGTGTTACAAACAGAAATTTACAAAGGCATAAATACTTTTAGCGTTACCAAGCAGGTTGTTGTCGTTGTTCCCATTTGGTTCCCAAAAATGGACTGTGAAAGATAGTATTTGAAATACTTGTAGCACCTATTATTCGTACCTATATCCACGTAAAGTGGCAGCTTATTTGTATCAGTAATCAGTATTCATAAAGATCCTATTTAAATTATTTTCAATAAAAGGGTGCAGTAAGCAATAGGTGCATTTTAGCGATAGTTTTCTCAACACACAGTAGGTTGTGGAAGTTGCGCTTTCAGACCATCGTGTCAAAGATAGTATTCCTACTCTCATGTAAAGTTGAGAGTTATTAGATTCAAAATTTGTCGAGATAGAGTTTTTGTTGTCGGTTTTTTACGGCTATATAAGTAGATTTCAAGATAGTTTTCGAATTTTTCGCCCAATATTGAGCCGAAATATGTTAAATCTTTAAAGAAAGTGTGCCTTCCCTCTATGAGTCATTGATATCTGTCCGAAAATGAATGAGTTAATACCAGAATATAAGTGCATCACTGGCCTAATATTAACCAAAGTTGACCTAAAATCGATTGTAAAAAAAATTCAGCGCCTACATTGAGACTTAATAAATTTTTGATATGATGCACAAGACTTATCCAACTCAAAGCTACTCTGCATTTTTTGTTTCAGCGAAAAATATTGATTTTTGGTCGAGATAATTAAAATAATAGTTCATATCACAACTTAACTCTATGGTAGCGGGGTTTCAAGATTGATTTGCTGAAATTATAGAAAAATGATTCAAAAAATAAAATTATTCAATGGCTCATGAACTGCAAAATAAGTAGAACGCGTGTATTAAATAGTTTTTGTACAATCTTAGATTCTGCATCCATCGAAAAAAAATTCAGAAAGATGTTTCACATTAAATTTTGCGTAAAATGCAATTGAAATATTGGAGGTTTTTTGAAGATACAAATCACTTTTTATAAATAAGTTTCAAATATAAGCAATGGAAATGATGTATAGCAAAATTATCTATCAATCAAGCTATTGCTGGACCTTCTAATTGCATTTTTCGTAGAGAAAACAAGATTTTTGTCAATTTTTTTTTCAGATTCAGAATTTGGGATGAGAGTATACAAGGGGAAAATGGAAGCTAGAAATGACGGTATCTTTTTGTACACATTTTTGAGGATATCTCCACGAAAAATCAATATTTTGAAAAGAACTAAATTAGATCCGAGAGAGCTAAACGAGCTTGATGACATGAGTAAAAAAAAACTGCTACTCAATTTAACAAATATTTTGTAATCTACTACAAAAATGCCAAAAAAAAAATGAAAAAAATAAAAATGCTCAGAATTTTTTCATACTAAAATATATTATAGAACACTTTAAAACATGTAAGTTTTATTATTAAAAAGTGTTAGTGTAACTTAATTTTTTGTAGAGATATGAAGGCTCAAAGTTTTTAATTTTTAGTAGCAAAATACGTGTAAAAATCTAAAACATTAGCAATGAAAAATTAATACCAACTGCTAGAGATAGGATATTTCCGGATACTTATTTTTGAATTAAAGTAGATCATCTCAGGTACATTGGCATATAAGTTTTTCTTGCTGTTATTTAATGAAAGAAAAAGTTGAACAGCGATGAAAAATGAAAAGTGAGACCAGTTTTTAAGAAAAATGCAGCGAATTTTACCTGTTTTTGAATCTTTCGTGAGATATATACAAATTGTTTTGAGAAACAATATGCGTAATACGTACGAACAGTTAGTATATATTTTGTCTTTAAGGCGTTTTTTGGGTGCTGTATCGACTACAATTTTTGAAATTCATTTTAATTCCACACATTAGGGGACTTCAAATACTATTTTAAAATTTTCTAGTCAGTGATGTTATTAGTAATATTATTATTAAACAACATATAAATAACAAGTTCAAACAAAATAAATTATACTTGTAATCTTAGCTGATTTAATAAGGTTTGTAGCAATACATCTTGGAGAATAAAGATCGGTACGCAGTAGAGTAAAATCCTGCTTACTCTACCTTGTACCAGCTTAATGTAGATCAACTACACTTTTATAATAATAAGACTGTTCGATTTGATGTTGTTGTCCGATTGCAAAAAAAAAAAAAAAAAAAAAAAAAAAGTTTATATAATTGAAAAAAGAGGTCAAGCAAAAGGCACAATATATTGGGGAATAAAATTACTCCCTACCTATAGAAGTTAAAATGATACAGGCTATTTTTACCAACTGAAGCTCTTCAATAAAATTTTGCTGCAAATTGCTTTATTTACATGCTCATGTTATGAAGAAGGTTACTGCTAAACCTCCGACTATTGTATAGCAGATTTTTGATTAAAAGACATATTTAAATCATTGTTGTAGAGATACGATTAATTTCACCACTTCTGTTTGAACATTGAGTCTTTTGATCTCTTACAAGACGGAACATCAAATAATTTGATGATATTTTGGTATATATCTACATCTATTGAGAATTTTTGAAGCCTTTATAGTAGATTTAAAACAGATAAAAGCTTATAAAAATATAAAAGTATATGCAATTCATACGCTGGAAATTTTTTATCTCTCAAAGGCAGATCAAAAACCTGTATATTCGAGCATACTAAATGTTTGTATGTCACATTGGAGGCACCTCATTGATTTGAATATAAAAAAGTACTTTAAAAAGTATCAATTAAGAACGCTACATTACAGAAATATATCAAATATGCTATTCATCTGTCTTTTTATTGACTATTTTCTGTCTAGAGAAATTAAATTGACATTACTGAATGTAAGCATCTCACATCTAATTAGGAGGGCCTTTGGTATTAATTTGAACCCAAGCCTTCCTGAAATGGCAAGTTCTTAAGATTCCGAGTGATGACATATTAAAAAAAGGATGTAGAGGACTAGGGGAATTCGGGGTAGGTGGTGGGGTAAAGGCAGAGCAGCCGAACAAAAGATTATATTGTTCAAACATCTCTCTCTCTCTCCCCACTCTTTATAAATTCAATAATCAATATGAGTTTGCTCGGTAGTGTTTCTGGCTTTGCTGCCTTTGGTGTTCTTGTCCGTTCATATGCTCTTGGTCTTCAAAAGCGTCCTGTTTTCTCTAGTGAGTATCAAATGAATAGCAATTGTTTTACATGTATCATTAATCAATTTTTATTATTGTTAGACCCTAGTAGCCATGCTTTAGCTGCTACTGTTTTCGGTTCAGCTGGATACTTCCTCTACAATTTACAAGAAAGACAATCAGCTCTTATTGCTGCCAAGAAGGAAAATATGATTAAGAACAGAGCACGCGCAGAAGAACTTGCAACACAATAAATATCTATATATAAAAAGATTATATCTACAATGTAATAAAAAAAAATCAGCAATAATTTGATCTAAATTCGATTTAATATACATTGGAAGCATCGAATTAAAACAAGAAGGACAGAAAAAGAAAACAGACATGTAACACAGTATAATTGAAAGTATGGAGAATTTATTTATTATATACATGCTTAGATATCTTCTCCATCATCATATTCATCGTCTAATTCTTTCAATTTTGCTTTTCTGATTTCTTCTTCTTCGATTCGGATGCGTTCTACTTCTTTACGTAGAACAGATGTTAATTTGAGCACATTCTTTTCATATTTTGCAGAGACAGGAACAATAGGAATAGATGAATTTACTTGTTTTTGAAGCAAAGCTAAATTATCTTTAGCTGTTCCAACTTTATCAGCCTTGTTAGCAACGATCAAAGATTGACGTTTCGTGAGACCAGGTCTGTAGGCTTCCAGTTCATATTGCAATGTCTTTAAATCTTCAAAAGGTGAAGGACCACTAACATCAATAACATAAACTAAGATTTTAGCACGTTCCACATGTCGAAGGAAAGCATGTCCTAAACCAACATTACGGTGAGCTCCTTGGATTAAACCAGGAATGTCAGCAACTGTCAATTGATATTGATCTGCATAATCAACAGTGCCCACAAATGGATGTAAAGTAGTAAAGGCATAATCTGCTTGTTTGGGATGTGCATTCGATATAGAGCTTAACAATGTTGATTTACCAGCATTGGGAAGACCCACTAAACCAATATCTGCGATTGTTTTGAGTTCTAGTTCTACTTCTCTAACTTCTCCTTTACGTCCACGAGTTGCCCATTTAGGTGATCTATTTTCAGTTGTTAAGAAATGTGGATTACCATAACCACCAGCACCACCACGACACAAGAGAAACTCTTGATTATGCTCTGTTAAATCAACATCAATGCTATCCCTCTTTTCTGTACGAAGACGCCAACGGTAATAGCGATCTTCTTCATCCATTAAATTTTCAGCTTGCTTAAAGAAATTAACTCGACCCTCTCGAACATTTTCTTGCTCAGCTCGAGGATACAATACCCAACGAGCTTCACGCTGTTCTTGCTCTTCTTCTGCTGTTAATTCTGCCTCCATTGCTTCTTCTTCAGCATCTCGAATTACTTCTCTAACTACTGTTCCTACTGGTACTTCAATTACTAAATGTTCGCCCATGGTGCCATGTCTTCCAGCACCGAGACCGTTTTGTCCTCGTTTTGCAGTACACATACGACCCATTCTCTTAAGTGTACTTTCATCTGATGTTGCTCGAATAATTACATTACCACCTCGACCACCATTTCCACCATTGGGAGGACCTTTAGCAAGATATTTTTCTCTTTGAAATGATACACAACCATCACCGCCATCGCCTCCTCTAGCTTTTACTCGAATGTAATCAACAAACTGTCTACCCTAAAACATGAATTGAATTGATTAGAAATTCGAATTTTGTGTGATATTAATTGTTAGTTACTTTTCCTCGCAGTTTATACTGCACTGAGCCTTTTTTAGCATAATCTTCTTCTGCATTACATGTCGTAGCCGTATGAAATTGTGTTATTAATGGATATTGGTATTTCGATTTACAGGCATTCGAAAATGCGTTTGATGATGAATTTGAAAACAAGTTTTTTCTTGCTATCGATCTTGTCAGAAATAACATTTTTCTTTATACAATATGATATGTACTGGGGAGAAGGCTTAAAGGAGATTCTCTCTGGGGTCATGAATATGCTACCGGGATTCTAATGCATTTTGACATTCTTCCTTTCAATTTGACCGAGCTCTCCCCGAACCAACATTTGCAGAGTCACGAGCTCTAAATCAAGGATGTATAAGATTAAACTACATTTGCAAAAGATTGAATCTTCCTCTACCTGCCAGGTAAAATAATGATACTATATACATCCATCCATCTATCATGAAGACTAATTTATATAAATATATAGTTCTTTAAAAAAGTCCTCGAACAGTAATCATCAACATGTCGAAGAGAGAAAACAAGGCCCTTTACTTCCAAAAGCTCACCAACTATTTGGATACCTACTCCTCCATCTTCATTGTCAACGTTGACAATGTTAGTTCCAACCAAATGCATCAAATCCGTTTCTCCCTCCGTGGTGAAGCTGTTGTTCTTATGGGTAAGAACACCATGGTTCGTCGTGCTTTGAAGGGTATGCTCAACGAGCGCCCTGAACTCGAGAAGCTTCTTAACTTCGTTAAGGGTAACATTGGTTTCGTTTTCACCAACTGTGATCTTAAGGATATCCGTGAGAAGATTATCTCCAACCGTGTTGCTGCCCCTGCTCGTGCTGGTGCCGTCGCTCCTGCTGATGTTATCGTTCCCGGTGGTAACACTGGTATGGAACCCGGAAAGACCTCTTTCTTCCAAGCTCTTGGTATCCCAACCAAGATTGCTCGTGGTACCATTGAAATCGTTTCTGATGTCAAGCTTGTTACCGTTGGTACCAAGGTCGGTCCTTCCGAAGCTGTTCTTTTGAACATGTTGAACATCTCTCCCTTCACTTACGGTATGGCTGTTGTCCAAGTTTATGATGCTGGTTCTCTCTTCTCTCCCGAAGTTCTCGATGTTGAAGAGTCTCAATTGGTTGCCAACTTGTTGGCTGCTATCCGTGAGATTGCCTCCATCTCTCTTGCTGTTGGTTATCCTACTTTGGCTTCCGTTCCTCACTCCGTTATCAACGGTTACAAGAACTTGTTGGCTGTTTCCGTCGCTTCCGACTACACCTTCCCCGGTTCTGAGCAAATCAAGGAATTCATCGCTAACCCCGAAGCTTTCGCTGTTGCTGCCCCCGTTGCTGCTGAGACCTCTTCTGCTCCCGCTGCCGAGGCTGCTGCTGAGGAATCTGAGGAGGAGGATGATGATATGGGTTTCGGTCTCTTCGATTAAATTCCATAAAATCAATTCCATCTTAGTATATAAAAGTTTATTTTAAATAAAATACCTTTTGTTCATATTAATATATATTTACGTGTCTAATATAAATGTACATATACCCTTTTTTTTTTGTTGAGCTGCTTTTTCCATTCTGATCTGGTTTAGAATGCCTTTGATCAAGTTTACATTTTTGTTGTTGATGGATGTGTCAAAAATGTACCCCTGAATTTATTTAAATCGCCGATTTAATATATTTTTCAGCTTCAGATCAATATTCTTTGTTGTTCGAAGCTCCTTCACTTGTTGAGAACTTTAGTAAAATAAAATAGAGGCGAGACATGTAGTATAGTATATATGGTTTCTTGTGAGACTCTTTTGTTTGGAAAAAAAAGCGTTAAAAAAATTCGTTTTTATCCTTTTTTTGAGAAGGGGGCAAAATCTAACGCCTAAATATTCTAACGGCCGTTCAAAAATCAATTAATTGTTAATTTACTTTTTCCGGACTTTTGAGGGTTTTCTTAACAAAAAACAAGATATCTATTGTCTAAATAAAGCTCGATATCACTTCTCTGTTATCTTAAGATAAATACTATATTTTTTATTTTTCAAAAAACGGCTCAAATTAGGAATATTATGCTGTTTTTCTACAGAAATCCTTGACATTACGCGATTTGTGAATCTGCCGAAAATCACATTGTAAATAGAAATGGGATAGATCAGACTACTTGAATACTATCATTACGACGCACTAATACTATACGTAGCTACTATTTCAACCTTTTTGTATACAAAAACTTACAGGGCTTCTATTTGAACGAACCATATGGTTTATATGGTTTATATAGAATATCATGTCGCATTGGAAAAAGATGAATGATCATCTAGGTACCCTAAAATAAAGTTGTGGAACTGAAATGTAAACTTTATTCAAGTGTACAAAATCTGTCGGTATTGTCTTTTATCGAATCTTTTAATATAATAATGGTATTTTACAATCGTTAGTAGAGTAAAACTACCATGACATCTTTTTAAAACATCACCAGACTTATCTAAATACATAGATATAGATGACTTTCAAGTACCCTACACCATGGTGGGTCCACCAGTTGAACAAGTAGAATGCACACATTGTGTTACATACATACAAGCGATAACAGTAAAAATCATAATATATTTCAAAAAATAACAACAAATAACTGACATCAGCAGCTTTTTTGAAGGAACAATAACAATAGAATAGATTCCAGGTGACTTTTTGTAGGGTTACGGTACTGGTAACTTGTTATTGATATTTCACAAAATGTATACTATCATTGGCTATTTAACCTTTTGGTAAATCATCCGACGCACCCTTATAAATTTAAATTTTGTACTCCAAGCAAGGCAATATAAAATATTTAGTGTCCTACGTGATTAATGAGATTATAGCTCTGGCCCCATTTTAATTTACTCTTTATTTTCTTTTCCTTTTTATATATAAAAACATGACGGAATCATCTCCTCCAAGTGTTAAAAGCCGAATGTCTTCATTGGCGGCTGCTGGTCTTGCTGGTGCAAGTAAGAAGCCTACTACACCTTCGTCTGCAAGCTCAGTAAGAGCCTCCAAAACTCCTACTACCACTGCTACCAAGACTGCTACAGCTAAATCAGCAACAGCACCATCTGTTCGTTCTTCAACTGCTACTAAACCTACTGCAAGTTCAGTTCGAGCATCTAAAACACCTCTTACTGGTAGTGCAGCAACTAGAACTGCATCTACTACTCGGGCAACCGCTACACCGGGAGTTACTAGAAGAACTTCTGTAGCTTCAAGCACATCTACAGCGCCTGGTTCATCCGCAAGTCCTTCTCTCACGCGAAAGTCTACTGTTCCTTCTGTTCGCTCTACAACCAGTTCAATGGCAAATGGTAGAGCCAAAATAACTTCACCTACCGCGTCTACAGCTCGTTCTGTTCGAACTGCAACTTCAGGTACACCTGCTACCCCTGTTCGTCGCACAGCTTCCGTTGCTTCATCTGGTACAACGGGTAGATCGTCCGCTTCCCCATCCTCTACAACGACAACTAATGCTGCCAAATCTGCCGAGTTAATGGCGGAGTTGAAGGCTTTTAAGGTCAAGGTAAGTTAATTACACTACAGATATCAAAAAAGCAATCTACTGATCCAATATGCAAAAATAGCATGAAGAATTAGAAGCTGTACTAGTCGAAAAACAAGCTTTGATTGATAGCAAAGAAGCTGATTTAATTTTACTCAAAGAAAGATTAGAAAAGATCGAAACAGGTTTAGCTACCCCTGAGGATTTGGAAGAAGAGAGTAATAATAGCACTGCTACTAATAATAAAGTCAATTCAGACGACGCTGGCGGAAGCAACGATGACAATGGCACCGTCATCGCTGCAGCCGAAGAAGCTTTAGAGGAATTGAAGGAGCAATTACAACAGGTCGAAAAGTCACGTGACGAAGCTTTGGAAAAACAAAAAGAAGCTTTGGAAAAGCAAAAGGAAGCTACAAACCAATTGGAAGAAGAAAAGGCAACATTGACTAGACAACAAGAAGAAGCCGAGGAATTGTTGAGAGATCAAATGGAGAAATTACGTGAAAAACTGGAATCTGAAAAGAGAGAATTAGCTGATCGTATTGTTGAAAAAGAATCAGAAATGGTTCGTCTCAGAAAGGATATGGATGAACTTCGTGATAGCATCCAGGTAAAATGGCTTTTTGATTTGAGAAATTTGAGATTTAATTTGAAACTAATATATTTTGGACTAATTTACAGGATATGCACAAAACACATCAAACAAGAATGACAGGTTTCAGTAATCAATTGAACGAGCAACATGCTAGTCAGATTGCTAGTATGAAAGAGGATTACGAGGAACAATTGAGCAAATTACAGGAAACATTAAAGGAATTGCAAGAACCTAACTTGGATGCAGAGAAGTTGTTGGAAGAGCAAAAAGCTGAATTGTTGGCTAAAATCGAGAATCTTGAATCCATTTCTGCAGAATCCAGAACAGGATTTGAAGCTGAATTAGTTGAATTGAAGGAAACATCTGCTCGTCAATTGGAAGAACTTGCTGCAACTCATCAAACACAAAAAGACGAAATTTCTGCTGCCCTGAAGGTTAGATTGATACATATGTCCTTTTTTCATACGTTTATTGATATGATAGAGTAGGAAGAGATTGCTTTATTAAAGGCTAATCATGAAAAGGAGCTCGAAAGTGTTAAGTCTCTTCATCAAACCGAGATTGAACAAGTACAAGCAGCCATTGATGAAGCCGAAATCAAGAAAATTCGATCAGAAGCCGAGGTAGGATATGATTGACCTGATGATTGTGGATGGAAATTAATAGATATTATAGCAATTGTGCCGTGAAGAGTTTGAAAAGGAATTAGCTACTACAAAAGAAGAGCATGAATCCGTTTTGAACGCTGCAAAGGAAGAGCAAGCACGAATCCAAAAAGAAATTGAATTATTAAAGTCTACCGGAGAGGAGGAAAGCGCTGTATTAAAGGCCCAATATGAGCAGCTTGTTCAAGAAGCCAAGGAAAATGAAAAGGTTCGTTAATTTCATATATAGCAATTGCATGTGTTTTATTAAATATGCTTTTATTAGATCCGTCTTGAAGCAGAATATGAAATCAAATTAAATGAACTTAAATCTGCTCATGCCGAAGCTATTCAACAGCAAAATTCTCAAAGCCAAGATGAGATTAAATTAGATATAGAAAATATCAAGACTGCACATGCTCAAGAACTTAACGATCTTGCCGAAAGCCATGCTAATGCTATCAAAGAAGTAAAAAACACTACTGTCGCTAATGCTCGCTCTGAAACCGAGCGTCAAGTACGAGAAGAATTTGAAGCCAAGATTGAACAATTAACTGCTAGCCATAATCAAGCCATTGAGCAACTTCAAAATCATCATTCTAATCGTATGGAACAATTGGAATCAGAATTGAAATCTGAAATTGAAAATCAAGTTGCTATTGCTCAGGAACATCAAAGTAAGGTAGATGAATTAGTTGCTGATAGAGATGGACATTTGGAAGCTATTCGCAAAGACATGGAAGATGCTTTGAAGGAAGTTCATCAAGCTGAAATTGCTCGCCTTGTCGCAGATCATGAATCCAAGATTAACGAAATTAAGCGAGATAATATTTTACAAAGAGACCGTGAGCGTGAGTCTGTTGAATCCAAGCATCAACAAGCATTATCTGAATTAAAGACTACTCATCAAGAAGCATTTGAGAAATTAACAGAAAAACACAGCGTTGAAATAGCTGCGGCTCTTACAAGCACAAACAAAGAAATAAATAACGATTTATCTCAACAAATGGAAACGGTCAATAAAGAGCACGAAGCTGCATTGAAAGAATTGGTTGAAAAACATCAACAGCAAACAGTTGAATTGGAATCAAAGGCTAAACAAGAATTAGAAGTTACTATTACTGAGTTGAAGGAATCTCATCGTCAAGAATTGGATGACATAAATGCCAAATTAAATTCTGCATCTGCTGATGAAAACCAAGTTGCAGAAATTACTGCTAGATTTGAAAAGGAAATTTCTGAATTAAAGTTACAACATGCTGAACATGTAGCAAATGTAACCAAAGAACACACTAGTCAAAATGAGGCTCATGCAACTGAACTACATAAATCACATGCAACTGCTATTGATGAACTTAAAGAGGAACATGGCATTTTATTAAGTAATCTTGAACAAGAATACGAGAAACATTTGCAAATTGCCATTGCAGAACTCAAGGCTGACCATGAAACTGAAAAGTCTGCTCTCAAGAATCAACATGAAACTGATATTGAGTTGCTCAAATCCGAACACGCCAAAGCATTGGAATCTATCCAAATTGAATTAACCACCAAAACTGATGCATTATTGCAAGCTGAAAAAGTATCAAGCGAGCAGATCGAAAGCCAACGTCAAGCATTAGAAACATTAGAATCTAAGCATGAGGATGTACTGAAACAATTGGAAACACTAAAAGAGAATGGTTCTGGCGAATTAACAAACGTAATTGAAAAGCACAATGACGAATTAAGTCAATTGAAGGAATTAAACCAGCAACTTGAAAATGATCACAAGCAGAAAACTGAGGAAATACAAGCATTACACATTGTGGCACTCGATAAACTCACCAATGAGCACAAATTGGCTGTTCAATCTATTCAAGCAGAACATAAGGTTACACTGGATCAGGAACTAAGTTTACGTGATGAATTAAAGATGCAACTTGATATTGAAACTGAAACACTCAAGGAAGCCCATATTGTAGCTATTCAAACTCTAAATGAAACACATCAACAAGCCATTGAAGCATTACAAAAGGAAATCATTGAATTAAAAGAGAACCATCAAATTAATCTCAACAAGGAAATTGATCAAGTGAAAGATGAGCATCAGGTCGTGCTAAATCAGTTGGCTGCTAGTCATTCTGCTTTTATTGAAGAGATTCATGCTTCACATAAAGAAACAATGAAACAAGTTGAAGAAAGCCAAGAATCCAGAACCATCGGTAACACTGAAAAGCTAAAGGTAAAATATCATATGTATATTTATAGAATACAAAAATTGTGTAACCGGGAAATTCTCATGAAACTTATTTAGGTGGAATTGCAAGAAAACTATGATACTTTGTTGAAAAATGTTACTTTAGAGCATGAGCAAATACTTGAAAAGTCAAGAAAAGAACATGAACTACAATTTGAGACTATAAAATCCAAGATCGAGGTAAACTTTTGGATACAAAAAGGTTATTGTATTACTTTCTAAATGAACCAAAAATAGACCGAAATTGCAGAAGATTATGAAGCACAAATGAACAAATTAATCTCTGAACACAATCAAACCAAAAATCAATTAGAAACCCAAATCAAAGAAAACTTGGTTTTGATTGAGTCAACTAAAAAAGATTACCAACAACAATTAGAAACATTGAAATCAGATAATGAATCGAAATATCTCAAAAACAATGAAGATATAACAGATAAAATGCAACAAGAAATTGAATCAATTCAATTGAAATGGCAGCAAGAGCAACAAAGTACACTTGAAAAACATCAACAAGCCATTGAGTTGCTTTCAGACAAATTGACAGCTAAAGAAGGCCAACTTGATCATATGACCAATCAATACAATCATAGTAATGAAGAACTACGTACGCTTAAAATAGCTTATGAGAAAATGATAGAAGTTAAAGATAAAGAAATTAAGGAAGCAGCAGAAGAAAAGGTAAGCAAAGAAATCAATAAATTGAAACTTTATTCACATATACATTACCAAAAGACGGATGAAAACCGGGTGCAATCCATTGTATCTCAGCATCAAAAAGAGATTAATGTGCTTCAGACTCAATTCCAACAATTACTTGATTTGAAAGACAAGGAATTGGAAGGGTTCTCGTATAGATTAAAGACGGTTACAACATCACAACAAAAGGATTTAGAAAAATTAAACCATGATTACCAACAAAAGTTAGCAGCTCTTGATGCAGAATGTCAAAAAAAGGAAGAGGGCTTAAACTCTAAAACATTAGAGCTCCGCTGGTCTACGGCGGAATTTGAATCGTCGGAGGTAAGTAATAATTTCTTTTTATAGTAATAAAATCTGACAACATTTTTTCGTGCTATAGGCTAAATTAAAGGACCAGGGCATCAAACTCCAGAAATTGGAAAATGAGAATCAGCAACTTCATCAAAATGTGCAACAATGTCAAGAAGAAAATGCCCAGATGTTGAGGTAAATTTGTATACATTGATTTTGTCATTATTTTTTTACTAAACAATCATTAAAAATCACTAAAACCCGTAGATTAATCCATCAACTTCAATCTGAAATGCATCATATCCATTGAACAGAATCTTGATTATAACAGAAAAAAAAAAACAAAAAAAAAACAAGAAACCCGCACGTGTTGCAAACTATATATAACCCAATCAAAAATAACCAATTTAACAATATTATATCTATATAAAAACAATACATTTTTCTTTTTATATCTTTTTCTTTTTTACTCCATTTTTTTTTCTTCTTTTTTTCCATTGATTCTATTCTGTCGGAAATGAGTCAGTACAATCACAATAAATCTACAGACACCGCAATTCCATTAAAACGAACACGAGCTAAAAGAAGTTGTGATTTCTGCAGGAAAAGAAAGGCACGATGCGATGCAGACCATACAATCCCCTGTTCAAACTGCAAAGCGGTATGCATATATATTCTGACTTTTTTTTTAATACTTTATTAATCGATTTTACTCAATAGTGGGGATTTAATTGCGAATTTTTAACTGTTAGAAAGAAAAGAGGTCCCCCCAGCGTGTGAGAATTATGTTCCTAGAATATTATATTATACAAATCTCTAATCAGCAACTGTAGTTATGTAGAAAACCTCGAGATAAGATGTAAAAAAATGGAATCTCTTTTAACTTCCTTGACAAAAACATCGATAAAAGACATTGAAAGAAATGATTTTCGACTTGAAGCTTTAAAACATCATGAGCAAGAACAAAAATTTAATCATAATCAAGATTACGATGAAGATGACCAAGACAACGGCATTGAAGACGATGAAGACGATGAAGACGATGTGGAAGAAGCTGATTTAACAGAAGACGACTCAATAGAATCTTTAAATCATGATAACATGGAAGAAACATTAGCTAATCTTAACCTTGATGATTATGACTCCATTAAATATACAGGTCATTCTGCTGGTTTACAATTAATCGATCAGAATCTATTTAAATCAAAATCGTATGTACAATGGCCCGGAAGAGAAGATGTGGCTCTACGTTTAATGCCTCAAAATGAGCTGTTGGTTATTCGCTCATCTGGCAAAAAAGACACACGATTAGATGTAGGGTTTTCATTAAATAGTTCTATTTTTGATGACAAAGAAATTTGGAAACCACAACAAAATACAGTAGCAGACACTTCTTTGCCTTCAACTAAATTGATTGAAAAAGCATTCCAACTGTATGTATAAATAATGTTACTACCTTATTGTTTACTGATAATTTATATTACAAATATAGTTATTTTAGCCATATTCATACATTTCTGCCGATAGTAAATAGAACTCGGTTTGAAACACTTCAAGTCAAAAAGTTTTCTACTTTCAATGCTTCAAATAACATTCTTGCTCAAGCCATATTAGCTGTTGCCTTCCGTTTTGCATCACGCCATTTTCCAAAGTTGTTTAATAGTAAAAAAGCCGCACTTTATGCCGATACTTATTTTAGAAAAGTGATGCAGAAACTGCAAGACTTCTATCGCGCTCGCCTTCGACATGTCCAAGCTGCGTTGCTAATGACCCTTTATTTGGATATGGACGAAACAACAGACGTTGAATCAGTTCAGTGGTATACCCTGGGAAAAGCAATTCGTATGGCTCAAGATATTGGCTTACATCGTTCCTGTTCAAACTGGGATTTACCTCCTTCAGAAATCGAAACTAGACATCGAGTATTTTATGCTTGTTATATTCTGGATAGATTAATGGGTGCTCGATCAGGGAAACCATTGACCATCTTGGATCGTGATTTTGATACCGAATTACCAGTTGCTCACGAAGTTTATGATGACAATAATGAATTATCTGCCACTAATACTGGACCATCTATTTATCATTCATTTATCAAACTTATTAAATTGGCAGAAATTCTTGGCAGAGTCTTGAAGGCTTTGTATGCTCCTAAATCTAAACATTCTAATACGAATGCTGGCTTAGATGACCCAACTATCCTTGCCGTATTTGACCGCCGTCTTAAAAACTGGAAAGCAAGCCTGGATGAAACGTCTGAAGAAGGAACCAATTGGTCCCAAGCCCAAAAAGGTAAATAAATCCATTTTTAGACTAAAAATAACCCATTGGCTAAAAGAATACGGGAATTTTATTACTTTATTTAGTCAATCTATTATTACAGTATTATACTGTCATGTTGCTATTGCATCGTCCATTCATAGAGTTTCATTCAACAGAAAAGACATATATTCAAGGTTCAATTGATTTAGATGTATTAGCTGCCGATTCTCGACAAGCTTGTGAAAATGCAGCTTCCAATATCTCGGTTATTATACGCCAAAAACAATCATTGATGTCTGACCCCGATTCCTACGCACCGTTTTGTTTACCCACCTGTTTCGTGTATTCCATGTTTCAGTCTTCTTTGATTCACTTGGCTATTGCTATCAAGAACAGAGATTCATTACGTAGATTAAGATTACTTCAAAGATCTATTGGGCTTTTAAAGCAACATGATCAACTAGCATCTGCACAAAGAGCACATAATATTCTAGTCATGTTGGTGACAATTAATGGTATTAATATTAATAACTTGCTTGAAAATGAATCATCAAAAGATGAAGATCAATTCATATTAGATGATGGTTTATCTCAACAAATAAGCCCTACTTTGCCACAAAAATCTGTATTATCTACTGAATTACGCTTCGTAAATGATCCCCCGGTGGTCGAACAAATAACCGATACAACTGAAATTATAAGAGGTTGCGAAGAAAATAATGCAATGCCGAAATCATCTTGGTATCAACGTATGATGAACACAAGTATTATTGGTGGTATTACATCTGATTTACACGAAAATAGCCACAACAACAACAACAACAATGTGTCTCGAGCACACACTACTGCATTGGACCAACTTTTACCCTTTTCAGATTTAAACAATAGGGGTCCCACAGTTTATCACCATCAAGATTATGATTTAGATAATATGAAGTATAATAATCGACCAACAGCAATGGCTACGTTTAATCCAATGTTACAACAACAACATCATCATCAACAACAACAACAACGACAACAACAACAACAACAACAACGACAACAGCATGATCATGATCACGGTCCTACACTTTTATCACATCAAATACTTCCAAGAACAGGACTAACACCTACGCCATTTTATTCCCCACAAACAGCAGCGCATCATGGACCTGCAGTGCCAACTTCATTTCCCAATAGTATGTTTGAAAACCCACCGCCTCAACATTTAAGTTTCCCCAATTATACCAATTCATCTCATGCAACAACAACTACAGCAACAATAAGTGTTTCTTCCAATTTAAATTGGAGCGATTGGAGTGTTTATTTAGGTCAACCACAACAACATCAACAACAAAATAACCCTTCATCCCCTCCTGAACATCATCATAATCATCTCAATTGTTAATTTCTCTCTTTTTGTGTATAATATATATAGATATATATAAATATAAATATGGCCTCTCTTGTCTTTTCTCTTTTTGACAAATAAAATATGTATATGTTAATATGTGTAATTTATAAATTTATTTTAAATCAGATAATTCCATTTTGTCTCATTTTCTTAAGATAGAGTTTTACTCAAAAAACTGTTTCTGGATTATGTAAACTTTGCCTTTTTGCCGAAAACAAGGTTTTATAATATGATTAATTTAATAAAAAAAATGTAATAAAAAAAAAAAAAAAAAAAAAGAACTAAAAATAAGTTGCATCTAAAAAAGAATCATTACATATATCGGCGAAAAGATGCTGTAATAAGTACAACATCGTACCCAGTTTCGTAAATTTACTAAAACTGAAATAGTCATGGTATATTTTACATCTATAGTAATACAACAGCAATGTTGTCATTTAATTGCGGGATATACTACATTCTGCCTAAAGAGATAATTTCACATGTCTGCTTTAGTGTTTGTCACTTTAAAATCACTGTGCTAAAAAAAACAATAATAAAATCCTTCCCTAAATTGAACTAAGGCCAGAAATTTTTGATCGTATATAGTAAACAAAAATTTTTGCTATTAAATTACGCATACTCAAATTTATTTGCCCTGCTTTTAAAGAGGTTCCATTCATTAGTTCAGGGAGGATTTGCTAAACTTGGTCTCTTGTGGAGGGTTGTACTGGAAATCTTAAAATTAGCTCCAGATCAACTATTGCTTACTGTAAATCAAGTTACAATGTAAAATGTTCTAAAAAAAATACGAGACCATACCAAAAGATGCTACACTATAAAGCCCTTATAAATTATTTTAATTAAATTTACGTTATAAATGAGATTAAATACTTTAAAGGCCTGATTTTGAGATTTAGCTGATTGAATTTAGGTTTTCCATGGATCATAACTGAAGGAGAATACAAGCTACAGCTTTATAATATTAATGAAACTAGTTTCTTTTTCAATGCTTTATAATACTAATTTAATAAACGAGACAAATATGCTAACAATGCACTTTTTATGCTCGTATTACAGCGCTAATCATATGTATTTACAACATTTTGTTCTTCTAAAAAAGGTGGATTTTTTATGGAAGAAACTTAAAAAGAGTAAATCAGCGATTAGGCCAATGTTTTTGTGAATTTTCCCTTGTAAACAAAGTAAGGTATAAAAGATATATGATCTTATTCCTTATTTTTAAAGCGTTTGAAAGAAATTGCTCAGTGGGCTCAACAGATAAAACGTGTGGTTTATTTGTATAATGAATCAAATACTCACTCCCAGTCAGTATAAATATGTCCACCTATTTTGCATGAATAGAGATAATTGAATCTTAATGCTTTGGTATTTCATCGTTTCATCGTACCTTCTTCTGCTATTGAAAACTGACATGACTTGCTCAGGTTGCCGCAGTTTTGTATTTAACCTTTCTTTATTCATTCAACTCGAGTCACTTTACAATGTCTTTAAGCAAAGTAATCAAATTACCTTCCTTATTACAGAAACTAGAGGAAAATGGTTATGAAACATTAGATGAAGTCAAGAAAGAATGTCTTTCTTCATTGACCAAAGGTTAGTAGACGTTGATTTTATATGAATAATCAAGCTAATAAAAGCAAAAAAGAACTAGAGCTAAACAAAGAAGAAGTAAAAGTAGTCGGAAAGCTCGGTGCTAAAGGTAATTTCTTTAAAAGCCGTAATCAATGCATTACTCATATAATAAATAGATAGCATAAGGAAACAAAAGATAGATGAATCACTTACCATGGAGATTGAAAGCAGTTTCACAACGGCTGTAAAGAATTTTGATAGACTGTTTGTCTATGGTATATCTCCAAAAAAAATAACAGAAATTTGTGGCGAGTCTGGTACCGGAAAAACTCAACTGTGGTAAATCTGAATGGATAAAATGAATGATCAATATATTGAATATTCATATTTGAATCTAGTATGCAAATGGCAGTAACGATTCAGCTTCCAAAATCGCAAGGTGGATCAGAAGGAGAATGTGTTTACATTGATACAGAGGGATCGTTCAATGCATTGAGAGTACAGAAAATAGCCGAAAGATTCGATTTAAAAGATCCTTTGAAAGGAATTCATGTATTTCGAGTTTTGAACCATACAGAATTTGTAGCCATTATTATGCAACTGACAGAAATTTTGACGAACCGTACAAGAGTTAAATTGGTCATTATTGATTCGATCGCATATCATCTTCGTGTCAATGCTTTCACTTTTAGAGGTCGAATTGATTTCCTGAATTTCACTGGTCATCATTTAATAAAGCTTGCAAAGAATTTAACTGTATCTGTAAGTTATAATTTATATGACAGCAATCAGTTTATTTACTTGTCTATAGATTGTAGTTACAAATCATGTTACAACAGATGGAGCAAGTGATACATGGACACCATCTTTGGGAAATGAGTGGGGAAATTGGTGCGCTAATCGTTTGTTTCTATTTCGAAAGCGAGAATCTAGGTTTGGACATTTATATAAATCAGTTGAGGAAATCGAAAATGTAGAATCTGTACAGTTTTGTATTAAAGTAATTTGATACTCCATATAGTTTGAATTAACAATGTAGATCTGATTAATTACTTTATTAAGGACAAAGGATTATTTGACCCGGAAAATGATGAGATTATAGCTTTTAAAACAGAAAAGAATGTACGACCTTTATCATCCCAAGACCAATTTGGAGCTTTATTACAAGAAGATGAATTGGAAATATTGGCCTTTGAAAATGAATTACAAAAAATGAAACAAGAAAATGAAGATGAAGGAGGTGTTCTTGGGAAACGAACATCAGAAGACGTGATTGATTCCAGGGATTATATCGATGATTACTTGAAAGAGCATAATTCAAAATCAATGAAATATGGTTCACAAATAGACATTTATTCTCAACAAACTTCTGAAAACACTATAAACGATAAAATCACTAATGTAAATACGACGGCAAGTAATCATCGAATTAATGTTTTATTGAATACCACATCACACTCTTCAAATAATAACGCAGCACCGATATTTTCTTCACAACGAAACTATAATGTTCAGGAAATCCCAAATGTAAATAATACAAACACGATACCCAGCTCTGCTTCAGATGTAGTGCCTACTATTCCTACCATTAACAACCAGAGCGAAAATGATAATAATGATGAAGCTAATGTCTGGGCAAGTGATGGAGAGGAAGAATGGGATCTTGATTTTTTGGCCAACATTCAGAACTATTTCTAAAATAATAATAAAAAAATGTAATGTATTGAATAATCAGATGTGTTATCTCGAATCATGTAGATATTTGCATAATGCATTTTTAACATAAATATATAGGGCAGGGATGCGCACACTCCACCACATATCTTATCCACACCTCTCACTTCTAAAATTAAACAAGATTAACTTTCAATAGGCTTTTGATACATATATTATGTAACTGCTCTAAATATATTTTACAAGTACATGACGTTTCTCAAAACTAATTACCTTTGTGTTATGTATTGAATAATTTGATGAAAGCAATGTCATCGAGTTGGTGGGTTTTGCCAGCTAAATTTACTAGTACAGATCGACTCGTGGCATTAATTAATTCTTGCTATTCACCTAACATGGGCAGCAAAGAGACTCGTTCTCGATGAATATGGATTCCAATAAACTCCCATTGTATTGGTATATATCTGAGGCACTATTAAGTAGATATAAATTGGTCGCATTATGCTACCCGATCTAAAATTTATTTTATATCTAACAAAAAACCCAAAAACGCTTAAAATTTATTGCTTTTCCTTAAAACTGGGTCTCATTTTTCAACCCTGCCCAACTTTTTTTTTCACTAAATAATGCCGAAAAAAATTATATATCAAGGTACCTGAGATGATCAATTTTAATCTAAAAACAAGTATCCGGAAATATTCTATTTCTTGCAGTTGATATACTTCTATAAGTGCTAATGTTTTAGATTTTTACAAGTATTTCATTGCTAAAAATTAAAAACTTTCAGACTTCATATCTCTACGAAAAACTAAGCTATACTAATACTTTTTAATAATAAAACTCACTTGTTTTCAAGCGCTCTATGATATATTTAAGTATGAAAAAATTCTGAGCACTTTTATTTTTTTTTCATTTTTTTTTTTACCTTTTTGTAATTATTACCAAATATTCGTTATATAAGTAACATGGTTTCTACATGCATTTCATAGACCTCATGGATCTCTATAGGATACAATTTATTTCTTCTCAAAATATTGATTTTTTGTGGAGATATCATCAAAAATGTGCTTACAGAGATACCTTCGCTTCTAGCTTCAATTTTCCCCCTGTGTACCCTCATCCCAAATTCTGAATTTGAAACAAAAATCTGACAAAATTTTTGTTTTCTCTACGAAAAATTTAGTTAGAAGGTTCAGCAATGGCTCGTTCGATAGATAATTTTGCTATGCATTATGTGTATTTTTTGAATTTGAAACATGTTTATAAAAAATGATACATATCTTCATAAATCCTCCAAAATTTCAGTCGCATTTTATGCAAAATTTAATGTGAAAGATTTGTCCAAATTTTGTTTAAATGAATGCAGAATTCAAAACCGTATGAAAATTATTTAATTTGCTAGCTCAACTAATTTTGCAGTCCATGAGCTATTGAACGATTTTGTTTTTTTAATCCTTTTCGATCATTTTTTTCAAATCAATTTTGAAACCCAGTCGACACAGGCTGTAAGCTATTTATGAACTATTACCTTCACTATCTACAAAGAATTAATACTTTCAGATGAAACAAAAATATAGAAAGTAGTAGTTTGCATATGAACCTATTTTATGAATGCGAAAATTAACACCTTAATTTAGGTGCTCAATTTTTTACACTCAATTTTAGGTCAACTTTGGTCAATGTTATACAAGTACACTTATATTATTTTGATACATATATTAACTCTTTTATATTTTTCGGACAGATATCAATGACCCATAGAGGAAAGGTACATTGTCTTTGAAGATTTGATGTAATTCGACTCAATATTGAATGAAAAAATTCGAAAACTATCTGAAAATCATCTGAAAATCATCTGAAATTTACTCTTTTACTGCCATAAAAAACGGGTAACAAAAATCGTATCTCGGCGAGTTTTGATCCTAATAAATTCCAACTTTACATGAGAGAATAGGGACGCATCTTTGACACACTGATCTCAGAGGGCAACTTCCACAACCTACTGTAGGATTTCACAAACAACGCATCGTATTACGGTTAACCGAGTTTGACTGCTTTAACGGGCCGTTTTTTATGCAAACTCGAATGAGGGTATTCGAGTTTCTTCTTTTCTTTTTTTGTTAGCTAAGCTCGAAAACAGGATTGAAAAAATACTTCAAGTTGTGAAACTGCCAAATATGCTATTATCAATTCATAATCTCATATTAACTTGACAATGTTGCTATTAACAGCCTCCTTAAGGCAAACCAATACTTGCTCCCACCCCGTTTTTTATCTGGGTTACAAAAGAACGGGCCGTTTTCCAACTCGAATCGAATGGCCGTTTCCGTTAAAACTCGATTCAAACTCGAATCGAAGCCCATTCCTAACCTACTGTGTGTTGAGAAAATCATTACCAAAATGCACTTATTGCTTACTGCGCCCTTTTATTGAAAACAATAAAAAATATACAATCTCTATGAATACTGATCCAGGTAAGCTGCCACTCTACATAGTTATAAGTATAAATAGGCACTACAAGTAATTTAGATATCAGCTTCCATGGACCATTATGCATTTGGTAAGTTTGAGCAATAAGTTGGTCACCTGCTGCTATTTACACCTACTAAGTTCAGTAAGCTCACCGGTTCTCACTGAATATAGATCTAAATGAGCTCCCTGCAGTGAAAAGGAGTAAATTTTATAAAACAAAAAGCTTAAAAAGAGATACTGTTTAAATGTTTCTTTATTTAATCATGGATCATGTACAATAAAATACTATTTCCACTTTTCTATTTGTATTATTTGGTTATTTATATCTATGTGAAATACACTACGGCCGACCTGTGCCGCATAAGATAATTTTTTTGTGCCCAGATGGGCTGCACACTATAGCCTGAGCTATTGTGCCCACTGATTATGGCTAAAAAGATAACAAGATACACATGGCCACAACAACAAAAGAAACTGAAAACGACCACAACAAAAAGGCTATATGTGCAGGATTATAGATCCTGTCCGTGTGCATGACATTAATCCTATGTGTGCATTATAGTAGAATTGCCCATAAGCATATCATTATCCCTATTTGTGCATAATAATAAAATCTGACCATGAGCATAATGAGCTGATCGCATGGGCACGAATTGGTTTGTACATGAGCATTGTGCTGTTTTCAAAATTCCATTGCATTTTTTACTGGCATAGAATTGGTTTTTAAATCACATTTGCTTTTATTAGTATAGATTATAGACAATACAATTCAATACGTTGTTGATGTAGAGCAATACATGCAAGAACCAATATATTTACGATTATCATCATTTGTAAATATGTTTATAGCTGTTAATGTTTACAGCAGCCATGGTTTTTGCTTGAGCATAAACTTAAATAACCCTTACTGCTTAAATGTATACGCAAGCCAAATCTACGGTTATACAGTAAATGTTACTTTATTACTCATAAAATTTAAACAAATTAAACTTCTTTAAACTTACTATTTTAGCTTACGCTTGTCAACTGTAAAAAGATTTGTTTCCAACAAGTATAGCTACGATCAAGACTATGTTTATTAAACAAGACATTAAATTACTCTTTTCTTTTGTTTCTATATGATTTGAAAATCTATCTCTTTTCTGGAACGTTTCTTGAGTTTGTAGCCAGTTCCAGCTTTTCATTGAATTGATATAAAAATCATTGCCTTCGATTTGATCTGGTAATCAAGAAATACGTCCAACAATGCAGTAGTAAATAATGATATTTGGTCCTAAAATGCGGTTAAATGAAATATCAGTCTCCAATATAACGACTGCTACCTATATTAAAAACATTAATCCCTTATATTAGAATGCGTATTCAGATACAAGAAAAGAATACTAGCTTGATAGTCTGGTATGCCTTATCAAACGGTGAATATATCCTTGGAATATGAATACAAAAAGAGAGAAACAACACGCGTAGAAAAGGATTTTCAAGGATTTACATTATTTGTGCATTTAAAACCCTGCTAAATTGCACATTTCAGCCAATATAAAAGCAGCATTACAGCGCATCAACCCATAAACTAAACAAAATAGTAGGCAATATCTGTTATCATAGAAACATGCATTTTCTACCAGAAAAACCGGCTGTCATATCATACATTCATTAAAAAATTGCAAAAGCGAGTCCGTAGAGCAACGTCGTAATTGAACATAGCAAGATTGGACAGCTAAGTCTCTTATACTATGATATATTCAAGTTTTAAATAAAGAGCATTTTTTTTTGTTCGACTTTTCTTGTATTTAACCACGTACAATCTGAAAATTCAGTTTTTGTAGCGGGCATTTTTGGGACTCATTTTATCCTTACCAACACTCATGATTTTGATCAAAAAACAGAAAAATCAAATTTTGATACCAAAATCAACGTTTAAATATACTACATTGTGAGAGAAAATTGTAGCCATAACTAATACACACTTTATAAAAGCTTAATATTAAATGTTAAGTAATGAAACTTTGTGCTTTTGCCCAAAAAACGGTTTTTTGGTTAAAGGATTTTCATGTAATATTTTGCAATAAAAATATTAGTTATTTTTTATTGAGCAAATAGAGCGCTAAATTCTGTATATGTGCATATTTTTTGGTTTTATAATTAGTAGTATAATTAACTCTAGATTTGCAAAATCAGAAAAAAAAATTAAAAAATGTCAAAATTGATGATCTGGACAAAAATAATTTTCTAAATTAATATTCCGCTTATAAGCTTTGTAAGTCTTAAAAATAAGAGATTTTATAATACTTGAGAACTTTTCAAGAATTTACGATGCTGTATCCACTTGATTCAAGCTAATTACTGTAAATCTTTATACATGTTAATATTGTGTGATAGTTTATTTGATGATAATATAGTCTTACTTTATAATTATTGCGCTAGAGGTGATTTACATTAAGTTTTAGTCTTATCTTTCCAATATCATTGCAGTAAATTACGATGTTATTTACTAAAATAAAAAAATATAAAAAATAAAAGCAGTAGAAATACAATTATAATCAGCTAAAGTTTTTATTACAAAAGATTTCTGAAGAGTTAAAATAATTGAAAAGTATGAGGGTATTTATAGTGATTTGGAGAACTTGGATACCATCAGACTTGAATGGATATATATTTAGTAATCTTCCAGTTTTGAGTACATTGTTATTGATTTGATATTTTAAGGGGTAAATTGTGTAGAGCATTGACCATAAGGGATTGTATGTCAAGTGTGACAATATCGACCTTTTGGGAAATGGTTGTTTTTGTTTATTTCGGTTATATCTATTTTATGTAACCTTGATTTTTAAGGGGTAGTTTTTATATGCTTGAATCTTATTTATATTGATAGTGCAACTACGATATAGATGAGTAGTTGACTAAATTGATATCTTTGTTTACTATCATTATTGATTTGGATAGAATCCTGTTTTGATATATATATGTCATTTGTGTACTTGATTGCGCCATGATCAAGGGTGCTATCATCTACACGACATGTATGGTTCAAAAAGGGTATTTCATATTTTTAGCATGCGTTTGTTATTGTGTTCAATTGAAGCGTTTGTTTATTATCGTTGTTCACATTTCAAGTGGCATCATATTTTATGAGCGACACTTGAAATTTAGGTTGTTTTATTTTTATCAAGCGTTTTTAGTATGTAATTCCACTGCAATCATAAACATAAATAATATAAACATGGCCATCACTGGAACCTATTGCCGCTTTATACCCTCTTTGTCTCAAGCCAATTGATTCAATGCTTTATTACTAGAACCAACTTAAGCACTTACAAATGGTTCCTCGGTATTTACATTCAAATCTCATAAATTAAATTGACTAGTTCCATCTGCAGTAGTAGGATGAGTATTGACATAACAATTTCAATTCGGAAATTGCTATTTTCTTAGATACACCTGCCCTTTCTGTTGAATTATTCTACAGCCAAGTTATCTATACAAGCTCTTCAAAGTTTGAATACAACAACGATGCTGGATCTCGCCTAAAATTGAAAATAGAGCACTTCTACAATTTTTTCAAACATTTTACTGGTTTACATTCATTTTTAAGAAAATTCCATGGGAAAAACAAGCATTTTTTTTATAAATAACCCTTGCATTCAGTTATATTTCTTTCTTTCTTTTTGTGTTTACAACGTAAGTATGTATTTTTTTCTATGGCATGTAAACGGTTTTTTAAGCAGGTTTTATTAATATTTAGATATTATTATGTTGAATTATAGCACCATGTGGAATATGTACACATTTATCCACTATATTGATCTCCATTTCATCTGATTCTCAATTAAAGTACAGCTGACATGAATAGACATTACACTACTAAATGGTATATGCTGATTCATACTAATGTAAATTTTCTACCAAGCTTCTATCCTAGCAACTTATAGTTAAAGACCAATCAACATACTGTGGATTTAATCACACCATTATGATCAAGGACCCATGAACTCTATGAATACACCGATTGGTTACTATCAAGATTTATGTCTGACAAGGGGTGTTATTGGTTATGTATGGACCTAGGAATGCTTACCTAATCTCTCTAATGAAAACTATATAAAGAGGACATTTATTTATTACAAAAGTCCTCAAGTAGAGTTTAACTTGATAATAAAACCCTAATGTTATCTAGTCGAATTCCTATTGTTTTTTTATACTTTTTTCCGTGAATAGCTCTGTCTGTTCCACACACCAAATTTAAATAATTTGTTCCACATATCATGCAATAAACCGGTATTTTTGCAAACATTCTCTCATATTTAATACAAATGTAAATCATTTATTTTACCATTTAACGGCTTATAATACACAGTAAATTATCAATAAATTTGGGGTGCTATACTACTAACATTTAGTCCTAAAGTATTATATAATATTCTATTATTATCATTTCTTTTGAGAGTTGAAACATGGTAATTAAAGATATAATGTGTGCATGAGATTGCCTATTAACCTTTTTTTGATTACTTTGCTGGTGTAAATACAAATATGCGTATAAAAAGTAAGTACTTATTTGCATATAATCATAAAATAGCATTGCTAATATGTAAAATCCATACTTTTAGTCGGTTTTTGACGCTTTTTATTTTCCCATTGTGTAGCTTGTAAGTACATCATATTAAATTTAATAACGTTAGATAAACACATACTAACATTGTTAAAATACATAGATTGCTTTATTGTTATGAGACTTATTTTTGCTTTCCTTGGTTCAGTATCTATACCGATGCTCTGAATACTGCACGTCTACTGTATATCTACTTTATGAAGCATGACATCCCTTTTATTGGTTGTCCATGGTACAATTTCATCAAGCAAAGAGTATTATTTTATTTTTCAATACAATAAGCAAATTTATATATTATATAAGCATTTGATCCAATTTTTTTTTATAAATTTTCAAAAACCAAAAACTATAAATAGTATTGATGCGTGCGTTAATTTCAAAAGCGTACGTATTCCTTAAATATAATTTTGCGTGCAATTATTGCCATTGCTTGCATTTTTTTGTTCTATCAGTGCTTTTATTTTGCACGTATTTTTGCTGTGAAAAGCTATGCATTAATTGCACGCGCGTGAGATTTTTAAGGAAATAATTGCACAAATTTCCTACATAGTGTAAGCAACGGCTCGTTGAGCAGTTGTACTGTATATCGAGCATTCTCAGTTTTGAAAGCAAGCAAGAATGTTTAAATATACACAATGAATAACTAGAAAATAAAGTTAAAACTAGACATATTTATTGAGTATATTGTAGGTAAAAAAAATAATGAATCTATCTCGAACGACATCAGGATTCAGGGTATTTATATGTTTTGGAAGCGTGGACATAGAGTCTACAATACAGAGTGTATGAAAGGATGATTTCATCGTCTTGAGGAACTAGTTGATTACAACATGATGATATAATAGGTTGGCCAAAGCAAGTTTAGTAGGAGACGACCAAGTTAAGTATACAGGATCTTCACGCTTGATTAACTTTAGACAGTGAATGTTTATACAAATGGAATAGCTGAATTCCATTTCCAGGCACGAGTTTATGATTGGCTCATTTCAGGATCTCAGGCTACACCATTTCATCATAGACTAAATGTGACATAACTAAATGAAATAAAATTGGCATACATCATTACCACCTCATACTCATCATTCTATGCTAAGAATCATGTCTAAATAACCCTTTGAGCACTTCTACTAGTAATACATGTACCCAGTCTAGTCTATGTCCTAAACAAACTTCACCTTTTACTCTTGTCTAATTCTTATTAGTTTTGGTAAGAGTAATGTGCGTAGATAGTAGAAAGTGATAATTATACAAGGAATGCTACCCCAGATTAGTTAACTCATTTTTACAATAAGGATTAAAATGCAACTCAAAAGGTTCATTATTATCTTAAAAGTTACTATAATAATAACCTGTGAACGTAACACAGAATTTGGAATGAGGGTATACACATTATTTTTTTGAGCAAAACCGAGGATATTCTTTTATACACATTTTTGAGGGCATCTCCACGAAAAATCAATATTCTGAGAAGACCTAAATTGTATCCTATAGAGCTCCATGAGGTCTATGAAATGCATGTAAAAACCATGCTACTTAATATAACGAATATTTGGTAATTAATTACAAAAAGGTCAAAAAAAATGAAATAAAAAAAGATGCCCCGAGTTTTTTCAAACTCAGATATGTTAAAGAGAATTTTAAAACAAGTAAGTTTTATTATAAAAAAGTCTTTGGATATCTTAAATTTTTGCAGAGATATTAAAGCTCAAAGTTTCAACTTTTCATATTTAAGCTGTAAAAACCAAAGTTGGAAGAAAAAATTATCGGTTTTTCCGAATTTATTCGACAGGTGCTATAGTGATAGTCTGTAGACAATTAATTGTTATTTGTAGCCCTTAAAAATCTGTATCCAATCAAACTAATTTCAATAAGAGGTTTTTACTATTTTGTTATGAAAATCGCTCAAAATCGCGATTTTTGGATGGGGGTTGGGGTCAAAAAACAAGAGGACACCTTCAAATCTCCACTACTCCTTGAAAAATTAATTTTTTGGAAAAAATAAAAACGGATCTATATATATTGCTACTCGCAATTATTCTTATGGGACTGACATTTTGTTTGATAACTTGCTGGAGAATGATATTAATAATTTAAGCGTTTTTTGTGTGTTTTATGGGATAAATTCTTTGAATTTTTATTTTGGCTCTATTTGTATCTAACAAATAATATGCCTATAATATAAACAAAAAACTTTTATTATAATTGCAAGTAATGTTTACTTAATAAAATCAATAGGTATGCTTGTTTTTCTGATATTCCTATAATTCTTTGAACGGCTATATCTCCGCAAAAAAAATAGATAAAAATATATGAATAGCACCATAATTATTGCAGCGTTACCTTGTATTAGAATCCACTCTTACCTCAGCACATGAAAAAATTTATGGGAAAAATGTTGGAGATCTGATTTTTAGGAAAAAAAATCCATTTTAGCTTGTAGAGTGTAACTTTTCTGTAATCTGGAGTGTAACTTTTCCATTATGGAGTGTAACTTTTTTAATTTCTGGAGTGTAACTTTTCTATTTCATGGAGTGTAACTCTTGTCGGATGTCTCAACCCCTTTAAGTCGACCTATTTACTCAATGCCTAAAGGGGTTGAGACATCCGACAAGAGTTACACTCCATGAAATAGAAAAGTTACACTCCAGAAATTAAAAAAGTTACACTCCATAATGGAAAAGTTACACTCCAGATTACAGAAAAGTTACACTCTACAAGCTAAAATGGATTTTTTTTCCTAAAAATCAGATCTCCAACATTTTTCCCATAAATTTTTTCATGTGCTGAGGTAAGAGTGGATTCTAATACAAGGTAACGCTGCAATAATTATGGTGCTATTCATATATTTTTATCTATTTTTTTTGCGGAGATATAGCCGTTCAAAGAATTATAGGAATATCAGAAAAACAAGCATACCTATTGATTTTATTAAGTAAACATTACTTGCAATTATAATAAAAGTTTTTTGTTTATATTATAGGCATATTATTTGTTAGATACAAATAGAGCCAAAATAAAAATTCAAAGAATTTATCCCATAAAACACACAAAAAACGCTTAAATTATTAATATCATTCTCCAGCAAGTTATCAAACAAAATGTCAGTCCCATAAGAATAATTGCGAGTAGCAATATATATAGATCCGTTTTTATTTTTTCCAAAAAATTAATTTTTCAAGGAGTAGTGGAGATTTGAAGGTGTCCTCTTGTTTTTTGACCCCAACCCCCATCCAAAAATCGCGATTTTGAGCGATTTTCATAACAAAATAGTAAAAACCTCTTATTGAAATTAGTTTGATTGGATACAGATTTTTAAGGGCTACAAATAACAATTAATTGTCTACAGACTATCACTATAGCACCTGTCGAATAAATTCGGAAAAACCGATAATTTTTTCTTCCAACTTTGGTTTTTACAGCTTAAATATGAAAAGTTGAAACTTTGAGCTTTAATATCTCTGCAAAAATTTAAGATATCCAAAGACTTTTTTATAATAAAACTTACTTGTTTTAAAATTCTCTTTAACATATCTGAGTTTGAAAAAACTCGGGGCATCTTTTTTTATTTCATTTTTTTTGACCTTTTTGTAATTAATTACCAAATATTCGTTATATTAAGTAGCATGGTTTTTACATGCATTTCATAGACCTCATGGAGCTCTATAGGATACAATTTAGGTCTTCTCAGAATATTGATTTTTCGTGGAGATACCATCAAAAATGTGCTTAAAGGGATACCTTCGCTTCTAGCTTCAATTTTCCACCTGTGTACCCTCATCCCAAATTCTGAATTTGAAAAAAAAACCTGACAGAAATCTTGTTTTCTCTACGAAAAATTTAGTTAGAAGGTTCAGCAATGGCTCGTTCGATAGATAATTTTGCTATGCATTATGTGTATTTTTTGAATTTGAAACATGTTTATAAAAAGTGATACATATCTTCATAAATCCTCCAAAATTTCAGTCGCATTTCATGCAAAATTTAATGTGAAACATTTGTCCAAATTTTGTTTAAATGAATGCAGAATTCAAAACCGTATGAAAATTATTTAATTCGCTAGCTCAACTTATTTTGCAGTTCATGAGCTATTGAACGATTTTGTTTTTTTAATCCTTTTCGATCATTTTTTTCATCAAATCAATTTGTAAACCCAGTCGACACAGGCTGTAAGCTATTTATGAACTATCATCTTCACTATCTCGACGAAAAATTAATACTTTTAGCCGAAACAAAATCTAGAAAGTAGTTTTCAGTTGGATTTATCTTGTGAATAGCAAAAATTAATACCTTAATTTAGGTTTTCAATTTTTTATAATCAATCATAGGTCAATTTTAGGTCAATGCACCTATATTCTGACGTGAACCCTTTCATTTTAAAGCATATATATATCAATAGCCAGAGGACAAGTACATCTTTTTTTAAAAAATTTGATAGAAATTGATTCTATATTGGGCAAGAAATTTTGAGGCCCTTCTAGGAACCATCTAAAGCCTACATTTTACAACTATTGTAGAGATATATAACTCCATTATTAAAGCAGTAATGTTGCATTTCTTCTAAACATCTTGTGATGTAACGGACGCAACTTATAAGTATAGATAGTTATTTACTAAACTAATAAATTTGTCAACTATCTGCTAATGTATTATTAAATTTTTGGGCATATCATAAACAAAAAAAGTTATCAAATTTGATTCAGGATAATAAAAGCACAATAAACCTAGTATCATACTTAAAGAGACATCTATTCGAAAACATATTGTTAAAAAGAATTGAGTAGTTTATTAGCTTTCCAACTGCTATGTATAGAAGTTCACAAATTAATTAGATGTTTATGAATCAGCACAATTTCAAAAATGTGATATAAAATGTGAATTATTTGAATGTTAAAGGGTGCAACAATCGCGATATATAGTGAAATCGAGAGAGTTGCTCAGCTTCTCACAGATGACTTTCAAAATGGCGAATCCAAGATTTCCATATACACACAAACAATTAAACAAGTGGCATTATTACTGCTCAGCAATTGTTTTCCTTTTTCACCTGCACCACTTTTTATAATTTAAATGAAGAACAACAGCAACAATCTCGAGGAAGAACCTCCAAGTTATGACCACGCTTTCCAATCTAATATTGATCCAGATAACCAAGTATACCGTCTTGGAAAGTACCATGATGCTTCGTTCGATTCATTCGAACGAGGCGAGATGTTTGTACAAGCATTTTCAAACCAAATAGACGCTTTTCCTATTATGCAAGCACAAGAAGTTGGACAAAGAGGCTTTCTCAATACCATACAAATTGATACCAATATTCAAAACAATCAATTATTCAAGCATATCAAAGCAAACCCACAAAACCCTGCCTATGTAGTTGAGCAACCTGATAACGTACGATTCTGGCCAGCATTTCGTCCTAATTGTGGACCTTTGGAGGACTTTGATGCTACAGCTTTAGCATCGCATCCATATTTAAAGATTGCCGAGTATAATGGCCAGAATCGATATGAAAATCAAACTATGACACAGCATTACTTTGAGGTCACTGTGCAACAGGCAGGGCCGGATGTTGTGATGGCTATTGGTCTTTGTACAAGACCTTATCCTATTTTTCGCATGCCAGGTTGGAATAAATTTTCTGTAGGATATCATAGTGATGATGGGCATAAATTTTGTGATGATGCTACAGGGGGTCAACCATTTGGTCCTAGTTGGACTGTAGGAGACACTATAGGATGCTTATACTCTCCTGAAACGGGCAATGTTACTTTTACTCTCAATGGTATTATCGTTGGACAAGCATTCTCGGGACTGGTACGCCACCACTATTTCCCAAGCATAGGAGCTGATGGACCAGCACAAATACAAGTTAATTTTGGTAGGCAACCTTTCAAATATCCTATTGAAAATTGGGCAGGACAATATATTTAATTTGATAAAGTATTTTGCTATGATTTTTTTTAATAAAAAGATACCACACAAGATAAGGAGAAGGATGGTCAAATTAAAGTATAAAGAAAAAAAAAAGATGCTTGTTGCAACAAAAGATATTTATATATAAACGAAAAAGAGTGTCTTTGATATTGTAGTGGTGAAAAGATTACAATGGAATAGTCAAAAGTATTGATATAATTGTGTCGGCTTCGAGTGTTTGTAATGTGTGTAAAATCTGAGTGTGAGTGAGTGAGTTACGATTCACAAATCCAATGCATAATGCTTTAGCACAAAAAATAACCAGATTTACTGTTGTTTACCAGCGTCTTTATCCGACTCTGAAACCAAAGGACTCTCCTTAACAGGACTAGAACCAGGTAATGAAATAGGATTGGAATGAGGAATGGTATCAGGTGAAGGATGTTCTGATCCTATTGCCAAGGGTTCTTTTCCGGCTTTAGAGAGTGCATAATCACCAGAATCAAAGTATTTACGTTCCTATTCAATATCATTTATTAAACACATTTCAAATAACATCAAATGCTAAAAGTACCTTCAACTTGTGACCCAAAAGGTCTTTGCGGTCAGGGAGTTTACCATACATACGGAATAACTTTCTTTCCTCTTCACTTAATTGCTATAAAATGTGTGTGTGAGAAATTAATATTATTTAGTATAAACACGTATTCGAAAATCGAAAAAAACGAGATTCTCCATGTATAGATTTTTCAATACTTACACTAACATCGACCTTATTTTGCTGGGCAGGATTCATTTTTCTAAAATATGATACTGTGAATGAATAAAATGATGAACAGTAGTTGATATAAAAGAAAAGATTAGACAAAAAAAAAAAAAAAAAAGCTACATCTAACCAAAGAAAATACTTTCTTGTTGCGGTTTCTCAACAACGGGGCAGTGACGTAGATTACAAAGGTTCAACTGTTTGGCTGTCAAACTAAATGCAATGGAAAACTATAACCCTCAAACTGTGAGCATGTTAAGGCGCAATGATTGGAAAACACTCAAAGCACCTGCACTAAAATTTGCATGAACACAATTGAATTTTAATGGTTGCTACGCAACAACCGATATGAGCTAATGCAGATCAAAAACTTAAAATTTAAACATGAAATGTATCAAAAGAAACCTGTCTAATGATTTCATTTTATTTTTCTCGGAAAAGAATGATGATAGAAATGTAGCATAGTGCTAAAACAAAAACAAAAAAGTAAATGTACAGAGATATATGATGAAAAAGAGTACAGAATGAGATAATTTAATAGACAGTAGACATGTGGAATGTTGATTCTTCAAAATCTTTGATTTGTTGATCATGAAGTCTGTGATGGCGAGCACCACTGTGAAGTCTGGTAGCATAAGCACCAACAACGGATGCGAAATAGATCTAGTTTTAATAAAGTTAGAATATAATGTGTTTTTTAATCATTTTTTTTTTTTTTTTTTTTTTTTTTTTTTACCTGAACAATTTGCACAACGAAGATGATGGCGCCCCATAAAATAATCAACATTTTAATTGATTGCTCACAATCTTCAGCAGATGTTGCATGTGCATTCATTGTATCTGGGTATTTGACAGGTGAATAATAACTGTTTGTAGAGATTGTAGTTGGAACAAGACCAATTTGTGAATTTCCAAATCCAACAACGCCAGATCGAATACATGTATTAATCATGTTTTGACGGTAAACAATCATCAAAGCCAAGGAGATAACGTATTTCAAAAAAGATAATGAGCAGCATACCCAAACAACAATACTGAAGAATCTGGCAGATTTTCTCTGCGCCTAGTTTCGTTACAAGATTAATAACAATTTCTATAAATATAATCAATTGATAACCATACAAATGTTGACCCAATGATACCAGATAAACCGCCAACGAATACTGAAACTGTAAATAATAAATTGATATAATACCATGCTTTTGCTGTTTGTCCTGAATATACGATGATTGCTATATAATAAAACAATGGTCAGTAAAAATTTCTGTCCTTTTAATATAATAAAACATACAATTAACACCAAGAAATCCAGTAACAGCGTCAAACAAGTAAGCAACCTATTTATTATGCTAATCAGTTGAATCATCCCTATTATTGATTATCAAATGCCAACTTACAAAAAACCAAAGAGCAATGATAAATGTGCCCATACGAAGTGGTATAAAGCAACAACATTTTTCTAAAGCTAAACCCATATTATTAACGATATTGCAGGTTTTTTAAAAATGATAATAAAAGAAGAGGCGTGAAAAAAGGGAGGTGTAGGTACTCACCTATTTTTGTTCAAGGTTAATCAAAGCGGAGTGAATCTAATGAAGTGGTATTTTTGGCTCTTCAAAGTCAGTGCTAATTACAAATTCGCCTTTTATATTTATAAATCAACCCTGAGGGGTAAAAGATTAGAAATTGATTGACAATATCTTAGATGTTTCTCAGTATAATTACTTTTAAATACTACATAATATGCAATACTTGCAATTTAAGCAGAGATAAATACTTGCATAGCATCCAATATGCTAGCAAAAGTGAAAGAAATATGTATAAAGATTTGATATTAGTGGCTTCTTTGTTATCTGGTCGCTAAATTCAGCTGATAATTTATTACGCGAGCAACAATGTGGATTGATTCATTTGCTGCTTATGACCTAATGCGTGTATCCATGAACTTAAAAAAAACTTGGTGGCGTTTCCAGCATTACTTATTTGTTGATGAAACTTAATAAGCAAGATTTCTGTTAGTACATTGTATATTGAAAATACTATTAATTTGTACTTACCAGATCCAATCATTCAGTAAAGCAGCATCGCTGCTGTCTCCATTTCCGTTTCTTGTACAGAAAGCAGTGATCTTGGAAAAAATTTCAGTATTAGATTGACTGGTGTACGAGTTGGACATTGGTAATGGCTCATTGAAGAGCATGTATGAGAGGCCAGAAACGGCAATTGCTCAGGCAGACGCTTTGTCTATTGATTGTACAGCTCTATGGTTCTTAACAGAGACATATCAAAGATTCAGACATAAAAATGCTCCATTGACGTCTTTACTGGTTGCTCTACCTTTGATTATAACATTCTTAAGGAGGATTAAGAAGATATGTACAGTACCGAATATAGGTAATGAAGCATTATATACGGTTTGCAAGACAAAGAACGTAGCATCAATTCATTCTGTATGTGTATTCAATTGGTAGTAAATAAAATGAGATACATATTATGCCCAACATTGAATAACATATAGTGCAATTTAGCTTAAAAAATGACTCTTTCCTTCTCATTATATAGCCAGTATTGGTATAATACCTTGACGTACGATCTGCCTTTTATGAAATCGCCCGAAGCAATTTTATTTTTCACTATTCTTATTTTGCGGAGTTTTAATTTATGCTAGCTGGTGGCAGCAGTGCATATCAGTTTACTAGAGCTACTGACCACTCCAAAAATCAACCATCATCATGAAATAAGAGGGAAAAAATGTATACGTAGCAAAAATTCTTTGGAAAATACGATAATAGGCAGATTTATTTTATTTTCTTAAGTTTCAATGTATGAAAAAAACTCTTTAAAGGTTTAATTAGCTAAATCTGGTTGATGCAAATTATAACAAACAACCAAAGCTAGCATACACATATTCCATTATTTAACTGATGTTTAGTAGAACAGGCGCTGTGAGACCTATTTACTAGCTTGTGGTTATGATTGTGTTACATTTTATGTATTAAAGACAATCAAAAAACTCTGATTGAACATTTATGCATTCCTTGAACACCAGTGACTTGTATGTAGTTCTTGAACCTCGGCGTAAAAAAGAAGAACTTTTTCTATTGCATGTCTGTTGCACAGTAATTTTAAAAACTGCTCATATATGACACTTGATATAACTACTACCAAAAAGTTAAAACCAAAGCGCAATCGAAAGCTACCTCGGCGTGAGATTCTCGATGCAGACTTTGTTGCACCTTCTTCCAATCGTGCCATTGACGATCTTTTACTTGACCGAGCACCTTCACAACACGACAGAGTTATTTTATCAGAATTATGGGGAGGAAACGCTGCAAATTTCGATAAAAATAGAATGCCAGCTGTCAGTATTGGAAAGCCAAAGAGATCCTTGAATAATGATAGCTCCACAAAGCCAAAAACCTACAAAGATATGCTTCAAGAAAAGCACAAGGATGATTGGGAAATGGATTTAAGTAACTTAACATTTGTTCCTCCAACAGTCAAAGGAAAGCATATCCGTTCACACGATGGAAGTACTACAGCACCTGTTGCTGGAATCTTGGAAAAAAATATTTCTGAAAAAAATACCCATAATTCAGCTAAATTAGATGATATCGACAAAAAAGAAAATGTTGTTGATCACGATCCTGAAGAAACAAATAATAAAACAACAGGCAAAACACCACAAATCGAATGTTCAGATGCAGGAAATCATAAAGAGCTTGATGCGAGTGTTAATTTGGCTGAAGATAATAGTACAGACATCAACAGCGTAAATCAAATATCTGGTTTAATTGACAAAAAAGAACCCAAGGACACTGAAAGCGCTTCAGTCATTGAATTGACACTACAAGATACCAATAATATAGACGTGGAGAACCATATTCAACCTGAAGCAAGTCAAAGCTCATCAGGCAAACATGATACAGAAGCAGGAAGAACTGAAGATATAAGCGAAACCTCAACAGATATCACTATCAATGAATGTATGACAGATGAAGATGAAATGAATGATTATGGTGGTGTTGATCTTTATGATGAATGCATGATGGATCAAAATTTAGTAGAAAAATTGCAAGAATTGCCTATCATTGACAAAAACTCAGGCGATCTAATAGAAACCAAAATACCACCAACAATTGACCAGGAAATACCATCAAAAGAGGAAATTGTTCAGGAACAAACTGCTGAAACGCGCAGTAGCTCAAAAGATAATACTGATCAATTGTTGGTTCTAGAAGAGGCTTGTTCTAATGTCGGTGATGAGAATGATCGTCATCAAATTGAACTAAAACATTTGGAATTTCAACCAATAGATTTAATATCTTCCACAAATATTAGCTCATTATCAAAGGAGGAAGTTGAAGAACTTAAAGACAATATACCACTCAATAATATAACAGAAATGTCTACTGATGATGATGAAGAAGAAGAGGATTCACAACCATATTTTATGTTTATAACTCCGACGCCACGGCATTTGTCTCCTTCAACATCTAAATCCCGATTTGGCAGAAAGATTAGTGATAAGGTGTTTAAAGAACATGCCCAAGAAGAAAAGCCACTATTGAATTTAGATCCACCAATCTCTATTACAAAGGACAGCCTAAAAACAAAGCAAAAAATCATCAAAAAATGGCAACGGAACCAGAAGAGACATGGAATACTGAAAGCTTTGAAAAACACTAAAGCCCTAGATTGGGTTGAAAATGGTAAAGATGATTGTCGAAAGAAAGATTTTGGCTATGCAAGAAAGCGTCAGCTAGAATCAAAGCTTGAGCAACCATTTATTATTAAAAAGCATATTAAAAATTGTTGGTTTGCTGAAGGATAATAAAGTTGTTTTTCTTTTTGAAGCGTGGGGATCACACAAGGATCAGAGGGATTTTAGATGTAAATTTTTTGTTTAATACACATATGGAAAACATTTGTAATAAATAAAAATTATTAACCAATGAATTTAAGGTTCAAGTTATGAGCAATAGCGGGTTAACCAATCAATTGATGAAGATCTTGTATCTAAAAATTAGTTATAAATAAGGGAGAGGATGATGAAAATATTTTCTTTTCCTTTTTTCTTCTTAACCCTTTCAGCTACTTTTTTTAAACACTACTTCACCTTTTTTTCCACTGTTTAAAATGGTTGCCTTTTAAATCTCTTGTTGTTCCCCCTCTTTGTTATTTGAATCAATTTTATTTTTTGTTAAATATTGATTAATTTGTTAAATTTGTTAAATATGCTTTTTGATTGTCCCCCAAAAATGCTGCTCTTCAACCCTCGTCCCAGCAAGCCTTTTTTCTCTTATACTACAGACGAACCATCTACCTGCAATAGAAAGAAAACTAACTATAATCCCAACTACCCAATCTGAAAATAGAAACCAAAAAAACCATGACTACACCATTTAATCCCAACTTTTTTGCTGGTGGCTATACTAGCCCCATCACTCCCATGACTCAGCAAGATCAAACTTTTGCTCAAGTCTTTAACTCTACTACTATTGTCGGTAACTCCAATTCTCCTTCTATGGATGATTGGTTTGCTCCAATTCCTTCCAATTCCAATGATTTATTCCTGAAACAACATTCTGATGCTTTCCAAGACATTCTTCAGTTATTACCTATTTCTCCTCCTTTAACTGCAAGTCCTGTTTCTGATCAAGAAAATGATGTTGTCTCTGCAGAGGCTTTGGTTGCTCTTTTCCCTGATATCTTGAACACAAATGCTACTACTCAGCCTTCTACCCCAAGACCTGTTCAAGTACAGACTCAGCAACCTCGTCGTTTAGCTCCTGTTGCACCTAAGCCTGCTCCAGTTGCTATCATGCCAAAGACAGCTATTCCCATTGCTCCTCGTCCAGGTGGAACCGTCTTTACGCCCAACATGAACTCTATGAAGCGTAAGATTGAAAACGAACAAGATAGTGATGAAGCTGCTCAAAAGCGTCAAAAGAATACTGATGCTGCTCGTCGTTCTCGTCTCAAGAAAATCGTCAAGATGGAAACATTGGAGAAGCAAGTTACAGAGTTAGAGAGTGATAATTCCCGACTCACGACCCGTGTTGCCGTGCTCGAGTCGGAAAAAAGTGCTCTTATATCTAAAGACATAGGTCTTGAAGATCGTATTCGTGTCCTTGAAGCTCAATTAGCTGAAGCACACAGAGCTCTTACATCTAAATCTCAATAATTTTATTCTTTTTTTTTATTATTACTTTTTTATCTTTTACATTATATTCAATCAATACTTTTTTTTCTCTTTCTTTCATAAATACAATTACATTTTTACAATAAATATTCAATCTGACAAATCTATAAACGTAAACATAATATTCAAATTGCATGTACTCGATTAGATATCTATATCAATATCAGAAAAGAAATGCCATCACATCTTTTCGGATTAAAAGTCCGATAGCTTTATTGCCACATTTTAGTAAATATTAATGATGTAAAAAAGTATACATCAAAGTAAAGAAACATGTAATGATGATCATGTACATCTGAGCTATCTAGATTTTTTTTTTTAATTTAAAAAAAATTACTTGTAGAGATGATAGAATGAAGATAAAAATATAATGATTTTTTTAATAATACTTTTTGCCATTACCGGACTGCCGGACAGATGTCCGGAGATAATGTAATAATTGTGGTAGTTTAGGATATCCTTCAGAATATGTGCTATAATGTCATAAAATACATGACACAATGACAAATAAAAATTTATGAGGTCAATAATAGGTATATAAACAAATTAAAATTTAATTTGCCTATTTAACTATTATAAATGTAATATGAAAATGCTTTAAAAACGTACCACAGACCTGAAGATCAAGAAAATGATTTTTGGTATAACATCGTATTCAAAATCCGTGTCTGCCCAAGGGAGCCATAAACTTTACTTTATATATCAATCCTATTATGATTACTAGAATTTCGCTTGAATTTAAGGAACAAATACCAGCACAGGTCGGTGATTTAATACTTCTCAGTGTGTTTAGTTGGTTGCTCCTTGTACATTCAGCAGATCAGTTAAAGTGTTCAGCGACTCCAACAGTACTGTTACTTGAATTGGTGCCAGACACGGCCAACTCATCTTAACTTTTGTTTTTTATATAGATGTTGCAATCAATATTTTTTTTTTTTTTCAATTTTCAGATTGATAATAAAATATGTAATACCATATATTTTTATTTATATAAAATTTTCTTGACATTTAAATTTATGATACCATTTTTAAAGGCTATTCATGATACAGTTATAATCGATAAACAAGTAAAGCAAATTGGAGTTTATATATAAATGCCAGTAAGAGTATAATTTTTTTTTATTTGCTATCATGCTAATGTTATAGCACATATTCTCAAGGTATTCCATATCATCATAATTATTAAATAATTGCCGGGCGCTTGTCCGGTAGTCCGGTAATAGCAAAAAAGCACTATATCATATTGTTATAGTGGCCTGTATAATACATATATGATTATGGAAGTTCTCAATTAGTAGAATGGTATAGTTCATAGAAATATGTCCGAATAATCAGAAACAAAAACACGGAAGGATACTGCAGATGTGAGTGCATATTCTCAGTTTGCATTAGTTAATTTGCTGCATCTGAGTGCATGTAAAAATCCTATAAAGTTTAGACAGATTTGGCGGAAACTTAAAATAGTGGTCTAAACCTAAGAAATCCTACTTTTGGTGAAATTGTTTGCAAGCAATATTTAATATAAAACGGGGTTATGTATCAGGTGCGTGAGAAATGATACTATCAGATATTATCGTACAAAAAAAGAAGATAATTTATTTTATACATCGACAAATCCATCGACGAATTCGTAAATTGAATCAAGGGTGCTTTGCTCAATTTGTTCATCCTCCAATGGAGGTTTTCGTGCATAACAAGCAAACCAATCTAAATAAGATTTATATCGATCACATTCTTCAAGAATGCTGTCGATTGCAGTCTTATTTAATGGCAATTCTTGCTCTTGTTTGCTTTCAATGGACTGCAATAATGATTTGAAATTCATACCATGTAAATTGCCAATTTGACCACCTCCCCAACCACCAATGGGTAATGTAGCATGTTCTTGACAGATGTCAATAAAATTACCAACGAATGATGTTGCAGGTTTTTGTGGAGCAAGCATCAAAAAGCTAAAGATAGGGTGATTTGTATTTGATTCGTGTTGAGATTTGAAAGCTGAAGCGTTAGCTGAATGAAAAATTTGTTTTACTATTTGAAAATGTTAATTTATATTTCATGCAACAAATAGCTATATAAATCGCACTTACGATCAGTGTTGACGACTTTATTCGATATAGGACCAGCATGTCGAATAGTGTAACTTGTGTCTACAATTTCATAATAGCCACCAGGTTTTAAAACTCTTGATATTTCAGTCAATAATTGAGATAATTCTTCTGGCGAGAAGTAATAGATCATCATTCTCATATGCACATAATCGAATTCGTTATCAGGGTACGATAATCCCTTGAGAATATTTTGCAATTGAAAGTGTGAATTACTTGGTTTAATATGAGTTGGGAATAATGGACAATCATCAACACCATAAAATTCTATATATAAAATTAGTATTTAATAACATTTCTGCATTGAATATTAAAATTACCTGTATTAGGAAATTCTGTTGCCATTTCAAGTATCCTATGTAAAATTTAATATCAGTATAATTCTCATGCTTTTGTGTGTTTGAAACTTACCAAGTGCCTGATCCACAGCCTATATCCAATACTTTGGTCTTGTGTTTATTGTTTTCTAACATATTATATATAGGAGCAGTGAAATTACCGTGGAAAGTAGCTTTTAAAATATAATGCTATAATTACACAGAAAGTCTTAATATGCATGTATATTTTTGTGTGTATATTATATATACCAGTGTCATTAATCGATCTGACTCATCATCATCGCATGGTAACATGAAATTTTGAGTTCCATGACCTTTCCAATATCGTCTATTGTGCAATATTATGTATTCGGACGCATTGGCGATTAAATCAGTTTTGGATGCTTTGATAGATAAATTATCTAGTTGAACAGTTGTACTTGCGATAGATGATGCAGAAGAAGTAGTAGGTGAAAGTACTTTTTTTTCTCGAGTACTAGTTTTATGAGAAGATGAAGGGTATAAAGAAGAATTCTTATTTGTTGATGCTGTTTTAGTAGATGATCTTGAAGAAGAGTTTGAATGTGTCGATCTAGCAGGCTGAACGGTAGCAGACGCTACTTCGAAAAAATTGATATTACCAGCAGGTCGATTTGGTTTCCGTACATGTTGATGTGGTAATGGTGATGCCATTTGAGCATCAAAAAATGAAGAAGCGTAAGGTTGAGGTTTTTTTACGGCAGTTTTTTTTTTCACGACAGTGGGATAGCTAACTGGGGTATCTTGTGAATTCACTGATGCTGGCCTTGATTGTTCATTCCCCATAATGATTTTTGAATTCGAAATATTTCGATTGTAATTGAACAGTTTGAATTTTGTGTTTTTGATTAATGTTTATGAAAGAGAAAAAGAATGAGAAAAGAAGAAGAAAGAAAGAAAGAAAAGAAGGAAAATAGGATAGATAGCAACCTTTCTTTTTTTTTCCTTTTGTTACATCAGAAAACCAAAATCTGGATATAGTAAGAGTACCTTTATTTTACACTTATTACCACTCACTTCCAATCAGGTATCTAATGTTTCAATTTTTTTTTTTTTTATTGCTGATGAGAGGATCGCCTCCTATCGCTGTGTAACTTGTTAGTGCTTCTCTTTTATATATATAAAGAATAAAATATATTTATATATATATACAATTTGTGTGTACATCTTGATTTATTTGCTTACATTTACATGTACATTTACATGTACATGTACATGTACATGTGTAATACTTCTTATATCACGGCGCCTTTCAATAGACAATATATACCCTAAAAATTGACTGTCCGGATATTGCCTTGTTGTAATTATATCCTATACTATCATGACTAAAATCTACCAATTCTAATGCTTAATCTTTATCCGAATTCTCGCTTTTAACACTGAGAAACAATAACTTTATCAGTCCAAGTACTACTTGAAAAAAAAATTTGTTTTGTGTTTGATATTGTGTCTTGCAGAATGAATTTAGAAGAAAAAGAGGGTGATGTTACCAAATGTTTATATATCCAAATCAATCAAACTTTGTCCGCGCCCAAACAAGAAAAAAAAAAAAAAAAAAAAACTCTAAATTTATAAGCTTAGCTCATCTATTATAGAAATGCTATATGTCCAGTACTCATCTTTTTTTCTAGAACGATGGCTCATAAAATAAAAAAGATGAGATGCGGTTTTTGGAAGCACAAAGTATGAATGAGATAAGCTCGCTTCTTCTTTTTTTAAAACTCAAACCAATTTACGCTTTGGCTAGAATTCCCACATGGTCTTTCTTGACTTGGCAATCTACAATGAACGGGTCTGTACAACAATAGATTCATCTATAATACCAACACTTGTACTTTATCTTTTTTTTTTCAATAATACTGTATAGATAAACCTGTATTATCATTGTGAAGATTACGAAAAGTTTGTAGATTTACTTTTCCACGGTTCTACCTTTGGAAGTTTGTGAACATTAAATCCAAATAAAAAGAAACTTAAGACCGTTACACTGCCTAAACATAATAGCAATAAAATTGAAATGAACAAAATAGTATACTGGATGCTGAAAAGCAATATAAATCAAAAGTTAACATTTTGAGTTTCATTTTATACACTAAAATGTGTAGCTTGAATCAAATCATTACTATGTCTAACATGATAAGATCTTTCTTATTTCTTGATAGAACTTATGTATGTACTATATACACACATCATGTTTATGATGGCGTATACATGTTGCATGGGTCATAATAACAAGTGACATTTGCACATCCATCTATAATCACAAATGTACATTTACAATGCTGTTTAGTAATCAGCAAACCCAATGTCATACATACGGTAATCTAACAATACAAACTTTATGCATACTTTATCTTTGCTAAAACACAAATCATTCTTGTACAATGCTTCTACATGAGTTCATTCAAACATTTCAAAGCAAAATAATCATGTATGACCCTTTACCATTTGAGATTTTTTCTCCACTAAATGCTGCTTTTTAAAAAAAACCAAGGCTTAATTGATTTGAAACGAAATAGGTTTATCGATCCCATCTTAACAATAAGATACCGAATTATTGCGCCATTGAAACTCTAAGCAAGTGACCCTTAATGCGTTATTGATTATGTTTTTCTTAGTTTTTTGCATTAGTTGGTTGTCATTTTAGTCAATTGAAGATATTTTATTAATTTAATGAACAATTGTTGCCACTTTTTGTTAAAAAAGAATGGCTCTACGAGAAGGACAAATGCAATGGAATGCCGTGTAACAAATGTCCTATATTTAAGTTGTTTAGCACATGTTGTTTTTAACTCCACATTTTACCAGAGACACTTGATATATAAAAAAAAAGGAGGGGACGACCATGATACCGAGGCAGCAGCAAAAAAAAAAAAAAAAAAAAATAAGGGTGCCACGAAATATGGGTCCACTATGCTACAGAAATGCCACATGGAAGGAAATCTTAATTATTGGAAAGTAGCTGCAACATGTATAAACTTTGACAAACATATAAAACATCATATCTATTATTTGTACTTTTTTTACTTCAAATTCAAAATTGACATTTCCGCTGCATTAATAGTAACACTCGCTGTGATCTCCGCGAATGGAAATATCTAAAAAGAGCTATCCAGCATGATATTTTTAAGCATAGTCGCCTTGTTGTTAAAATGGCGTTGTCAAGATGATCGATGACATATTACTTCGATGCGATTTATATAAAACATGCTTTTTGGTACCTTAAAAAGCTATTCAAGTCAAATTATTGTAACCATCATGTAATCCATGCGGCGGAATTTATCAATTTTATCGTGTATATATACATATTTATTCGACCGAAATTTGGTAACCCAGGTGGTTTTCTATATATGAACAAAATCTTATCAAGTTGACAGCCAGACGACAGCTTTGTGTCTATATACAAAAATGCAGACTATACTGAAATAGCATGTAGTATGTCTGCGTTATACTATAATTGAGTTTAATTACCCTCAAATATATTTGAGCTATACTACTCTCCACAAAAAGTATCCAGACGATATTTTTAATTTTAGGTACAGCACAGTTTGATCTATACAGCGGTTTATAAATAAATTATATTTCGATGTTGATGTGGTCAAAGAATTAATAAATATATCATAATCTAGAACCGAGATCTTTGAAAAGTGATATGCTCATATTATCACACTTTAGAATTGATGTTCATGAGCAAATTACAATCAAATCAGGTTTTATACTTTACGTTCATGGGAAAGCTACAATAAAATTAAGTTAGATACAGAAGCAGTTTTTTGATAAGATCAGCAAGAGTTTCTAGTAAAGATATATCCTCTTTTTTACTATAATCTTTTTTTATCGTAATTTCTCTTATACACATTTACAAACTTCATAAAGTAAGACTATCTTATTCTTCAGTTCCTAAACTATTTCAGCAGCCTCTTGATGCTGTGCATATTTCCTTTCGGGTGTGGATGATGCTAGAAATTTAGCAGCTGTTGGTAAAAAGATGCATGAGGAAGGGCGTGCTTTTAAAGCTAATAGTTAATATAATCCTAAAAGACATAGGTTGTATATGATAAAGACATCGGGCAGAAAAAGAAGATAAGAAAGTTGCGGATAACGAGCAAACTGCTGCGTGTATTATATACATATATATCTGTGATGTAAATAAAATACTTTTTTAAGGATTAATTGAACCTGTCAGATAAACTTTTGAAAAGTTTATTATTGTTTTAATTGCCAAAAACCGATGCCAAATGTTAATGATACCCCCAAATGCTTGATACACTATGTGTCACCCTTGATCTATTGTCTAATAAGGGTATACATTTACTGATAAGATAATTGTTTCACATCAATTTGCGATCTGATTACGAAGCGAAAATACAATAATTTACTGCAAAAATGCAAAAACAGAAACTTCCAGTATTTTTTCCCTGCCTTAAAATCAATTTTATATTAATATATTTTACAGAGAATATTTTACAAGATGTGAAAAATATGCGCCAATTTTTTGCTTTGTTTTCATTCCAATAAATTTGCATGTAAATAGTAAATATCCTTTTTTACAAACAATGCCGACCTTTGAGCTTAAATGTTTTTGTGGATTATAACCCAAAAGATAGCTCAAAATCGCACGCTTTTACTCAAAAGTCTTAAACCTATTTAACAGACATTGTCGTTTAATACACCATCTCGCCATGTCTTTTATCTTTTGTCATTGAAAGTTATATGTAGATAACGATTATTTCCAATACAATAAAATAAAGACTACAAGTGATCATATCACGGAAAACGTAGGGTCTTTATTATTAAGTTAAAAAAGGAAGCCAAGAGCCATCAGATCCTGGATTCTAAAAGTATTTATACCATTTCAATTCCATTTGGATGTCAGGTTCAATGGTTCAATATGGGATTGAAATGAAATTTAACATAAATAATAGGCAAAAACCTACAGTCATAATTAATTGCATTAAATGTAAGCATAAGATGACTCTTTCAGAAATTTATAACTCTATAGGCACTAGGTCATTGATGCTATCTCTCGGAAAATAGAAGTATTAATATCAGAATATAACTGCACTGGCCAAACATTGACCAAAATTGATCAAGGTTGACCTAAAATTGATTATAAAAAATTGAATGCCTAAATTAAAATATTATTTTTTTGTATTCACAGGATAGATCCAACTCAAAGCTACTCTGCATTTTTTATTTTAGCAAAAAATATTAATTTTTTGTCGAGATAATCAAAATAGTAGTTTATAGTACAGCTTACAGCCTATATTAACTGAATTCGAAAATAGATTTGAAAAAAATGGACGAAAAATGGAACAAAAAATAAAATTGTTTAATGACTCATGAACTGCAAAGTAAGTCAACCTAGTGTATTAAATAGTTTTTGTAGAGTTTTAAATTCTACATCTATCTAAATAAAAATTAGATAAATATTCCACATTAAATTTTGCGTAAAATGCAACTAAAATTTTGGAGGTTTTTTGAAGACACACATCACTTTTCATAAGCATAATTAAAATATAATTAATGGAGATAATACGCAAAAACATTATCTATCGATTTAGCTATTGTATAATTTTTTAGCTGCATTTTTCGTAGAGAAAACGAGATTTTTGTCCAAATTTTTTCAGATTCAGAATTTGGGATGAGGGTATACAAGGGGAAAATGGAGGCTAGAAATGAAAGTATCTTTTTGAACACATTTTTGAGGATATCTCCACGAAAAATCAATACTTTGAAAAAATCTAAACTGGGTCCGGGGGAGCTTAACCAGCTCAATGACATGAATGTAAAAATGATGTTTTCCAATTCAACGAATACGTTGAAATCTACTACAAAAGTGCCAAAAAAATGAAAAAAAAATAAAAGTGCTCAGAATTTTTTTATACTTAAATATGTTATAGAGCTATTTAAAACAAGTAATTTTTGTTATTAAAAGGTGTTAGTATAACTTAATTATTTCTAGAGATATGAAGCCTCAAAGTTTCCAATTCTTTAGCAGTGGAATACGCGTAAAATCTGAAACATTAGCGCTGAAAAATTAATACCAATTGTAAAAAATAGGATATTTCCGGATACTTGTTTTTGGATTAAGGGTAAACATCTCAGGTACATTGGCATATAATTTTATCTTGGTGTTGTTTAGTGAAACAAAAAGTATAGCAGCGATGAAAAGTGAAACCCAGTTTTCAAGAAAAAAGCAATAGATTTTACGTGTTTTTGAGCATTTTGTGAGATATAACATAAATTCAGGAATAGCTATCATAATGTGACTAATTCATGTCTATTTCGTGCTTCCTGAGGTATATCCTAAAGAATGTTTATTATGAGGTTAGCTATAGAAAGAAGGCATACACTGATTTTGAAGTAGGGATTGCTGTCGAGCCCAGCTGGTTCTAGTAAATTTGGCTGTCAAAACCCGGCTCGAAACCAATACTATTTTGAAGATTGAAACTATAACTTTTTTTTTGAAAATTCAAATTTAATATTACAATCCATTTAAACGTATCGAGCGTAGTTTCTTCGTGCACTACTACAACAAGTCAAAATAGGTCGTGAAGGACAGAACAAACAAAATAAATTGTAATTTTTTTATTGATTAATTAGTAGTAAGAAAAATAATTACACAAATATTATAGAGTGGTGTGTTTGTTTAGCTTCTACATAGAAAAAATCTAAAAATCAATTTTTATTGTATATACTGTATTAACAGATATTGTTATCCTGTGAAGATCGGACGAGATCTGGTATTTTCAACATTGATGATCGTAACTTTTATAGATCGTAAAGATTTTGTTATTATATATATATTATATATATATATGTACAGTATATACACGTTTTATCTACTACTAAATTTTTGTGTATATACGTAACACTATTCTGTATCTATTGATTATATGCTCTGATGTGAACTACTGGCAGTCTTTCACACATCAAATTGAATTAGTAATGAATAACATGAATCTGGTGTGAGAACCAAGATCATGAAATATAGAAACTTAACTATAATTTAAAATCACAAACAACAATTATAGATAATTGTATAACCTGAATTAGTAATTGCTGATCCCTTTTCCCATCAGCTTTAAAACCAAGAAGATCAAATTACTGCATTAGTAATTTGAATTAGACATTTAATATAAATACCACAACGATCCATCGAGTAGGTGAATCGTTGCTTTACTTTATACCTTTAATAAACTTAGAAGAGTTATAATTGTATTTCCCATCGCTTTTTTATAATTACGTTTTTGTAGCATTTTTTACAATTAACATTTTTATTTATTCTATTAATTTTTAAATGACATCTACTGCTTCAAATTCACCTGAAAGCTCCTCCTCTGTTGGTTCTCCCCCTCTTGCTCCTGTGGATGCTCCCGTTGATATCTCAAGCCAGGTTGCTGCTCCTGACAGCTTAGAGCAAATGAATTTAAACACTACTGTACCTGGTGAGGATACAGAAATGACTGATGCTCCATCTCAAGAAACCACAAATGCTCCCATCTCTATTCCAAGTGCCACTACGAAAAATAATCCGGTGGATGTTCTAAAAAAAATAATTTATCATCGAGACCTGTATCTTAGTCTAATGGCTGATATGATTACCACTGATTCCAACGAACCAAAAGCTATAAAACAACTAAGTGAAGTTAGGGAGAAAATCGAAAAGATGAATAAAGACATTAATGTCATGAAGACATCAATCAGACTTTCCAACGACAAAGTTTCTGCTGCAGTCCTTAACTCAGGTACCAAGATTACTGCTCCCTCCTCAGGTATTCGTTTAAACCGACAAGATTTACCAAAATTTCAACTGAAGTCCAGCAATAACAAATACTTTCCAAAGGAGGATGCTTACGAATCAGTAAATCATTTTTTGAGATCATTTGAAAAAGTAATTTCTTCCAGTGGAGAAGAGATTGAAAATATCTGGAAACGGTATATTCCCCTTACCTTGCACTTTGATCTCGATGCTTGGCTGAACAATGAGCTTTTGCTATGTGAAACCTGGACCCAGGCTGGTGTCCTATTTAACAAGAAATTTGGTAATAATGCTGTTCTAAAATTACAATCAAGACGACAAGTCTTTAATGCGGCTATGAAGATTGGTGAGACCACTGACGACTATACAGCAAGATTCAATAAGGCTGCTTCTGAAGCCGGTTATAAGGCGGATAACTTAACTATTGGTGATGCTTTTTTGATGGGTTTTCCCCTAGATTGGCAAACTCAAATCAACACTTTGTTGCACTGCACTTATATTGATAGAGAACATTGGAGAGTTGAAGAAATTTATACCGCTGCTATCAACATTTTCAACACCCAAATTTGTCCTATTACTTTTATTAGTAAATCTCGTGGTCCTGCCTCTACTTCGTCATCAACTGCTGTTAATTCATCAAGCCCTGCTAAGAGGTTCAAAGCAACCATTGAAGGTTCCAATTTCTTTTGCCCAAATCATGGTGGCGCCTCTGCTCGACACAATGAAAAAGATTGTCATGTTTCTAAACGTTCTTCTGCTTCTGCTTCTGCTTCGTCTTCATCTTCGTCTACTCATCCTCCTAGAACTAATTTTTTGGGAAGCAAGAATGTGCCTCATAAGGCTACTGGCAATACTTTTTGTACTTGGTGTGGCAAAATCTGGGTATTTGGGCATTCGTGTCCTGAATATCATGAAAAAAATACTGGAAGAAACGTTCGCGTTTTGACTATTCGTAGTTCTGGTTCTAGTAAAAAGAAAAATAAAGGAAAAAAGAGGGCTGATGATAATGAAAAAGTCTTTCGTGAAAACATGGAAGAAGACTCCTACTGTGAGTACAAAAATAATAAACAAACAAATAAAAATGATTTTAAACTAATCACCCCTTTACTTTTAAATAATATTAGAGTTCTTGGCAAGGTAGATCCTGGTGCTGATATTTCTTTTATCAATAAATCAATTTTAAATAAAGATTTCAAAAATATAAAAAATATAAAAACTATGGGTTATTTAAACTTTTTGTCTGTAAATGAAGATGGCACTAATAGTCGCACCAAAAGGGTTGGACAAACTGAGCCTATGGAAGTAACTTATTTAAATGGAATTTCTTTTAAACATAAATTTGAAATCATTGAATTCAATGATGAAATGAAAACAGATTTTGATGTTCTGCTTGGTTCTGACATTTTACCTAAATTAAAAATTTATCTTAGTGGTGTCGCTCATGCTTGGCCTCAAGATTTAAATAAAGAAATGTCTCAATTCGAGAATATCAATTATGATACGAAAAATGATTATGATCCTGAAAACGCTGATTATGGATCCTCTACTGAACGCAAAGATCTAATGAAAGCTATTCAGAATTCTCTTGATCAAAACATAAAAATAAGACCTGACGCTGTATGTTCAATGAAAGAAAGTATTGTCCAAATCCCAATTGATGATCCTTCAGATTGTTTTGTGAGACAATATCCATTACCTGCTAATGCACATAATGAAATAAAAGCCCAACTAAAAGAATGGCTTGAAAATGGTATTGTGGAAAAGACCATTCCATCGTCTGTTTATCATTCACCGTTGTTGTGTGTACCAAAAAAGGATTTAAATGGCAAACCTACTAAGCTTCGTATTTGTTGTGATCTACGAAAAATTAATGCAGCCATCTCTCAAAATTATCATGAAAACTATGCAGTACCTAAAATCAACGAAATTTTTGATAGAGTCTCGGCTAATGCACGCATAATAAGTAAAATTGACTTACATCAGGCATACATGTCGTATAGTGTGCACAAAAATTCGAGAGAAGCTTTAACCTTTAGTTATAACGGTTCGTTTTACCATTGGTCTAGAGCCCCTTACGGATTAAAATTTATGAGTTCATTGTTTGTTAAATGCATGTCTATTTTATTAAATGATATTCATATGGAACTTAAAAAAGAAATGCAAAAAGAAAATCAACATATCAATACTACTGAAGATGATGATACCTTTTATGGAGGGGTCGAGCATTATGTAGATGATATTGTCTTATTTAGCAAGGATCCAGTATCTCATATAAAACTGATTAACCTAGTTATCAACAGGTTGACATCTGTTAATCTTCGCATAAATGTGGATAAATGTACATGGTTTAAAACTTCAGTGTTTTTGTTAGGGTTTGTTGTTGGACCTGGTGTTACGAAAATTGATATGCGACGTTTGTCAAATATTGATAATTGGCCAATTCCAAAAACTGCCAAACAAGTAAAAAGTATAATGGGAGTTGTATCTCATCTACGAGATTATTGCCCTATGCTATCAAAAGTGGCTGCACCTATCGATCAATTAAGAAATGACAAAGATGTAAAAAATAACTGGACACAGTTACACACTGATCGTTTAAATGCAATCAAGCAAATCTTATTATCAAATCAAATACTCCATTCACCTTTGTTGGAAAATAAATTCTTCCTTCAAGTAGATGCAAGCCTGTACGGTATCGCTGCTTGTCTATATCAAAAAGATGATATAGGGCGAATTAAACATATTGGTTTCGTCAGCAAGTCGTTAAATCAAGCTGAACGAAACTGGTCTACAAACCGTCGTGAAACTGCTGCAATCATATTTGGATTACAAAAGTTTAGATCTCTATTATGGGGTCATCCAAATCTCGAAATTTTAACTGATCATATTGCACTGACATATATGTTCACTTCAACAAATTTAAATAGTACCTTACAAAATTACTTGGAAATTTTGAGTGAATACAACTTCACTATTTCTCATGTAAAAGGCATAGATAATGTGTTAAGTGATGCATTATCTCGGTTGTATCCGCCAATTGAGGAAGATCAAATACTTGAAGAAGAAAATCAAAAACAAATGAAAAGATTACAAAGGTTTATTTTGATGAAAAGAGCAAATAATAAAAGTGAGCTTGTTCGTAAAACAAAAGTTTACTCGCAAGATAAAAACCTAAATATCTTGGCTGTGAAAATTAGTAGCAAAGAATTTAAATCTGCTATTACAGATTATGTTTGTCCTCCAGAAAAAGATAGAGCTGAAATTATAAAGGATGCTCATGAAATTGGACATTTTGGTACAGAAAGTTGTGTGAAACATATACATACATACTACGGTTTACATTGGAACTCTATTTACAAAGATGTTAAAGAGGCTCTTCTGTCTTGTCGTGAATGTGCCTTACATAATACATCAAGAAAAGGATACAATCCTGCTCGTAGCATTGTCAGCTATGAAACGATGGATAGAGTAGCGGTTGACCTCATAGGCCCGTTACCTGTCACCGACAAAGGAAACATATATATTTTAGTCATGATTGATCTCTGTACTCGATACGTTATTACTCGTGCTATTCCAAACAAATCAAGCGTTACTGTCGCCCAAACTTTACTCAATATTTTTGGTGATTACGGCGTGGCCATAAATATCTTTCAATCGGATAATGGAAAAGAATGGTCTAATACGCTAATGAGTCTCCTTACAAAAACATTAAATATACAACATCGATTTTCCACTCCATATTATAGTCAATCCAATGGCAGTGTTGAGAATTCAAATCGAACAATCATGCAAACCTTACGAAAAATGTGTGGTAATGATCACCGAAATTGGGATGATCGTTTGGCACTTTGTCAATTAGCCATAAACATGAAAATAAAGAACCGTACTGCAAGTACTCCATTTAGCTTAATGTTTGCTCGACAAGTTAGCACTAAAAGATCCACTGAAAATCTCAATCTAAATGGACGAAAACCCCTCACTATTTCTGAACTCCAAAAGCGAGCTGAATATATGAATTCAATTGTATTCCCTGCAATCCAAACTAGAACTACTCGTTTAGTAGAAGAATACAATAAAAAATTTGATGAAAAACATTATATAATTGATATACCTTTTGACACACCTGTCATGGTAAGATTGAAGGAAGGTCGTGAAAATAAATTTGCTCCTTTGTATGCAGGACCTTATGTCGTTGCAAGAAAAACACAAGCGGGTAATTACGTACTGCGTGATGAAAATAATGAACTACTTCATAGAGAATATACGCCTTCTGAATTAAAAGTTGTTTCTTTAGATGAAACTGTAATTGAAGAAGAAACATTTGAAGTTGAGGATATTCGTGATCATCGTAAAAACAAAGATGGTATTACTGAATATTTGGTCAAATGGGCTGGTTATGGTGAACGCGAAAATAGTTATATAACTCCAGATTTCTTCTCCTCTCCTCTTCCTATTAAAAAATACTGGGAGAAAGTAAAACGAAATAATGCATTTGACATAGAAAGAAAACGAAAATTAGTAGAACAAAATAATACTTCTAAACCCCAAATACAAACTAAACACTCAATTAGCAACCCTAGTAAACGAAAACGTGGTAACAATGTATCACAAACATCCAAACTTAGCAATCGTCGCAAAGCTTAATAGTAAATTATTACACAAAAAAAAAAAAATCAATCCATTTCAATCTAATAAATACATATCCTATTTATCCTTTACCCTTACTATCTCTCTTTATATTACTCTAGTCAACACATCTGCCAATGTGTTTGGCCGGGGAGCATGATGTGAACTACTGGCAGTCTTTCACACATCAAATTGAATTAGTAATGAATAACATGAATCTGGTGTGAGAACCAAGATCATGAAATATAGAAACTTAACTATAATTTAAAATCACAAACAACAATTATAGATAATTGTATAACCTGAATTAGTAATTGCTGATCCCTTTTCCCATCAGCTTTAAAACCAAGAAGATCAAATTACTGCATTAGTAATTTGAATTAGACATTTAATATAAATACCACAACGATCCATCGAGTAGATGAATCGTTGCTTTACTTTATACCTTTAATAAACTTAGAAGAGTTATAATTGTATTTCCCATCGCTTTTTTATAATTACGTTTTTGTAGCATGCTCACTGGAAACTTAGTTATATTTTTAATGAAATAAATTTAGCTTTGCATTATTGTACCTAGCATAATTACATAAGATAGGGCAAAAATAACAAATTTCTCTTTATATTTCGATCAGGAATAAAGATTTTTTTATAAACCAAATTGCTGCTGATACTCTGCAAATAGAAATATTAAATACAAAAGAAAAAAATATGGTCAAATTACTCAATATTGCACAAATCGAGAAAAAAAACAAAATAACAGATAAGTAGAAGGATGGCAATTAAAAAAAGCAAACATAGAGGGGACGTTTGTCCTAGTTGCTAGACTTATGCGCTTTACAGCTAGTTCAAACGGAGAGGTTGTGGGTTCGAAACTCGTGTAAACGGATTTTCTTCGGAACTTGTGTTTGCCGGGCTAGAAGCTCAGCTAATCACCTCCTCGCCTTTTTTTTCGTTTTACCTTTCTACGCACAGCTTTCAAAAGACTACCAATTGTTTTCTTCTTTTCTCTACTCCAGTATTTTTAGTACTATTTCGGAAATCCGTTTTCTTTATGAATATCTTATTTCACAAGCACAAGAGAGACACATTCTGCACGCAATAATTTAATAATGTAAACTGTATTGTGGACCTACTACTGTCTGTATTTGTTGATTTTGGTTTCCATCCAGTAAGCAACAAATAAAGTATTACTAATTGTAACATAAAGGCATACATAATGGAATATCATTAGTCATTTTTCAGAAAAACTTGTTGAAAAGAGCTGAGTGAATAACATTATTGTTAATCATATTTGGATTTCTATCATCAGTTCCTGCTTCAGTCATTATCAGTTAGAAATTCGGTTGTCACCAACTTTAACTTAACCTTAAAAAAGGACTTCAGGATAATTATTACTGCATGAACAATATTATTTATTTAAGGCATATCACTCTTCACTCAAAAAATATTTTATATGTAAAAGCTTGAGAATAATTTCCAGAGGTATGTATAGGCGTCCGTCAGTTTATTATTTATCATCATGCATGTTGTATGCCACCAAGTACCACATGTATTGAAGTGCAAAGTCTTGATATCGGATACTATAAATAAGAAAATTCCAGCGTACTAAGTTTATCCAGCAGAAATTATTAACAAGAACGTTTAGACTTCAATTATGACACCATATTATTTCATCCCAGCGGTTCATTAATCGAATAGCCATCAAATCAATATGCAGGCATATTTAGCGCAACATTGAAACAAGGCAACTCATAAGCTCTGCAAGCATGGTTAAATCATTATTGATCCATTTCCATCCATAGATTACTATCAAAAAGATCTAATGGTTCAAACAGTGCCTTATTAAATTACATCTCAGGAGCTCAATATCAAATCAATCTACAGTAAAAGACCACCATACTTTCATATCTAAATAAACAATATCTTGTTTTTATTATACAGTTGAAGAAGTGATTCATTACTCATTCTCCTTTTATTTTATTCTTTTTTTAAGTATTATTTACCGAAGATGAAAATATACGACACAACACGTGGTTTTATTGAACAAAAATATCATGTTTGCGGATGGTTTCTTCAATTCACAGTGATCTGTGAGAGTAGAAATATAAATTTATATGCAGGATATATGCAAACCTACCATCATGTATAATTAGAGATTAATTGGATCAATATTCATAAGGATGGGTTTTTTTTTCTTTGTTTTCTGCAGCTGAAAATATTAGTTTATTATTTGTAAAACTTAAAACTCATTATCCAGGGCTTAATTTCTGTATTCACAAGATAGATCTAATTGATTGCTACTCTGTAGTTTTTGTTTCAGCCCAAAATATTAATTTTTCATCGAGATAATCAAAGTAATAGTCTATATCACAGCTTACAGCTTATGGTAACTGGGTTCCAAAGTTTATTTTAAAAAATTGACGAAAAATGATGAAAAAAACAAAATCGTTTAATTGCTCATGAACTGCAAAGTAAGTTAACCTAGCATAATAAATAGTTTTTGTACAGTTCTAAATTCTGCATCCATCTAAATAAGATTCAGACAAACATTTCACATTAAAGTTTGCGTAAAATGCAATTAAAATTTTGGAGGTTTTTTGAAGATATACATCTTTTTTTATAAATATATTTAAAATATTAGTAATTGAAATAATGCACAAAACAATTATCTATCGATCGAGCTATTGAAAAGTCTTTTAGCTGCATTTTTCGTAGAGAAAACGATGTTTTTGTCCAAATTTTTTCAGATTCAGAATTTGGGATGAGGGTATATAAGGGAAAAATGGAGGCTAGAAATGAAAGTATCTTTTTGTACACATTTTTGAGGATATCTCCACGAAAAATCAATATTTTGAAAAAAACTAAATTGGGTCCGAGAGAGCTTAACGCGCTTAATGACATGAATGTAAAAATGATGTTGCTCAATTCAACGAATACGTTGAAATCTACTACAAAAGTGCCAAAAAAATGAAAAAAAAATAAAATTGCTCAAAATTTTTTTATATTAAAATATGTTGTAGATCACATTAAAACAAGTAAGTTTTAATATTAAGAAGTGTCAGTATAGCTTAGTATTTCGTAGAGATATGAAGCCCCAAAGTTTTTATTTCTAGCATTGAAATACGCGTAAAAATCTGAAACATTATCACTGCAAAATTAATACCAACTGCAGAAAATAGGATATTTCCAGATACTCATTTTCAGATTAAAGTTGAATACTCAGGTACATTGGCATATAATTTTTTCTTGGTGTTATTTGGTGAAAAAAAAAGTTGAGTAGGGATGAAAAGCCTGTCCTCTATTTTTAGGAAAGAAGCAGCAAGTTCCACCTGTTTTCAAGTCATTTCCATTGAGCCAATTGCTCAAAGTACATGTATTACAGCATGTTCAATACGAATTGTTTTTATTAATTAATTCTGTACCAGATATATCGCATATAATTTATTTACACATGTGGCTTTAATTTATATAAAAACGATTTTAATTATCATGATATAAGGCAGCTGAAAACTAGAAAATTAAATTTTGTATAATTATATTCTGTATTTATATTAGCAAATGAGTTTATATATGAGAGAAATGCATCAATAGCAAATATCATATTTTCAATTTTTATGTAATTTCCATTCATAAACTTCAATTGTTTGATCTAAAAGACCTAGCACAAGTTCATCCTGACCATCTGCATTTATGTCGCCTAACGTAATTGCATGTGGCCAATCTGAAGTACGGATATGTGAAATTTGCTATGATTGAACAAGGTGAGTACATATTCAAAATTAACAGATAGAAACGTTACCTTTCCGTTTTGGTAAATCAATACTTCATTAGAATGACCTGTACAAATAATCATATCTGTTTCATTTTCATCGAGCGTTGAAGGACGGAATCTAATAATTCGATTTAAACAAAATCCGACCCTGAACCATTGAAAGATCTAGTTCCAAATTCCATTAGCTATATGCCATACATTTTTTGCTTTTTCACTTTACTTCAAAATCTATCATTATATATACATATCCATCTTTTCCAGCCATCAGGACTTGTTGAGAGTCTAACTTATATGATTCACTACTTTTTTTGTGGCTATTAACAACAAATCGCCTTAATTCGTTTGAGTTTAAGAAATTTCCTGCACAAAGCTGTATATTTGTTAAAAAATTGAATCCAACACCATATTTGTATTTTTTTTACTTACTGAATGAATTACACATGGTGATCTTATTGATTGTATTCTCTCTCCATTTTGTATAAAATGAATTAATGGCCAGCCATCACACACTAAAAGACATGCCATATTCATTCCAAATCTATCTTTCAAAACCGTTGAAAGTGTAGAACGAATTGATGGTGATTTACGCCCTCTCTATTGAAAATAAAATAAGAAGAAATGAGTGAAGGGGTTGATTTTCAATTCCTTTAAAAGGTTTTACCACACCCAACGTTGCTAATTTTGCTGATTCCTCTGAAATATTTATCTTCCATAAAGCATCATGTTGCTGAAAACTAGTCAAAGCACCATTTATATCGCCTGCAATAATTTCACATCCACCAGCTAAATCACTATGTATATTCAGATCTGTAATTGCAGATCCCAAGTCTCGTTTACTGAGGATCTGTTGCCGAGAAAATAATGTAACGATTCCATCACAATCACCTACAGCAAGATCAAGTGCACCAAATCCAGTTAAATCGTGTAATAAAATGGATTGGATAGATCCTCCTTTTGTTTCCAAAAGACCTTCTACAGGCTTTATATTCATGATGTTTAGTGTGTGTATCTTTTTTGTTTTGTATTCAGGCGAAGCATACCTTTGTTTGGTTTAATATGAGAACGCGTCCAGCAGTTGTACCGATTAGAATATCATTTTCTTCGCTTAATTCTTCTAGAAATGGCTTTCCAACAGCTAGACAATTGATGGAATCAGATAGCTTATTCGACCATAGCTTTTGAAATTCCAATGTAAACTTATTTTCCAGTGAGTCCATATATGTTGTATATGAAGCACCAAGACCAAAAGCCAACAATCGTGACACATTTCAAGCTTTTTTTGATGAATTTTGCATTGAACTGCCGATGTGGTATTTGCATACCAATTTTGATAAACGTTTATTTCACTACTTTTCGATCAATTTTTCATGGATAAAAAATGTGAGAGCACAATAAGCTATAGAAATATGTTTTTAAATTACTTTATTAATGTATTGTATACACCAATCTGTTGCTAAAACCCTTTAAATCAAAGTTATGAAATGTTTGCAGCAGCTCGAATTATTTAAATTCCGAACGCTTGCCAGAGCTCAACTTTGATCGATTTTCCAAAAATTAACACAGTTTTGTTTATTTCTCAAGAAATTATATACAAACTACCCATGCATTACTAATTAAAATTTTTGAAGCTTTTGATTGTGCATCTAATGGTATAACTTACATAAATTCTTTACACTTCAAATTTATAGAAAACCGCAAAATTAAAAATAGTGGTTTTTCTGTAAAAGAGCAAAGTTTTGTATATTATCTAATCAAACAAATGATTTGATGCAAAAATACAAAAAATTTTGGTCATTTTTGACTTAGAAAAGCCTTATTGAAAAATCTCATTTTGGACGTTTAAAAACCAAATGAGAGATTTAAAACGTTTTATCCTTGTATTTGTAAGGATTGCGATGTGAATTTTGAATAGATTTTCATCATCTCTAGATCTGCGAGAAAAAAATACAGTAAAAATATACATGATCTGACGATAAGATTTGAGCAAATCAGGGCTTCTGAAGATGCCTTAAAGCGCTTGAAAAAACTCTTTACAATATGTTTCTTTCTAAGCAAATCTAGCAATTGTCCCCAATTTACATCAATATTATTGCATTGAGTATATATGAATATACAATTAGTGAATAGTAACAACTATCAGATATCAATTAAATTCGTACCAGATCATAATCATGCAAATTCAGGTACCAAACCTGGTGACAAGCTTTCGCATCAACAATGTAAAATATAGGGTGGCTTAAACATTGACACAAATGTAGAGTATTCTAGACATCTCTTGCCTTTTTTTTTTTCTTTATACAACTTTTTATTAAACTTTAAATCAAGATGGTCAGGTACAGACAAGAGCAATATTACAAATGTTTGTCTATTATATTAATGTTACCCTAGTTTCCAATGTGATGGTTGTGGCGATGTCGTCAAGAAGCCCAAATTGAACCAACATGGCAACCGTTGTTATGCAACTTTTACCTGTATTGATTGCTCTACCACTTTCCAAGGTACATCTTATCAATCACATAACTCTTGCATGACTGAAGCAGAGAAATTCCAAAAGCATATTTACCAAACCAAGGTTAGATCATTATCGATTTTTAAGGTTCAGGAACAAGCAAATTAATGTATTTTTTTTTTGTAGAATGCTCCCGCTGCACCTGTCAAAAGTAAGCCTGAACCCAAGAAGGCTGCTGCACCTGTTTCTAAGCCTATTTCTATTGTCGATCAATTAAAAGAAAAGAAAAGAAAGAGTGAAACCAAGGAAGAAGAGGAAAAACCAAAGTCTAAAAAGTCAAAGAGCAGCAGCAGTTTGTCTGAATGGAGTTCTGATGAGCTTGATAAAGATGAATCAAAGAATTTACAAAATGCATTAAAACATGCATTGAAGGGAGAAGTAAGTGATTTTATAATCTGGTCAACATTAGGAGTTTATTAAAAATTATTCCAAATAGAAATCAATGACATTGAAGGATGTTCGCAAAAAAACAATTGAATTGATCGAAAAGCACCCCAAATTCAAGAAATCAGGAAAATCCGATCTCAAAAAGAGTTTCGATAAAAAGTTTAGTTTAACATTAGAAAACAACAGCATTACCTTTGCATAAAATAAAAATTTGGATCTCGGGAATATTTGTCTTGTTTGTTAAAATGTTAATTTGCCACTGGATGATTTTGATAATTCACCTATCGTCATTTGGACCGACTATAAAAGAGCTGTTGTTTATTTTTTGGTTCATATGTTAGATGAAGATCATTATGAAATCAACCATTTGATTTATTGTTGCCCTGTTATTAATAGTAGTAACTGAGCAAAATGATCTTGGTAGTGCAACTCATATGATCAAAGCGAGATTTGCAATGAATATTACAGTAGGCAGTACACAAAAGTGAAATTATTCATATAAAAGTATGAAATCTTAATTCCTGTACTATACAATATAGCGCACAATTTTTCACTTTCCAATCATAATAGTTATGCATTATCTCAAAATGAGCTGACGAAATGCTATTTATCAAAATCAGTAACAATATCTCAAGTGTTTCTTGATTCATTTACAATCGATAATAACTTTACATCCATCACAGGAGTTTTCCTAGATGAGAACTTTATTGATTATCTGTATCATCAGGAAAGCGTAGAATACGTAGAAACTAATCAAATTTTTAAAGCACAAACACTGCGTCCTTTGCAAGACTATCAATTCATTAATAATACAAAATTGAATTACGATAATCAATTACAAAAGCAATCAAGGAATAAAAAAACGAGGCGCTTTCAAAATTGCAACCGTACCTAATTGAGGACAGCCTCAAATTATGCAACATGAGCGAGTTGAATTAAATCAATATGCATACGATGAATCTGCTGGAGAGGGGTATACATGTGTGTGTATTAGACACAGGTGTCAATGTAACACATGCAGATTTCAAAGATAGAGCTATTGTGTATGTAAATTTTGAGACAACGGAGAATGAGCACGACTTTGGTGGTTATGGTAATATATCCATTTTCAATCGAAAACAATACGTTAATATGGAAAGATCTACAGACACTCATGATGCAAGTAAAATCGCAGGAAAACTCTATGATGTAGCTAAAAAGATTCAAATTCACTCGGTGAAAATACTTGATAAAACAGTAGATGGTACTGCAAGCAGTTTAGTCAAAGGCATTTCTCGTGCTATTCAAGTTGCTAAGCCAGGAAAGAGTGTTATTAATATGTCATTGAGTGGCCCTGGACCAAGGTTAATTGATGATACCATAAGCAAAGCTGTGATTGAACATAATATTCCCGTTTTTGTATCTGCTGGAAATACGGCTACAGATGCATGTTATTTTTCTTCTGCTTCTAATAATAATGTATTTTATGTGGGGGGCTTCTGACGTAGGTGATGAGATATCTTCTTATTCAAATAATGGCGAATGCGTTAGATTGTATGCACCTGGATCTGATATAGAAAGTGCATGGATCGGAGAATCTAATGATCGATCCAAAATCTTGGATGGAGCAAGGTAGATGGATATAATAACATAGTTTTGCATTATATATCTGATTATATGATATAATAGCATGTCAAACCCTCATGTAACTGGCATTGCAACTGTTTTTTTATTAAAAAAAATCATACACTAATCTTCAGGATCTGTTAAAGATCTTGTCCAATCTGCAACTAGCAATGTCTTGTCGTTCGAATGGTCAAACTCTGTTGCGTCCAACAATGATATATTGGCTTTTATGGGACGCTAATTCTCGGCAAAAGCCCCATTAAGGATATTTTTTTCATGTATAAAATAAGCAAATATTTAAATAAATGCCCATGTAATTGACTGGATAAATGAATTTCCTACAAAATTATCTTGATTGCTTTTTTAATGTTGATAATTTCTATATGAATTCTGTGTATATGATACAGCTTAATTTCTCAATTGTACTCTTTATTTAATTAATTTCTTGCGATATCGCTTTTTTTTTCTACAAATTCAATTATAAACGAGGGAAATCTCCATGATCGAAAAGCAATTTGTTTGTTTTTTCCCATATTTTTTTTTCCTTCGTTTCACCTACAGTTTAGTTTGCTGAAGGAAGGATTACAATTACGATGTCTTTTTTTTTCCTTTTGCATCTTTATTTTTTCTAGATAGCAAAGAGAAGAAATATCGAGAGATAAAATAAGAAACATATATCTATAAATTATGCCAAATATTGATTTGGCTTTCAAGCCTGTCAGTGATCAAGCAGGACGAATGGTAGAAAGTTCATGGAAACGAATTTTAGCAATTGCACAAAATCATGTACAAGAATTTGAACAAGAAGATGACAGTAATACGTCTCATAGGAGCTCAAATGATACCAGAAGATCGAGGTCTACTGGAAATTCAAGCGAAGTAAATCATCAAATACATTCTTCAGATCAAAGTCAGACAGAATTTTATGATAGAGAAAGACATATGGTGCATGCATTAGATACCTTATTTACATTAGCATATGAAGGTAAATATTATTCAATTAAAAATACAAGTTTTATTCAAATATACGGTCTTTAGGACCAGGCTACCTCGCTTTTATCGGCACAATTACAAGTAATTTAGATCCTGATAGCCCCGTTGCAATGGCATTTCTAAGCCATATCATCGACCGAGCAGCATTACCATCAAGAGATACCATGTCTTCAGTTTCACCAGTCATTATCTCCAAATTAAACAAAAAACCTGGCCGAATTCAACGCATGATTTCACTTATATCGGGACGTTATAAAATCGAAAGATCAGCTAGTAAAAGAGAAGCACTTCGAAATCAAATATTTCACAACACAACCAACCCACCAACAACATCTACATTTATGTCTACAGTTCAAAACTCCGAGCAAACCAAATTACGACTTAATGCAGCTATTCTTTGGTCTTTATTAGCCGAGAAATTTGCGGGAGAAATGTGCCTATCCCTTTGGCATCAAGATGTAGGCGACATGTTGATGAAGTCAATATCGGATCCGCAAGAAGATTTAATGGTTCGCATATTTTCATTACTGGCTCTTGAAAAATTTGCATTGACAGGAACTGTAAAGGCTATCATTATTGCTCATGATTTTAATATTAGACATGTCTTGTTGTCGGTTGTAAAAGAATGTGAAATTGCAAATGAACGTATTTATGCTCTTGCAATGGCAGAAGATGAAACAAAATTAATATCCTCACAACAACCTTTGACTTCATTGACTTCATCTTTTTTAACGAGTATGTCTTCAAATAGTGTATTAAATACTAAAGCAGCAGGAGATCAAGTGCCGGCATTTTCTAATCTGAATAGCTTTGATTCAAGATTTATTCCTCCAAAAGGTCCATTGCGTGAAGAATGGGCAAAATATGTTCAATTAAGTTTATGTGCAAGGTGGGCGTTAGATCATGTTTTTATAGATGGTAAAAAAGTAAGTTATATAACAAAAGGTTAGTATTATTTTTATGTAAAAGCTAACCCCTCTTTCTAGATTACATGTCCTTGGGATTTATCTCATTTAAAAGTGATAATGAATCCTTTTGATTCTACACCACATTTAAAAATTGGAGGCAACGGATTAGAGGTAAAATATATAGTAAATTAAAGTTAGTAATACGCATTTTAACATTTGATTTAGCTTCGTAACGATAGACCCCATTTTGAATCAGTTAGAGCAACTGCATGTGTAAAAAGAGAGAAATGGTATTACGAGACACTTTTGCTAAGTAATGGCATAATGCAAATTGGTTGGGCCACAAGTAGATGCAGATTTTCTCCAGAAGAAGGCTATGGTGTAGGCGATGATTGTGTAAGTTAAAAGTTAAATGGAGTAACTATAAATAATTAATGAAAAATATACAGAATGGATTTGCATTTGATACCTATCGAACAGCTGTATGGGCGGATGGTTCAGCTGTGTATCCCCAAAGTAAAGTTAAAATTAGATGTCAAGCTGGTGATGTGATAGGAAGTTTTCTTGATCTAGATAACGGATTTTGTTCATATTATATCAATGGATGTGATTTGGGCCTTACAGTAGAATTTGAACACCCAAATAGAAAAAAGCATCATATACATCATTCACATCAACAACATCGTAAAAGTTCAGAAACATCATCTAGATCATCCAATTTAAGCGAATCCACTGCAACAACATCCACACTTCATAGTATAAGCAACTCTTCACCTAAAACCACCATATCTTCATCCTCACCGACCACTTCAACATCTTCTCCACGCTTAATAGAATCAACATCAAAAATCAATAATAATAAAAAACCCGCGAAAGGATTAGGTCTTTATCCAGCCATTAGCTTAACAACACATCAACAAGCATTAGTGAATTTTGGAGAAAAAGCCTGGATGTATCCACCACCTACAACAGCCAAATTCAAAGGCATTAATGAAGCAGGCGCATTAGACGGTAATTTTGAGAAACGAGTAATGCGTTGGGTCAAGAAAAGAGGCGTTACATCGCATGGTAAATCATATCAACCCATGAATAAACCACCTCTTCGCCCTAGAGTGGGTGCAGATGAAGTTTTACAACAAGAAGATTCTCCAGATACAGATAGTACTACTGAATTAGAGGAAGAAGAAGAGGAGGAAGATTATGACTGGGATGGACCTTTGTGTACTATTTGCTTTTCTGAACCCAAAAACACAATACTAATGCCTTGTAAACATGATGGTATTGGAGGTCGTTGTGCCAAAGTATTGACATTATGGTAAAAACAAAAATTGAACATTTTTTGGTTTTTGTATGTTTTTTTTTAACTCGTTTCTTTTCTTTATAATATATATATAGTCCTTTATGCCGTACAGAAATTCATGATAGAATACCAACTACTACTATTAATGCTACAACATTAACTACAACTAATAATATTGTTGAAGAGCAAGTAGTACCTACAATTTAAATTATATTTTACAATAAACTTGTTTTACTGTTGCATGTACAATCTAATTTGTTATTTCTATAGAAATTATTTATGCTTCTTGACTCCAATGCTACTTTATACATGCATTACATTGCTTCATTTTTCCATTCATAGACAAGTTCTATTCAATTCTTTCCATACAAGTCGTTTAACATGCACAAAACATTATGATTTAGGTGTAATTGGTCTATTTCAGTAAAATAAATGTTGAATTTTACAGGTTTGAGGCCATCTACAGCGCTCAAAAGCATACCAAAAGAATGCTATGGATTATTAGATTCGTTCTGAACCGTTAATGCATTTTTTCCTACAACTTTTTTTCAACTCGATTTTTGCCTTACCAACACTCATTCAAAATCTCATTTTTGACAAATTCCATTTTTTCAGTCGAAAAGTGCGACTTTCTACTAAGGTATATATTAATAAAATCGATGTGGAATTTTTTTATCTTTGTCATGGTAACGTTTATTTTGAGTTTACAAGCCGAAAATTTTGATATTTCTTAAAAAAACTGAAATTGCACATTAATGTAGATTCTGAAACATTTAATAAATAAAACGCAAAAATAAAAATTTTCATCATGTAAAGCTACTTTGTTTACATATTTGACCTAAGTACACTTTTGGTTGGTAATTTGTTGGTTCGGTAATGGAAACTCTTTAAAGGCGTAATTTTTTGAAGAAAATGTCAAACTGCTTCTAAATCTTCCTGAAGGATTTTCAATTTCAAACCCCGGAATAACTGCTGAAAACTGTATTGCTATAACTCTTTCTTATGGATTTACGAGTACAAAAGCATGAAAATACATAGTATATTAATGAAAAATAAGCGCCAAATCTGGACGATGAAGAAAAGCTACTCTTGGCAGTTTTTTTGTAAAAATAATATCGGTGTTTAATGCCAATTTTATTGAAATTAGAGGGAAATTGTCTTCAACAGTGTGAATAATGCGGATAGAATTCTTCTACTTCCAATACAAACAATATATCAATTAAATATACATTATAAATTATCGTAGCATTAATGAAAATACATTATGCATCTATTAATGTTCTGTACAATAAGATAATCAATTTTGAAAGCCTTTCTTTTTAAACCTCCGTGCATTTCACAGGGTTTGTTCATTGTGGGCGCCAGCATTTATCTCTTTTTTTTTTTTTTTTTTTCTTTCCCACAGTTACAAACATGTTATTAAAGCATACCGTTTATATTATCACGGGAGCCAATCGAGGCTTTGGTAAAGCAATTGCAGAGACCATTGCTTCCAAAGTAAATCAAGAAAAGACCAGTTTCATTTTAGTGGGTCGAGATCAATCACAACTCGAGAATGTTAAATTTGATGAAACCAAGTCTATTTCTTGTCATTATATCGCCAATGCAAATTTTAAAGGAGCTAAACAAGCAGAAGAATCAGTGATTGATAAAATCAGTAATTTGATCAAGGTAAGTTATATAGCTTTGTTCTGTTTCTGTTTAGTAACCCAAAACCAAAAGGCATGGCAAGATGATGATATAGCACCAATTACAGATGCCGTCCTTATCAATAATGCAGGATCAACAGGTGATTTAAGTAAGAAAGTAGGGGATTACAATACCAATGAAATTCAAGATTATGTTGATTTGAATGTTACGTCTTATATATCCATGGTGTAAGTAGTATATCCGAGGCAATTATGATGTTTTACATCTAATCTCTCTTGAACAGAACTGGTTTTATTAAATTATTCAATAATGGCTTAATCAATACATCTATTGTCAATATCTCATCGTTACTTGCTGTTGAAGCATTCCCTAATTGGGCATTGTATGCAACCGGTAAATCTGCTCGAGATATGCTTTTAAAGGTAGTTGCAAAAGAAGAACCTTCAATTCGCACATTATCTTATGCACCTGGTCCTTTGAATAATGAAATGCAACAACATGTCCGTGAAACACTTGGAGATCAAGAACAAAAGCAACTTTACACAAAAATGGCCAATGAGGTAATTTAATAAGAATCAAGATTGAATATTTTATTAATATATATATAAATAAAAATAGGGTAATTTGGTTAATATGAAAGATTCTGCTATGAAATTATATCAATTGCTGGCAGAAAATAAGTTTACAAGTGGTAGTCATATCGATTTCTACGACTAAATAAAACATCAAGTTTGTTGATATACAGTTTTTGGTCCAAAACCAAACATTCTACTAAACGATGCACGGAAAGAATATTGGTTGTGAGCATGTTTTCTTTTATATCCATCTAAAAATGTAATTTGAGGTTTATTAAAAGATCCTCGTCGTTTTTCTCGAATGAATTGAATGGCGTCTAATGGAGCCATACCTAATTCAATTAATGCAATTGCAACTAATACCGGTGCTCTACCTAATCCGGCAACACAATGTACAGCAATTGTTGTGTTTGAGGCATTTTGAATAAGGTGAAGCCAATCATGAATGACATTATCAGGTGGCTATGAATGTTTCGTGAGTGATTTATTTTAGAAACAATTACAAATACTTACTATACCACCATCTTTAAATGGTAAATCAATAACTGAGATACCTCTGGATATTAATTTCTGTGAATTATAAGTTGGTTGACAGCATCGAACCACCTTTGAGACATTATAATTGATAAATTCATCTAAATACAACGATAATGTTGATTCAGTAGGGCAATCCAATATCAAAAATTGAATATTAGATGCTGTTGGTACATTAATTAACGATAGCATATGTCCCAAAGGAGTATTGGTATGCTTTGGAGGGTGATGATAGTAATGATGGTGTTGTTTCTTGATCGTAGTGTCCATAGTCATTTACAAGGAATAATGTCATGCCAATAAATATTCATTTATATATTCAAAATAATAAGTTTGTTAAGAAAAAAAAGAATATATTTAATAGTTTCTTTTATACAACATTATTCACCCGAAACTTTAGCTCCATATAAAATTATAAATATTTATTAAAACTCATGATATGATGATGATGATGATGAATGGGATAAGGATCAATTAGATTACCACAAGAATTTTGATGGTATGATCATTGTACTTATATCTTCATCAAGTGGTGTTTGTAGTTTTAATTCAACGTCATTATTTACTCTTGTAGCAATATAACTTTCATCATATCTATATTCATTAATAAGAGATGCGGCATGCATTAATGCTTGTTCCCATTCTTGAGATCGTTCATGTTCATCTGGTAAAATATACATGCGGTATTCAAAGTCAGGGTTCATGTTGTTTTCCATTGATAAACTCTCATGAGAGAATTGTAATGCTAAACCGAGCGATCCAACATCAACTAATCTCTCATCATCATCTGTAGGTGGATGAAATACATCTAATAATGCTTTTATGGATATTTTATATAAAGCTTTTCTTCTCTATAAACGTAGGTCAAAATGTTCCAAAGAGATGTTTAGATTATCCGATGATTTAAACCCTAACATTTAGATTGATTTACCTCTTTGTATTCGAAATCATATAATTCAATGTGGCCAGGATACAATATAGCCCAGTAACGTGCCCATCTCTATTAATAATAAAAGTTAGCATGTCATTGAAATTTCACTCTCTCTAAAAAAAAAAAGGAAGCTTACTGGAATTAATTTCCCTCTGGTATAAACAGTAATAAATCCCTCATAAATGAGCTTATTATCAAGCAAGGTCATTACTCTTGAACTGACAAATGTACCATAAACAACAAGCACTTGATATTGATTATTACTTTCTGCATCTTGTATAGTAATTCTTTTCAATTTCTTCTCGCAAGGCCGCATTGGAATCTTGAATACTTGACTACCTAAACAAACTTCAGGCTGACGAAAACGGGAATTTAATGCACCCAATGTAGTTTTTGGTTGAGCATAGATGGATAAAGTAGTTGAACATGTTTTTTCTACATCTCTAACAAAAATCATATCAGTTAATTTTTTCTTATTTTATGAAAGATTATACTTGCAATATATAGGTCTCATCTAAATTGGCTTGAGATCCGTTTTTACCACATTTTTGACTCACAGCAAAGGAACCTTCGAATAACTGATCATTCAATTCCATTGAAGATCTTAATAAACAAGCTATTTACAAAAAAAAAAAAAAAAAAAAAATAGAGGAGGTCATTAACGAGTGGTTATCATCACACAAAACAAACTTACGTTTAGATGAATTTTGGTTAATCACTTGCAAAACTATATATATAAAAAAAAAGCCGCAGTAATTAGGATCAATCATGCCGAATCTTAATTCTGTTTTTTTTTACCTCGAATATAAAATGTAGCTTTAGGTTTCATCAAGTTTGATTGATGATGATAGTGATGACCCAATAATGAGCTATTAAAATCTTGTAAATAACTCGAGTTTTATTTCTACAAAAAACAAAAAAAAAACAAACTTACGAATTCTTATGATGTGGTTTTCTTAATACAATGGATCTAGGATAATCCAATAAATGGTGTCTCAATTCTTTATTATTACTAGTTTCTTGTGTCATCCAATCCAATTTTTCTTTTGGTAATTGATCTAATGTTTCAAAAGGGCCATTGTAATGAACATAGGGTTCACTCTGTTCTTGTTGATGTTGTTTAATATGCTGGGATAGATGGACAACAGAACTCACCTTCTTCTTTCTCTCTTTGGAAGAAGTCGGTACAATTTTTCTTGACGAATGATTGAAATGATTTGATAGTTTAATGTGAGATTGATGCATTAAGCTTCTAAACGAAATAGTAGATTCTCGAAATCCTTGTTGTTCTTGTTGTCCTTGGTCTTGTAATAGAGGATTGCGTACAGTTTTAAATGTAGACATGATGTATTTATTATTATGAAGAAGAAGGGATTTCTCAATTGTAGATTTTTTTTATAGTTGTATATAACTTTCGGAAACTTTTTTTATATAGGATATTTTTTCGGTTGTAGTAAATTAAGATCAGTAAGTTTACTATATTCACAAGTACGTAATATGTCGATATACGTTTGGTTCATCATTTAAAGATAAATTATGCATACTTGAATTTCGTGTGTGATATTTGAAATCCCTATGTCAACCCTTCTTTTAAGATACACTCAAATGTTTTCAAATGAAACACAAAAACAAACATCATAAAAAGAAAGAGCATTATCTGGTGCCCACTTTATGTTGCTATACATTTCAAAGACTTACGGTATGTCGTCCAAATATCGTAAAAACTCTTTAATTGGCGGAACATTATGTTTTTTTTATTGCTTGTTTTTATACTCTTTAAACCAAGCAGGCTCTAATTCCTCCAATTTAATCAATTCATCACTGACTCGACTTTCAATTTCTTTACGAATCTCACTGACAGTTTTAACTTGAAGTCTAGGATTCTTGCTTGCAGATTCATTTGTGCCAGGTACTGGGCCTAATCCAATAGTTTTTTGATTTTCATCCATTCCCTCAATGCGAGATAACATGTTTCTCTCGGCCCAAACTTTGAATAGCTGCTTCAAATAATCCTTGTTTTGATTCTCGTAGTTTGGATAAGCTTGAATTCTTTCATCTTTCCAATCAACTGTATTTGTTTGAAATTCTCCAACAACCTGAGTCAAATAACGTTGCACTAATTGTCTGAGTGGAGGTTGGTTACCAAACCCCATTTGCCATTCTGGTTCTGTAACATCTAATTTAACCCAAGGGCCGTTATTGATCCATTGTTCAGCTCCTGATTTCTTTGAATCCCATTGATATAAAGGAGGATCGTTACTATGTGCTCCAATCACTACTGTTTTTGGTGGTTCCTCAGTTTCTTTTTTATCGGTGAATTGAGCAATGTAAACTGGCCAATAAATAGGATATGCAGCATTAAATAATACTTGAGCATTATTCATAGTATACATGCCATGCTTATGAGTCAATGAATTCACTGTCAAATTCTCCAATGCTTGAGGAGCGCGTTCTGTGATGTCTTTGAGAGGGTCGACTGTAAATGGAATGACTTCTACATCATTATCTTGATATAAATCAGATGTAAATGGAACTAATTTCTCCATGCGTGTTGCAGCAGATTGCCCGAAACTTAAATAAGAAACAGGATCCCATGTATGACCAGGCCAATAACAATCAAAACCAATACCCAACATTTGACGTGGTGGCCCCATTGCTTTAGTTAGTGCTTCATGTGATTCTTTCTCGGCTGAATTGGTGCTTGATGGTTTAACGTCTGCTGAAATGGCCATATCGTAATACCAAAATGGAATATATGCTTTGCGTACTTGCATAGATGACACTGATTCTTTGACATCTGGCATTTTTTGTGTGAAAATCTATTTACTGTTTAAACCATTGTTTGCTTTTGAATTCAAGATAAAACTTACACTTTTAATGATCTTAAAAATACTGAAAAATGCGTGTTGATTTACATATGATGCTATATTGACAATCTGGTGTACTTTTTCTTCTGGAAGTTTGAATGGTAGAGCATATATTTTGTTGGAATGGTCAATAGCAGAATTATTATTATATCTTGTTGTTTGATATAAAACTCTTTTATTAATCAAGATGTTATTTTTCGTGCAAATTCTCAACATATTACAGTAAGAGCAACGCGAAAGAGTGGAGGTGGAGGGGGGGGGGTTTAGATAAAAGGGCAGATGACAAAAATTTAATTCTCCAAAGGTAAATTTAATGTTCGACCTTTCAATCTGTGATAAATGCGCTTTTTTCTGTTTGGATGCATTTGCCATAAAATGTCAGATATGATGTATCTAGCCTAAAACTTACATTATTATAGATGGCAAGATCCGTTTGTGGTCCTTTGAGCAAATTTCTCCCGGTGTCTGCATTATGAAATTTGAGACACACAACTATAATTCCAACACAGTTTAAAGATGCAAAAGTGAAAGGTTGTGTTTTAAAAACTAAAACGCATATTTTCGTTGCGTTCTGTATTAGAGAAAAGGGTATTTTTTATTTATAACATTTGTTTACTTTGCAGTGGTGTTTGTGGAGGATGCTGTCTCCAGGAAATTACTAGGAACAAGCCCTGTACGAACAATCTTTCGATTCTTACTATTTAATAAACTAGCTTCCCACCATCCTTGCTCTTCATCTTCATTTTTACTTATAATACCAAGTAAATCTCCTTCATTAAAACCAATTTCTCCTTCATCAGCTGCTTCATAATCATATAATGCAAATGCTAAAAACTAGTTAGTAACTTTGTTGTATTACAAAAAGATAAAACGTACCAAAATCAATGAAATAACCTTCATTTTCATTCATTTTCATTGATGTCTTGCTTCCAACACTATAATAATCTTGAATGAATTTATCATTATTATAGGCTTGTTGGCCAATGCTTCGAACAGATCCACTACCAGAGGAGGAAGAAGAAGATACAGAACCATGATAACTACCAGTTTGCTTATCTTTAAGCATACGATCATGCAGCATTTGAACAGAAGGAGGAATAGATTTAGATGTGTTACTCTCAATACTGCCGCCTTTAGAGCTAATAGTGCCTATTTCTTTGGAAGAAAGAGAATTAAATGGATCATAGAGGTCCATATAGCCGCTTGAGTTGCTGCTATGAATTGATCCGGTTTGGCTATATTGAGGTCTTGAGGGTTCTACAGAGCTCATACGACGAGAAGATTGATACTGAGGTTGTTGGAAATACTGAGAAGGAATGCTTCTTCTTCTTTGTTGCTGTTGTTGGAGTAAACTAGGAGAGGAAATAGATGCGGTAGGTTTGATGTCTGGACGACGATTGTAACGCATACTTTCTTCATCATTACGTACAATACGCTTAGAATCTAGCTCACGTAGCATATCATCTAATTCAAATGCTGCAGATTCAGATGTACCCTCATAGTCTTCTTCATCTTCATCTTCTTCATCTTGTGCTTGTTCTTGTGTATCTTGGGTACTGGAATTTTTAGCGTACATTGACATCGTATTGGTATTATTACTCATTTTGTGGAGTACATTGGTTGGGTCAGCAATACGAGTAGAATCATTAGATGTGAGTGCAGGTTTGTTAGCCTTTAAAATATCAATAGCAGACTCATTATCTTCAATGAACGAAACACGTCTTTGAGGATTGAATGGTTGCTTGGTTAATAATGAAGAAGGGGATGGTTGTCGATCTTTTGTGATCTCTTGATAAGCAGACTTAAGACGATTTACTTTCTTATCTTGGTTATCTTGGGTAAGCTTCACTTCTTTTTGCAAAGCAAGTGGTACCTCTTTAGTTTCTTTTGCAACAGCTACATCAGGTTGGGTATTTTCAATGGGTTCCTGGACATTTTCTTGCAAGGCGACATTTTCTTTCATCCTGGAAGAATGTTCATTTTGATGTTTAGCTTCAATAACCTCTATTTCCTCTTCTTCTTCTTCCTCTTCTTCTTCCTCTTCCTCTTCCTTTTCTTCTTCTCCTTCTGATTCAGTTTCAGTTTCTGTAACATATACATACTCTTCATCATCATCATCTTCATCAGATGGATAAACTTCCATCACACCCATCATGAGGACAGGCTCTGTTGAAGGTAATTCAGTAGCAGCAGCAGGAGATGGTTTATCGACTTGCTTCAAATTAGCAATTTTGTAATTATCATCCGTTGTTGTGGATGCAGCAGCTTTCATTAATAAAGAAGCCTTACTTATGCTACTAGTTCCTTCTGAAGCCATACTAGATACAGATGATCTTCTTCTTCTATGTTGAAGATGAACACGGACTCGATCTTCTGATTCACTATGATCCTCAGCATCAATGTTATCACGAAGTACATTATGTGTATGCTTTAGGTCGCCTCTATCTTGATTTGCTTCATGATATGCATGCAATTTGATGTATTCCATAGGTGCTATATGCCCTCATGTTTGTTAGATTTTAATAATTAAATAGCTTATATATAAAAAAAAACTTACATGGAATAGTGTTGCTGGATTTGTTTGTATTGACAAATTCAACCAGATCTTGTACAACATTTACCTTTGTTGCCTCTGCATTAACTCGCTCACATGCTTGCACTTCATTCTCAAGACATCCGATCATTAAATTAGCGCAGTTTGACAAGTTTGATTTGAAAAACTCCAGTCTTTCGAGCTCCAATTGTTCAAAAGTCTCGCATGTCTTTTTCCACTCAATGTTCCATTCCTGAACAATTTTATCCAAACCTGCTAATGCTTCATCGTATACTTTTTTTAGTTTGTCAATGGTTATTTCGGCCATTTTAAAAGTAGCGCGCTTGTCATTTTCACTAGTTTGTTGTTGAACAAGTAGATTTGCTTTTTCAATCTCGAGATTGTGTCGTTTATGAGCCTGAAATCAGAAAAACATTAGTCTATGTATAGTATTTACAAATACAATCGACGTCAATACTTTACCCTTCGTACAAAATGGACTTGGATTTGTCTGTTGTTGTATAATTTTTGGATAGATGTTTGTGCCTGAATATGTAGCAATTAGCACATGTCCTTATGTGAATGACAGATTTAATGATAATTACCTCTTTTCTCAGTATTCTCTGTTTATTCAATAAAGCCGTTAAAGGCGTAGCCACGTTTCCACGCAATAATTTGGATAAATGCAGATGAGATTCAGCAACTGATAAAAACTCTTGTTGCATAGTATCCATTGCTAATTTACTAGACCCATTCTCGACACTAGACGTCTTTTGTTTCTGTGCGATTTGCAGCAAAGTTTTACCATATTCTTCTTCTAATAAAATTCTTGCTTCATATGCATGTTTATATCTTTCGCAGGTTTGTTTTGCACCTCGCATTCTTTCAATTAATGTAGTTATACCGTTTTTTTCTGAGCTTTCCTGTTTATGATTTTAGGTTTTTTTATTTGTAAACAGTGCACAGTTTTATTGTGATCTTACCCAGAAATTATCTTCAAAATTAGGCATTGCTGCTGCTGTTGTCATGTCAGTTATCATGTTTAAATTAGTTATTAAATATTAAAATATATTAAAAAAGAAAAAAAAAAGAAATATAATTATTCTTAGAACACAAAAAAAAACTTGTTTACATACATTTTGCTTCTTTTTGACAATTGTTTACATAGCATTCTATATTGGGAAAAAGCAAAATAAACACAAAACTCTTTTTTTGCTTAATGCGGATGATAAATTATGTTGTTACTATATTTCCACGAAAAACCATGCGGATCAGATCTTATTAAACACTGAATATAAATTATACGATTGCAATAATAGTATGGCTGCAAAATATCACAACCATACATCTTTTTTACTTGGAAAAACTCATCAAACGCCATATGCTTACATATATATAAAATACAACGAGATAAAAGGCTGAGCAGATATGTTGTCATCGCATACTCCGAATCAGATTATCCCCTTTCTTGCTGACAACATCTAAGCTATAATAGATTTTAGATTTCTGGAAAAACAAACTGTTATACTATATACTGTTGTTGTACCGAAAAAATTGATTAAAACCGTAAGATTAAATGAGGTCATTTAGATAGTTTATGTCTGTTCCTGATTACTCCGCCTCCAATAATCACTCGCGATGATCTTTTTAGATTTGTATGATTAAACTGACACCTATAGACGACTCACATATAGAAAGTTTGGTATAGAAAGTACAACAGAGTGTTGTAAATAAAGGTAAACCTTTTAAAAAAACGCGTGGATCAAAACTATTTATCAAATCACTGACTCTGCTAAATCAATATTACATTACTCTACATTTATGCATACCTTGTACACTGCAAAAGATATAAAATTTAGTTCGTTATGATATCAGTTCCTGATATTGCTTTATGTCTCATGAAAATCTCAAATCAGGTAAAATTTACTTCTTTTTCCTTAAAAACTGGGTCTCACTTTTCATCCCTGATCTACTTTTTGTTTTCACTAAATAACACCAAGAAAAAATTATATGCCAATGTACCTGAGATGTTCAGCTTTAATCCAAAAATGAGTATCCGGAAATATCCTATTTTTTGCAGTTGGTATTAATTTTTCAGTGCTAAGGTTTCAGATTTTTTACGCGTATTTCACTGCTAATGGATTGAAAACTTTGAGGCTTCATATCTCTAGAAAAAATTAAGCTATACCCACACTTTCTAATAATGAAACTTACTTGTATTAAAGTACTCTATAACATATTTTAATACAAAAAAATTCTGAGCACTTTTATTTTTTTTTCATTTTTTTTGACATTTCTGTAGTAGGTTTCAAAATATTGCTTAGATTGAACAACCATTTTTTTACATTCATTTCATTAAGCTCGTTGAGCTCTCTCGGACCCAATTTAGTTTTTTTCAAAATATTGATTTTTCGTGGAGAAATCCTCAAAAATGTGTACAAAAAGATGCCTTCATTTCTAGCCTCCATTTTTCCCTTATATACCCTCATCCCAAATTCTGAATCTGAAAAAATTTGGACAAAAATCTCGCTTTCTCTACGAAAAATGCAGTTAGAAGATTCTACAATAGCTCGGTCGATAGATAATATTTTTGTGCATCATCTCCATTAATTATTTTTTAAATATACTTATGAAAAGTGATGTGTGTCTTCAAAAAACCTTCAAAAATTCAATTGCATTTTACGCAAAATTTAATGTGAAATATTTATTTGATTTTTATTTAGATAGATGCAGAATTTAAAACTCTATAAAAACCACTTAATACACTAGGTTGACTTACTTTGCAGTTCATGAGCCATTAAACAATTTTATTTTTTGTTCCATTTTTCGTCCATTTTTTTCAAATCGATTTTCGAATTCAGTTAATATAGGCTGTAAGCTGTACTATGAACTACTATTTTGATTTTCTCAACGAAAAATCAATATTTTTTGCTGAAATAAAAAATGCAGAGTAGCTTTGAGTTGGATCTATCTTGTGAATATAAAAAAAGTAATATTTTAATTTAGGCATTCAATTTTTTATAATCAATTTTAGGTCAACCTTGGTCAATTTTGGTCAATATTTGGCCAGTGCAGTTACATTCTGGTATTAGCGTTTCTATTTTCCGAGAGATATCAATGGTTTATAAAGTTGAGGTATATCTTTGAAGGTTTTACGGAATTTGACTCAATATTGGACGATAGTTATTCGAAAACCATTTAAAAACCATCTGAAAACTACTTTTTACAGCAGTAAAAAAATCGATAACAGAAGCCCCATCTCAGCGAATTTCGATCCTAATAACTTCCAACTTTACATGAGAGTAGGGATTGAAAAGTAAAGTTAACACCACAGAACATGCTGTGTTTGCTGTATTGTTTTAAAAATAGTAATGAGGTTTTATTGCACAATGACACATTATAAACTGGATCAATTGATGGTATAATTAAAATTTTAAATGTTATAAAAATAGCAGGGCTAATTCCAGCGAGAAAAATTAAGATGTCCTAGATTCCTAATAATGATAAAGAGAATTAGATGAAATTATAACACCAAATAGTACGAAATATTTACTGAATTTTGTGTTCCTCGACAGCAAAATCATCCTCGTTGTCGGATAGCAGGGAAAGCTGTCTAAAAACGATTGTTAAATAAGCAAATCAGAAGTTTTGATTGATTATTAAACTTACCGTTTTAATGAATGATGACCATTACTACGTCTATTATAATTATTGTTATGATTACTACTGTAAAAGATGTCAGCTAATGATCGAAATTCAATTTGTAACCATTTACCTTTCAGCTATCAAAACCGGGCTATCATCATCATCATCATCGTCGTCGTCATCTACAGTATTTTCATCGTTTTCTGAATTTTCATCGTCTGAGGAGTCGTCTAAAACAATTACATTGCCAGCTCGTCGTGGTTTGGGTTGTGCGGTTCTCTTAATGCCTTGAGCTTCAGTAACCTGTAACTTTTCTTGGAGTCTTTCAATTTTTTTCTTTAAATGCAAATTATCTCTTTCAAGGATCGACGACGTTTTTGCTGCATCATCACGTTCTCTATCATAATTAAAAAAAAAAAAAAAAAAAAAAAAGTAATTAGTTTTTGTTTCTTTTAAATCAACAAATGCAATAAATTTTTTCGAGATTTACGAGTGAGCTTTTTTCAATCTAGATTGCATAGCCCTATTCTGTATAAGCAAATCCTCTCTTGTATATGATTCAAGATTTTGAAAAAATGCTTTAGAAGTAGGGCTACTCATAAGATCATCCAACTCTGCTACTCTGGTATAACAGTCAACATATCTTTTTCGCAGACAATAATAAAAGTAGCAAATTTACCTTCGAATTTGCTTCATATGTCGTATTGATTTGGTAGCATTTCTCAAGTCAGAGGCCATCTCCTGAGATTTGACCCTTTCGTCCTGTAAGGCTTGTTTCATTGTACTGTATTTTTGAGTTGCGATGTCTTTCTCTTTGGTTAATTTAACTAATCGTAATTGTAAATTTTGTGTTTGTTCAGATGTTTCGGCTGTTGTAATATGATCATTATCGTCATCGCTAGATAGGTATAATGGTGAAATGATTTGCCTATGATTACAAACTTTTTTGCACAATGGACAATTCCTGTGCTCGTTAACCCACGGACGAAGACTGGAGAAAGGATTATTAAATGTTTGTTACATCATATGATTTTTTGAAACCAACCAGTTTTTATGGTATACATGTCCACAGGGTATAGCAGCAGGGTGATCGCCACTAGCTATTAGAGGTTGTAAGCAGATAATACATTGAAAAGGCATGTTCTAGAGTGGAAGAGGTTTGACAAAAAAATGAAATACCTTGTTGCGCATAGGTTTTTTTATCTAGTAAATACAATGGAAAGAGACAGTCCGTACGTGACTCCATGTAAATGTAAAATTTTCCAAATTATGGTCAGTTCATCATCAAGGTTTGCCCTTATTCATTGCATCTTTTTAGCATATAATGTCCAACAAAAATCAACGAGCAGAGAAAGTTGTCAAAGGTGGAAAGAATGATACAATTGCACAAAAAAATACAGTTAGCAATCTCTTGAATCGATCCATTAAATTTAGAAAATCGAGATATGTGGACCAAAAATTTGAGCTTTTTAAGAAAAAATTTGCACCTGTCAATGGTGTATCGGGTGTTGTTCATGCTACATCTGCCTATGATAATATCAGTGCAGGAGGAGATAATGTAGCAGATCAAGTCGATGCCAATGGATTTACAAGACCATCCAAGGTTTTATTTGCAAAAGATAAATTGAATTCAGGTTGGAATGACATTCATCCTGTTGGTTCTGGTCTCAAAGATCTCGGCCAACTCTCATCTCTTAATGCTGTCTTGCAAGTATTGACATATACACCTGCTCTAGCTAATTATATGTTAAATAGAACACACAGTGCTAACTGTAAGTTTGTTCGATATGTGATTTCGATCAGTATATTTAATGTATTTATAAATAGGTACAATTCAGGATTATTGTTTTGTTTGCGCCGTAGAAGAACACATTAGAACTGCACTCAAAGGATCACCCTATGCCCTTCAACCTCGAGTATTTGTAGGAAAATTAAAGAGTAGGTTTTTGTAACTATATCTATTCTTGATCTTGCCGTATCAACATTTTTTTTTTTTTTTTTTTACTTAGAAATGTCGCATGGATCAAATAAAGATGCTTTTGATGTGTGGAAATATTTCATGGAACAGATGCAGTCTTTCCTGCTATCCGAAAAGAGATCCAAAGATAAACTTGTACAAGAAACAACAGCATTATACCAAATATTTGGAGGTTACATTCAAAAGAAATTAGAATGTCCATCATGCAACAAGTTTGAAAATGTATACGATTCTTTCTTGGATTTAAGTTTGGATTTAACGCAATGTAGTACCGTGGAAAGATGTCTTACCAAACATTTCAAACAACAAGTTTCAGCATTCAAAGAATGCTCGAGCTGTCAACACGAAGGCGATCAAAAAGGAACTCAGAGTATATACAAATCACCAATGACATTAGCACTTCAATTAAGACGTTTTAACACTGATGCCGATACAACAAAAATCAATAAATTCGTAAAATTTGAAGAATCGATGGACATTAAGCGAGTGATTACAGAAAACGAAACTGTCAATACAAAATACAATTTATATGCTGCAATTGTACATACTGGACAAACCATCAATGATGGTCATTACAAGGCATACGTTAAAAGTTCTAATGGCATTTGGTATTGTATGGATAATGATAACGTACAAGTTGTCAGTGTGAAGCGACTTTTAGAAGAAAAACCATACATGCTATTTTATAATACACCTCCTGTGGTTGTTGAGCGATCAAAGAAACCTGTTACTACTGTAACATTGAAAAAGCAAGAGATAGAAACCAAGCCAGAAAACAAAATAGAGGAAGAGGAAGAGGAAGAGGAAGATGTTGAAGAAATCAACAATGATATTATTGTACCTCAAATTGATAATCAACAAGAAGAAAAAGAATTAGAGTCTTTGCGATTGAAACATGCAATGGAAGAAGTATCCACAAAGGAAAAAGTAGAAAATGCAGCTGCCATTGTTGTGGATCACAATGAAAATATGAAATCCAAGCGAGAGAAATTAGGAGCACTCATTGAAAAAGAAAGTGTACAAAGTAAAAGTGCAGAAGTTAAAGGATCATTGTTATCTAAAACGCCAAATAATCAATTCCAAGAGGATATTAGTACCTGGGACGAAGATGTTGGTACAAATGCAGACAAAAGAAATCAAGTACTCAAACAAATTAAACCCAAAAGAAAGAGAGTTGACATGTACGATCTTGATTATGATCGTGGTAAAGTTAAAAAGGTCAAGAACAAGCAAGAAGACAAATTTAACAAGCCTAATTTATTCCAAATAACTGCTGAAATGAAGCAAAGTAAGAAGTCTAAAAAGCATCATAAATAAACATACAACATCTTGCACATTATTCGTGACTGCAGTGCAACATAATAACATCGTTTTGGTTGCTATAAAAAGTTTTACAAGCTCAATAGATAAATTTTTTCCCTCTTCATTCCCTTTATATTACTTGCATCTCACTTATGGGAGAAGAAATAGCATCTATTACAGAGGATAAAGCCCTTTTCAGACAATGTGTTACAGCATTGGATAGTTTTTATTCTCAAACTGATATTAAAGACCATATTAAAGCTTTACAACAAGTCGAAGCAAAGGTTTTTACTCGCCAGATTAAGGATTTTGAATCTTTTAAGGCTGAACTTTTAAATATTAAAGGTCTTTCTTTGGACGCGTTAGATTCAAGGTAAAAATGGTTTGATAATTAAGATGATCGAATGAGTTTATTGATATTTTATTTCTTTGCTTTTATTATTTGATTTTTTCAGTAATAATGCAACAGGTAAAATTGTTGAGGAATATTACAAATTACCCATCTTTTCTTCAATTACTCTCAAAAGAGAAAGGTACAATCTATAAAAAAAAATATAAAATGCCAATGTAGCATTGTGCTTATTAGTTTCATATATTCATTTCATTTAGTGTCGTGTATTCTGTTCACAACAAATCCCCAAATCCTTTAAACAGTTGGCTTTCTGAGGTCTGGGACAAGGAAAATCTAGATACACCACTCCGTCGTTTATTTATTTCCAAAAATGGGAATGAATTGGTTGATGCAAGAGATAATATCGATGCCATTTTATCTATTTTCTTTGATTCTACCATCTCTCCTATTGAAAATGAAACTAATAATGTCAATATCAAGTCCAAGGTAGCTGTTGTCCATCCTTTAGGACCACTCCACAAGACCAACAATCCTGATTTCGAAGGTTGGATGAAAGTTAGCATTATCAAACTTTCTGAAGTCAATGATATCATTCCTGCAGGTTTAGCCAAAAGCCTATTTGAGGAGGATGAAGGTTCAGTTCAGAAAATCTCTTATAAGGGTACTTCAGATGTTGAGAAAGCTAAAGAAAATGAAATTACTCGCCAATTTGCATATGCAATTATTTCAAGTGGTGCTAATGCAAAGGAGGATTTTTACGAAGTGCAACCATATGCTGAATCAACTACAGATAAATCTGAGGTAGGCGCTCCTATTCTTCATGTTTATAGCCACACAAAGAGCCTTATATCAACCACGGCTGAAATGTAAAGTATACAATAAATGTATTAAATCAATATCAAATACTGACACTACTATAGCGATGTCATTGAGGAAGACGATGACTTGCCTTCACAAAACGAATACACTAACCCTGGAAACGTAGTTCAGTAAGTTGATATATTACACTATCCGTAACATTCGAAATTTACCTTTTTTACAGATGTTATTCTGATGAAACTAACGATGTTAAATTGGAAAATCATTGGAAATTACTTGAAGCATGTGAGTATTCACAATTAACAATTCTAGGTGTATCGACATGCTAATATTAAATCATTTTTATAGATGCTGCCGAGAAAAAATGCGGTGTTGCATACAAAGCAGATTTTGAGGATCTCATTAACAAGCCTGTCGATGCTATTGGTCATTTTAAGCGAGTCTTCTTTGCCGACAAAGACGTTGTTCAAATCTTTCAAAGATCAACAGCTGCTCAACGTGTTGCAGAAATTGCTTGCCTTTTAAAACTTCGCAAGAAGCAACACATTGGCCACATTAAACAAATTATTCACGATCAAAATGGTGCAGAGATGATCGGCCTCACTATGCCAAAGTACGATATGACATTGAAGCAATATTTGGATCAACATGTACACCCTCGTTTAACTAGTCATCAACGCATGGATATCATTGTTCAAATCATCAAATCCATCAAGGCTATTCATGAAGAAGGTGTTGCTCATCGTGATTTATCTACTGTTAATTTCATGGTAAACCCCTCCAAAGATGAAACATTAGCTGATGGATCTCTTAAAGCTCATCTTTATCTCATTGACTTTGGTAAAGCAATTTTCTTTACCCCAGAAGACGCCAAAAAATGGTGGGTTGATTCCAATGAACAACATGTATACCAAAACGAACTTAAACCCAGAACACCTGATGAATTGACCATTTGGTGCAGAAATTTACCTTATGTCATGGCTCGTCCTGATCATGGCTATCGTTTCTACAGATCAATCCAAACCCTTCCCAAAAGTGGAAAAGATCATGCAGTTTTACCTTATCTTATCAATGCTCCTGCTGAAGACGTGTACTCACTTGGTACTTTGGTTTGGAAGATCTTTGCTGGTGTAGAACCTTGGCCTGGAGTATTCGATACAGACCTTAAAAAGCTTCGTGAAACAGTCAGCGATAATTTCAGAATCGATTACTTGTTGGAACGTTTAATGCCTGGACCAGTTAGTACAAAACTATTAAAGAAATTCTTGCGTGTAAATCCCGAAGAACGTAGATCAGCTTCTGATATCTTGCAATGGATTGAAGCTCCTGTCGTCAGAGATGCTTTGTTGGCTGAATGGAATGTTGCTACAGCTCGTGCCGATACTACCATGTCTCCCATATCTACTCCTACTATTCCAGATGTTAGAAGAACTCCCAAACGTGGTGCTGCTTCTGTAGATGGTGATCAATCTCCTCCTGCCAAAAGAGGCCGCTCCAAGCCAGCAGCTGCTAAAAATGCTCCAAAGCCCAGAGCAACAAAAAAGAAGGCTGCAGATAATGAGGATCAAACTATGACAGAGGCTACCTTGGAAGGTCAAAGCATGGGAGGTCCATCTGCTCAAGGCGATGCTGTTAATGGCGAAAGTTCTGAAACAGCTGTTAAACCTGAACCCAAAAAACCTAAACAATATTATATCCCTACCGGTAAACCTGTTGGAAGACCACGAAAGAAGTCTAAATTCAAACCTACTGGTAGACCCAAAGGTAGCAAGAATAAGGTTTACTATTACGTTGATGAGAATGCTGAAAATGAAGCAGTTGCTAAAGAGAACGCTGAAAAGGAGGCATCTACTACACAAGAAACACCCATTCAAGGAACATCTACACAAGAAGTACCCAGTGAAGGGACATCATCTGCACAAGTAGCACCCATCGAAGGAGCATCTACACAAGTAGCGCCCATTGAAGCAGCATCTACTACTACCGCAGCAGCCATTGTCGAACTTCAAACTACCACTACAGAAGTTTTCAAAATAGCAGCCTCTACAGATGTCATAATGGAAGAAAAGCCTAAAGAAACTACCAGTGAAGATAAGCCCAAGGAGATTACCAGTGAAGATAAGCCTAATGACGTTATTGTCAATGAAGAATCATCATCTAAATAAAATCATTCCTAAATAAATGTATATAATGATTGGGAATTCAATGTTTGAATCCCTCTTTTCAAAACTTTGATCTGAAATAAAAAAAAAAATTATGATTTAAAGAATTTTTTATGCTTTTTGATATAATAATTTGAACAGAAAATGGTGGGATCGTAAACTCCAGCATCTATGGCTTTGATTCGTTTGAAATGAAATTCGATGTGAATATCGATTGTTTAATCTATATACAATACTAGAAAAAAAAAGACTCAAAGAGTACTGTATATGTCAATGTTTAGCTGGCCATATTTTGCTCTTGAACTACTTGTTTCTAAATACGTATAAGGATCCTTTGAACCCGTAGTTGAGACAAACCAACAGAGCATGTCTTGTTGATTGGCCTTCGTTGGATGATTCTTTGGTGACTCTCTTTACCACGACAGATTCTTTTATATCAGAGTAATGCCATTGAATTTGACTTGATCTTTCTATCAATTAAACATACCAAGGAGATATTCCAATAGAAATATATCTTCCATTTGTATTTTCTTCTTTATTTATTGAAATAACATCTAAAAAAGAAGAAAGAAATCTCGCTTCAAATTCATTCTAAAATCTCGAAAAACCCATTACATTTTTGACTCTCTCATCTCCCCCGACTAATTCATGTCTTTTACTCAATACAATAATAATACAACAGATTATACAAAAAACGAATTTATAAACCAAAACATTGATAATAACTCACAAACAGCCCAGCATGAATCGTCTCAATTTAGAAAAGGAAAAAAGAAGCAGCGTCTTCCAGAAGTTGACCCAAAGTAATTTGACTACGCATAAAATTTTTTTTTTTTTCATACATACTGATTTGATGTTTTCTATAGTGAGCCTTGCTTTGTACACCAACTCTCGTTAGAGCTTGTTACCCATATTTTCTCAAGATTAGATCCAGCAAGTTTAGCTACCGTTGCCAAAGTCTGTACCTATTGGAGACATATTGTAATGGATGATAGTTGTTGTAAGCATTTTATTATCTAGTATAACTTTTCCCGCATTTATTGAACAAAATCATTAGGGAGAGATGCATTTGTATCTTATTTCGGCGGCTTACCATTTAAAAGACTTTCCATTGAAAGTTGGAAAACTGAGTACATTTTACGTACTCATTTGTTAAGGTAAATGTTAATATCTGCATACAGTTGGAATTTGGTATTGAGAAAATGTCTGTAGAAAATGGACAAAAGGTCGCGGAACTGTCATGTCCTTTAATCCCAAAATTGGGTCATTGGAGGCAATGCAAGTTGATTTGGATGATCCAACAATGTTAGTAGCCAGTACAGAACATGGCGTGGCTGCAAAATGTAACCCTATGACTGGAAAAGTCTCTCATCGACATTTACTTTACAGTACAAATGAGAGTATTCGCCTTCAATTGACAGCTGTGAAAATGGATAAAGACCGTACTTTGTGGGGATTTGGGCCAGGCTTCATTACGCTTTCTACCAGAACGAAATCTACTAGTCGTCTTAAAGTATTTTCTGATTTCCATCAAGGACCTGTCTGTATTTTATCGTTGCCACAGCATGTACAAGATATTGTATTGAGTGGCGCAGAAGATGGTACTGTGAAAGTTTGGGATGTTGCTACAACTTCCTGCGTTTGGACTTTGTTGCCTATTTCTGCATCTGCTAGAATACCTACCTGTCTTGAAGTAACTGCGGATCATCGTATTATTGTTGGATATGATGATGGTTCAATCGTCGTCTGGCATGTCAATTTAAACCAACTGATTCAATTGAATCGAAATCGCCATCAAGACGACTTTGTTGAGAAGAAGGAATCTTTAGAAAAGAAAATGCAAGATGAGAAAGCAGTGTTGAATGCGCCTACAAGTGATACTCGTATTGGCGTTAAATATGCTACATATGACATGGATTCAAAGATGGTTATTGTAGCATATCAAGGCCACCCTGATGTTTTGAAATTTTGCACAAACACAGGTGCTTGTGTTGGTACATTCAGTTACGGACATGCTGCAGGTTCATCTATCACCTGCATGCAATGGGATATTTCTCCGCTCTCAACCACTCTTTCATTAGAATCTGCTTTGAAGCCTCGCCCTGCAACTGCAAAGAGAAAAGGTGGTGGAATTATTGATGTATCAACTTCAACACCTTCATCATCTCCTGCGAGTAAATCTGGTTTATCATCTGGACAAGGTACACCATCTTCTGTCAAGACAACTCGATTACTTGTTACTGGTGACGACATGGGAACCATTTGCTTATGGAACGGAGATGACACAAATAAGGGCCATGTCTCCATCAAACCTCTTCGTATCTTGACAGGTCATTTAGTTGGCATTAGCGCAATTTACATTGATGCTTGTAAAATCGTCACTGGTAGCGATGATGGTTGGATCTACATGTGGGACCCTCTTACAGGCGCCAACATCAATACACTGGGCAATAAAATTCCTAAAAATGCTCCTGTAGATCGTACAGATATGAACGTTATGCGAGTCAAAAATTTATGGTGCAACGATTATCAAGGTATAGCTACCATCGGTCATCAAGTCAAAACTTGGGATTTCTCTCCTGGTAAACAGTTTTTGAGTAGACGAGCCGTGAAGCAAAAAGGAAAACCTTGTAATAATGTTGTAAGAGATAGAATTCGTTATGAAATTGGTCGCGAGGTCAAGGAATCCATTAGTAAATTGGAATCAGAAAAATTGGAACGAGAAATGGAAGAAAAAGAAATCAACAAGCTTTCGTTGGGCGGTTTATCCGATGAGGAAATGCTAGCTTATGCAATGATGCTTTCAGAGCAAGAGAATAATCAATCGACATCGTCTCCATTGAATAAGACTGATCTTGTAGATGATGAAGATGAAGAGTTGATGAAAGCAGTAATTGCTAGTCTTGAGCAACCAACATTTGAACATGAGGGCTCTGATGAAAGCAACAATACCACCAGCTACAGTGCCAGCACAAATAGTTTGTCTCGACTTGACAATGATGATGACGATTACAATAAATGGCCTACAGTTGCAGATTCTGTTGTTGCAACACCATCAGTACAGGAAAATGATGAAGATTTAGATGAAGAATTGCGTTATATTTTAGAATTAAGTAAAACAGATAAATAAATATTCGTTGTTTGCTAAAAGAGCTATTAGTCTAGTGGCATGATACCAAGTTTCTTATAGTAATATTGAATTTAAAAATTCGATTTCCAGCTTTAGAATCATTAATATATCTATCAATATTAAAATCGTTACAATTTCATTAAAAGTGCGCAATAAGCTATAGATGCACTTTGACGATGTTTTTCTCCGCACACAGTAGGTTATGGAAGTCGCTCTTTGAGATCTGCGTGTTAAATATGTGTTTACCTATTCTCATATAAAGTTGGAAGTTATTAGGATCGAAATTCGCTGAGATGGGGCTTCTGTTATCGATTTTTTTACTGCTGTAAAAAGTAGTTTTCAGATGGTTTTTAAATGGTTTTCGAATAACTATCGTCCAATATTGAGTCAAATTCCGTAAAACCTTCAAAGATATACCTCAACTTTATAAACCATTGATATCTCTCGGAAAATAGAAACGCTAATACCAGAATGTAACTGCACTGGCCAAATATTGACCAAAATTGACCAAGGTTGACCTAAAATTGATTATAAAAAAATTGAATGCCTAAATTAAAATATTATTTTTTTTGTATTCACAAGATAGATCCAACTCAAAGCTACTCTGCATTTTTTATTTCAGCAAAAAATATTGATTTTTTGTCGAGATAATCAAAATAGTAGTTCATAGTACAGCTTACAGCCTATATTAACTGAATTCGAAAATCGATTTGAAAAAAATGGACGAAAAATGGAACAAAAAATAAAATTGTTTAATGGCTCATGAACTGCAAAGTAAGTCAACCTAGTGTATTAAATGATTTTTATAGAGTTTTAAATTCTACATCTATCTAAATAAAAATCAAATAAATATTTCACATTAAATTTTGCGTAAAATGCAATTGAATTTTGAAGGTTTTTTGAAGATACACATCACTTTTCATAAGTATATATAAAAAATAATTAATGGAGATGATGCACAAAAACATTATCTATCGATCGAGCTATTGTAGAACCTTCTAACTGCATTTTTCGTAGAGAAAGCGAGATTTTTGTCCAAATTTTTTCAGATTCAGAATTTGGGATGAGGGTATATAAGGGAAAAATGGAGGCTAGAAATGAAGGCATCTTTTTGTACACATTTTTGAGGATTTCTCCACGAAAAATCAATATTTGAAAAAAACTAAATTGGGTCCGAGAGAGCTTAACGCGCTTAATGATATGAATGCAAAAAAAGGGTTGTTCAATTTAAGTAATATTTTGAAACCTACTACAGAAATGTCAAAAAAAATGAAAAAAAATAAAAGTGCTCAGAATTTTTTTGTATTAAAATATGTTATAGAGTACTTTAAAACAAGTAAGTTTCATTATTAGAAAGTGTGGGTATAGCTTAATTTTTTCTAGAGATATGAAGCCTCAAAGTTTTCAATACATTAGCAGTGAAATACGCGTAAAAAATCTGAAACCTTAGCACTGAAAAATTAATACCAACTGCAAAAAATAGGATATTTCCGGATACTTGTTTTTGAATTAAAGCTAAACATCTCAGGTACATTGGCATATAATTTTTTTTTGGTGTTATTTAGTGAAAACAAAAAGTAGATCAGGGATGAAAAGTGAGACCCAGTTTTTAAGGAAAAAGCAGTGGATTTTACGTGTTTTTGAATCTTTCTAAAGGGAAAGAGAAAGGTAGGGTACATTACAGTATTACATCCATTTAGCATTGTCTCAGCTACAAATCTTATTTAGTAGAGCAAGTGTGGTTACTACAGTAATTGTTTTATAAGTTTAAATTATTCAAATGGTCAGCTTACAATTGAGGAACCACATTTGAGGTAAAAATAAGTCGAGAAAATACTAAGGTATTGCAATCGGCAAAGATGAAATATTGGTTTTCCCTTCGATTAAAAATTCTGTTTAAGATTCTAAATATCTTGAAACGATATAAAAAAAATCTCTTAATTGTCTTAATTGTGCCATATTGAGACGAAATTCAAAAAAAAATACGCATTGGAAATTTTGTTATTCTCCTTAACATGGCGCAATTAAGAGAATTAAGTGATTTTTTCTTCATAATGTATAGTTCTCAGCTAAAATATACCTGTTTTTAATGTTCTATGACACAACATAATATCCAAATTTCAAAGATTCTTAATTTTTTTTTTTTTTTTTTTTTTTTGCATACGATGATTCATAAAGCTCGACCAAAATGTTTTTGGTTTTTATGCCTTTAATCCTGGCTGGTGTTAGACATTATACTCTTCAAATCAACAAGTATTGTCTCAATTGCTTTGAACGGTATTATAATAAAGATGATCAATTATTAATTAATAGATACTTTTGAGTAACAAAAGTAAAATTTTCAATAAAAATAAATAACGATCACTTTGACGCATTTATTAATTTATAATTTATTGAATTTAGATATTAAAAAAGTAAATTGAGCTGTAATGCTGTTACAAGAATTTGATATCGAATGAACTATGGTTTTTTACTTATAGACATTTGATATGGCATGCTTTATTGTGTGGCATCGAATTCTTAACTAAGAACTTACCAACATATGAAAAAATCACACAAACATTTAAAAAAAAAATCATTCAATTATCATATTTAAATTCTATAATTTGTATTATAATTTATCAAGTAAAATATATATATATATATATCAATACTAAAGGGAAATATTTAGTATGGAATAAGGTATAATAATGTACATAAAAAGTTAAAGACTATTGCCTTGGCTTCTTTACAAAACAGTTAAAGATTGTTCCTTGACTAGCTCAGCATAAGCGCCATTGAGTGCTAACAATTCCCAATGTGTACCTTGTTCAATAACACGACCACCTTTGACAACACAGATCAAGTCAGCGTTTTGAATAGTAGACAAACGATGAGCAATAGTAATAGTTGTTCTTCCTCCTTCTTCTAAAATGTTATCCAAAGCCTCTTGTACAAGCTTTTCACTATCACTATCAAGAGCAGAGGTAGCTTCATCTAAAAGTAAGACCTTTGGTTTACGAATCAATGCACGAGCAATAGATACCCGCTGCTTTTGACCACCAGAAAGTTGAGAACCCTTATCACCAACACGAGTATCATAGCCATTAGGTAAACCAGAAATAAAATCATGGATATTTGCAGCCTTACAAGCAGCTTCAACTTCTTCTTGTGTAACTTGCTTAGAATCATCAACACCGAAACGAATATTGCTGCCAATTGACATGTCAAATAGAATCGGTTCCTGACCCACTAAAGACATATGGCTACGCAAGTTGTTTACAGAATAAGATTTGACATTATTAGAATCAAGAGAGACAGTACCAGCAAGAGGATCATACCAACGTTGAAGCATACCAATAGTAGTCGATTTACCACAACCAGAAGGACCAACAAGAGCGATAGTTGTGCCAGATTTACCCTTGAGATTGAATTCACCCTTAAAAATTTTAGTATCTGGACGAGCAGGATAAGCAAACTCAATATCTTTGAAATCAATATCACCGTTTATTGAGCCAACAGGAGGTTCAATACCTTCCAATTCAGGGTCAATTTCAGGTTGACGTTCGATAACTTCAAAAGAAGCAATGGCAGAGTATTTAGCCTTGGCAAATGTACTAGCAAAGACAGAACTACGTCCAGCACTTTCAGCAGTAGTCATTACAACGGTCATGGTAGTGAACATTTGTTGGAAAGTAATTGTACCATTGATAATCAAACGCATACCAGCATAGAAACTGAGAGCACTAGTGTAAAGACTGATACCACGATTAAGAGCATAACCGATAGAAGAAAAGTAAGCCTTACGTTCAGCAAGCTTATGAGGATGCTCAGTAGCATGGAAATAACGTTCTTCAAAATGACCTTGCTTGTTTAAAGCAGTGACAGTACGAATTTCACGAATAGCCTCACCTGCAACTTCGCCACTTTCTGCATTAGCTTTTTTAGTTTTATCTTCAAAACCACGATGAATTTTAGATTCATAAGAAGTTGCAGCCATAATGAAAGGAGCCATACATAAGATGATCAAAGTAAGAGCCCAACTATGGATAAAGGCAATGATCAAACCAACGCTAATAGTAACAATCAATTGGGTAACATCACCCCAGACCTTAGTAACCATTTCATTGACATTACGAGCATCAACGGCTAATTTAGCAGTGAGAGCACCAGCATTGTTTTCTTCACGATCAAAGAACCCAATTTCTTGACGCATGTAGGCTTCGAAAATATTTCCACGCAAACGTTTGGTATAAAGCTCACCAGCAATTTCAAATGAAAGAGTTTGTGTACCGAAACCGATGAATGCAGCAATACCGAGTATAAGAAAAAGAAAAGCATAGAGATTGGCGCCTTGCATAGGTCCTGGATTGATCTGTTCACCAGGCACACTGATGATAGCAATGACCTTGGAAAACACGAATGAATAGACTGGAAATACAGAACCGGCAATAGCAGCACCAAAGACACCTAGAGCAATCAATTTCCATTCAGGACGCATTTGCTGAATTATCTTTTTGACGGGAGCATCTTGTTTTTTCATTAATTTCTTGTCATCTTTTTGCTTTTGTAATTTGATATCGTAAGCATTCATAGTATCAGAGCTTGCATTGCTGGAAGCTAAAGTATGTCCGTCATGGTACATTGTAGATTTCTCTTCATAGACATTGCTGTGATGAGTACTTATAATTTCAAGAGCTTCTTGCTTTTCAAGAATATGAGCTTGATTTTGGATATCTAATTGTTCTTGTTGAAGAAGAGCTTCCGGGTCAATATCTTTAGAATTATGCATACCAGAGACATCATTTTCATCAGTATCAATCATTTGCTTTCGAACTAAATCAGCATAAACACCGTTCATTTTCAATAACTCATTATGCTTGCCATGTTCAATGATGTCACCATGGTCTAAAACGACAATAAGATCAGCATTAACAATAGTAGATAAACGATGAGCAACAACAATTGTAGTACGACTAGCAGAAGCTTTATCTAATGCGAATTGTACAAGACGTTCTGATTGGGTATCTAAAGCAGAAGTAGCCTAAGATTATGTTTACATTAGATATGATTTACAACAAGAAATATATAGTATTATATTACCTCATCTAATAATAGAATAGTAGGATTCTTTAAAATGGCACGAGCAATGGCAATTCTTTGCTTTTGACCACCTGATAACATACCACCATGTTCACCAACAAGAGTGTCATAGCCATTTGGTAATTGGGTAATGAAAGAATGGCAATTAGCTTCTTTACAAGCAGAAATGATGTTTTCTTCGGATACTTCTTTATTACTACCCATAGCTAAATTCTGACGAATTGTCATGTTAAACAAAACAGGTTCTTGTCTGTAAATGAAGATATAAGTAAATAATTGCAAAAATTCCAATTCTATTTTCTTACCCTACGACACCAATATTCTGTCTTAACCATGAAACATTAAGTGATTTAATATCTTGGCCATCTAAAGTAACAGTTCCAGATAAAGGATCATAAAATCTTTGCATGAGTTGAACAGTAGTTGATTTACCAGATCCAGATGGACCAACAAAAGCTACAGTCATTCCAGGAGAGATCTTTAAAGAGAGGTCTTTCAAGATAGTAAGATCTGGACGAGTGGGGTATTTGAACATGACATTTTTGAATTCAATAGCACCCTTGATTGAGGTAGGAATAATGCCATCTTTAGCATCCGAATCGATATCAGGAACACGATCAATGGTAGCAAAAATCTTGTAAGCAGCACCACAAGCAGAAGATACAGCAGACAAATTAGCAGGCAATTGGAGTAAACTCATGCAACCCATCATCATTGCCAAGAATACAACAAGAACAACAGGACCAGTCAATTCATCTTTAGCAACAAGACTGGCACCATACCAAAGAGTAAGTGAATAGGTACCGAATAAAAAGAACATGAAAAATGCATAACCAGCACCCAAAGCAGAACCACGTTTGATTCCAGTTTTGAGAGCATTGTTTAATTCATTATTATAACGATCAGAGAAACGTTTTTGTAAAGAAAATGAATACACTGTACGAATGGAATTGAATACTTGTTCAGCAATTGAACCAGCAGAAGCATAAGCGTTTTGAGAAGCTAATGTATATTTAGTGATGAGAAAACCCATACCGGCGCCAGTGATGACAAGTAAGGGCATAATAGCGAGCATAATAACAGCAAGTTTCCAACCTATCAAAAGAAATTAGGACTAAAAATTATGCAAGAATATTTAACCAATTTTTTTGCTATACATTACCTTTGATAAAAGCTACGACAAACCCAGCAATGAATTGAGAAATAAGCATAACAAATTGACCAAACTTTTCCGAGATACCATCTTGAATGATCTGTGTATCATTAGCAAGTCTTGTAGCTAAAGAACCTTCAGCAGCCATATCGAACCAACTCATATCTTGACGAAGAACTGAATGCACATACAAACTTCGAATACGACGAGCTTGATTTTCTCCAGTGATAATCCAGAAACAATTAGAAATATAAGATGCTACCAAAACTCCAGTGCCCATGTATGCCATAATACGAATAACAGGCAAAGTTGTTTCCAATAATTGACTGTAATCTGTGAGCGATGATGTGACATTAGAGATGTAACTTCCGTATATTATGATAGATGCAGGCTGCATAGCACCAGAGCCAGCAGAACAAATGATGGCACACAAGATCATTAAACGTTCCATTGGTGTAGCAAAACGAAATAGCTTCAAGATCGAAACACTTGGTTCTTTCGGTTTTTTTGGTTTATCATCTTTTGTTGTTTGCGGTAATGTCAAATCTTTCTCTGGCTTTTTTGACATTTTATAGAAAAATTTATTTGTTGTTGTGTTAATATACTTTAATCATGAAAAAAAGAAGAAGGGGTATTTATACATTTTGACAGATGTCGCTATTTGGAGTAAGACGCAGATGATTATAAATGATGAATATTACCTAAAGGGAGAGTCGCCGAAAACGAGATTAGGCAATTCGAATTCAGTTGGCGATCATGCTGTTTCAACATTTTGATATATTGTGATCCATGCTAAAACATCAATGTGTATGTTGAAATCAAATAAATAAATTCATCAAAAGTCAAACTTTTCATCATTTTAAATATATACCTAAGAATTCACGGATACATTGACACTTTTTATCATAATAGATTTACGAAATTTTCTAGAAATCAGAAATAACAACTATGATCTTTTTCATTAAAATTGACTGGGTTGAGCTTATCAATCAAATGTAGTTTCAATGTACACTCAGCATAGCAGCAACAAGATAGCCGAATGAGCCGTACGGGCCGAAATATATACATACTTGATTGGCAGTTTACTTTTTTCGGCCCCTAAATACGAAATCGAAACAACATACTTTTGCAACAGATTTTTATTTGATTAAATTAATAATAGATTGAAGAATTATTTGACATGTCTGTTGTAGATATTTCACCAAAAGTAATACGCGAACTTGCTCCGATAGTGCTTGCTAATGGCTCAAAATTAGAAGTTTGAGTAACCTCAGTAAGGTTAACTTTCTTTTCATTATCTTGGTCCTTGTGGTGGGTAAACTGTTTATTACTGCGGTATTTCTTGGGAAATTGTTTCGCAATAAAGTCTCTTGATTTATGTAATAAAACTTGGAGGAAAAAGCATAATATAATAAATATTGAAATTGCAAGGTACCATATTATTGCACTTGGACCAACACTCCAATCAAGAAATGTGTAAACCCACCATTTTTCACTACAGATTCAGTTTTAGTATATAGGCATTTCGTATTCAATAATTACTTACACTGCGAATATAATGAATATTAAACACATGTATAAAAGCACTGTACCAAATACTAATAATACCATATTGATACAGATGGTCATTCGATTGAAAATAACTTCTATTATCAATATAAATAATGTAGCAGCATGTAATGATATACTTATCCAGAAATCAATTGGAGATAGATTTGCTAATATTTGAATCATAAGTTCATGTACGCTTTTCAAATACATGTTTATTTACCTTCAAATAGTTTCTCTTTCGCCAACAATGCCCAGAATACCACTGGCGTTTGAATGCTATTGTCTAGATGATTAATGCCACATTTAATATCTCATAAATACTAGCCACTTACTTGTACACAATAATCGTATGATAAAGATACACATACGCGTAATTTAATACAGAACTTTGATCCAAAAATGAAGATGGTCTTTTAAACGATTGATGTGGCCATAAATATTTTGCATGATGATAAAGCGTTGTCTATATATGCATATGCTGTTAGGTTATTTCGAAATTAAATGAGCCCTCAGGCACTTACAATCAAATAAGCATGCAGTCCAATAAATGTCAAATCAGTAAAATAAGCAAAAAAATGTCTGAATCCACCTGTTTTTGCGGTATAGATGATATCTACCCACATGACAATAAGACTATACAAAACAAGAGGCAATCTTATAAAGAATAACGTTTTTGATGATACAAAATGAGATGTAATAGCTCTTTCAGGTTCAAAATGATCTAAACCAAACCATTGTATCACTTTACTTGATGATTGATGAATTGGTTCATCTCGAAAAACTAACTTGCTTTCTGTCATTGATGGAATTAAAGAAATTAAAAATGCTCAAAAATTAGTTGTTTTTTAAAGATTCATACAACACCTTCTCCTATTTTATTTTATGTATCTAGGGAGGTATTTTTACAACAAAATTGCCTTCTTGTGTGAATTTGTATATATACAGGTTTTCTTTACAATAAGAAAGAAGAATTATGAAAAAAAAAAGCTCCTCTAATCCCTTTTGTTGGAAGCATTTCTCCTGAACGCTCTAGTTGAATTAGAAGCAGAAGAAGAAGAACTATCACTACCATCACCATCAAATAAAAGTCCTCTAGATTCTTCTTGCTGAATACCAGAATGTTGTTCTTCATCTTCACCAGCAGTACTTACAAAGAACTGACTATTGCCATCAACGATAGGTTCACCACCTACTGCATCGACACAATTAGGGCAAATTTCCAAAGGAATACCAACAGGTTCGGATTGTTGTTTTTTATGGTAATTCTTGATAGATTCATAAAGACCATTTTTACCCATTAAAATAACAGCGGCAACTCCAATTAGCCACCAAATGAGTAAATTAAACACCAAAGTAGGATAAACACCTCCATAAAACGTGGCTAAATCAGAGAGTCCCTGGACCCGCCACAACCAATAGATCAAAACGAGTACTTGGAACCACACTCTATCGCAAACAAGAGTAGTATGTTGTTGACCAGTGCCTTTACATTCCAATTGATATGCACTTGTAGATTTCCAGATGAAAAATAATATAAAAATGCCAACATTAAATGTTAATTGGAAAATTGCATACATCCAAGTATCTAATGGAACCCATTGTTGTCTTTCAAATAATAAACCCCAAAGGTAAAAGAATCCCATGCCTTCATTTTGATCCTTTCCAGAAGGAATGAATTCAGCACGGAACCATGGTAATGTCATGAGACTTAAAAGACAAGTAAAGCATAAAGACCAAACGTAAGGTTGTTCTTCAGGGAACTGTAAAATACGATGCATCCATACATAAAAATGCTTTTGAATACCGGCATAAATACCACGATTAATGCCAACTTCAATTTCATGAACCAAAAGTAAAATTTTGTTACGAAGGTTGTGTCTTGTATCCAATTGTTGGCTTTTTTCGCAATCGTTGTAAATTTTAGGTACAGTAATTGTAATTAACATGGCAATCACTGCAAATATAGACAAAAATCGAACCAAAGAAGAAATACTAGCCCAGATGACCCATTCACCAGCACCACCTTGGAGTTTGACTCTCATGTTGTCCATTCTAAAAGGAACTTGATGAATGCCTACTTGATTATCGGGTGCTGTTACTTCAATGCGCAAATAGTGTGTTTCAAAATCATCAAAATCAATGGCATCCCACATAATTGCCCAAAGAGGCATGTTGTTTTCTTGGTTGATTGTGCCAATGAACTTTGCTGGGTATGGGTGATGTTTGTCATCAACAAATGTTCGTATTTTGAGAGTTTCTGGTGCGAATTCTGAAAAGATCAATAAGCGAATATGAGTGCTAAGACGAGATTCATGCAGAGGTTCTTTTGTGGGAAGAGTGTAGCGAGAATCTTTAGGGTTTGTAATTAAAACAACTGGAGCAGGATGGATTTTATCGGGCCAAATAATCTTGTTATCTTTTGTGAGTGGTACGATATTGGAAACGGGTGGAATTTGTGCAATAGGTAATTCAATGTCTATGAATGAAATTAAATCATGATCAACTGCAACGATGCGATATGCACCATGGTCTTTCATGTCTGCTACTTCAAGTTCTAATGAATCAGATTCTCTTCTATAAGATTTGAGAACTTCACCGAGACCTGCAGCAAGTTTATGCAAATGGCCACAAAAGTAGATACTGAAATGGTCTGCTAAATCTTTGAATCTATACCCCTCTGATGATACACCAGGGAACATGGTTGTTGTTGGATAATGAGAAAACTATATGAAATGTAAGTTGGATCATTATTTGATTTTCATAAAAATGATTTTTACCAAAAATGTATGATTGAATGCGGTAGGCATAATCTTGGAAACTAGACGATTCATAGAGTTGGTGGTTAAATAGCCAAAGAAATTGAAAGGACGAGATGGACCCTTTCTAGGACTGTAAAGCAGCATATTGTCAGTAAACACACCCACATACTATTTACATATAATGTCTTACCATGAATCAACAGCGACAAAATTATAGTTACCAAATGTCTTTGATACTTGCCAACTATAAACACCTTTACCTTCATCCAACAGTTTCGAACTCTTTCCAAAATTACGATATAAATTATTTTCTGCTTGCCATGAAACCAAATCAAAGCAATCATGATTTCCACGCATATCGTACCAAGTTGTGCCATTAGCACCCTGTTCAACAGCAGATTTATAAACTTGCCATTCTTGAGGATATTGAGCTGATACTGTTCTAGTTTCATCTTTGGCATCAATTAAATCGCCAGTAACAACAACAAATTCAGGACTATTTATATATATTTGCATACTTTTAGTTTTATGTACAGTGTAGCACATTATATAAACAGACTTACTTTATCACTGGTAAAGCAGATTGTAAGAAATGTAAGAAATGTATCGTATGTCCTTTAGGTTGAAATTTCGAAATGTGTAAATCAGAAACTTGAATAAAATAAAAAATCTCATCAGGTTGATCAGCCATTCGACCTGTTGAACTTCTGTAACCTGCGTGCTCCAACTCTGCAACAGGAGTAGGATTTTGTTGCTCCTTTTCATACCAATTATCATCTTTGTTGGCTACTCTCAAATCTCTTGTTGATGAATAATAGAGCTGGATTGCTCTTATAAATCCAATTAGTACTAAAACTAAACAAAAGTATGAAGAGGGGGATAGCCTCATTTTGATTAATTAGAGAAAGATAAAAGGGATTGATACTAACAAAATTAAGGGTTTTTAAAAATAAATTTTACTTTGTTATAGCCAATGAGTGTACGACATTTAAAATGTCGATATTTCTTATCTGATGATATGCATTGTACAAAACTGTATACAGTTGAACCAAATTCACGTATTAGTAACCATATATTGCGATATTTAGTGTCGACAAGCATTATTAATACAACAGATTTCATTATCTCAACTTTTGCGGGAGTCATAAATTTTGGACGGTTGCAGTAACTTTGAACATTCCTTGAGGGTCAAGCCTAACAGTTGGAGTTCTAGGCTCTATCTTTGCTGTTTCATATAGTACTTTTATATGTTATTGTATTATGAAAGTGAGAATTTGAAGGCTTTCGTTTCCTATTGAACTGTGTTGGATTTGTTTTATCGATATATTGGACGCTTTAAGCATCAATAAATTTGAATATCAAATGTTTTAACAGTTTATTCTAGCCAATTTTAAGTATTAAATAAATGTTCTCATTGCTGTATTGTTACTTATGATTTTAGATATGCTCTCATATTTTTTTTTCTTTTTTTTTTTTTTTCGAAAGTATGCAATACCAGAAAAGTGTCGCATCCGGGCTTTAATAAATTTTTGGCCATAAAAGGGCTTTATACCCATATATAATCTTTTACTACTGAGGTTTACATTTAGGCCAATAATCTATCTTGAAATCTTTTCAATAACGACTTTTATTAGGCATAAATAGGATATTTATTTATTAATATCGGTCGTTATCATTGCCATATATGCTGATTTTGGCTGATTTAGCGCTATTTCTGATTTGAAATGGTCTGCTATAAAGTCGCAAAAGGCACTCAAAGAAAATACGCGTTTTATTCCTACGATTTAACCAGCAAATCAATGGGGTGATAAAATTTTAATCCTGGATACTGTTACAACTGCAGTAAAATAAGAGGGGTAAAAAGCGATACAAGAATAGTGTTAAAATCCTTCTTTATTAAAATATGGATAATGTGCAATAAAATGGTTATTCTACGTCTCTATTTATATTATTTAGTGATTATTTACTATATGGTAATTGTATTGCAATTGTCGATAATCCCATTACTTTTGAGTATAAATGTTGGGTTGTTTGATTATTGATTTTAAGTATTATTTATCAAACATGAAAATATAGGACAAAACAGATGGTTTTATTGGACAGAAATATCATGTTTTGCTGATGGTTTTCTCAATTTACAATGACTTGTAAAAGTAGAAATATAAATTTTTATACATGATATATTTAAATCTACCTTCATGTATAATTGGAGATTAATTGGATCAATACTAACAAGGATGGGATTTTTTTTTCTTTGTTTTCTGCAGTTGTAAATATTAGTTTATTATTTTGTGAAACTTAAAACTCATTATCCAGGACGTAATTTCTGTATTTACAAGACAGATCTAATTGATTGCTACTCTGCATTTTTTGTTTTAGCAAAAAATATTGATTTTTCGTCGAGATAATCAAAATAATAGTTCTTATCACAGCTAAAAATCTATCATCACGGGGTTCCAAAATTTATTTCTTGAAATGAATGAAAATGATTCAAAAAAACAAAATTATTTAATGGCTCACGAGCTGCAAAGTAAGTTGATCTAGAGTATTAAATAGCTTTTGTACAGTTTTAAATTCTGCATACGTCTAAACAAAATTCAGAAAAACATTTCACATTAAATTTTGCGTAAAATGCAATTGAAATTTTGGAGTTTTTTTGAAGATACACATCACTTTTTATAAGCATAATTAAAATATTAGTAATTTCAATGATGTGCAAGCAAATTATCTATCGATCAAGCTATTGAAAAGTCTTTTAGCTGCATTTTTCGTAGAGAAAACGAGATTTTTGTCCAAATTTTTTCAGATTCAGAATTTAGGATGAGGGTATATAAGGGAAAAATAGAAGCTAGAAATGAAGGCATCTTTTTGTACACATTTTTGAGGATTTCTCCACGAAAAATCAATATTTTGAAAAAACCTAAATTGGGTCCGAGAGAGCTCAACGAGCTTAATGAAATGAATGTAAAAAAAGGGTTGTTCAATATAAGCAATATTTTGAAACCTACTATAGAAATGTCAAAAAAATGAAAAAAAAATAAAAGTGCTCAGAATTTTTTTGTACTAAAATATGTTATAGAGCATTTTAAAACAAGTAAGTTTTATTATTAAAAAGTGTGGGTATAGCTTAATTTTTTCTAGAGATATGAAGCCTCAAAGTTTTCAATACATTAGCAGTGAAATACGCGTAAATAATCCGAAACCTTAGCACTGAAAAATTAATACCACCTGCAAAAAGTAGGATATTTCCGGATACTTGTTTTTGAATTAAAGCTGAACATCTCAGGTACATTGGCATATAATTTTTTCTTGATGTTGTTTAGTGGGGAAAAAAGTTGGGCAGGGATGAAAAGAGAGACCCAGTTTTTAAGGAAAAAGCATTGAATTTTACGTGTTTTTGAGCCTTTCGTGAGATATAACATGAATTCAGGAATAGCTATTATCATAATGCGACTAATTCATATCTATTTTGTGGTCCCTGAGGTATATCCTAAAAAATGTTTATTATGATTATGAGGTTAGCTATAGAAAGAAGGCATACACTGATTTTGAAGATTGAAATTATGACTTTTTTTTGAAAATTCAAATTTAATATTATACATACTGATTAGAAGATATTGTTTTCTTGTGAGACGGATGAGATCTAGTATTTTCAACACTGATGACCGTAACTTTTATAGATTATAAAAATTTTGTTACTATATGATTTATCAAAATATGTTTAGATTAAATAAAGTTAGAAATTTAATCAAGTAAAGAGATATCGTTTATTGGAATGAAATTAATAGGGTTTATATACTATTTGATTTGGGGAATTAATGATGTGATAAGGTAGTTTAGATGTTATTTAATAGCAATGTGTCATGTTGGTATATCATGTTGGAATATCGCACTGGCGTATTATGCTTTTGTACCATGCTTCTATACCATGCTTCTATACCATGCTTTTAGGAGCATTGTATAGTTAATATTTAATTAAGGAACTTCCGGTTCTGGATCTGTTATTATTTACTTTTTTGGATTTGACATGATCCGGTTTAAGAATGATACATCACTATATAGTATGTGGAACAGATAGGGCTATTCACGAAAAAAAGTATAAAAAAACAATAGGAGTTCGACTAGATAACATTAGGGTTTTATTATCAAGTTAAATTCTACTTGAGGACTTTTGTAATAAATAAATGTCCTCTTTATATAGTTTTCATCAGAGAGATTAGGTAAGCATTCCTAGGTCCATACATAGCCAATCATACCCCTTGTCAGGTATAAATCTTGATAGTAACCAATCGGTGTATTCATAGAGTTCATGGGTCCTTGATCATAATGGTGTGATTAAATCCACATTATGTTGATTGGTCTTTAACTATAAGTTGCTAGGATAGAAGCTTCGTAGAGAATTTATATTAGTATGAATTAGCATATATCATTTAGTAGTGTAATGTCTATTTATGCCAGCTGTACTTTAATTGAGAATCAGATGAAATGGAGATCAATATAGTGGATAAATGTGTACATATTCCACATAGTATATACAGTATATACGCACTTTATCTACTACTGAATTTTTGTACGTATACTTGCAGCGCTATTTTGCATCTATGAATTATATGCCCACTGGAAACTTCAGTTATATTTTCTAGTGAAATAAAGTCAGCTTTTGCATTATTTTACCTAGCATAATTACATGATATAGGGCAAAAATAACAGATTTTTCTTATATTTCGATCAGGAATAAAGATTTTTTGTAAACCAAATTACTGCTACTAATATTCAGCAAACAGCAGTAGTATACAGCATACCAAAGAAAAAAAAACATGGTCAAATTACTCAATATTGCACAAATCAAGAAAAACAAAACAACAAATAAGTAGAAGATAATAGTAGAATTGCCCATAAGCATATCACTACCTCTATTTGTGCATAATAATAAAATCTGACCATGAGCGTAATACAGTTCAATACATTGTTGATGTAGAGCAATACATGCAAGAGCCGATATATTTAAGATTATCATCATTTGTACATATGCTTATAACTATAATTTTTACAGCAACAATGGTTTTTGCTCGAGCCTAAACTTAAATAATACTTACTGCTTAATTTTATATGCAAGCCAAATCTAAGGTTATAGATGTTACTTTATCACACTCACGCATAAAATTTAAACAAATTAATCTTTTTTAAACTTACTATTTTAGTTTACGATTGTCAGCTGTAAAAAGATTTGTTTTGAAGTATACAATAGCTATGATTAAAACTATGGTTATTAGACAAAATATTATATTATTCTTTCTTTTTTTTTGTTCCCATGTCATTTAAAATTTAACACTTTTCTGGAACATTTCGTGGATTTGTAGCCAGTTCTAGATTTTCATTGAGTAGATATAAATATCATTGCCTTCGATTTGATCTAGTAATCAAGAAATACGTCCAGCAATACAGTAGTAAATAATGATATTTGATCCTAAAATGCGGTTAAATGAAAATATCAGTCTCTAATATAACGACTGCTACCTGCTACCTATATTAAAAAATTGCAAAAGCGAGTCCGTAGAGCAACGCCGTAATTGAGCATAGCAAGATTGGACGGCTAAGTCTCTTATATTATGATATATCCAAGTTTTAAATAAAGGGTATTTTTTTTTGTTCGACTTTTCTTGTATTTAACCACGTACAATCTGAAAATTCAGTTTTTGTAGCGGACATTTTTGGGACTCATTTTACCCTTACCAACACTCATGGTTTTGATCAAAAAACAGAAAAATCAAATTTTGATACCAAAATCAACGTTTAAATATACTACATTGTGAGAGAAAATTGTAGCCATAGCTAATACGCATTTTATAAAAGCTTAATATTAAATATTAAGTAATGAAACTTTGTACTTTTGGCCCAAAAACGGTTTTTTGATTAAAGGATTTTCATGTAATATTTTGCAATAAAAATGTTTGTTATTTTTTATTGACCAAATAGGGCGCTAAAGTCTGTATATGTGTATATTTTTTGTTTTTATAATTAGTAGTATAATTAACTCTAGATTTGCAAAATCAGAAAAAAAAAAAATTAAAAAATGTCAAAATTGATGATCTGGACAAAAATAATTTTCTAAATTAATATTCCGCTTATAAGCTTTGTAAGTCTTAAAAATAAGAGATTTTATAATACTTGAGAACTTTTTCAAGGATTTACGATGCTGTACCTACTTGATTCAAGCTTATTACTGTAAACCTTTATACATGTTAATATTGTGTGGTAGTTTATTTGATGATGATAATATAGTCTTAATGTATAATTATTGCGCTAGAGGTGATTACGTTGAGTTTTAGTGTTACCTCTCCAATATCATAAACGTAAACATAAACATAAACATGGCCATCACTGGAACCTATTGCCGCCTTTTTATCCTCTTTGTCCCAAGCCAACTTATTGAATGCTTTACCAGAAGAGTCAACTTAAGTACTTGCAAATGGTTCCTCGGTATTTGCATTCAAATTCCATAAATTAAATCGACTGGTTTCATCTGACAGTAGTATCAAACGTACATCAGCCCACCTTATGATAAATGTCAATCTGAAATTGGAAACACCCGGTTGTCATTGTTATAAGCTATGAAAAATTTGATTTTTAATAGCAATACAGCAATTATATAAAAAACAAGATGATACTAATAGCATATGGTGAGTATTTAACATCTAAGTTTGATGAAGCATGATTTTAAACCTTTTTTTTAAAAATCCTGAGGCAAACACAACATCTTGGTCCTGTAACTTCTATCAATCAAAATTCTGTGATTTTCATTACACAATGAATGCATGTTTATCAATCTTGACCTCGATGTACATTGTTGGATATCAGTTAGTTTTTTACCAGCTGTATTTTCTCTGATTTATTAATATTCAGTCATATTAAACGATGATTTGTAGCACTGCTAAAAAAAAAGAATAAATACTTCAAGGTTTTTCTGCATATCAAATTATGCAATTTAGTAGCAATTATTGCACTTAATAACTATGCTTTGTGAACCTATTGATGTTAATCAGAATAATTAGTACTTTCATTCAGAAGTCAGCTTTGCATTATACATTTATATTCACCCATTGAGAAACGATTAAAGAACTTGGTAATATTTACATTTTATTTCTATTTCAATTTCGCAATGGAACGAAATCCCAATTTGCGATAATTTTTTTCTTTAAAAATTAAGTAAAAAGCACGTAGTAAGCTACAACTTACAACTTATTTTATATATTAACTAGGATTTCACAAACAACGCATCGTATTACGGTTAACCGAGTTTGACTGCTTTAACGGGCCGTTTTTTATGCAAACTCGAATGAGGGTATTCGAGTTTCTTCTTTTCTTTTTTTGTTAGCTAAGCTCGAAAACAGGATTGAAAAAATACTTCAAGTTGTGAAACTGTCAAATATGCTATTATCAATTCATAATCCCATATTAATTTGACAAGGTTGCTATTAACAGCCTCCTTAAGGCAAACCAATACTTTCTCCCACCCCGTTTTTTATCTGGGTTACAAAAAAACGGGCCGTTTTCCAACTCGAATCGAATGGCCGTTTCCGTTAAAACTCGATTCAAACTCGAATCGAAGCCCATTCCTAATATTAACTATTATTTATTATTTAAATGTAACAAAATATTTGAAGATAGCAGGTGTTTTAATTTTGTATAATTATGATGTTATCGTTCTATTAAAAAAACATAAAACGTTTCTCATTTAATAAATGACATTGCATTTATTATCCGTTATATCAACCAACCTACTTCATCTTGCTTTGGTACATTTGACAATTAAATGCTTAAATTATACTTCAGCCACCAGGTATCGCCACAAAAAAATCTCGTACAGGTCGACAAAGCATCACAATTTAGATCATTTTTTTGTGTTAATATAAACCTGGTGAGCTCTCTCACACATTCATAGATCCCTGCATGAACCATATCTCTATCTGTTCAATTTAACTGAAACATATTGAACGCAAACATCGTACGTGATAAAACAACACCTTACTTTATTGCGAGTCAACGCAACTAATTTCATGCTAGTTTAGCATCAGCAGTTGAATCAGATAATTTGAGATTAGATAACCCCTTTTAATAACTTTGCACACCATGAGCTAATAATGGACCGTTATTATAGATACGCTAATTAAGGATGACGAGTTGACTCTAATAGACGAACGACTCGATTATCAGTATAAACGAAATATTGAAATCAAATATAGCAATTGAATGAAAAAGAGACGATAAGCCATGTAAATTAACATAATTGAATTGTTTCAAGCGTTTTGAACTAAATACCCCTTTAATTTTGACCTATTAAAAATTGATTTATTAGTAAAATCAATTAACAAGCTAATAAATAATCATTATGGTGTACATTTGATAGTTGGTAGTGGTATACAAGGCAACATCTTGTTTTTCTCTTCTTAGCTGTTGGCCACTAAATACAAACAAATACTTTTTAGAAACTAAATAGACTAACATGAGTTTATTTATTCATTCAAATTAAGTCAATACTATACATATCTTTATAATCACCAGTTTTTCTCCAGGTAGATATCGACTTTAGACCAAAAAAGCATTGATTATAACGTAGATGATGGAACAGAATGACTAAACCTTGAATGCTTTTTTTGTTCGAGAAAAAATACTATAACGTGCCTTAACATTAACAGTTAATAATTCATTTTCAAATAAACAATAGGAAAAACATTTAATTGTACCTGCTTCTTGATTTCAGTTTATAAAAAAATATTGGTCTTTTTGTTGTAATTTTAAACGTAAATAAAAGAGCTGAGGAAAGAGTAGGGAAGAAAAAAGATTTTGTATGTAACAAACAGAAATTTACAAAGGAATAAATACTTTTAATGTTACCAAACAGGTTGTTGTCGTTGCTCCCATTTGGTCCCCCCCGAAAGAAGAACGTGGGCAGAAGTCTTTCAAATATCAAATTTCAAATTGATATATCTTGTCAATAAGGCAATTCTGTTGAATCAGAGTAGCTCACATCTGCTTTAAACCATTCAAATTATCTTTATTAATTATATTATGATTGATATGCTTTAATAAATTGGCTAAAAAACCTTGATCTCATTGCTCCACTATGAAAAAAATCCCTTAATTCTTGTTGTATTTGCATATATAAATGTACCTTAAATCGTAGTTTAAATATGACAATAAACTATGCCTTAACATATTTAGCATATGTGTCATATAAACACTGTAAATGATTACCCTGATAATCACATAAGCTAAGTTCTGATAATCTAGACTTAGAATAAAAGATAGAAAGTAAAGAATATTAATAATTAGTGTTGCCAAGAGCAACTAAAGACTTTAGACTGATCATCTATATCTGAATATAATTACATTAGCATAAGTGAGGATTGACACTAAATTTTAGTATGAGAACACTGTTCTAGACAGGTGTGTAAGCAATCCTTAAATCAAATATAAATAGCAGTAGACATTCACCCTTCATTTGATTTCCCCATCTCGTTTTTATATTTAATAAAGATCGACCAATTCTCACGTACTTATCTTTCTTTATTACATACATTTACAACAATTCTCTTAATTATGCCACATTAAGGAAAATAAGACAAAATTTTAAAAAAAATAGGCAGTGTAAATTTTCTTATTTTCCTTAATGTGGCACAATTAAGAGAATTAAGAGATTTTTTGTTCATAGAGCTCTGTTCATCTGGGCTGCCTGATCTGCACAAAATTTTTTATTCTGCCCAAATGTGCAGGTCATCATGCCCATGGGAAGCATAGTTCGGCAGTAGTGGAACGTTTGGACCTCAATTACGACACCATATTATTCCATCCCAGTGGTTGGTTAAATCAAATAGATATCAAATCAACATCCAAGCATATTTAGCGCAACATTGAAATAAGGCAACTCATAAGCTCTGCAAGAACGGTTAAATTATGATTGATCCATTTCAATCCATATATTACTATTAAACAGATCTAATAATGGTTCAATAGTGCCTTAAATTACATCTCAGGATCTCAATGTCAAATCAATATAAAAGGCCATACTTTTATATCTAAACAAACGATATCTTGTTTTTATTATACAATTGAAGAACTGATTCATTACTTATCCTCCTTTAATTGTATTCTTTTTTAGTATTATAGATCAAACATGAAAATATAGGACACAACAGATAGTTTTATTCGACAGAAACATCATGTTTTGCTGACGGTTTTCTCAATCTACAATGACTTGTAAAAGTAGAAATATAAATTTTTATGAACGATATATTTAAATCCACCATAATGTATAATTGAAGATTAATTGGATCAATATTCACAAGAATAGAATTTGTTTTTGTTTTCTAAAGTTGTAAGTATTAGTTTATTATTTTGTAAAACTTAAAACTCATTATCCAAGCCTTAATTTCTGTATTCACAAGGTAGATCTAATTGATTGCTACTCTGCATTTTTTGTTTCAGAGAAAAATATTGGGTTTTCATTGAGATAATCAAAATAATAGTCGATATCACATCTTACAGCTTATGATAACTGGGTTCCAAAATTTATTTTAAAAAATGGACGAAAAATGATGAAAAAAACAAAATCGTTTAATTGCTCATGAACTGCAAAGTAAGTCGACCTAGTATATTAAATAGTTTTTGTACAGTTTTGGATTTTGCATTTATCTAAATAAAATTCAAAAAAATATTTTGCATTAAATTTTGCGTAAAATGCAATTGAAATTTTGGAGGTTTTTTGAAGATACACATTATTTTTGATAAATATATTTAAAATATAAGTAATTGGTATGATGTGCAAAAATATTATCTATCAATCGAGCTATTGCGGAACCTTTTAGCTACATTTTTCGTTGAGAAAACGAGATTTTTGTCTAAACTTTTTTCAAATTCAGAGTTTAGGATGAGGGTATATAAGGGGAAAATGGAAGCTAGAAATGGAGGTATCTTTTTGTACACATTTTTGAGGATATCTCCACGAAAAATCAATATTTTAAAGAAAACTAAATTGGATCCGAGAGAGCTTAACGAGCTTAATGATATGAATGCAAAAAAAATGTTGCTCAATTTAATCAATCGTTTGAAACCTACTATAGAAATGCCAAAAAAAATGAAAAAAAATAAAAGTTTTCAGAATTTTTTTATACTTGAACATGTTATAGAGCACTTTAAAACAAGTAAGTTTTATTATTAAAAAGTGTTAGTATAGCTTAATTATTTCTAAAGATATGAAGCCTCAAAGTTTTCAATTCTTTAGCAGTGAAATACACGTAAATAATCCGAAACATTAGCACTGAAAAATTAATACCAATTGTAAAAAATAGGATATTTCCGGACACTTGTTTTTGAATTAAAGATGGACATCTCAGGTACATTGGCATATAATTTTATCTTAATGTTATTTTGTGAAGAAAAAAAGTAGAGCAGGGATGAAGAGTGAGACCCAGTTTTCAAGGAAAAAGCAGCGCATTTTACCTGATTTGAGTCTTTCGTGAGACATAAAATAATATTAAGAACTAATATCATAATGTGGGCAATTTATATCTATTTAGTATTGTCCAAAAATATATACTGAACATTGTTTGATATGACGTTAGTTATAGAAGAGAGGAGGGCGCAACGCTCCGATTTTAAAAATTGAAAAATCAAAATCCATTTTAGTTTATGGAGTGTAACGAAACACAACAAGAAGTAATTTTATAAAGTGAATATTATATTTTATTTGATTAAATAGTTAGAAAGAAGCAATTAAAGAATATGTAGTGTAATTGTTTAGAGGAGTAAAATTAATCACAGCAGGGCACAATATCTCTGGTACACTTACATTTTTCGTTTGGCATGTTTCCTCTAAATAGATGCTGCGATGACACCTGTAACTTGCCCACATAAACCCTGAAAATCATTCCTGGATTTCCGCAAAAATGAATGCATTTGCCACTGCTTGAGTGTTATTTAAGGCACAAAACTTCTGATCTGCTTACATAGTCTTCTTAGTAGCTCCCAAATATCAGGACTTCGTGTACCTGAAGTCTGTATCAAAATCACTTGATTTCCCCAAATTAAAATAATGAATTCAGTCAATGCAAAAAAAAGTAAAGTTTAACCAAAAAATACATTCTTTTGAGAGATTTATTAATAGCTTTTTAAAATAAAATTTAGTTGGTTTCGACAGCAGCTTCAGCAGCAGGGGCAGCAGCAGCAGGAGCAGGTCTGAAATCTTGAGCAGTGGGCTCAGTGATAGCAGATTCCTCCTTGGGTTCAAGGATGGTAACAATATCGGGAAGACATTGCTTGGGACCGTTACGACCAGTAGGATCGTTATCCAACATAATCTTGACCTTGATACCTAAGACACCTTGACGCAAATCAACGTGACGAACAGCAGTGGTAATGAATTCACGAGCAGGGTTACCAGAGTGAATCATGAAACCATCAGCAAACTTCATGGCCTTGGCACGAGCGGCACGGACCTTACCAGAGACAACGACTTCACAACCCTTGGCACCAGATTCCATGACGAAACGAACAACACCATAACAAGCACGACGAACAGCCAAACCGTTAAGGAGCTTGAACTTGACAGACTCACATTGAGCAATGGCACAGAGACCACGGTTTTGGACACGTTCGGCATAAAGTTCAACAGCGTTCTCGGGGAACTTGAAACGCTTTTGGACAAGAGTGGTCAATTCGCGAATACGACGACCCTTCTCACCAAGAACGTTTTGAGTGTGAGTGGCACGGATGATAATTCTATTGATTTACATTTTAGTCCAAATTTCTACATCTACAGCTACATCTACATCAATAAAAGAAAACTTACTCGGTACGAGCAGGAGTGACACGGACCTCAACACCAGCATAACCATCTTCAGCGAGTTCACGAGTGAAGAATTCGTTGAGTTCAGCGTAGAAGACACCGTCAGCGACCTATACAATATCAAGACATGGAGTTAATTTACTTGATTTGGAAATAATGTAATGAAAATATCAAACTTACGAACTGAATGAATACAAAGCAAAAGGAAGGAGGAAATGAAGCAAAAGAATAAAAGATATTTAGTAACCATGATTTTCATCAATATTGATGAATGTCTAGATGAATAAATATATCATTTTGAAGCGTAGTGTTTGATTTTTATATCGAAAATCTGATTTTTTGATGTTTTTTTTTTTTGCTGTCAAAATTTGATTCTAAAATTCATCCATCCATCCATCAATAGTATAATGGTTTTTACAAACCTTTCTCTTCTTTGAGATTTGAGCAGCTGCCATGATGAATTGAAAGAGGGGGATCTATACAACTACAGATTCTTTCTTTGCTCATAAACTTTACTCCTCTCTCTCTCTCCACGCACTAAAATCCACACATCTGCTTAGGCGGTATTATTCTACACCCCCAATGTGGGAGTGCGCATTCTTTCTCAAATCAAGATTTTGTTCGAACCGGAAAAACTACATTTCTTGAGTGCTCTATCCGGGACATTTACTAAACTGTCATCATGTCCGGGCCATTTAAATTATTAAAAAATGCATTAATTTAGTTGGATTTTTTTTGGATTTTTATTTATTTATTTGGGGGAGAGGGGATAAAATGTGTGTGATAAGATTTGATGAGTGTAATTGTTGTTAATAAGAGAGTTGAAATAAAAGGGGAGAAGGGGCAGGAGGGGGTGGGGGGAGAGGAGGGGAAGGGGGGAAATAAGGGAAAGAAAAAGAGTTGTCATTTTGTTGTTGGGAAATTGTTGCTGTAACTTTGTTTTGTTTTGATGTTACATAATTTGCTTTGTCATGATTAGAGAGAAAGAGAGAGAGAGAGAGAGAGAGAGAGAGAGAGAGAGAGAGAGAGAGAGAGAGAGAGAGAGAGGAAAGTAATTATATAGAAAAATTAATGTGAATATAATACAGAAAATAAAACGAAATAAGACATCCTTAAACATATAAGCGGATGAGATTTTCTTGATCAAAATGACCAAATCAAATAGTAAACAAAATAAAAGCAGATCAAAACAAGGTACAATAACAATTGAAGTGTGTGTTTAAGTGAGAGAAGGGATATGATACAAAACGTTAATTAGAATTGCAACAAAATGAGGTGTAAGAATAAGGTGTTTGTGTTTGTGTTTGTGTTTGTGTATATAAGCAATGAAAATGGGGGAAAAGATAAAAAAAAAAAAAAAAAAAGAAAAAAAAAAGAATCCATTCTTTACAACAACAACGAAGAAAAAAGAATATACAAAGAAAAGGGTATATTGTTGTTGTAAAGATTTAGCATGGAAACAAAAAAAAATCACCTTGAATTAGATCTTTAACATTGATCTCAAACCCCTTTGAATTTCAGATAAATCACTATCAAATTCGCGATGGAGAGGTTTTGGAGATAAAAGATTCATTATATCTTTAGAATGTCTTTGAAGATCGTCCTTCTCATCAGTAGTGTTAATTAAATTGACTGATAAGAGTGTAGGTGAAAAAGCTGGAATAGGCAAAGCACTTGGTGCAGGTGCATTATTAAAAGTGGGTCCAGCATAAACATGGCTCTTTCTAATATCAATCGCACTACTTGATCTACGACGATTTCTCTGCTGTTCTCTTTTTTTTTTAAAAAAAAAAATATAGGAACATTTGAGTTACTCACACTTACAAAGGGAATATTTTTTTTTTCTCTTTTACCTCTTTTTAGTGGATTCCACAGAGATGATGTTAGTAGAAGTAGTGGCGTTAATAGTAGTGGGAATGACCTTTTTGTGCTGCTGTTTGTTAGTATTGTTTCTCTTTTGAGCAGTTTTCTTGCCAGAGGAAGAAGAAGAATCATCAGATTCTGTGGATGAAGGAGTATCTAAATCAATTTTAATAGCTTCTGTCATGGATACAATCTCTTTTCTACGTTCTACTCTTCTAGCTTTCACTGGTAAAACGGTTCTTCTTTGTTGTGGTGTAGTTGGTGCAGAAACACAAGTTTTTTTAGTAGCATTGTTGTTATTATTACTTGATGCTATTTTATTAGACTTTTGTTGTTGTTTCTGCTGCTGTTGTTGTTGTTGTTGTTGTTTATTTGGGTGCGATTTTTTGTTGTTTCTTAAAACCTTTACATTTGTATTATTCTTTGATAAAGTGGGCTGTTTACTTGTGCTAATACTTGACTTTACTAAAACAGATGGCATGGCACCATTCTTTTGCTTGATGATTGTAACGCTGGTAGTAGAAGTTCGACTTGACATGGCGGAATAATATATAATTTAATATATCCAAAGTAATATTGAATGGTTTAATTAAGAGATACGGAAAAAATAAGAGAAAAAAAAAAGAGAAAAGCATGTTCCAAAGGAGTCATATCTCCCTTTTAAATAAAAATTTTCTTGGTGAATTGTAACTGGCCATGTCTTTTGTCGGCCTTATTATGGCGTAGGGGCCATGTAAGGCGAAATATAGCACATTAATAGTGTGCATTGGCCCCATTGAAACAAACCAGCAATGCGGATAATCGAAATTTTCATTCAGTCAGGTTTTGTTGAACTCATCATTTTCATTAAATGGTCTAATGGTATTCTGTCAAATACATTGCTTTCTAAATGTGTTTTTGTCGGGAAGCGACAGCAGCGGTAATACTTCCATGCATGCTGCAAAGAAATATGTATAATCTTGGCCATGCTATCAACAAAGATTGCATCTTGTATCTAGCTAAATTTGAACTATTTGCATTGAAAATCTCAACAATGAACTCCCGAAAATACATAAAACAAATACAACATTTAATATGAAATTGAATATTTCGGAAATTCAAGAAATGTCAAAAATCAAAAATTCATTGTCATACTATTGATTTTCAAATCTACATCCATACAAAAATACAGGGCAATAATTTAGATATATCAACAGATCTCAGATATCACAATTAATTATGTTTCTTGAAACAATAACTTGCTTGATGTATATGGTCAGCAGAATGAAAAATGTAGACGCTATGAAAATCTAATTTATGCAGAGAAATGAATTCAATTTTTATTGTTGTATCGATCGAAGCTATATAGCAGCCAATGAATCTACTGAAGCATTCAATTTTTTCCACATCTAGTTGCTACTTTTTTATAATCAAGCTGAAATATGCTTATGAAATGGAGGAGAAGGAGCAGATGAAAATTCTTTTTTTTTTATTTATCCCGGGCTGTTTTTATTCTTTTTTTTTTTGTAGGTTTGTAGAGTTATTTTGGATTGTATAAACAATTTATGTAATATTGCATTGTTTATAAACAAATTGAAACATCTAACGGAAACTAATGTATCTTTTATTTAGTAAGTCTATTGATAAACAGTACGTCCAAAGGACTCGTCTTTGAAACGGTATCCAAGATTTATTCAATACTCAATTAAAAATGCAGTTTACAACAAACTCCCAGCTTTTTTTTTAAAAAAATAAAAAATACTAGCTATACACCAGCATGCTATGTTCTGGATTTTTGCTCTGAAAACCATGTAAATTATATATCCACTCTTGATGAAAAACCCTTTAAAGGTTGGCAAAAAATAAACCCGAGTATTTCTATAATTACTAGTTTTGGTAACTTGTATTTAAGCGCTTATTTAATTGGAGGTTGAGTCATTGTTGTATTTCCTTCCTCAAGATACTCTAACTTGGATGTAATTGGTATATGTCAACAAGTATAAGCTGCATTATCTACGAAATGCAGATTTGTATTAAAGGTTAAACAAGTTTAATTAAATAATTTTTTTGGATATTTTGTTTTTGTCATTTATTGCTAAACTCTTTCCATGCTTTTAACATCCACTGCATTAACAAAGTTATTCTCCCAAAATTTTGACGGCCATTTACCCTTCCCTATATATGTATAAGAAGTAATGGAAATGATATTCGATAGTTTATTAGTATTTGAGTAAATAAAGCTAGTGCAAGTTATTCTACTGTTTATATTTGTTGACAGTAATTTACAAGCAATTATCGAAATGAATGAAACCACTGCAAATATGCCAATAACAACAATAAATAAGGTTTAAATAAATTATTCAAGATTAAACTCAAACACATCTATTATTTTAAGAAAAACAACTCTTTATATATATATAAATGTTTAATAGAATGAACCATTTAAAATGTATCATTGTATAATTTAAATCATTAAATGCGACCAAACCTTAATAAACGTGAAACAGAAAGAGCTTTTGCAGTGTAACATTGATTGTACTGGTTGCTAGTCTATTTTCAGTGAGCTTCCATATTCTTTCTTCTATAAAAAACGGCTATATAAGGATCGCCAACCACATTACCGCTTATTTTATAAGATCAATTGTTAGTTTCAATATAGAAATGCCGCATTAAAATTAAAATTCACTGCATGTGCTTTTTCCAATGAACCAAATGCTTATTCTATATAAAAAAAAAAATGGATCTATATGTACACTACTAAGGCAAAAATTGCCACACAGCAAAAGATATTCTGCAGAAATCAATTCAACAGCTCATATAAAATTGGCTGGGCTCTTTCTGCCTAAATAAGGTTGAATTTCCATAGGTATTTTAACAAATAAAGAATAACACAAGTTCCCCCAAATAAATCATTATTTCGCTTCTTCTCCTTATACTCACTTTTTTCTTTTTTTAACATAATGAAAAATAGTTTTTTGGTTCAGAAGCAAATCAATTAATTCTTATTTTCAAACTATATTTTATTCACCCTTTTTCTTTTCTTCATTTTTTCACTTTCTTTCTTTGTTTCCCTTTCCTTTCATTTAGCATTATATAATAAACATGTCAAACAAGACATGGTCGGATTCAAGTCGACCATTAGCAACACGTTCAACGCCAACACATATTATAGAGCATAATCAACCACAATCAATACAAGATCAGCTTCATATTGGCGACAGAGTCCAAGTTAATTCTCTCCATGGCATAGTACGATTTATTGGCACAACAAAGTTCAAAGCGGGTACCTGGGCTGGGATTGAGTTAGATTCTGTCGGTTTAGGCAAAAATGATGGGTCTGTAGATGGGTAAAGTAGAATAGCACGTTTTTATTTGCTTTTTTTTTTCTGTGCACACATAATTAATTAATATCTGAATAGTAAACGTTACTTTGTTTGTCCTCCCAAGACAGGTTTATTCATTTTAGCGATTAAAGTTATAAAACAACAGCAACACTTGCACCTACTGAATAGACCTTCTACACCACATCATCAGCCTAATTTATATCACCATAAATCAAAAAATCCCCCTTCTTTTACTATTGATGCACCACCTCCTTTACCTACTAAAACCATCATTAACAATAACAGTAGCAGTAATGATTTGATATCCAGAATAAAAGCACTAGAAAAAGAAAATATTGAATTAAAGCAAGCAGCATCATTAATGGAAAAAAAGAAAAATGAACATATCGAGCAATTAGAACACACAATTTCACAAGTCAAAAAAGCTAGCATGGATAGTATAGAAATTTTAGAAGATATTCATCGCCAAAAAATACAACAAATGACAGCAACGTTGGACGATGAAAAGAAAAAAGTGTATGACCTTTCAATGGAACAGAACGATTTACGAAAAGCTGGATTAGAAGCTATTGAATCGTATGAATCGACATTATCAGGCCTTGAAAAGAGCAAATTAAAATCGAGACAAATCTGGGATTTGGAACGTAAAAAGATGCAAGATGAACAAGACGCCATGATAAAATCACACCACCAACAAGTTGGATTGCTATTACAAGATATAGACACTTTAGAAGTGGTGTTACAAGATAAAATGAATAAGGAAATTGATCTAGTCAATTCACTGAAAAGAGAAAGACAAAATAACAGTTTATTGACAACAGAATTGAAAGGCATAAAGTTTCAAATGAAGAGTACAAATATCTTTGCTGGCAGCGATATTAGCAATCGGTGGTCTTTTCGAGATAAATTAGATACTCCTATACCCGAAGAAGACGAAGAAGAAGAAGACGAAGAAGACGAAGAAGAAGATTTATTCGACGATAATATCATGTCCATATGTGCCCTTTGCGAGCAAAAAGGACACCATTTAATTCATTGCCATATCTTAACTAATCAACAACAACGACAACATATCATCTAACTATCATTATTCTTGTAAATATAATTTTGTATGTAATTATTGTATACTTTTTTTTCCCTTAATAAAAATTTAATTCGATTTACCATTTACTAAATATGGACCCTTTTTTTTTTTTTGGTTCCTGGATGGTTGCCATGGAGACAAATAAGCAAAATATTTCTGATCCCGCAAATGGGAGCAAGATCAAATGCATGATTTCTATGGTAAATTCAGGCACACACGATCAATTTATTTTTGTTTTCATTGTTCCCAAGATATCCCATGAGTTTTGAGGAGATAAAATTTAATCTAAAACGCATTCACTTTAATAATCTATCAAAAAAAAAAAAAAAAAACCTTCTCCTGTTTATTGCGTCGATCAACCAATTTTAAGCATCATACGAAAACTCCTGAATCGCATGGATGTTTTTTGATAACTGATATTTTGCATAAATTATTAATCTGCATCACACGTGAAAATATTACACATAATATAAATAAATTCATGTATAAGCAAAACAGAAGAAGGGCGTTTTTTTTTACGGGGTAAATCACATGAATAAACGACAACACATGATGAGAATATTTTTTTTTTGTGATTGATTCAGAATAGCATTATAAATATATACAAATTACATTCACATGCTGTGAACGCAAACATTACACCAATAGTCATCCGCAAACAATCCAAGTCTAATAATCGTCATTTGTTTCAGAAATTGAAGAAGCAAAATTGTTTCTGGATGAATTTCTTCGTTGGCATTAGCTTGCTTCATGATGAGATAATGCGTCATATAGATTTATTTCACCGGTGTAATCAAAATTATACGATGTTCCAACATTTGCCTAAACTTTACCCATAGTAATGTCTTGTGTATCCGGATGATCAATGTCATAACTATAAACTAAAAGTGCATTTTCAGCATATCCTTAGAGCTTGAATCCTTCATAATGATAGTTCATTATAATATAAAAGCCAAATATATATATATATATATATATATGCTTATAAGGAGAAAGAGATATTTTTGGTGTGACATTGACTATAATGTACTATTACTTTTCATATTAAAGACTGGAACTTAGATTATGTACACTATAATCGGCTCATTTCAATGGAAAAATATATAAGATGTCATCCTATAAGTCGGTTTATTATACTGGTTGATTTTACCATTTGCCAACCACTTGAGCCAGTGGGAAACCAAATCACATATGGTGCGACTTTATTTGGCTATTTGTTTAACATATGAAAGTGCCGCTAGCTAGTAGTCATTAATAGATAATATTTGCATATAAACAAATAAAGATAAATAACAACGGTGTGAATCGTGGAAAGTTGATTTATTCAAGGATTCTTTCTTTTTATTTTCTTACATTAACATGAGCAATACTAAAAAATTCACTGCTGAAGAAGTTGCCAAACATACAATTGATAAAGATTGGTAACGTAACTTAAATATGTCAGGTTTATTCTGTACTACGCGTCAAATCAACTAACATTATGTCTTACATAGCTGGATTATTATTCATGGCAAAGTCTATGATGTATCAAACTTTTTGCAAGAACATCCAGGTAAGATTTATTGATAGATCATTGTATATTTTATATTTATAAATATAATATATAGGAGGCAAAAAAGTGTTACTCAAAGCTGCTGGTACAGACGCATCAAAGCAATTTGACGCATTTCATAACGCCAGTATTTTGCAAACTTTGGCTACGAAATTCGAAATTGGTCAAATTGGTGCTGCAGCTGCAGAAAATGAGCAGGAGGAAATAACAACAACTGAAGAATTGGATGAACAAGAACAACCTTCATCAGAAAATAATCCTTTAATCATGGGTGAAACCTTTGGCGATATGGTTCCTTTTGGAGATCCAATGTGGTATCAAGATTGGCAAAGTCCTTATTACAATGATTCTCATCGTGCTGTACGTAAATTCGTTCGTGAATTTGTTGATAAAGAGATTACTCCAAATTGCCATGAATGGGATGAAGCAAAGAAAATTCCAAAAGAAATGTTTATTAAGGCTGCCAAAGCAGGTATTTTAGGTGCTATTATAAGCTTTGGTGGTGAAGGCAAATACCTTCCATACCCTCTTCCTGCTGATGTTCCTGTCAAAGAATGGGATGCATTTCATTCCCTAATTGTAACTGATGAGCTCTCACGCTGTGGATCAGGTGGAGTAAGTAAATAACGTCTTTTTTATTAAAGCAAGAAATACTCAACTCATTTAAATATAGGTTCTCTGGGGAATCTGTGGTGGTCTTGGAATTGGCCTTCCTCCCATTTTGCATTTCGGGTCAAATTACCTCAAAGACAAAGTTGTATCAGCTTGTTTGTCTGGTGAAAAGATCATTTGTCTTGCAATTACAGAGCCATCAGGTGGATCAGATGTCGCTGGTCTTCAAACAGAAGCAAAGGATATGGGTGATCATTATTTGTTGAATGGCGAAAAGAAATGGATTACAAATGGTGTATTTGCAGATTACTTTTGTGTAGCTGTTAGAACTGGCAAGCCGGGCTTTGGTGGCATCTCCTTCCTTTTAGTTGAGCGTGATATGCCTGGCGTCGGTAAGTTTATTTTAGAAATAAGCTATAAACAGGTTTTACATTTCGCTCTTTATTAACCATTATTACAGATACTAGACAAATGAAATGCAGTGGTGTTTGGCCCTCCGGTACTGCCTACATTACATTTGAAGATGTAAAAGTACCCAAGAAGAACCTGATTGGTAAAGAAAACAAGGGTTTCAAGTATATTATGTGGAACTTTAATAGCGAAAGAATGGGTATTGTTGTTCAAGCCAATCGATTCGCAAGAGTCTGCATTGAGGAATCAATCAAGGTATATACAAATAATCTGAATACATTTACAAAAGTAGTATTAATTTGTCGTTTTTTGTATGCATTTAAAGTATGCTAACAAAAGAGAGACATTCGGAAAGAAGCTTATTGACCATCCCGTAATTCGAAACAAAATTGCCCATATGATAAGACAAGTAGAAGCTACACATGCCTGGATGGAAAGTTTGACCTATCAAGCCAATAGATTGCCTCCGCAATTACTGCCTATTAGATTAGGTGGTCCTATCGCATTATGTAAGGCACAATCAACCCAAACATTTGAATACTGTGCTCGTGAAGCTGCTCAAATATTTGGTGGTTTGTCATATACTCGTGGAGGTCAAGGCGAAAAGATTGAGAGATTATATCGTGAAGTTCGTGCTTATGCAATTCCAGGAGGCTCAGAGGAAATTATGTTGGACCTTGGTGTAAGGCAATCATTGAAAGTTGGAACCTTTATGGGAGCTAAAATGTAGCCTATCTTTAATCCCATTTTTACTACTACTACAAACAATACTGCCTCGTATAAATATTTGAGACCTTTCACTTTGAATAAATTATTTTCCTTTTTTTTTTCTAATCGTTCAGATTATTATTCGATCTGCTATCTATCAGTGTAGCATTTAACGCATTTTATGATAATAGAAGAGCCCATTCAATCCATATACGTATTTATTCAAATTATGCTCTGAAATTTGATGGCATTTAATAAAGTGCATATTTATATTGTACCCAAAACTGAGAAGTGTTTGATCATTTAGATTTGAAAATCGAATAGTCAACATTGATTTCTATCTAAAATTTTTGTTGTATAATTATCACCTTCTACTATCTATACACACCACATTTGGTTACACTCTATGAATCTCATTATTAATTTATACTGTCACTCCGAGCTAGTATTGGTGTCGAGCTGGGTTTTGCCAGCCAAATCTACTAGTATAAGCTGGACTCGACCACAGCCCTACTTCGAGCAGTCCTTATCTACTAGCCTGTCATTAGTATATAAACCACATCTCATGAATAAAAGAATAAGGATCAGTTTAGTTTTGATCCTTTAGTTTGACCCACAGTTGGAAAGCCGACATTTATCAAGACTTTACTTTGTTTTATTATTTTTAATTATTCTAGCATATCAGATATATGTTAGAATAAAACAAATTTGAAGCTTACTAAAATGACTGATCATTTCAATTAATCGAACAAATAGCTTTGTATTATATCTTTTAGCTCTATAATATGCGTCAAACGTTGAGCTGCTGAGCTTTTATTTTCGTCACCTTGCTTGATTATAACTATATTTTTGAAGGAGAAATGGTACATTCTATCTACAAATACACTTTGAAGTATCTCAATGGCGAGAACCAGTAATACTACTTGAATATACTTTGATTATGTCAATATGCCAGTATGCCTGTAACATTAAATTTACTCTTTGTATGACACACAGCTTAAAAGAATTAGGAAAAAAGAGTGGTTTACTTCCACGTAACAAAGAACAAACGAACAAACTATGGAAGCTGAAAGCTACATTGTTTGATATTGCCCACTACTTATCATCGTTTTTTTTGTAATTTGGACTCATTTGGATCAATATTCATTGAATGCGAGTATTTTTCCAGTTACTATATTTTTTTCAGGCAGAGGAAGAGAGGTTTCATTTAGAAACTTATGTTAAACTCCATCAAAAACAGCTGTTAGCTAATGAAATCGAGATACATTAATTGTATATCTACTGTGCAGTAAGTGTCACCTTCAAAATTCAATTTTGAACCATCACTTGATTTTATAAAAATTCTCAAAGAATATCTAAAACAACCCATACAAATAATAGCTTAAACAAGTGCGCGTTTTCATTTCCCCATTTTTACAGCAACTCGAGGAGGAGGCTGAAACTTTTACAGTTTTGTGAATCAACACTAGAAGTATCTACCATTTTAACAAGATGTTATTTGGATCCATTTTCGGTGAGAACTGGCGCGCTTATTGACCTCAGTAGGTGTAAATTACAAGTAATCAGCTTGTTCTTCAAACCTACCGAATACACAACGATCCATAGTAGAAGTTAAAATGAGACATACATGTAGTAACTATTTATACCTATTGTTGTTATGTCAATATTATACAGTATCCTAGGTCGCACATTCACGATTTCAATCAAGATTCGGTATTATAGTGGATCAACAGGCGTCCACGTTGATTTAAATGCGCCCTAGTTAATTGGTGTAATATCCTTAGTCCTTAGAAGATAGTAATTCTGCATAATAGCTATAGTAAAAAGTATATAAATACACCCTCTGGATGTATCGCTAATAAAAAGTGTAATATTTTGGCAAGATTATTTCTTAAGACCGTTTTGAACTTCGCCTATACCCATGTAAAGTGGCAGCTTACTTGGATCAGTATTCATAGAGATTGTATTTATATTGTTTTTAATAAAATTGCGCAGTAAGCTACAATTGCATTTTGGCGATAATTTTCTTAGCACGCAGTAAATTGTAAAGTTGCCCTTTGAGATCAGCGTGTCAAAGATGTGTACCTACTGTCATCATGTAAAGTTGGAAGTTATTAGAACCGAAATTCGCTGAGATAGGGTTTTGTTATGGATTTTTTAAGATTATTAGAAGTAGGTTTCAGATGGTTTTTGAGTGGTTTTCGAATGTTTTTGCCCAATGTTGAGTCGAATTAAGTAAAACCTTCAAAAAGACTGTGCCTTCACTCTATAGGCTATTGATATCTCTCGAAAAATAGAAATATTAATACCAGAATACAAGCACACTGGCCAAAAACCGACCAAAATTGACTTAAAATTGGGTGTAAAAAATTGAGCTTCTAAATTGAGGTATTAATTTTTTGTATTCACAAGATAAACCCAACTCTAAGTTACTTTGGACTTTTTGTTTCAACGAAAAATCAATATTTTTGGTTGAGATAATCAAAATAATAGTTAATATCACAGCTTAAAACCTATAATGACGGCTTTCCAAAATTGATTTAAAAAAAGACCGAAAATTGATAAAAAAAACAAAATCGTTTAAATGCTCCTGAACTGCAAAGTAACTAGACATAGCGTATTAAATGGTTTTTGTACAGTTTTAAGTTCTGCAATCATCCAAAAAAACTCAGACAGATATCGCACATTAAATTTTGCGTAAAATGCAATTGAAATTTTAGAGGTTTTTTGAAGATACACGTCACTTTTTGTAAACATATTTTAGATATAAGTAATGAAAATACTGTGCAAGCAAATTGTCTATCGATCGAGCCATTGATGGACCTTCTAGCTACATTTTACGTAGAGAAAACAAGATTTTTGTCAATTTTTTTTTAAAATTCAGAATTTGGGATGAGGGTATACTCGTCTTTTTTTGAAGCAAAACCGAGAATATTTTTTGGTATACATTTTTGAGCAAATCTCTACGAAAAATGAATATTTTAAAAAAAACTAAACTGGATCCGAGAGAGCTCAACGAGGTAGATGAGATGAATATGAAAAAAGTGCTGCTCAATTTAACAAATATTTTAAAATCTATTACGAAAATGTCAAAAAATGGAACAAAAAAAAAGTTGCTCGGATTTTATTCAAACTCAGATATATTAAAGAGTGCTTCAAAACAAGTAAGTTTTATTATTAAAAAGTGCTGGCATACCTTAATTTTTTGCAGAGATATGAAGGATCAAAGTTTCAGCTTCTTAAATTTAAGCTGTAAAATCCAAAATTGGAGAAAAAATTATCGGTTTTTCCGATTTCATTCGACAGATGGTATAGTAACAGTCTGTGGGCAATTAATTGCTATTTGTAGCCCTTAAACATCTGCATCGAATCATGCTAATTGCAATAAGCGGGATTTACCATTTTGTCCTGAAAATCGTTCAAAACCGCAATTTTTGGATGGGGGATGGGGTCAAAAAACAAGGGTACATCTTCATATCTTCATTACTCCTTCAAAAATTAATATTTTTTGGAAAACTAAAAACAAAGCTATATATATTATTACCGACTGTTATTCCCATAGAGAAACGTGTAATACTACAAATATTATTATATTTTCATATTGTTTAAAAAATCACATGACATAGAAATACTAAAAATAGTCACATATATTGAAACTTGTAAGTTACCATAAACTTACGAGGTGCTTTTTTTAATCGATTTTTATAAAGAAAAAAAAATTGTGGAATATTCTAATATTGAATGAAATGAATCTAGAAAGAATATTACATATAACACATAATTAACAAATATATCAAAAGTAATATAATAATTAATTATGATCTTATTTTCTTTAAAATTATTAATTGCAAAAAAAATAAATAATTTCTATAATTTGATTAATTTCTTATTATCACATGTCACGTGTTATTAATAATAAACTTTAATTATAAGTATATTTTTATTTTATATATCGTTTCTCATAAAACTGAAATTCTACTTCGATAATTTACTGGAGAGATATTAATAATTTATGCGTTTTTGTTGCGTTTTATGGATTAAAATCTCTGAATTTTTATTTTCACTTTATTTGTATTTAATAAATAGTATTTCCATTGCATAGACAAATAACTTTAATTATAATTAAAACTAGTGTTTATTTAATAAAACCAATAGTTTGTTTTTCTGATATCTCTCTAATTTTTTGAGCGGCTATATCTCCGCACAGAAAATAGCTAAAAATATATGAATAGTACCATTGTTATCGCAGCATTAATCTGTATTAAGATCCATTATTACTTCAACATATCAAAAAATTTACGGGAAAAAAGTTGGAGATCTGATTTTTTGAAAAAAAAACCATTTTAACGTATGGAGTGTAACATTTTGTATATATGGAGTGTAACATTCTGTATATATGGAGTGTAACTTTTAGTATTCATGGAGTGTAACTTTATGTATTTATGGAGTGTAACCGGTTTCTGCACATTTTAAAGCAAATCTCTACGAAAGACCAATATTTTTAAAAACCCTAAATTGAGTCCGAGAGAGATCAACAAGTTTGTTAATATAAACATAAAAAAATAAAGCTCAGTTTAGGGAATATTTTGAAATCTACTAAAAAAATGTCAAAAAAATTAAATAAAAAAAAAAAGGTGTTGAGGATTTTTTCATATTAAAGTAAGCTATAGAGCATTTCAAAGCAATTAAGTTTTATTATTAGAAATTTTTAGTGTAGCTTAATTTTTGCAAACATATGAAGGCATAAAATGTTTAATTTTTAGCAGTGAAATACCTGTAAAAATGTGAAACATCAGCACTAAAAAAGGTATATCAACAGCTACTAGAGATAGAATATTTTTGGATAAACATTTTTGGATTAAAGTTGAACATCTCAGGTACATCAGCATATGATTTTTTCTTAGTTTTATTTAGTGAAAAAAAGAAGTAGAGTAAGAATGAAAAGTCAGGCTCAGTCTCTAAAGAAAAAAAGTGTAAATTTCACCTGTTTTCGAGTTTTTCGTAAGATATAATATATATATATAATCTCAAGAATGGGTGGCATAATATAATCAATTTATATACATTTTAGCGTTATATATTGTAGGGCTTGAAGAGAAATAACTTCAATATAATAACTGGGCTGAAAGTGTCTTTTTACAATAAAAAGCCTGGTTTAGGTCGCTTTCGGCCATTTTAATGCGTTTTTTTTTACATTATTGAAATCCTCTTTTAAATGACATAGGTATTTGCAAAAAAAAAGCAATAGGATCGTCCCTAAATCTACGATGTGGGCCAAACATGTAGCAACAGCTTAGCTGACTTGTCGTGGAAAGTTAACGATGATACATAATTTGAAGAAAGGTATCTTTGTTTAGTTGATCCGTTATATATATATAACAGTGGGCAAATACAAAAGAACAAGACATATTGTATGCATGAATAGTTTCAAAAAGACTTGCTACAAAACTAAGGTAGTATTAAATTGCATTAAAGTATCACAGCAACTTTCTAAATTTGACAAAATCATCTGTAAAAAACAGCAAGTAAACAGATTTATTTATGATCAACATCATGATGCTTTGCCACTCTTTTTTTCTCTCTCTCTTTTCAAACATAAACAATAATATATTTTTTCTCATGGGAGTGAATCAAAGCTATTTGTACGATCCTTATTGGCAACAATATTTTAATAGCTATGGGATGCTGTATGGTGTAAACACACCTTTTTATGATGTTTTACAGCAGGTAATTATGCAATGAATCATTTTTTCTGGGAAATTAAAACTTACATTTATAAATTAGTATCGATGGAACGGGAATTACCATGGCTATCCCAATAATTCAATGTTTTTAAATGGTGGATACAATGATCCATATAGCAGACATCTAATGTACCTACAGCAGCCATACAATTCTACTTCAATGCAGAGTCAGTTATTGTACCAACCTTTAAGCCCTTATTATTATTCTCCAATGCCTAATTATTTCTATTAAAAAATTCACTTACCCAGCTTGAGTGTTCTCATAATTTAGTGCACCAAAAGCATAATTTGCGGTGCTTTAATGGTTATTAAAAAACGTAGTAGCCAAAAATTCATATTATATCATGTTACATCCTTTCAGTTTCCCCCCTCTCTCTCTTCCTTCTTGCTTCAAATATTTGAAATAATAATAAAAAATGTCTTTAGCGCAATGGAGACAGTTTAATTTTTTTGATAAACAACAAGCTACAGATCCTATAGAGAAAGGAAAGACGCCTGCTATCTTTCAGGTATCTAACCTAAAAAAAAAAATTACACCCGTGTTTCAATGATTTATTTATTTATAATGATAAAATAGAAGCAGGATATATCAGTTTTTGCCACTGGTCGTGGTCATATAGTATTGTCTGATATCCTTTTTAAATACACATAAACTAACATTTCGAACTAAACCATCATGAATATTACCTTAACCATTTTATTTTTTGTTATATTACATTCGTCAGGTAGTGTTTATATCGTAGACCGTTCTTTCAAAACTCAAAAGTTTCTTGCATATGACGGTGGTCGAGTAACTCATATGAAACAGTTGAAACAAAAGAATGTCCTTGTTACAATTGGTGTAAGTAGTAAATGTGAATGTATAATTCTCATATACTAATGGAAAATCACAGGAAGATGATGCTGTATCAGGTATTCCAGTAGTTAAATTTTGGGATTTAGATGCTTTGAAACCTATTGAAGGTACAGATGATATCATTGTACCTACATTACTTCGAACCATCAAAATTCAACATGGTGGAAAGACATATCCCGTATCCACATTTGCCATTTTAGAAAACATGTCTCAACTTGCCATTGGATTAGCAAATGGTGTTGTGATCTTGATCCGTGGTGATTTATCTAAAGACAAAACCACTAAACAAAAAGTTATTTATGAAGGAGAGGAACCCATTACAGGCCTCGGTTTTCGAGAGCAAACAAAATCCACCATATTATTCATAGTTACGACTAGCAATATAATGTCTTACAACACAACAGCAGTAAAGCCTGCTGTCACTATATTGGATGAGCAAGGTTGTGGATTAGGTTGCGCTGTGATGAATGATCAGCAAGAAATGGTAGTTGGTCGTGATGAGGCAATTTATTTGTACGACCCTACAGGAAGAGGCCCTTGTTTTGCATATGATACACCTAAATCATCATTAACTTGGTTCAAATCAAGTTATTTGGTCATTGTTTCTCCTCCTGTTACTACATCAGCTCATTTATCAAGTGGTGCTCGTGCATCACTCAACTTTAATCCAAAAAGAACATCTACAAATGAACTAACAAAGATTGCAATTTTTGATACGGCTAATAAGTTTGTCGCCTATGTTGGTACTTTTTTGGGTGGAATTCGAGGTATATTTTGTGAATGGAATTCGATTTGGATTGTTGGCATGGATGGGAAGGTAAGTTTCGCTGGCTTTTTTTGATGCAATTGCGAAATGTACTAATTCACTGAATTGATAGTTGTACCATTTGGATGAAAAAGATACACCTACAAAGCTTGAAATTCTGTTTAAATTGAATTTGTATGTGCTCGCTATTAATTTGGCTCATATGCAAAAATATGATGATATTAGCATTTCTGAGATCTTCAAGAAATATGGTGATCATTTATACAACAAGGGTGATTATGATGGGTCAATGGAACAGTATATTAGAACAATTGGACAGTTGGAGCCTTCTTATGTTATTCGAAAGGTAAAAAAAAGAAAGAAAAAGAAAGAGGATATTTGTTGATGTTTATACTAAATATTAACTCGACTAATTAGTTTCTTGATGCTCAAAGAATTTATAATTTAACAAGTTATCTCCATGAATTACATGCTAAAGGTTTAGCAAATGCCGATCATACAACTTTATTATTAAATTGTTACACCAAATTGAAAGATGTATCTCGTCTCGATCAATTCATCAAAACCGATACAGATTTAAACTTTGATTTAGAAACAGCTATTAGTGTTTGTCGACAAGCAGGTTATTTTGAACATGCAATTTATCTCGCAGAGAAATTCCAGGAACATGATATGTATCTTGACATTGTGATTGAGGATATGAAGAAATACGATATAGCATTAAAATACATCAAGAAACTGGGCCCTTATGAGGCTGATAAAAACCTTCAAAAATATAGCAAAACATTGTTGAGCCATTTACCTGAAGAAACAACACAGTTATTAATTGAATTATGTACTGGCAAACTTCCTTTAGCCACTATTAATAAGCCAACTACACCTACCAACCCTAATTCTCCTGCTCCCAGTGACAATACCAAAGCTCTTTCAAATTTACCATTTGGTGGACCTTCAGCGGCAGATAGTTCCTCCATCTTTAGTGAGAACAGTTCTACCTTGCATAACAATAGTAATCCCCAAACACCCACATTAAGCAGACTTGCACAAACCAAAAATGCAGCTGGACGTCTAAGCTATTCTCCTCCTTCTCCTCGCAAATTTATGCCTGCGTTTGTAGATCGCCCTGATTATTTAACTACATTTTTGGAATCTGTTTTCGAGAAATTATGGGGATCATCCAACAACAACAATATTAACAGCAACTCTTCACCTGTAGCAGGTGTTGCATCTCCTGTTTCAGATGCTACTACCATTGTAAATGGGTTGCGCCATTGGTCTGCACAAGAGCAAGAGGAACGCAAAACTATTTGGAATACATTGTTGGAGTTGTATTTGATGGACGACATTAAAGAACCAACTTCGGCTCGTGAAAGACAAAAACGAAAGAGAGAATTCCGTCAAAAGGCATTGACCTTGTTACATGACGATACCGTTCAATATGATACCAATCAAGCCTTGGTGCTTTGTCAATTAAAGCAATTTGATGAAGGTATTGTCTATTTGTACGAAAAAACTGCAATGTATACAGATATTTTACGTTATTGGATGGAGAAGGGACACACAGAGCGTGTAATCGAAGGTGTCAGAAAATATGGGTAAGTTTATTTTTGTGATTTTGGTACTGCATATACTGATTTTTGAGATAGACCAAAAGACTCTTCATTATATCCTATGGTCTTGACATACTTTTCTTCTTCACCTGAAGTAATGGCTAAGTCTACCGAGGAATTGGCATCTGTTATGAAGCATATTGATGATAAGGACTTATTACCTCCTATTCAAGTTGTTCAAGCTTTGTCAAGATCTAATGTAGCTACTATTGGTTTACTGAAGGGATACATTGGTAAAAAGATTGAGCATGAGCGTACAGAATTGAGACAAGTAAGCATACTACGGAAGTTTTGTTTGATAAATGTATAGCTAATTTATGTCTACATAGAATGAGGAATTGATTGAAAGTTACAGAGAAGAGACTGAAAAACGTAGAAAAGAGATCGAGGAATTACAAACAAGGTACGGAAAAAAGTAATATGCATAGGATGTTTATATAACTAACTATTTCGATATATAGTGCTCGTATTTTCCAAGTTCAAAAATGTTCAGGTTGCGAGGGTAATTTGGACCTTCCTGCTATTCACTTTTTATGTAGACATTCTTATCATCAACGGTATTATTTTTCATATATCAATTATATAGGATATCACTAATTTTTTTTTTTAAAAAATAGGTGCATTGGCGATAATGATAGAGAATGCCCTCAATGTGCTATTCAACATCGTATGATTAGTGAGATCAGAAGAACACAAGAAGCAAATGCTGATAGACATGATCTCTTCTTTGATCAATTGGATCATGAAGAGGATGGATTTGATGTAATTGCTGATTACTTTTCTAAAAATACCATGGCATTTGCCAAACTTATTGATTAAACATAACACCTTTGTTCCTACATATTATATAAATCAAGGAATTTTATTTCAATATCTAAATGATGCTTTTCAATTTTCTCAACGTAAGATAAATATATGCTACCTGAGGTTTAACGCACAATTTTTTACTTTGCATTACAAAGAATTTCTGGCATTGAGGAACCCTTTGAAATCAGTGAAAATGATTCTATCCTGAAAAATATTTCATAGGCAATTCTTTTAATTTGCCATTTTGGATACGGTACTACCCTTGACATACTAATTGCGGTAAAGATATTTTAAAAGTAAAGCAAGGGTCAAATAGATTTCTTGAATTTATTTAATATTTATAGCTATTATTAAGAATAAGCAAATAACGCAATTTTTTATCTATGGAAATTCTCTAGATTCAGGTCTACCTTGATGCATGAGAAAAAAAGTAAAGATTTACCCGGTATAATCATCTCCAATTGGACATGGCCAGTAAAAAAAGGGAAATCATGGCAAATGAGAGTGATTGCATTAATTCAAAATCAGTGAGTACACACAGACACAAACACAGACAGACAAACGCTAATTTACATGACATGGCACGAGAGATATTTCGGCTTTGTTTGCGTCACCTTTCTATATCTTTTTCACTTCTACATTGTATATAACTTCAACATATCTTTCATTGCTATTGCATTTGAAGAGTAAATCTACATAAAACAACAAAAATGTCATTTGGATTGCAGAAACAATTACGACAAAGAAGACAATTTGGTTCTTCAAGTTTATTTGGTAAAATTATTCATAAATTATCAGCCAACTAATTTCAAAACTGATAAGAAATGTATATATTTATATACTATAGATAAAAAAGTATATGCAGACCAATACATCATGTCACATATGACACTTGAAAGAGAGTTACCTGGACATACAGGATGTGTTAATACGTTAGAGTGAGTTTCATTTCATATAAGAAAGATAAGCTTTATATTAATACAAAAAACAAAAAAAGTTGGTCATTGGCAGGAGATAAACTGTTGACTGGATCAGACGATACAAAGCTTAATATATATCTACCATTTGAAAATTATGAAATTGCAGCAACTATTGATACAGGTATAGTTGATTTAAGAGGATAAATTGCTCTAAACTAACTCGATCAAAAACTTCAGGCCATCGGGCAAACATCTTTACAGCAAAATTTATGCCGCAAACATCAGACAATATCATCATTTCAGGTGCTGGAGATTCAGAAATTCGTATATTTGATCTAACAAATCCCGAAAAACAATTGGATTCAATGTATGTTTGCCACAGCGATCAATTGAAAAAGATATGTGTTTATGAGGATAATCCATTCGAGTTTTTATCTTGTTCACAAGACGGTACTGTGAGACACTTCGATAGAAGAACACCGCACGTTTGCTCTCCTCATAATGTAAGATCATTCATTACTGCACAAAGTAAACCTGCTCGACAACATCCACTTCCAGAATGTAAAGATTTGCGCTTTGGTTGTTCGAATCCAGTTGTAGACTATAGCCAATACAATATTGAATTAAACAGTATGACGATTAGTAAATTATTTCCACACTATTTTGCTGTGGCTGGTATGAATGATTACATCTATCTGCATGATAGTCGAATGACATCTAGTGGTGGTTCATCAGCTTTTAAAAATTCATCAACAAGCAATATGATGGAAAAATTGAAATGTATAAAACGATTTTCACCTACATTGGATGGTCTTAATAGACCTGAAAAACATATAACAGCATGTAAATTTAGCGATACAAATGGATATGAACTTTTAGGTAGTTGGTCTTCTGATGGCATCTATTTATTCAATATCAATGATGATACTATTCAATCATCCGTTACGAATAATTCTAGCACTAGCAACGGCAACAGTAACAGTGGCAGTAGCAACAGTAATAACAGAAATATATCAAATAACGATTTAATACCATCTACAGAAATCAGTTCAGCTGAACTGTTACGACAAAAGAAAAGCGCATGGGAAGATATATTTTTGGTCATGGAATATGGCCTTGCAAAAAACGCAATTGCAAGCTTTTCCGAATTTCTTCAAAAGAATCATCCAACCTTGGATTTAGATGGTCGTATAGGTTTCGCTTGTATTAATATGATGAATGCACATGAAGTTTGTACAGCACGCACAAGACGAGATGATTGGTATACAGATACTATAGATGATCCAGAATTATCATGGTCAAGATACTTTTTTGAAAACGAGTTGACAAAGATTCAACAATTTATGGAAGATGCAGCAGCTATGGTTTTACCGACAGAAACATGGCAAGCATATTGGTGTCTAGGTATTGGTTATTGGGCATTGCGAGGTGGACATGAATCTATAGGTAATGAAAATAGAAAATCTTGTTTGGATAAATCATTGGAATATGTAAAGAAAGCACAAGAAGTTCTGAGCCAAGCTCAAGAAGCGACATCATCATCATCAGCATCATCATCATCTACAGCAAATACAGAAGAGAATACTGATAATGATTATTCTCAAATTGATGGAACTTATTCAGCAATGATACACTTATTTATCATTGATTGGGAACATGCAGCAGTTCGTGAAGGACATTTAACAAATGAAGAAGCTCAGATCGAAGAATGTGGAGTGAGCTGTTGGAATTGGGAACAACTTATGTATATTACTCTCTATAAGCCAGAAGATATCCAGAAATTTTTTGTATTGGATTTAACAGCGCATAGCGAAGAAGCAGATGCAGAAACAGATAATACCTCTGCTACTACCTCATCTGAACAAGATGCCGATCAAGATGAGCAAATGACTGAAGATGATGTATCTTTGTATACTCGTATCATGAGTAGGCAAATTATGGATATTTATAGAGGAGGAAGCATAGGAGAAGAAAGCGAAGATTCTGATTTAGATTTAGAGGAATTGGCTGTATTACGAGATAGTACGCAACAGATTGTGGAAGCAGATGTTGGTGTAGTTAAACCACGTATGAAATACACAGGACATAGCAACATTGAGGTAATATATATATATGCTACATTTTAGCGACAGTTTTACTGAAATTACCCCCCCCCCCACATTAGACTATCAAAGATGTTGATTTCTTTGGCCCAAATGATGAATATATTATATCTGGTAGTGATGGAGGCTATCTTTTCATCTGGGATAAAAAGACATCAAAAATATTACAAATATTACAAGCAGATCAAGATATAGTTAATGTAGCTAAAGGGCATCCAACCTTACCTATTTTAGCAGTTTCAGGCATTGATGATACTACCAAGATCTTTACACCTACATCAAAACCACATTCTACTTTAAAAAGTAGAGAACCTAATAACCCAAATTCATATTCAACATCATCACATTTATATGAAGAGCAAGAAATTATTTCTGTGAATCGAGAAAATAACCAAACTCTTGGTACAGATATTTATATTACAAGAGGTATGATTGCTGCATTATCAAGAATTGGTAGACAACATCGATTAAGAAGATCACATAATGAAAGTGATGAAGATGAAGATGATGATGATGAAGATGATAATGATAACGATAATCATGTTGAATTAGGTGAAGAGCCGCAGTGGATCTACAATGATATCGATGAGGATGATTTACTCTAAATTAATATTGCTTTACAATCAATGTATTTGAATTATTATATTCTGCAGTATTGAGTTTTTTTTTGAAACACACAAATCCTATATACCCTCATTGAAAATTGATCCATTTTTGCTAATTTTTGAACAAATAAACACTTTTTCTATACATCTTATTTTGGAATTACATGAAATATGCAGAGCATCATGAGAGACATATATCAGTTTTACATAAACTTCTAGAATTCCGGTGTACAGCATTATTTTCATGGGACGTTATACTTTTTTAGCGGTTCTGATGCACATTTATTTGTATCACTAACACAAATATGGGAATTTTAATATAAAATATAAACATTATTTGATACCTACTGGCAAAATAAATGTATTAAAGCATGTAGTTTAAGTTGTATAATACAATATATACCTTCAATAATGCATAATTCTGCTGAAATTATCAAAAAACGATGTTTTTAAAGGATTGTTTTAGCACTTTTTGCATGAATCTGAAGCTCGGAGTACGTCAGAACTATTTCTTGGATTACATACCTTATTGCTATATTTTTATCTCAAATTTTTTCGTCGATAAAAAACATGATTTCAATCGACCTTCAAACCCTTACAAGTATAGGCAAAAATCGAACAAAATCACTTTTTGCCCATTTTGACCCGAAAAATGGGATTTTTACTATGGCTTTCCTTAGCTCAAAATAACCGTATTTTTTTGTGGGCTTATATCAAATTATTTATTCTGCTTTTAATTATTCATAAACTAGACTTTTGTGGAAAAAATCATTATTTTTACTTTTCGAAATTGCGCAGTTGTTTTGGTGAAAAATGTTTGAGCAAGTACTACCATTCGATGCGCAATTTAATTTTACAATTATAACCATTAATTAGCTTTGTAAACTTACATAATATTATACGGAGAAAATTGCGAAAAAGAGTTTAATTTTTTTTGAAAATGGCATTTTTTTTTTTTTATGGGATGAAAGTTTTAAATTTTATTTAAAAAAAGAAAATTGAAACTCATCATAGTGATGGACAAGGTGTATACTAGGTAAAGTGACCTGCCATATTAGTATCATATATATATATTATCCTACAAGTCATTCATATTAGACATTCTATATAGCTCTGAGCATATTTTCTTTGAGACTATTGTGCTGTTAAATGGCACTGAGTTGAGCACATGATTGAAGTGATGAAACCATATAAGGCGTGTTATCGTTGAGAAAATGTCGTATATGTTGATGTGTATGTCTAAATTGTATATATAGTATCTGGACAGTTTTAAATTTTTGAAGTCATGATAAGTCTGTTGAGGATTTACCACTCTTGGGTACCCAAGAAACTTGTTGAAAATTTCCTGCCATATATCTTTTTTGTGTACACACGAGATCAACAGATGCATACTGTCTTCTCTAAGATTGCATAGGTGGCATTTGTCTGAATCAATATCTTTCATTTGCATGTTGTAAAGGAAGGACTTGGATGGTATTCTGTCATGGATAACTTTAAACCAAAGGTTTCTTGCTGTGTGATGCATATTTGTCTTGTAAAATTCTGTCCATTGTTTTTTGGATATATTATTGTTGTAACCTTTTGGTATTATTAAAGGAATGCCTTGATTTAGGATGTATCTTATACGTTTTTTCTTCTGATCCAGCAATGGCTTCTTGTTGACATCTTGTATTAGTTTAGAGTATTCTGATAAATCATTTGATTCTTCAAAAAAATTTTCTATGGAATTGTTTTCCATGTATTGTTGGAAAAAATGATTGTATTTAATGTGTTGTTCTCTTTCAAGTCGAATGATTTTTGATAACACTTTAGGTTTTTTGCATTCTTGTCTTGGTTTGTAGATTATGGATTTTGTCAAAGGAGTGTATTGAAAGAAGTCTTGTACCTTGCTTTGTTTGATTGTGGCAGTATTTATATTTATTAATTCATTATTGAGTTGTTCCTTGTTGCATATGGTGGTGAACGGCAGCGAGAGAAGTATTTTAGGTGATATTTTTATTTTTTCAGCATCCGGTTTGCATTGTTCTATACAAGAGTCTATAGCTTCGAAGATGTTGTGAAAGGAGTGTAAACCAGTAAATGAACTTTTGTAACGAGATTCAGGAAACAGAAGAGGCACTTCATGGTGAGGTGTATCACATCCATTTTGAAGGGCAAATACCATCAAGCTATATAAATGGCTAGGTACTGGATTTGGAGTTCCACTCACACTAAGTAACGCATTGATGTATCTAAGTTGTAGCATCTTCTGTTGCACTGATATGTTTAGCAGGCCTAATCCCCCTTCGTTTTTTGGCAGATAGAAGACATCCTTCTTCACTTGGATTCGTCTGTCATCAACAATATATTGATAGATAATGGAATTCAATCTTGAAGTAACCACCTTTGGTAGGTTGGTTAGTCTTAGGACATGCCACAGTTTTGATAGTATCATTGTGTTGGCCACAGTTGCTCGACCATATACTGATATCTTTCTTTCTTTATAAAAGTTGACAGTTGCTTGAATTTTTCCACTAATGTTGTCCACAAAGGTATCTCTTTGTTGATTGTTGAACCAGAGAGGGTAGCCTAGATATTTAAGATAGCCTGTACTTGAATTATCAAACCATTTCATCCGTTGATTGTTTGTGATATAGTTCCGTAATTCTGCACCTTTATGACCCACCATCTTACTGCCATGGAGGGGAAACGCGACCGACTTATCTAAGTTGATTTTAGAATTTGACGCCTTGCTATATCCTTTCAAGCAATCTTCAATTGCCAAATATTCAGCTTTGTTTTTTGCAAAAATTAGTATATCATCAGCATAGGCTAGTAGCTTAATTGGTTTTGGAGAAACCATGTTCATAGAATTTTGACTGCTTGGTTTAGTTGATTGCATAGTGTACCCAGTTACAGCTTCATTATTAAGGATAGAGAGTAGAAATGGCTCTATCGCAAAATTAAAAAGAAGAGGTGAAATAGCATCACCTTGTCTTAGGCCTCGTTTTTGTTTAATTGGATTTGTTAGAAAACCATTGACATTGACGAATATTTCATTGTTGAAGAACAGATTTTGGATGCATTGAATGATGGACTCAGGGATACCAAATTTTTCTAGGACCTTGGTCAGATAGTATGGATGAACTCTATCATAGGCTTTATGGTTGTCTAGCATTATACCAACATATTCAGTGAACTCGGATTTATTCAAACCTTTGCATACTTTTGAGTTTTCAATCATGAGGTTTAATGAAAACCCTTGATCTCCAATAAATCTTTGTGGCATGAATCCTGTTTGGAAGTTATTAATCAGCTGTGAAGCTATTCCCATGAGTCTGGAGTTCAGAATCCTAGTAAACACTTTGCAGTCGGTATTGATTAGAGAAATCGGCCTCCAGTTTGACAAATCTGACAAATCGCCTTTCTTTGGTAGTAGGATAATACATGCTTGTTGCCAAGATTTAGGAATAATTCCATATTTCAATGCATCATTGTACACCTTTTCGACAATTTCTTTACATCTTGGGTGAATCATTACAATATTGAGAATTTCATATGGCAATCCATCCAAACCAGGGCTACTTTTACGTGGACTTCGTTTTGCACCTTGTTTGATCTCTTCAAAAGATATGTCTTGTGTAATTTCCTCAGTTTCCTCTTTAGAGATGGATTTGTTAATGTGGTTCAGTATTGCATCTAAACAGTTAATATCTATTCTTTCTTCAGTGTACAACTTAGAGTAAAAAGATTCTGCTGCTCCAATCTTAGAATCCTTATCATTGCAATCAGTTCTAGTATCCGGGTGTTTGATCATATTGAGGGTACGAGCTTCTCTTCGCTGGTCAATGGTTCTTTTGATATATGACGGCGAGTTTTCGTTGTTCTCCATCCAATACTTTCCTGATCTCAACCTTGCAATGTCTGTCTTTTCCTTTTGTAATTTTGAAATTTGTGTTTCAATATCAGGCAGTAGTATATTCAGACATTCTTTATTATCACGGTATAACCTCAAGATACGGTTCCTCTCACTGTTTAGTTTCTTCAGTGTTGTCTCTCTGATTTGGTTGGTAGTGCGACAGAAATTAGTTGTAACTTTTTTGACCATATTCTTAAGACAATCCCATTGGTCTTGAGTTGACAGTTCAGGATTTAGCTTGTTTTGAACGTAGTTTTCTATTTCTCTATTCAAAATGCTAACATATCTTTTGTTCTTACATAGGTAAGGATTGGCTCTCCATATACCTTTTCCACAGTTATACATTTCTATAATTAAGGTCTTGGTAAGTAGTGCATGATCGGTAAATTCCTGACCGAAAAATTCTACATCTCCACCATTCATCCTTTGAAAGAGCTCCTTCCCGGCAAACATGTAATCTATAGTCGAGAGAGAGATACGTCCTTGTCTATTCTGTCTACATGTAGGCCCATATCCTTCTCCTTCTTGGTTCATACAGTCTTTCATATATCCCGCCATAAATTGGACTAACTCCTTGCTTTTACGTATTCTGGATCCATGTCTGCTACCACTATCAAAACTGTAATTAAAGTCCCCTGCCATAATCAAATGTGGAAGAATCTCTGGAATAGATAAAAGTATGTTAACTATATCTTTAAAAAGATTATTCCTCTCTTGTCTTTGAACATGTCCAGAGTGTGCATAAATGTTCATGATGTAAAATGGTGTCGTAGGATTGTCTACAAAGGTAAGTTTGGATAAAATCATTCTTCCATCTGTAGATATCTTGATTTTCTCAAGGTTAATTGCATTGTTAAAATTAATGATGGAACAGTGTTCAGTCCATATTGCTTGGTGATATTTAAATTTGATTTCCATATTGTTGATTATTTCTTCAAACGAGTGATTTGGTATGTTGGTTTCCTGACATAGTAGGATATTTAATTTCTTGTTCTTTAACATAGCTATAAAGTCGTCTGTAGTTGATTGTTGAGATTGTTTGTATAGACTTCTGCAGTTGACAGAGCCTATATTGATGTTAACATATTTGGTATTATTCATAAGTATTGTTGATATTTATAGGTCAGAAATTAATCTGAATGTTCAGATATTTCTTCTTCATTGCTAGCACCTACTGGAGACACAAATATGTCTTCCGTTGCTTTTATTACTTTGCTATCATTGGTGCCCTTTTTCTGAGGCGTGGTAGGCTCAACCGATCCAGGAGATATAGCATCATTCAGACGTCTCTTGGATGTGTTGATCTTAGACGGCTTGAGTTGATCCTTACTTGTAGTTGAGTTTAAACCTCTATTTGCGGTGTCCGAAGATTGGCTTGATCTCAGCAATCTTGGTGCCCTCGAAGTCGAAGCAATATTCTTCTTAGCATGTTGAATTTGCTTTTCCCCTTCTTGATTAATTTGCACCCCGACATTGTCATCCTCATTGATATTAGGTTCGAAGTTCCCTTCATTCAATTCTGAAGCGACATCTTCCTCCCTGGTTCCAATCACAGTATTTTCTTCATTAGTTTCGGCTTCAGTGCCTTTAGCTGATTCAGTGACAACATCTTCCATGTTTTCTTCTTCCACAATGTTCCTGGTTTCTTCATTCTGTTCCTCTACCGAGGCAGCTAACACTTCAAAAGTATTGTTAGAAGTGAATTTTGCATTAGGATTACCTCCTTTCAACGCATCCAATAGATTAACTTCCATGCCACTAGATTTAGCTTGGTTTATATCACCATTGTCATTCGAATCTTGATACTTGGAAGTTTCCTTGTTTCTAAGGTCCTTTTTGTTCCAGGGAGCAGCTGGACAGTCGGCCTGTAAATGGTTAGGGCTCCTGCATCGATGGCAAAGTTTTCGCTGCTTCTTGGGGCAATCATACTTGATGTGATCATCCGAATGACACTCAGGACAAATGGGCTTCATGTTTGACCATACTAGGTGAAGGGCTGTTCCCTCATAGCCAATAAGCTGTACCTGAGGAGTAAGGTCAGCTGCATAATTTTTTAATTTATCCCTGTTAAGAGTGACAAAGCCTCGGCCAGTAAACCAATCATGATCCTCCACCTTCGTCAATCCAATGTTCAGGATATCGCCGTATCTTTCAAATGTCTTGACAAGAGATTCCATCAACGCATCCTCATCATCAAGAGGGATCTCAGTAATTCCAACCCGAATTACTTGAGATGTACTCGTCAAGGTTTTACTAACTTCAATAGCTTTACCTTCCACTACAAATTCCTTTAAAAGCGCATCTTTGCATTCCTTTTCAGTAGAGAAGCTAAGTTCGACAACTTTTCGCTTGTTCTTTCCAATAATTCTTGGTTTCATACCTAAGCTGTTGGGATATTGCTCTCTCATGATACCTAAGAGGGTCTTATCTTTGAACACCATTCCAAGGAATTGAGAACAATCAATGACGATAGAGTTTTTTTCCTTCGCTTCAATGAAAGTCGAGTTGGATGTTAAGGTTTTAAAACATTCCGTATTATCCACATCTGGAGTAACATTGAATGCGTGTCGTTTTTGAAATTTGATTGCATCTGTGAAAGACTGATATGTAAATGGTTTGTTGCTTGGATTATGGCTAGAATCCAACGTTGATCTACCCTGTGAGGTAGATTCTCGCATTAAAAACTGATCTTTAGCGGAGAAAGCCATGAAAATGGCATTTTTTGGATTCTGACGATCAGGAACGAAATCGGTGATTGAATTCGATTTGCAACCAAAATTATACTTTCATATCTTGAGGCAATTCTCATTAAATTGGATTATTGCTGGCTTTATAAAACAAAAATAGGAAGCCAACTCAAGTATGCCCTATTAACCATTTTGTAAAAATAAATGGTATATAAAATGGAGTTATAGCCGAATTAAAATTATTATTTAAAGAGCTTTTAAATAGTAGACTAAGGATCGAAATGGCTGTAACAGCAACATTCTCTCGACCCTTTCCATTCGATAGTCAAGCATTTCAAAACCCATCATTTATTACAGTTCAACCTTCGAAATAACTAGCGTGTATATTACATACCTTAATGCGCTATTGAATTTTCATTTTTGATGTAGCATTCGATATAATTTGGAATTTGCCTGTTTTTTTTTTTTTTTTTTTTTTTTTCTAGATGGGAACTCTTTTTTATTTACAATAGTTATTGCTGAAACAATCAAGTAGATACAGGATTAACTGCTATAAGAATACCCCTGTCGTTCATATCTACAATACAATTGATTGAGGGATATTTATATCAATAATAATAGACTTGCGCAGTGCACTGGTCGTGGTACAGTATCTCGAATCATCTACATCATTCACTAGAAATCCCATTATTATCTAGCAAGAAGGCAGTGTAGCATCTGATAGTAAGCAATTTAAAATCTAAAGTATACAAGTTTACAAACAAAATGGAATATATCCAAGTTATTATTTTTTAACAGCATAATTGAATTGCAACAGAATAGTAATGCGTTTAGGGGGTGGGGGCAAAAAATACATTATCCTGCGAGTTTCATTAAATTAATTTGTACTACCCCCATACTTTCTAAATGGAACATTGTGGCGAAAAGATTATAAACCTTAACAAAGTAAACAAAATGGCACGCGACCAATTAATTAAGAAAAAAGGGTACACGATCAAACCAACGGAAAAGAAGCCCCCATTCGGAAACATCCGATATTTGCAAAGCAGGGTTTTCATGGTGACAACAATTATGTGGGTGAACGATATATGATTAGTATAACAAATCGTCTTTTCTGAATACATATATACAAAGCAAAAACCATCAATGAATTTGATTCAATTCAATTAATTAATTCTTTTCTTCTGAAATATTTGCATGAATGTGAAGATCGAATAGCAATGTTGTTTATATATTCAGGTACTGTATATAGAAATTTATAGAGAAAATGAACTAGGTACTAGCTATATCGGTAAAACGTTTGTTGTTTAATAGATAAAGTCGGGCGAAATGCACTTTCAAAGAACTTATAGTAAACAAGAGAAAAGGGCGTAAAAAACAGTTGTATTTTATTTAGCTCCACTCAGATTCATCTCATCACGATCTGTATAAACGTTTTATTAGACAATTATAAATTTCGAAAAGCCTTTACACTCTTCTCATTCGTTTTAAAGCAATGTCAATACATGTAGATATATACATATACATATATATTTTGCAAGAATTGGGTATAACAAGACACTTTTTGTAAGATTATCATGTTTCAAAAGTTGGTTTCGTGTAACTAATTTTTTGATCTTTATGGTTTTCTCAATAGACAAGAGGGATAAAAAAGATGTGAAATAACTTGACAGAAGATGGTTGTAAGAACTTGGCTCAAATTTCATTTTGAGCGTAACGGTTTACAATGCTTAAATGATTAAATGTTGTCTTTTAATTGCTGCCATGACAAGTACAATGTTGTCTGTGCATTTGCTATTTTTGCAGGTTGGAAAAATGTGTAACTTTCAATAAAAAATAAATAAATAAAAAGATTGTATATAATAGCAAGCAAAAACCAAATTATCCTCTTTTTCTTTTCTTTCATTTCTGTATAATATTGATCTAATATTTATTCTTCAAAATGAGATTCTCAAACGAAAATATTGAAAGAGCCTTTGCCAGAGCTGAAGCCAATGAAGTAGAGCATTTTTTTGATGCAAATGATTACTTGGGATTCGGATTTGATGAAGATGATGAAGAAGAAGATATCTTCTATGAGAGCGAAGAGAATCTTGGTGAAGACGAAGATGATGATGAAAAAGAAGATGCCAAGAATCAAGATGAGCTTGATGCTTATCTTGAATCTTTATTCCAAAGCGATGATGACGATGAGAATAAAGAAAATGAAGAAGAAGAAAAAGTTGAAGAAGAGGTAGAGAAAGCTGAAGAAGAAGAAAAAGCAGCAGTAGTAAAAGAAGAAAAGGCAGCGGTAGAAGAAGAAATTGTAATAGAAGACAAGGATATGGTCTACGTTCCTCTTGTAAAAGAGGACGTGGCCATACCTTGTCTTCTTGATCAAGATGTCGAAATGGCGGAGGTCGTAGAAGACTACGATGAGGAAATGCCCGATGTTAGGGCCAATGATGAAGATGAAGAAATGCCTGATGCATCATATGAAGACGAAGATGAAGACGAAGAAATGACTGATGTATTCTATGAAAATGAAGACATTGAAATGGTCGACATTGATGTTGATGTTGAATATATGATTGTTGATTAGAAAATACTAGAATCAACAACAACAGTCGACACAACAAAAGGGAAGGAGGGAGGGAGTTCACACAACATCATCATCAAGTAGGGTGGGTGGGCAGGAAATACAATCATCATCAGCAGCAGCATAATCAAGCAGGGAGGGTGGGTTGGAAGACAAATTAACAGCAACAACATTAACAGACAGGGAGGGTGGGCAGGAAGACTAAAGTACCATCAACAAAAAGGATAGATGTAAAGACAACAACTACAGAAACAATTACAGCAATAAAATGGAGTTAAGGAGGAATGCTATTAAGAAGTGCTAATAGGAGCAGCAACAGTTTTGTGGTAGTCAAAGAAAAAGTTGCTCAAACTTTTGTTTATGAAACCAATGTAAGCTGTAAATGCAAAAAACAAAAATCTACTTATATCTAAACTATATTAATATCAATAGACCACTTCCAATACTATTTAAAAATATATGTATATTGAGTTATTTGACTAATTTTTCATCTGATAGACAAAGCCGTACGTCTAGTTTGCACAAATTGTTTTGCTCTTTTGATCGAACTCTTTTCTTTAAAAGCCTGGTACATCTTACATCTACGGAAATACTTGAATGTTGTGGTGATATACGTCTATTTTTATATCAGTTATTGGACAATTCAAAGGTCAACGATTACACAATTGGTGATGATATGAGTCTTGGTGAATCTCTTTAACCTATTTTCATTTTTGCTGGTAGATGATAGCAATAATAAAACTCAAAACTGTGCCGCAACAAAATCTCCTGAATGGTTACAAAAAGCAACATTGAAGCCCTTCTCATGACATTTCTGTATTTTTAATGAAGGCTACAATCACCAAATCCATCATGACACACAGCACGAAAATAATCATCTTTTCACTATTTCTGGTACATCTAATCATTGCTCAACATTTTGGTGCTTGGTTTTCTTGATTTAGAAAATATTCCAATGAAAAATCTATTAAATGCAACTTTGAAAGTAAAACCAGCATAAGCTCTACTAAAAGCAAGTGGCCTTGGTTAAATATTTAAATTGATGCATCATTGTTAAAACACACAATTCTCAAGCGCTTCGATATCATTATGCAACTGTAACGTTTCAAACCTATTTTTTTTTTTTTTTTTTTTTTTTTTTTTTACATTCGTGCGAGTGTAATTTTTACTACATTTTATTCAGTACAAATAAATATATTTATAATTTACTGTTAGCTTGTTGTCCTAATTCGCCTGCATCAACAATATCTAAAGCTAAATATGAAACAGGCTTGAATTTTTGTGCAACAAATTTAGCTTGTGCTGAAGATGCTTGTTTACGTGCAACTCTAGCAGCGATACCCTGAGTAATTACAGCCAACTGAATCTTTTGTTAGCTTATGAAAATATATCAATAAAGCAAAAACTTACTCAGAAAAATGAAAAAGCTACAGCAAATAACCAATTATCAATAGGATATTTAGTATCATTTAATTGAGAACAATAACATTGCATTAATTCTTCGGGTCCAGGCACAGGTAATGGATCAATCCCCTTCAAACCCAAAAGACCAGCCTGATCAGGTATATAAAAAGGTTGAAGAAGATTAGATAAATCTGACAAAGGATGGCCAATAGTTGACAGCTCCCAATCAAGAACACCAATAACTCGGGGCTCAGTAGGATGGAATATCTAATGAAAGAAGGCGTATATATATATTAATATATAATATACAAATATATACACTTATAAAATTATACCATGTTATCGATCTTGAAATCACCATGAATAATAGTAGCTTGATCTTTCACTTCATTACGCTTAAACCATTCAAACATTTCATTCAAACGAGGAATTGGTCCTACTGCTTTGCCTGTTTCTTCATCAACAACGGCTCCTTGAGCATCTGATACTTTACCAAGGGACCTCATTTGACGTGCATAAAATCCATTATCTTTACCATAACCTTCTAATCCAATAGATTTGAAATTGACAGAATGTAACTTGCCCAATGTAGCTACAGCCGAGAACCAACTTTTTGTGTATTTTAATAAGATTTTTCTTTGATAATATGTATATAAATAAATTCACATACCATTCTCTACGTTCTTCAAAAGGTAGATCAAGCATTCTAACATCAGTAAAAATTCTACCCTTAAGGAACTCCATAACATAAAATGGAGTACCAATAACATCAACATCTTCACATAATGTATATACTTTTGGAACAGGGACATCTGAATTCTCTCCAAGAGCACGAATAATACGATATTCACGCTCTACTGCATGTGCTGTCTTGGATATCAAAGCTCCTGGTGGCTTCTTTCTCAACACATATTGCTGTTGACTATTTTGTTGTGTCAGTATTTTGACAAGCTTCCAATCAATACAATCCTTTTAGAACTTACTTTCCGTCCTTTAACAAATAGGTAGGATTAGATTGTCCATGATTGAATTGGCTTATATATAAGGGAGTAGTGAATCCCGGAATCACCTTTTGAAGATAAGTTTCGAGAGATTTAGCATTAAGTTCGTGTCTATAAAACAAGTTTGTCAGTATATCTTTCTTGGGTCTCTTTTTCTCTCCTAGGTGTATAATTTCCCCTTTTTTATATAATCGTCCCTTGTTTTATAGCCTTACCCAGTTCTTATAGAAGAAGTTGATTGAGACATGATAATTAAAAAATAATGAATAGACGAAATAAAGAAAGCCCTGAATGAACTAGAGATGTTTATAATTGAAAATTATGGTAAATCACATGAGCCTGGAAAAAAAGGTTGCATAATATACATTAGCATGTTGAGTACCCGCTAGAAATATCAATTTTTCGAGGATTATCACATTGAATCTTCCCTTGAAACTCTATGAAACATATGCATATAAATATCTCAAGATTCAATACATTTTAAAGTAGTTTATCAATGGTCAAAACACAATAGCTTATTAGTTGGATCTATTCTTTTTCGAAGGAATACGGGCTTCACACTTGATATTCAGGCGTTTTTAATATGTTTTAAACGAAACAGAAATAAAATTTAGACAAAATAGAGATAAAAATTTGTATGAAACGAGAATGGGATTTTAGATAAAATTAGTGGCAAATTCACACTAAAATAAATTTGATTTGAGATAAATATGTAGATTCAATCAAGCAATGTATTTCTGGATCATCATCTTCTTCTTTATTTAAACCCCGAACTTTGTTGATGATAAAAACTGCGACAGATGGAAACAAATGCCAGCAATTACATAAAATTAGTACATAGTTGTAAGATATTTATCATATATCGACTGCTTGGATACCCGGTAAGTACCGATTGATGTATTAAAAACCTCATATTGTACATCGCCTCCATACGTAATGGCGGCTTTTTATCCTTTCTTTTTTTTTCTTTCTTATTTTCTACATCCCATCATCTGCAACAATCGATAATGTACAGATTCTTAATTTTAAATAAAATTCAAGCAGTAAAGAAAAGCATATAGTTAGGTATAAAGTATAAAACCTTTGAAAAACAGTTTATTTTTACAAGCCTTATTGACTTAGGGGAGAGACCGCAGCCGACATGCAAGGATTGTAAAAAAAATTGGCCACTATAGCAAGAAATACTACAAATGTAGGCTTTATAAAGAAGACAAAGCAGACGATGGTGGGTACAACATAAAGTAAATTATAGATTTTCTAATTCTTCTGATAGTTGGCGCAAGTAAGAAGCGACAAAGTTCAGCGACCAAGAATGCCGTAATAAACACGGTTTTTTTCTTCACAAGATTTAGATCATTACAGGTACAGTATTTTATTCTTAATTGGTACGATTTATAAATAAATTGAAGACATTTTTTTTTTTGGATAATATGAAAATAGAAATTGAAATGGGTTACTTTTTTTTTAGGACAAAATGATTTTTTATTTCGGACAAACCACGTAAAACAAAAATGATATGTAGGTAGCGTTCGCAAAATGACCGAGTCCAAGCGAGCGCAAGCAATTTCAGCAAGCATTTGCCGAGTCTAAAATATTTGAAAGTTACTCAAGTAAGCCCAAGCCAAAGCAAGTAAAAATCTGAAAAAAGCGCAATTCAAGCGAGCCCAAGCATAGGGCTCGCTCGCTCGCTTATGCTCGCACAGCTTGATTGCGATCGCTAGATAAAAACTATATAAAGAGGACATTTATTTAGTACAAAAGTTTTCAAGTAGAATTTAACTTGATAATAAAATCCTAATGTTATCTAGTCGAATTCCTATTGTTTTTTTTTACATTTTTTCCGTAAATATCTCTACCTATTCCACATTATCAGCCAAATATATATTATATACATCTATACATTTCGAATACGACGTAAATTCAAACACATCAGAAAAGAAGCTAGTAATTTATCGAAAGGTAAAACATATAAAATTAATCAAGTGAGAAAGTACCGTTTTATTATGAGATTATAGAGAAAGTTTATGTACTAATTTGATGAGTGTTATATGTATTAAATGTGAATGGTAATATAACTAGAATGCATATTGATATTGTATGTACATATTGGAATCATGCTTATATGATTCAACAGTAGCATAGTGATGATAGATATATGAAATGTAATCTTGTTTGATTTGCATGTTGAATATCATGGTTTGATAAATGTTCTAAATTGGTCATTCGGTAATCCCTAATTCTGATAGATCAGCCAGAACTTGTTTTTGACTTGATCTATCATCAGAATTACAAAATTCCATATATTGGAAGCCTTTGACAGATCTAGCAAGGTCTATTATTCAATAACTGGTTCTTTTTATCTAGGAACTAATAGTAAAACATAACAACATATGATATCCATACACATTTATCGATTAATAATAATTTCCCTGTCCATTAGATCTTATTACATAATTTCAATAGCTATATAGACCCAAGCAAATCTAATTTATTCAAATAAACGGTAATTTTTACGTTGATTTTAATAATTTACAAAGCCTCGATAAATCAAATCTTCATTGAATATTTAACATCTTCGATCGCTCGTTTAAGTTTATTTGTTCGACCGCATAACAAATCAATTTGTATTAATAAATTATAAAAACCTTGTACATATATAGCTTTCAGGAAACATCCAAAATTTTGTACAATTAATTGATTAAAACATCGTATATACTGTATTATATAGTTTAAATGACGGTTTTAACAATAATTGCCATGTTAAAAAACTTTAATTTTGGGCAAAATTTATTCACTGGTTGGACAGTATTAAAACATCATTGTTTGAAGCATTTTGAAGTAATTTAGGGCGACTTGAAGGGGTAAATACTCAATGCCATAAAGGGTTGAGAGAAATCAGTCAAAAACGTTACACTCCATAATTAAAAACGTTACCATACTTTAACAATGTTACACTCCATATATTAAATGTTACACTCCATATATCAAAAAGTTACACTCCACAAGTTAAAATGGATTTTTTTTCCTAAAAATCAGATCTCCAACATTTTTCCCATAATTTTTTTCACATGCTGAGGTAAGAGTGGATTTTAATACAAGTTAATGTTGCAATACCTTTGGTGCTATTCATATATTTTTAGCTATTTTTTTTGCGGAGATATAGCTGTTCAAAAAATTATACGAATATCAGAAAAACAAGCATAACTATTGATTTTATTAAGTAAAAATTACTTGCAATCATTATAAAAGTTCTTTGTCTATATTATAGGTATATTATTTGTTAGATTTAAATAGAGCCAAAATAAAAATTCAAACGATTTATCCCATAAAACACACAAAAAACGCATAAATTATTAATATCATTTTCTAGTAAGTATCAAACAAAATGTCAGTTCAATAAAAATAATTTCGAGCAACAATATCTATAGATCCGTTTTTAGTTTTTTTAAAAAAATTAATTTTGCAAGGAGTAGTGAAGATTTGAAGGTGTACTCTTGTTTTTTGACCCCAGCCCCCATCCAAAAATCGCGATTTTGAGCGATTTTCATAACAAAGTAGTAAAAACTTCTAACTAAAGTTAGTTTGATTGGATACAGATTTTTAAGGGCTAAAAATAACAATTAATTGCCTACAGACTATCACTATAGTATCTGTCGAATAAATTCGGAAAAACCGATAATTTTTTCTTCCAACTTTGGTTTTTACAGCTTAAATATGAAAAGTTGAAACTTTGGGCTTTAATATCTCTGCAAAAAATTAAGATACCCAAAGACTTTTTTATAATAAAACTTGTTTTAAAATTCTCTTTAACATATCTGAGTTTGAAAAATCTGGACATCTTTTTTTTTATTTCATTTTTTTGACCTTTTTGTAATTAATTACCAAATATTCGTGAAATTATGCAGACTTTTTTTACATTCATATCATCAACCTCGTTGAGCTCTCTAGGTCCCAATTTAAATTTCTTCAAAACATTGATTTTTCGTGGAGATGTCCTCAAAAATGTGCATAAAAGAATATCCTCGGTTTTGCTCGAAAAAAATAATGTGTATACCCTCATTCCAACTTCTGTGTTACGTTCACAGGTTATTATTATAGTAGCTTTTAAGATAATAATGAATCTTTTGAGTTTCATTGTAATCCTTATTGTAAAAATGAGCTAACTAATCTGGGGTAGCATTCCTTGTATAATTATTACTCTCTACTATCTACGCACATTACTCTTTTACCAAAGCTAATAAGAATTAGACAAGCGTAAAAGGTGAGGTTTTATGGTTTTATTCAATGTAGAAAATGAGATTATATATAGAAGTTAGAAGAGATCATCAAGTGATACAACAACTATTAATGATGTAACAATATCAATATTCTAATAATGCAACTACCGTAGCGGTATATCTAGATTCTGATAAAACAATTACTATCTGGTTACAGTACACTCTATAAATCTCACTATGTAAACTCGGTTACTGAAGTAACTCAACTATATCGGCATAACTATGTTTCCGAAATTTATAAAGAATGAAATATATCAACTAATAGTCTGTATGAATATAGTGTATTTATGGAATATATACACATTTATCCACTATATTGATCTTCATTTCATCTGATTTTCAGTTAATAAAGTACAGCTGGCATGAATAGACATTACACTACCAAATGATATACATATGCTGATTCATACTAATATAAACTTTCTATCGAGCTTCAATCTTAGCAGCTTATAGTTAAAGACCAATCAACATAGTGTGGATCTAATTACACCACTATGATTAAGGATCCATGAACTGTATGAATACACCGATTGATTAAACTATCAAGTCTTATATCTGACAAGGAGTATTATTGGCAATGTATGGGCCTAGGAATGTTTACATAATCTCCTGATAAAAATAGCGTTCACAAAATGACCGAGTCCAAGCGAGCGCAAGCAATTTCAGCAAGCATTTGCCGAGTCTGAAGTATTTGAAAGTTACTCAAGTAAGCCCGAGCCTCAGCAACAGCTCGTCGAGCAGTTGTATATCGAGCATTTTTAGTTTTAAAAGCAAGCAAGCAAGCATAAATCAAGCATTATCTAATTTCTCAAAAAGTGAAGCAAGTCAAGCACGAGCATATAAGCAAGCGAGCAAATCCGAGTGCAAACGCAAGCATTGTACTATATACTTTCAGTCTGATATTGATTCAAAATATGATGCATTATAAAAATTTTAAAAGCTAAAACTGAGTGAATTGAATAAATTTTCCCTGTGCTACATGCTTACTTACTTGAATCGAAAGCAAAGAAGCAAACAGGTTTACATGCAAGCAAGCAGATTTACATGCAAGCAAGCCTATTTCAATTTAAAGCATTTGAGCAAGCATACAAGCATGCTTTCAATGTTTTCATCAGGCGCCAAGCAGAAAATTGCTAAAAAATATTAATCAAGCATGTCAAAGCAAGTGATACCCTGAAAATAGCGCAATTCAAGCGAGCGAGCCCTGCTCGATTGCGATCATTAATCGGATGCCAAACGCAATGACGTTATCTCTCGGTTAAAGTCAGGCCATTCCGTATCGCAAATTGCTCGTCGTGTAGATGTTAGTCAAGCCACAGTATGTCGTACTGGAAAAACGGCCTGTCCTGACCGAGAAAAACTTAAAGAAGACCGACCATCTAAGCTCACTACTGCGGATACGAGATATTGTGTCCATAAAATTACCAAAGGTGGCTTGGATAATGCGGCACAAGTCAAAAAAGAGCTTCGTCGTAATCTACATGCTAATGTCAGTGCGAATAATGTACGTAGGGCTCTTCGGGATAATGGTTTAGGCGCATTAGCTAAGATAAAAAAGCCAGAAATTAGTGATGAAAATGCGCAGGATCGCCTCCACTGGTGTAAAAACAGAATTGATTGGATTTTGGAGGACTGGAAACATGTTATATTTACCGGTAAGGCTAGAATTAACCGTTTAACTCCGATGGCAGTATTTGGTGCTGGAGAAGAGATAGTGAGGAGATAAAACCTACGCGTACCAAAAAAACAAGAAAGCATGGAGGTGGTTGCACCATGATTTGGAGCACTATTTCTTGGTCTGTTGTTGGTTGGTTGTGCAAGATCGAAGGTGATATAAACTCCAAACTATATAAAACTATTGTTGATGATAATTTGAAGAAATCCATTGACGACATGTGTCAAAAATTGAAGTTGCGTCGTAATTCGGTTATCCTTCAACAAGACAACGATTCTAAGCACACCTCTAATTTAATGAAAGAACACTTCAAAACAAAAGAATATAAGGTAATGTCATGGTCAGCTCAATTCCCAGACCTCAATTCCATTGAAAATATGTGGAGGTTATTGAAAATCCGCTTAAACGAATACGATACACCTCCAAAAGGCATGAATGATCTTTGGAAGAGAATACAAGAGATTTGGTATGACAAAATAACAGTTGAGGGATGGCAAAAAGTTATTTCGAGTATGCCTGATAATCGTTGGGAAGCTTTCATTAAAAAAGGTTACGGCATTGATTATTAACTGCGTTTAAATAAACTTCAATTTTTTTTTGCTAATGCTTCCAAAACCCTTTCAATGATGTACCCGTTTTTGAGTTTACATAGTATTTGCGGAAATTTAAATGATTAGGTCGGACTTTTTTCATATTATTTAAAATATTTCAAATTACTTAGAATAGAAATTTCATGTGTCTCCGATTGAAATTGCGAAGGCTATGGCTAGTTTCATTCAAAATTTCAAAAAATTGAAAAGACTTTAGAACTCACTGAATATTTAACATCAATATCATTGTCGACCATTTCAATGTCTTCATATTAATAGAATACATCAGGCATGTTTTCGTGTTCATATAATGCCTGATGCATTTCCTCATCTTCATCATTGGCCCTAACGTCGGGCATTTCCTCGTCATAATCTTCTATGACCTCCATCATTTCGATATCTTGATCAAGAAGACAAGGTATGGCCACGTCCTCTTTTACAAGAGAAACGTAAACCATATTCTTGTCTTCTATTACTATTTTTTCTTCTGCTGCTGCTTCCTCTAATTTTTCTTTTACTTTTTCTTCTACTTTTTCTTCTACTTTTTCTTCTGCTTTTTCTTCTACTTTTTCTTCTACTTTATCTTCTTCTTTATCTTCAGCTTCTTCTTTGATTCCTTCTTTATTTTCTTCATTTTCTTCATCATCATCGCTTTGGAAGAAAAACTCAAGATAGGCATCAAACTCATCTTGATTCTTGGCATCTTCTTTCTCAGCATTCTTATCATCATCTTCGTCTTTACCAAGATTATCTTCGCTCTCATAGAAGATATCTTCTTCTTCATCATCTTCATCAAATCCAAGTCCCAAATAATCGTTGGCATCAAAAAAATGCTCTACTGCATTGTCTTCGGCTCTGGAAAAATCTCTTTCAATCTTTTCGTTTGAAAATCTCATTTTGACAAATGAATGTTAGATGAATATTATACAGAAATAAAAGAAAAGAAAAAGAGGATAATTTGGCCTTTGCTTGCTATTATATACAATCTTTTTTTTGAAAGTTACACACTTTTCCAACCTCCAAAAATAGCTAATGCACAGACAACATTGTATTTGTCATGGGAGCAATTAAAAGACAACATTTAATCATTTAAGCATTGTAAAACATTATTCTAAAATGGAATTTGAGCCAATTTTTTACAACCATCTTCTGCCAAGTTATTTCGCATCTTTTTTACCCCTCTTGTCTATTGAGAAAACCACAAAGATCGAAAAATTAGTTACGCGAAAACAACTTTTGAAACATGATAATCTTACAAAAAGTGTCTTGTTATACCCAATTCTTGCAATATATATATATATATATTTACACGTATTGACCCTGCTTTAAAACGGATTAGAAGAGTGTAAAGGCTTTTCATAATTTATAGTTGTCTAATAAAACATTTCAAATCGTGATGAGACGAATTTGAGTGGAGCTAAATAAAATACAACTGTTTTTTACGCTCTTTTCTCTTGTTTACTACAAGTTCTTTGAAAGTGCATTTCGCCCAACTTTATCTATTAAACAACACACGTTTTACCGATATAGCTAGTACCTGGTTCATTTTCTCTATAAATTTCTATATACAGTACCTGAAAATATAAACAACATTGCTATTCGATCTCCACATTCATGCAAATATTTCAGAAGAAAAGAATTAATTAATTGAATTGAATCAAATTCATTGATGGTTTTTGCTTTGTATATATGTATTCAGAAAAGACGATTTGTTATACTAATCATATATCGTTCACCCACACAATTGTTGTCACCATGAAAACCCCGCTTTGCAAATATCGGATGTTTCCGAATGGGGGCTTCTTTTCCGTTGGTTTGATCATGTACCCTTTTTTCTTAATTAATTGGTCGCGTGCCATTTTGTTTACTTTGTTAAGGTTTATAATCTTTTCGCCATAATGTTCCATTTAGAAAGTATGGGGGTAGTACAAAGTAATTTAGTGAAGCTCACAGAATAATATATTTTTTGCCCCACCCCCTAAACGCACTACTATTCTTGCAATTCAATTATGCTGTTAAAAAGTAATAACTTGGATATATTCCATTTTGTTTGTAAACCTGTATACTATCGATTTTAAATTGCTTACTATCAGGTGCTACACTGCCTTCTTGCTTGATAGTAGTGGGATTTCTAGTAAATGATTTAGGTGATTTGAGATACTGCACCACAACCAATTCACTGCGCAAGTCTCTTATTATTGATATAAATATCCCTCAATCAATTGTATTTGTCGTATATTTTCAGGATTGATAAATATTACTTAAAAAAGAATACAATTATAAAAGAATGAGTAATTAATCAGTTCTTCAACTGTATAATAAAAACAAGATATCGTTTATTTAGATGTAAAAGTATGGCCTTTTATATTGATTAGACATTGAGATCCTGAGATGTAATTTAAGGCACTATTGAACTATTGGATCTGTTTGATAGTAATCTATGGATTGAAATGGATCAATCATAATTTAACCGTTCTTGCAGAGCTTGTGAGTTGTGTTGTTTCAATGCTGCGCTAAATATGCTTGGATGTTGATTTGATAACTACTTGTTTGGTTAACTGCTGGGATGAAATAATGTGGTGTCATAATTGTGGTCCAAGCGTTCTTGGTAATTACTGGATTAAACTTGGTACGCTAGGAGTTTCTTATATCCGATATCAAGACTTGCACTTCAATACATGTCGTAGTCAATAGATTGTAAGATGTATTGATACTGTAGAAGGTGATAATGTATGATACTAGTAGGTGGAATACAACAGTATTGTAGATATGAAGCTAAAAACAAAAGTATTCCGTGTACACATTTTTGAGGATATCTCCACGAAAAATCAATATTTTGAAAAAAGCTAAATTGGATCCAAGAGAGCTCAACGAGGTTGATAACATGAATGTAAAAAAAAATGCTGCTCAATTTAACGAATATTTTGAAATCGATTACGAAAATATCAAGAAAATAGAATGAAAAAAAGTTGCTCGGATTTTATTTAAACTCAGATATGTTAAAAAGTGCTTTGAAACAAGTAAATGTTATTATTAAGAAGTGTTCGTATATCTTAATTTTGTGCAGAGATATGAAGGATCAAAATTTCAACTTTTTAAGTTTAAGCCGTAAAATCCAAAATCGGAGGAAAAAATTATTGGTTTTTCCGATTTTATTCGACAGATGGTATAATAATAGTCTATAGGCAATTAATTGTTATTTATAGCCCTTAAAATTTTGCATCGAATCATGCTAATTGGAATAAGCGGGGTTTACATTTTGTTCTGAAAATCGTCCAAAACCGCAATTTTTGGATGGGGGTTGGGGTCAAAAAACAAGCGTACACATTCATATCTTCATTACTCCTTCAAAAATTAATATATTTAAAAAATCTAAAAACAAATCTAAATATATTATTGCAAACTGCTATTCCTATAAGACTGATATTCTGCTTCGATAATTTACTGGTGAGATATTAATGATTTATGCGTTTTTGGTGCGTTTTATGGACTACAATCCCTGAATTTTTATTTTAGCTTTGTTTATGTCTAACAAATAGTATACTCATTGCATAGACAAACAACTTTAATTATAGTTAAAACCAGTATTTATTTAGTAAAATCAATAGTTACGCTTATTTTTCTGATATCTTTCTAATTTTTTGAGCGGCTCTATCTCCGCACAGAAAATAGCTAAAAATATATGAATAGCACCATTTTTATTGCAGCATTGTTTTGTATTAAGATCCATTATTACCTCAACATATCAAAAAATTCACGGGAAAAAAGTTGGAGATCTGATTTTTTGGAAAAAAAAACCATTTTAACTTATGGAGTGTAACTCTAGTTTTTATGGAGTGTAACTTTGTATATGGATTGTAACTGTTTTTTCTACTTATTTTTAAGCAAATCTCTACGAAAAACCAATATTTTTAAAAACCCTAAATTGAATCCGAAAGAGAGCAACAAGATCTATGATATACATGTAAAAATCATGGTACGTAATTTAACAAATATTTTGTAATCTACGACGAAATGGCCAAAAAAAAAAAAAAAAAAAAGTGCTCAGAATTTTTTTATATTTGAATATATTATAAAACGCTTAAAAACAAGTAAGTTTTATTACTAAAAAGTGCCAATATAGCTTAATGGTTTGTAGAGATATGAAGCCTCAAAGTTTTTAATTTTCAGCAGTGAAATACGTGTAAAAATCTGAAACATTAGCACTGGAAAATTAATACCAACTGCAAAAAATAGGATATTTCTGGATACTCATTTTTGGATTAAATTTAAACATCTCAGGTACATTGGCATATAATTTTTTTTTGGTGTTATTTAGTGAAAAAAAAATAGAGCAGGGATGAAAAACGAGACCCAGTTTTCAAGAAAAAAGCAGTGAATTTTACGTATTTTTTGGGTCTTTTGTGATGTATAAAATTAATTTCAAGAACAGGTAGTGCGATACGATCAATTCATATTTATTTAGCAGTGTCTAAGGTATATCTTAGAAAGCGTTTAGTATGGCTGTCAAAAAAGTTCCTGCATAACAGGCAATACATATCCCCTGGTGTCTCCAAGTTTCAGTGGCTTATGATTGTTCAAAGTATTCTAATTCTCGTCCAACACAGCCCTATATATTTTTTTTTCTTTTCTTTTAATAAATCAAAAGCAAATCATCATGGAAAAGGACGAACCTATTGTTAATTCAGAACAAGTTAAGAAACCTAGAAAGAGATTTGTTGGAAGATCTAAAAAGGCAGCAGCAAATGCTAATAATGAAGCAGGCGGTGCCATTGAAGATGGCGCTGTTGGTTTCGCAAGTAAGTTGCATTTTAACTTGTTATAACTATTGCTTATATAATTGAAAAAAAAATAGAAGCACCAAGAGCTCGTAGCAATCGAGTAGCTAATCAAGTACCTGATGAAATCTTGAATGATCCTTTATTAAACAAATCTCTTGAAACTGTATGTATAAATCATGCAATGCTTGTCATGATTACTAATATGAAATCTGTTTAGATGCCTTCAAATTACAATTTCGAAATTCATAAAACTGTTTGGAGAGTTAGAAAAGCCAAAGCAAAGAGAGGTAGAACAAGCTATAATATAAACAGAAATCATTTATTGACATTTGTTTTTAGTTGCACTTCAATTGCCTGAAGGTCTCATGATGTTTGCTTGTCTAATTGCAGATATCCTTGAAATGTAAGTACATTGACAAGGAAACAATTGCACATGATCTAATATAAAAATAAAATAGATTTTGTGATGCAGAGACTTTGATTATGGGTGATGTTACTTATGGTGCATGTTGTGTTGACGATTATACAGCACGAGCATTAGGATGTGATTTCCTAGTCCATTATGGCCACAGTTGTCTTGTTCCCGTCGATATCACCACCATTGAAACTTTATATGTATTTGTAGATATTGGCATCGATACACAACATTTCATTGCCACAGTAAAGAAGAATTTTGAAAAGGGAAAGAGACTTGTTCTAGTCGGCACCATTCAATTTGCAGCAGCATTACAAGCATCCAAAGCTCCATTAGAAGAAGATTTCACTGTATTTATCCCTCAATCAAAGCCTTTATCACCGGGCGAAATCTTGGGTTGTACATCACCTAAATTGACAGATATGGATTACATTGTATGTATTGGTGATGGTCGATTCCATTTAGAGTCCATCATGATCCATAATCCCGATTTACCTGCTTTTCAATACAACCCCTATGGCAAAACATTCACTCGTGAAAGATATGATCATACAGAAATGCATTCGCTTCGTAAACATGCTATTTCAGTGGCTAAAGAAGCTAAAAAATATGGTCTTGTGTTGGGTACATTGGGTCGTCAAGGTAAACCACAAATCTTGGAATATCTTGAACAATGCATCAAAGAACAAGGAAAAGAATCCGTCAATGTATTACTATCTGAGATTTTCCCTGGTAAATTAGAACAATTTGAAGATGTAGATGCATGGATTCAAATTGCATGTCCTAGACTATCAATCGATTGGGGTTATGCTTTCCCTAAACCATTGTTAACGCCTTATGAAGCTTCCATTGCGTTAGGGAAGGCTGAATGGCAAGATGTATATCCCATGGACTTTTATGCTAATGATAGTTTGGGTCCATGGACTCCTAATCATGGTAGAGGTGTACCACGTAAAAGAAGAACTGTAGTTGCATCAAAGTAATTGTATATATGGAATAAAAGAAAATCCTTGTTCAGATTATGGCATTATTATTATTACTTTTTGAAAGCGGCATTTTGAAGCTACAAAAAGAAAACTTTGAATGCCTCTTAAGAAGTCTGAAAGTTAATTGAACACAGTTCTTTTGTGATACTTACTTTATATGCTTTGATTTCTCTTTTTGAGTTACTGGTCACCATATTTGTATATGGTGATTTAAAATCAAGGAAAACGTTGAATTCTGAGATAAAAAAAATACAGCCCACTTTTTCAGTGATTTTATTTACATTTACCCAAGCTTTTTACATAATACTAAAAATATCAGTGTACTTGAGATACTCTTAAAATGCACACAGCGATTACGTTTGATCTTGTTGAACTTTGTTGTGCCTTGAAAATCCTTTAAAGATATCATTTTCGTTGAAATATTGACGGAATTAAAAAATACCATGAACTCATAAATTTCATAAATCCAGAACCTGCAAGGTAATATATGAATGCATATATTTATTAGCGCAAATCTGCAGGTACTTTATATGCCACATTATATTATATATCGCACATGATAAGAGATGTAGAACAATAAAGACGATACACAAAGGTAGGACAGTAATAAACTAAAGTTTCTCAAGCCTAAAATAATCTATATAGATCAAAGACATTATAGAATGCAATTTATTTGCAATATATATCAACAAGGAATTCTTTTTTTTTCTGCTTGTTCCTCTTCTTCTTCTACATATACATATACATATATATATAAATTACAATGGCACTTCATTTCATAGCACTTATATTCAGTATATGTTCGTTTGTTTTACTGTTGATAGCAAATCTGGGCACAACATTTGAAAGCACTTTTTTACCAGACATATATTTGGTTCAAGTCAATCAAGCAGTAAATGGAAGATCTATACGATATGGTGTATATAGTTCGTGTTTATATTATAAAGAAAATACAAAATCACCTCATTCTTGTTCAGCCAAATTACCTGGTTATTCTTTTGATGCTAATCAATTTGCAGATGTTTGTGGTGCTGATTTAACAAATTCAACCATGGTTGAGACATATACAAATGTTGTAAAAGGAGCTCAGTTGACAACATTTAAGGGTATTGTACTTATCATGCCAGCAGTAATTCTTGCATTTTTTGGCCTAGTTTGTGAGTTTTAAATGTATTATCATAATTTAATACAATATATTAAACAACTTTAAATAGGTTCATTATTAATTCGTAGAATGCGCCAAAATAATATAATACCATTTATCGGTACATTTAGTTCTTTATTTGCTTTCTTTACTGGTGCAGCAGGTCTGGCTTTAGTTATTGTTACCTTTTGGAAAGGATTAGCAACACTTGAAAAAGCAGTAGAAGGGCTATCTCATCAATGGGGACCAGCTATTTATTTAGTTGGTATTGGAAGTGGATGTATCTTGATTACCTTGGTTTGCTTTGTTATTAGTTTATTCACATATAAATCTGAAAGCTACAAAAGAGAGACATTTCATTTGTATGACTATGATATGAATGCAAGCACAAATAACCATAAGCCTATTGGCATTGCAACATCGCCATTTGAAGCACAAACCACTTATCTTAATACACCTACAAAACAAGATGATTATGAATATACTCATGCTATTTCATCACCTACAGCACAAAATTATCCATCATATCATCAACCACAACATCAAACTTATCAACCACAAACAACTTATCAACAAGGAAATCACTATTATTAAAAAAAAAAAAGAAGGAGGGGGGGGGGAGAGAGGAACATAAATCTGGGGTTGTTCAAAGAAGAAAAAGTTGTGTGCATTTCCCACATATCAAAAAAAAGAAAAAAAGAAAAAGCCAAAAAAGATAATCTAATATATAAATACACATATGTAATAAATCAATATATATATAATATATAAATACAAGCATTTACATATGACGACAATTTTTAGTTTATTTGTTTAATAGTAATTGTAGATCATCAACGACATATGTAGTAAAATAAAACAGGGACTAAAAAGTAATCATTGTAACTCGAAGCTTTATTTTTAGTGTAACTCTCTATTTACTGTCTCTCAAGAAAGGATACAGTTGAACATATTCCTTGGATTTCTCCTTCTTTTTATGTTGCATACTCCTTTTTTCTTTCTTTCTTTCTTTTTCCCCATTTATCATTCATTTATATAATCATCTGTTGTCATAAAAGAAAATAACCTCACGCCTTGCATAAACATAAATCCGCTCCTCTCTTTTTTTTTTATCGCCATGGATACATCCAAACTAGCCGCATTAAAAGCACCTAAATCTACCATTGCATCTCGAAGGCCCATGCTTAATTCGCAAAAATCATTGTCTGCTTTATCAATTAATACAAGTGCAACACATCATGATTTAATGAGAAGAAGTAGTTCTTCAGGTACTACTACAAACAAATATCGCCGTAGTAGTAGTAGTAGTTCAAATGGCATTACTCAAACTCCTACTCCTCCTCCTCCTTTACCTACATCTTCCAACATGAGTCCAGAAGAATTATCTTCTAAAATTGCAGATAGTTTTCAACAATTTTCAAGTATGCTTTCTCAATTGTCAACCAATACAACAATACAAAAGCATCAACGCAACACTAATGCGGCTGCGAGATCCGGTATGGTTACAACTCCAACAGCTCCTGTCACACCACCACCTCATGCTATTACTGTTATACCTTCCTCGGCTCAACAGCAACAACAGCAACAACAATCAGAATACATTGATGCTGTTCCTCCTCTCATTTTGTCTCCATCACCACTTTCATTACAAAAACCAAAAAGAAAATCCTCCAAGAAAAAAACCAAAAAACCAACATCAATAATAACAAACAATAATGATGCTGATGAAGGCATTGATGACACTAAATTAGTTGAAATTTACTCTCGTTATGCAGTTTTTAATGAGCATTATAATTTGGATGAAATACTAGCTGGCAACACAAAACTCCGCCATCGTTTGCTAATTAAGTGGTTCAACCGTGCTGCGTCTATTGGCGACCTACATACTATGGAGCGTATGATATTGACAACTACTATAAATATAAACGAAACAGATGATAAAAAAACAGGAATAACAGCGCTCATGTATGCTGCTTATTTTGGTCATATTCAATGCCTAAAACTATTAGTAATAAATCAAAAAAATATCATTGCGATCAATCAACAAGACAAAAGTAAGTTCTATTTATGAGGTCGCACGAATTATAAATTGCTTTTTTATAATTCCGTTTGTTTGTGAGAAAAAGGGACACTCACCATTTTGTATTAGAGGGTTGGACAGCCTTGATTTGGGCTATTCATGGGCATCAATTAGAGGCTGTGGAGATTTTGTTAAAACATGGTGCAAATAAATCTATAAAAACAAAATATGCCAGAACAGTATATCAATACCCTACTTTGTTATCTATAAAGGAGCTACTTAAAGAAGAGTCCTCTCCTACTGATGTTGTCTCCCCTCCTCCTCCGCTTCCACCTCCACCTGCATTAGAATCACCCACAACACCAACACCTAATACAACAAGTATACCCCATAACGATAGATATGATCAAGCATCTGTAGATGGTTATAACCATTTCTTAAATTATCACCAACATACAAAATCCAAATTTGTGTCTTCTGCTAGTAATACTATTAAAAGCAATATTAATACTGACAGCCCTAAATTATCACCGCCTGATTTCAGTCAATTACTTTGTATAGCAACACCACCAAAAGAGCAACAACAACAACGCGATCAAAAAGAAGCCGCATCCATAATGACACAAGAAGAGGAAGAGGATATAAAGCGATGGGAAACATCTATAAGGTCTTCCAATACATTTTCATGGAATCAATGCTTGGCAGATCAAATGTTTGTATTCAGCCAAGATGAAATGCACTATATTTTAGACCATGCTCTCCATGTTACTGATATAAAATTACTTGCCAACAAAAGTCCATTGAGTAATGAGCTCTGGCAACCTGCAAATGTTGTATTTTTGAGCGCTAGATTTGCTCATTATTGTTCCAGCAGAGAATTATTAGCCCTGCTATTAAATACAACCGCTGTAAAATTATCCAGAATTATCAAGGTATGCTTTGGCCCACAATCATCTAATAACATTTAATAAAAACTATAAAATATAGGCTACTTCTCGAGATACACAAACATTGGCGTTTTGGATTGCTAATATGTGTCAGTTGTCCAGTTACTTGAAAAGGGATCCCGGGTTATCCATTTCCACTATAGACGCTCAAGAAACATTATCAGCATTAATTTCTGAAGCATACACATATTTTATAACTGAATCACAGAAAAGACTTGAAAAGATCTTGCCTTCAGTTATAGATTATGAGCCAATTCATGAATTAAATCAAGTAGATTTTGTAGATGATTGGCAAAGATTTTTCAGGAGAAGTAGCCATACCCTAAGCAATAGAAAATCAATCGATTTCTTGTCTACAGCAGCAAATATACCAGTAGAACTAGCAGAGAGAAAATATTCATTAGATGCATCATCGAATAACACAGATGATACAACATCAACACCCCAATCCATGACACATTTACTAACAGATTTACAACACATTCTACAATCCTATCACGTTCCTCCAGCAATTGTAATTCAAGCAATGGCGCAATTCTTTCATTATTTATCCTGCGAAATATTTAATCGTGTATTAACGTACAAGAAATATTTATGTCGATCCAAAGCATTACAAGTTCGAATGAATTTATCCGCTTTAGAAGATTGGGTTCGTATTGAAAAGTTACCAAGTTCATTGAATCAATCATTTGAGCCACTTGTACAGTTGTTACAATTGTTACAGTGTTTATCTCAATTAGACGATACACTTTTATTTAGTAGTACAATCCAGACATTCGATAAATTGAATGCGCTCCAAGTGAAGCGCTGTGTACAAAACTATCGCTATGAAGTATCTGAATCTCGATTACCGGATCAAGTAATTGATTTAGCCAATCAATGGGTAGTAGATCACCAACATCATTGGCGTAACCAACAAAAATCATCAATCGAGATTGAGGAAAGAAGAGCAAGACCAACAAGTATAAGTAGTTTGAACTGTTTGCTAACACCTACCAGTGCAACAATGCATGAACTAGATTCACCAACCGCTATTTCTTATCCTACTACTATTGCCGCAACAACCACACAAGAAAAACGAAATTCAAAATATTTACTTCCGTTTTCAATCATGGGAACGACAGCATTACTTCAAGGTTGGACAAATGAACAACATAAATATTTGAATGATGATGATATCATGTTGTATTCTGATACGGTTTACAAGGAAATCAAGCTTAAAAAGCAAGAAGAATTTAATGTACTGGACAAGATATTTCCTACAGTTACTGAGGAATGGTTGTATTCGATTGATAAATAAAAGTTATCTGTTTATATAAATGGTGAAATAATGTTTATTTATCTGTGTAGCAATGGGAAATCTCCCCCCTTTTTTTTTGTGATTGAAATAACGTATATTTAATAGTTATATTACATATTTCCACCATGTTTTTCTTTCTTTTATTCTACCAAAAAATGTCTATGTATTCAATTTGTCCGATTTGCAGTGCTAATTTATCAACTACAAATCATTATTCATGGTGTGCGCTTCAAAAGTTAGTTATTTACATATTGTTTGCTATATCTTATATTTAATACTTTCCATAATAGTGGACATGATTTTAATGATGATCATCAAGAACAGCAAAATCAATTCATGTTGTGGATGGCAAAAAACATGATAATTTCATCATTAACAAATAGTCTAACAGTCTAAACTTCATAAACCATGATATAAACTTAAAATACAAGTAACAAGTTAAATTTATATTATGTAATTAATTCTTTAAAAAATGACCACCTAGCCAGTTTACATAAACTCAAACTTTGCATGATTTTTCTCTTGCTTTTAAATAATATACACAATAGTAATAGTAGTAGTAGTAGTTTCTTTATTATATATACCCTTCTTTCGCTTTTTTCACACAAATATTAAAAAATATATATATATAAAAATAATGTCAAATAAAATTAACAATACAAATATAGCATTTGGAAGATACTTGACAAATGATAAATTCAATCTAATAAGTCAAATTGATGATGATACTGTAATTATTAAACCAAGATACGATACAAAAGGACTTCAAGAATTAAAAGTAAGAGATATATTGATTATATATTGTAGATAATATCTTAATTTCATCGTCTAGGTGGGTGTTTTGCTACCATTTAGCCAAAGCAACGATAATTTAACAGCAGAGATTGTTTGGGGGTATGTTGTTGTTTTTTATATAAAGAAAAATACACATTATATATAATAAACTACATATAAACAGAGGTTCCTCTGCTATTCGAATGGCAGCTAATATGATAAATCAACAAAAGATCATTCCAGGTGCATACATTACTCTAATTGAAAAAGATTCATTTCCGAATGAAGATGCCGAAGATCAGGGAGCTGTAACCCAAGCCGTATATGCCTCCGTTACATTATTACAACAAGGTGTTATTGCTGTTATTGGCGATATATCTAGTTCTTGGACAACGCTAAGTGCATTAATTACAAGTACTTTGGAAATACCACAGTGTTCATTTACTGCAAATGCAAGCAAGTTGATTTTCTGATATGCAAATTAGTTTGTAAATTATGCTAATTAACTATCGTTTTAGTCGGTTTTTCGGATAAATCTCAATATAAATATTTTTATCGTACTATACCAACAAAGGCAACATTAGCAAATGTCATGTTGGATTTTATAGTTAGTCAAGGATGGAAAAACATAGGAGTTATCTATGACAACAATCCGTTAGGACAGCAGTGTATGTATATATATTTAAACAACAAATTTTTCCCTCTACTAAACCATTACACAGTTTATCAAAAAATTATGAATCAAGCTGTTTATCGTAACATCAATGTGATTAGCTATCAGCCATTCATTTCCGCAGATATAACCGGATTAATAAAGTTTATAGAATCAAGTGCCATACGAATCATTTTAGTAGGTGTTACAGGCACAAATCAAATCAACCTAATTAAACAGGCAGCAGAGAAAAACTTGATTTCAGATCAATATGTTTGGTTATTAATGGATGATAATTCATCCAATTTGATTGACTCTCCTCGTAATCGTAGTATGGATGGTTTATTCATGTTTGATATGAAAATGTCACTTTATGGATATCCTCCATTTGAAGCTTTTTTAGATGATTGGACCCGTTTGGACCCTGGAGCGTAAATATGATAATCAATTGTTTAAAGTATGTAAAACTCATGATATAGATGTGATTAGTTATCCATACGCGGGAAGAAGAAATGTATCTACAAATGAAGGGTACATGCATTATATATATATGTTGTATTATGATATCTAATTACTAAAATTTGTATTGTTAGACCTGCTTTTTCATGTATGATGACAATGGCAAGAGGATTTAATCAAACCTTATCTACAATCAGTAATCGTACACTAGGGTTAGAATTGCTCTCTAATCGCTCATTGGGAGCTTCCATGACACCACAAACATTTGATACAGGTTACTTGAGTCCCGAAGGACCATTGCATTATGATAGCAATGGGGATTTGTTAACAGGGTAAGTTAATAAAACTTATATATATATATATACTTGGATTATCAACACGCTTTCCAAAAGAAATCATTATGTATATAACATTCAATACGGTAATCTTGTTTCCATCGGTCGAAGCATTGCTGGTAATTTAGAATTCACAAGGCCACCCATGTATCATGATGGAACTAATCAGGTAATTTTTAATATAGAGACAATATATTATGCGTTTAGTAATGTGCGTTTCAAAATAGTAGCCTCCAGCGGATAAACCTCCTAGTAATGCATTAAATCCTGATTTCTCTAATTTGACATCACAGATTATTTTGGTTTTTACTGCTACCGGTATGCTCTTTACATGCCTTGTACTTTTGTTAGTAATTATATTCAGAAAGCATGATATATTTCGAGCATCTAGCCCTCTGTTCTGTTGTTTTGAACTAGTTGGGTTCTTATTCACCTATGTTTCAGTGATATTTACTATGGGTATACCAACAAAAACATCCTGTTTCTTGGTACCGATTACATTCAATTTTGGATTTTTGTTGGTATTGGGGAACTTAATTGCCAAAAATTATCGAATATACCGAATATTCAATAATATCTTTATATCTCGCACTGTTCTCACTGATTTTAAATTGATGAAATCATTATCATTTGTGATTATTGTAAATATGGCTGTACTGATCATTGGTTTGTTGGTAACACAACCCGAACCAATACTCGTTCAAGTCAATCCCACATCTCATTATTGGGTCTGCGATGCTGCTCCATCTATTAATCGAACTATATTTCTAAGTTTTGGTGCTCTTTATGCTGGTGCTATGTTGACATTTGCTACGTTCTTAGCTTATAAAACAAGATCTACGGGAAGACACTATGATCATTATAACGAGTGCAAACAGATGGGAATATCTGTATAGTACGTTGATATAACAAATATAATATGAGTACTGTAAACTAACTAAAAAATATAGCAACATCCTATTCTCTGCCTTGGTAGGATTTACAGCCATGATGAATCCATTAACAAATTATTATCTCAAATTTTACTCTGTTACCGTTACGATATTGTGGGCAACTACATTTTCATTAGCAGTTTTATTTATACCAAAAGTATATATATTTTATAAGCAATGGAAAAAGGAAGAAGCTGCAGCAGAAGTAACAGATGAACCTATTTCATTTTCTCCAACTACTACTGCCTGTCCAGATGAAGAAGAAGAGAATGATTTAACGCTTTATTCATTTCTTAAATCAGCAAAAAAGACTATGAAAAGCCCTCTTCTATTACCCCCTCTAGCCACTAATCCACCTACTATTATTAATGATAACAGTAATAATGATTTAACAACAGCTATAGAAGGAAGATACGACAACACTAAAGTCTACGTCGAAGTACAAGAAGGGGATGTACCAGTGAGAAAAACATTCAAATATTTCCCCTTTCTATCACAATGGAAAATGAGAAGGCTCATGATATTTCCTAGATTTGGTTACATTTCCTATTACTCTGAAAAGACTAAAAAAGGCACAATGATATCCTATAGTCATGCTTCGGTTTATAATACAGAAGAAGATGCATTCATTTTAAAAATTCATGGTCAAGATAAATACGATGTTTATATTCAATTAGGTGATTTTATTACAATGGAATCATGGAAAGCATGTTTAAATCAAGATATAATGAAACAACAAGAGCAAGAAGAGTATTTTTTCAGAAAACAACCATTGTCACCATTGTCATCGTCATCGTCGTCCTTGTCAACAACAACAGCAGCAACATCATCCTCAGAAAAATCTACTTGCCATCATCACCGTCCACGTCGTCGAAGCAAAAGCCAGCCTTTAAAAAAACAACCATCATATCCGGTATTAGTTTCTTCTATGTCTTCGTCTTCGTTATCATCGTTTTTTCGAAGCAGAACAAAAGAAAATATTACATAATTATTATTATTATTATTCTTTTTTTTTTTTTTTTTTTTTTTTTTTTTTTTTTTTTGCATGAATTTTTTCTTCTAATGATCTGTAAATAAATAAATATTATTATGTAATATAGATTTTCTATTTTCAGTTTAATTTTGATTGTCTTCTAGTGATGATAGTATTAATGCGAGGACGATGTGGTCGGCAGGATGTATTGCGTATAAAAGCATCAACATATTAGAAAGAAACACTGGGAAATAAAACAAGGTACTCAATTTGTAAAGTACTTGAATGATGCAAAAGTTTGTTGAAACATACAGGAAGTTTCATTTGCTATCGTAAATAGCATTTTCCGTTATAAATTAACCTGAATTAACGTGTTCCCTTAATCATTCGATACACATCGTTTGTACTATTAAGCACTTTTGTAATTTGCAGCTTTTGAACTTCTGAAAGCCCCCTTTATAAGACGTAATCATTAACTAAATAAATGAGAGCTCAATACACATTTGACTAGTCCCTGAACTGAGTTGAAACGTCAAGTAATTTCCAAATTTAACATGGAATTGTAAAATTTTCGATAAATTGGTGAGTTATTTCCAAAAAAAAAAAAAAAAAACTATGATAAATACTAGTTGTTATGGTGGTTAATCTGTGATACCAATTATACTTTAGAAACCTTGAATAATCAGTAAATAAATACCCGGGAAAAAAGAGGGTTGTTGCTTCTACGACATGCTCAGCAAATGATATTTTTTTTAAGCAATTTTATCTTAGTTTTGAATCATCTTTATTACGCATTTATTTTTTAAATATAATAGCATACATACATCAACTACTTTCTGGTTTTTATTTACATGTTAACTAGACAACAGACGGCTGTATGAGTGTTGTTTTGAGCCTCAAAAGTATGATTTTAGTAGCAAAATTAAATTCAACCACCGATTTCGTTCCTGATCGTCAGAATCCAAAAAATGCCATTTTCAAAAAAAAATCAAACTCTTTTTCGCAATTTTCTCCGCATAATATTATGCAAGTTTACAAAGCTAATTAATAGTTATAATTGTAAAATTAAATTGCGCATCGAATGGTAGTACTTGCTCAAACATTTTTTACCAAAAAAACTGCGCAATTTCGAAAAGTAAAAATAATGATTTTTTCCACAAAAGTCTATTTTATGAATAATTAAAAGCATAATAAATAATTTGATATAAGCCCATGAAAAAATACGGTTATTTTGAGCTAAGAAAAGCCATAGTAAAAATCCCATTTTTCGGGTCAAAATGGGCAAAAAGTGATTTTGTTCGATTTTTGCCTATACTTGTAAGGGTTTGAAGGTCGATTGAAATCATGTTTTTTATCGACGAAAAAATTTGAGATAAAAATATAGCAATAAGGTATGTAATCCAAGAAATAGTTCTGACGTACTCTGAGCTTCAGATTCACTCAAAAAGTTCTAAAACAATCCTTTAAAAAATATCGTTTTTTTGCTGATTTTAGCACAAATATGCGCAATTAAGACATACATTGTATAAATCAGGGTATGATTATATATCTTAATATATGCATTTGGCCAACAGGTAATGCATAATGTCGAAATTACATTTTATTTTTTATTGTAAAGTTTGCTTTTATGGCATGTAACACGGTATTTATGTTCTGGTTTGGCTACATGGTTGTAAGTGTATGTTCTTAAAAATTAAGAATTACGCAAAAAAAAAAAAAAATGCCAATATTTATTCACATTTTTCATATATTTTTCCATGGTGATGATTTATTAGAGAAAGGGTTAAAAAAGAATAAACTGAAGAAATAAAGACGCAAAATGAGATACCATAAACCCGCGAATTGAGAAAAATAGACGTAAACTAGGAGTTGTAAACCCGTAAAAAATCTTACAAAGCCGCAAATTGATACCATGAGCGCTGTACATTTGAATTGTTGTATGAATTTGTCTTGTTCAGTATTACTACTTCAAATTCACGCAAAATAAGTAAATTTGAGATGAAATAAGAATAAAATTGGGATGCAATGAGGATAAAGTTTGGATGTAATGAAGGTAAAACTTGGATGTAATGAAAATGAAATTTAGACAAAGTGAGAAATTAGTCTTCGGTTGAACAGTAATAATATTTGTAACTTACAGAATTTTACTCTTAATTGGTACGACTTATAAATAAATTTGAGACACTTTATTTTTTTTGCTAATGACTAAACTTGATTTCTTTTTTTCACCAAACGGATGGTATGTCCAAGTTGCAGTAAATTATGATGTTATTTACTAAAATAAAAAAAATATAAAAAATAAAAGCAGTAGAAATACAATTATAATCAGCTAAAGTTTTTTATTACAAAAGATTTCTGAAGAGTTAAAATAATTGAAAAGTATGAGGGTATTTATAGTGAATTGGAGAACTTGGATACCATCAGACTTGAATGGATATATATTTAGTAATCTTCCAGTTTTGAGTACATTGTTATTGATTTGATATTTTAAGGGGTAAATTGTGTAGAGCATTGACCATAAGGGATTGTATGTCAAGTGTGACAGTATCGACCTTTTGGGAAATGGTTGTTTTGTTTATTTCTGTTATATCTATTTTATGTAACCCTGATTTTTAAGGGGTAGTTTTTTATATGCTTGAATCTTATTTATACTGATAGTGCAACTTCGATATAGATGAGTAGTTGATTAAATTGATATCTTTGTTTATTATCATTATTGATTTGGATAGAATCCTGTTTTGATATATATGTCATTTGCGTAATTGATTGCGCCGTGATCAAGGGTGCTATCATCTACACGACATGTATGGTTCAAAAAAGGGTATTTCATATTTTTAGCGTGCGTTTGTTATTGTGTTCAATTGAAGTGTTTGTTTATTGTTGTTGTTTGCATTTCAAGTGGCATCATATCTTATGAGCGACACTTGGAATTTAGGTTGTTTTATTTTTATCAAGCGTTTTTAGTATGTAATTCCACTGCACAAGTAGCACAGCCCTATACAACTAAAATAACGCACCTACATTTAAATCTCTAAAGTAATCCAGGAAATATAACGCCACTTTCTTCAGAAAGATAGATAGACCTTTTCAAAGTACAGTAATTTATGGAAGTTGGATATTCGACAAGATGATAATGCAGACATTAGAGACTATTAAATATAACATATATTCTTAGTTTCTAATGCATATATTTCTTTTTTTTTTTTGAATAATTAGTATATTGCCAAGCATATCTTCAATATCTTTAGGTCGATTATATTTAGAAGACTTGGTTAACATGGTAGCATTATTTTCAAGAATGTTTGTAGCTAGAAAGCTCTTGATATACTAATAGTCCGCACCACTTTCATCTTGCTGACGAAGTTACCTAAAAGAAAAAGAAAAAAGACTTGGTACCAAAAAAAAATAAGTGATCCTATTATATTTATACTTTCTGGGCAAATATGCAAGAACACTCGAAATAATAACAAGCAACTGCCGAGCAGCTACGATAATGTTTGCAATCTGATCATATCTCAAAGTATCTTTCCTTCCCATCTCTAAAGATTTCAGACGACACATTTCAACTACGAATAATGCTTACGCATTATTTTCAACATCATTGGAAGCTGCCTCATTAACTCATTAGGACAGATCCAGGTGGCCTCAACTCTTTAGAGAGAATCTAAACCCAAGAAACCTTTGTGTCAATGGCAAAAGCCTTATGCTATAATAAAACAGAAATACATAATTTAATTGTTCAACAAATTGGTCTACAGTAGTAGCTTGTTTGCTTTCAGATCAAGTAAGCAAGCATGTAGCACAGGGAAAATTTATTTGATTTAAGCAGTTTTAGCTTTAAAAATTTTATAATGCATTACATTTTGAACCAATATCAGGCTGAAAATATATAGTACAATGTTTGCGCTTGCACTCGGATTTGCTCGCTTGTTTATATGCTCGTGCTTGACTTGCTTGAATTTTTGAAAAATTAAATAATGCTTGATTTATACTTGCTTGCTTGCTTGCTTGCTTTTAAAACTGAAAATGCTCGATATACAACTGCTCAACGAGCTGTTGCTTAGGCTCGGGCTTACTTCAGTAACTTTCAAATATTTTAGACTCGGAAAATGCTTGCTGAAACTACTTGCGCTTGCTTGGTCTCGGGCATTTTGCAAACAACTTCATTAACATTCTTGTAACTTAGGTTGTCTCTGAGCCATACCATATATTTCGATAGTTGTTCATTGGTAGTATTTGACGAGTTCTTTAACCGCTAACAAGGCACTGATATTAAGGCATTGTATGAACAAGCCAAGGCGATGATACCAAAATTACCAGTTGGTTTGACCGAGAAAATGCGAAAGATTTTTAATAATTTGGTTGCAGTAAATAAAGATGTAAATGCTCTTACTGTGGTAATTCGATTTGCTGATCAGATAATATTTTTGTATGTAGCGTCCAAACAATGATGCTGATCTGGTGAGAGCTGGGGTTTCCAAAAAGAAAGTTGATCTGTTGGTGGCAAAGGATCATGATAAAGAGCTGGTAAAGATGTCAGATGTGTTGGATTACCTGATCATAAACTTCAAAGCCATATCAAGTAAAGAGAGTGAGTTAACATGTTACCGAAAAACAGCTTACATTCTTGATATCCTGTTTAGAAGTAACTCCTTCAAACTGATTGAGTAAGTTCACCTAAAAGAGCCCCTATTTGTTTATATCATTATGATTCTAAAATTTTTACCGTGTTTATAGCGGTGAGCACAGCTCTAAAGCAACAAAGAACTCTCGAAATGTAAATATGAGAGCAGCTTGTTTTGATATACACAATGAATAAGTAGAAAATGAAGTTAAAATTAGATATATTTATTGAGTATATTGTAGGTAAAAAAGACAATCCCTCCATCTCGAACGACATCAGGATCCAGGGTATTTATATGTTTTGGAAGCGTGGATATAGAGTCTACAATACAGAATGTATGAAAGGATAATTTAATAGTCTTGAGGAACTAGTTGATTACAACATAATGATATAATAGATTGGCCAAAGCAAGTTTAGTAGGATACGACCAAGTTAAGTATATAGGATATTCATGCTTGATTAACTTTAGACAGTGAATGTTTATACAAATGGAATAGCTGAATTCCATTCCCAGGAACGAGTTCATGATTGGCTCAACTTCAGGATCTCAGGCTATACCATTTCATCATAGCTTAAATGTAACATAACTAAATGAAATAAAATTGCAATACATCATTGTCACCTCATACTCATTATTCTATGCTAAGAATCATGTCTAAATAACCCTTTGAGCACTTCTACTATTAATACATGTGCCCAGTCTAATCTATGTCTTAAACACAGCTGATAATGACGATGACAAGAAGGATCTAATTGGAATAAAGATTGATTTAATTATGAAACAATTTGAGGTAGGAATGAGTAGCTCCAAGTGAAAGAAGCCAGCCGCAACAACAAAGACGATTGAAGAACAGCGAATCTAAAATATTTGTACGAATAGTGCAATATTATACAAACTTTCTAAACTTGTTCGCCATGATAACTTGCGCCTTTTGGGAATGGACTGGGTCAGTAAGTTACATTTTAAATGGGTTGTTTTATTTCTATCACAAACTAAACTAAAACATAGGTTTCGTCGGTGTGATGTTTTCTCTTAGACAAGTATCTGATGTACATTGCGTACATATTGTTGGTGAGCTTGCTTTCCTTCAAACTATGAACGTATACTGGAGATGTTTGAAGATACTTGAAACTTGCTATATCTGTTTAAGTATTATAATTTAAATTTGTCGGACGTAGAGATACCAGCTTTAGAAAGAAAAGGAATCGAAAACCAATTAAAAAGAATGACTGGTTCAAATAATAAACCTCTAATACGCAGTGCGCCGATGAAGTTCTTCACCACTAAGTCTAAAGTAGGAGAACCAGCAAATAATGTCACTGTTCATAAACAAAGAGGTACTAATATGAGTATTATTGGATCCATAGCATATTTTGGAACAATCAATTTTTCAAAAGTTCATCTTTTGACGAAAGCGGACACACAAAAGCTAGAATACGAGTATTCGAGCCCTGCCTTCAAAACAAGAAAAGCAAAAGACCTAGAAAAGAAATAGTCATTAAAAAAGGGTACAACAGCTTATCATAATGTGAAGTTCATGTTCATGAAAGTGATAATGGTTACTCTTGATACACACAACAAAAAAAAATTCTTTATAGTAATGGATAATTGCAGAATTCAACACTCTGCATTTGTTGTTGACGCTATCAACAAGAGAGAATATGCTGAAATGTTTTGGGATAGGTGCATTGACAAAGAATTAGGTTTAAGTTAAATGTTATTCCTACATATCATTTTTGTTTTACGTGGTTTGTCCGAAATAAAAAATTATCTTGTCCTTTGTCCTAAAAAAAAGTAACTCATTTCAATTTCTATTTTCATATTATCCAAAAAAAATGTCTTTAATTTATTTATAAATCGTACCAATTAAGAGTAAAATCATGTACTTGTAATGATCTAAATCCCGTGAAGAAAAAAACCGTATTACGGCATTCTTGATCGCTGAACTTTGTCGCTTTTTACTTGCGCCAATTATCAAAAGGATTAGAAAATCTATAATTTACTTTATCACTATGAAGAAAAAATCTATTAATTCTCTTAATTGTGCCACATTAAGGAAAATAAGACAAAATTTAAAAAAAATAAGCAGTGAAAATTTTCTTATTTTCCTTAATGTGGCACAATTAAGAGAATTGAGAGATTTTTTCTTCATAGTGTATGTTGTATCTATCATCATCTGCTCTGTCTTCTTTATAAAGTCTACATTTATAGTATTTCTTGCTATAGTGGCTAATTTCTTTACAATCCTTGCATGTCGGCTGCGGTCTCTCCCCTAAGTCAATAATGATGGTAAAAAATAAACTGCCTTTCAAGGACTTTATACTTTATACCTGACTCTCTGCTCGTCTTTACTGCTTAAATTTTGTTTAAAATTAAGGGTCTGTACATTATCGATTGTTGCAAATGATGGGATGTAGAAAATAAGAAAAAAAAGAGAGGGTAAAACGCCGCCATTACGTGTAGAGGCGATGTACAATATGAGGTTTTTAATACATCAATTGGTACTTCCCAGGCATCCAAACAGTCGATATATGAAAGATATCTTACAACTACAGTATGTACTGGTTTTATGTAATTGCTGGCATTTGTTTCCATCTGTCGCAGTTTTTATCATCAACAAAGTTCGGGGTTTAAACAAAGAAGAAGATGGTGATCCAAAAATATATTGCTTCGTTGAATCTACTACATATTTATCTCGAACCAAATTTATTTTAGTGAGAATTTGCCACTGATTTTATCTAAAATCCCATTCTCGTTTCATACAAATTTTTATCTCTGCTTTGTCTAAATTTTATTTCTGTTTCTCTTAAAGAAATATTAAAAACGTCTGAATTTCAAGTGTGAAGCCCGTATCCATTCTAAAAAGAATAGATCCAACTAACGTTTACAAAATGACCGAGCCCAAGCGAGCCCAAGCAGTTTCAGCAAGCATTTTCCGGGTCTAAAGTGTTTGAAAGTTACTCAAGCAAGTCCGAGCCTTAGCAACAACTCGTAGAGCAGTAATATATCGAGAATTTTCAGTTTTGAAAGCAAGCAAGCAAGCATAAATCAAGCATCATCTAATTTTTCAAAAATTCAAGCAAGTCAAGCACGAGCATACAGTATAAACAAGCGAGCAAATCCGAGCGCAAGCGCAAGCATGGCGCTATATATTTTCAGCCTAATACTGGCTCAAAATTTGATGAATTTTGACATTTTTAAAGTGAAAATTACGTAACTTGAATAAATTTTCCCTGTGTCACATGCTTGCTTGCTTGATTTGAAAGCAGGCAAGCAAGCAGGTTTACACGCAAGCAAGCCTATTTCAATTTAAAACAATTTGAGCAAGCATACAAGCAAGCTTTCAATGTTTTCGTCGAGCGCCAAGCAGGAAATTACTAAAAGAATTTAATCAAGCAAGCTAAAGCAAGTAATAACCTGAAAAAAGCGCAATTCAAGCGAGTTCGAGCACAGGGCTCGCTCGCTTGCTTATGCTCACACTGCTCGATTGCGATTACTAGACCCAACTAATAAACTATTGTGTTTTAACCATTGATAAACTACTTTAAAATGTATTGAACCTTCAGATATTTATATGCATATGTTTCGTAGAGTTTCAAGGGAATATTCAATGTGATAATCCTCGAAAATTTGATACTGTAGAAACAAAAGTATTCCTTGTACACATTTTTGAGAATATCTCCACAAAAAATCAATATTTTGAGAAAAACTAAACTGGATCTGAGAGAGCTCCACGGGGTTGATAACATGAATGTAAAAAAAATGCTGCTCAATTTAACGAATATTTCCAAATCTATCACGAAAATGTCAAGAAATTGGAATAAAAAAGAAGTTACTCAGATCTTATTCAAACTCAGATGTGCTAAAAAATGCTTTGAAACAAGTAAGTTTTGTTATTAAGAAGTGTTAGTATATCTTAATTTTTTGCAGAGATATGAAGGATCAAAATTTCAACTTTTTAAATTTAAGCCGTAAAATCCAAAATTGGAGGGAAAAATTATTGGTTTTTCCAAGTTTATTCGACAGATGGTATAGTAATAGTCTGTAGGCAATTAATTGTTATTTGTAGCCCTTAAAACTCTGCATCGAATCATGCTATTTGGAATAAGCGGGGTTTACCATTTTGTTCTGAAAATCGTCCAAAACCGCAATTTTTGGATGGGGGTTGGGGTCAAAAAACAAGCGTACACATTCATATCTTCATTACTCCTTCAAAAATTAATATATTTAAAAAATCTAAAAACAAATCTAAATATATTATTGCAAACTGCTATTCCTATAAGACTGATATTCTGCTTCGATAATTTACTGGTGAGATATTAATGATTTATGGGTTTTTGCTGCGTTTTATGGACTACAATCCCTGAATTTTTATTTTAGCTTTGTTTATGTCTAACAAATAGTATACTCATTACATAGACAAGCAACTTTAATTATAGTTAAAACCAGTATTTATTTAGTAAAATCAATAGTTATGCTTATTTTTCTGATATCTCTCTAATTTTTTGAGCGGCTATATCTCCGCACAAAAAATAGCTAAAAATATATAATTAGTACCATTGTCATTGCAGCATTAATTTCTATTAGGATCCATTATCACCTCAACATATAAAAAAATTCACGGGAGAAACGTTGGAAATCTGATTTTTTAGAAAAAAAATCCATTTTAACGTATGGAGTGTAACTTTAATATTCATAGAGTGTAACCTTTGCATTTATGGAATGTAACTTTTGCTTTCATGGATTGTAACTTATTTCTTTTTCCGCATTTTTAAGAAAATCTATACGAAAAACCAATATTTTTAAAAACCCTAAATTGAATCCGAGAGAGCTCAACAAGATCTATGATATGCATGTAAAAACCATGGTGCTTAACATAATAAATATTTTGAAATCTACTACAAAATGGCCAAAAAAAAAGATATAAAAAAAAGTGTCCAGAATTTTTTTATACTTGAATATGTTATAGAACGCTTCAAAATAAGTAAGTTTTACTATTAAAAAGTGTTAGTGTAACTTAAGGTTTCGTAGAGATATGGCGCCTCAAAGTTTTTAATTTTTAATAGTGAGATACCCGTGGAATCTGAAATATTAGTATTAAAAAATTAATACCAACTGCAAAAAATAGGATACTTCCGGATACTCATTTTTGGATTAAATTTAAACATCTCAGGCACATTGATATATAATTTTTTCTTAGTGTTATTTAGTGAAAAAAAAAATAGAGCAGGGATCAAAAGCGAGACCCAATTTTCTAGAAAAAAGTAGTGAATTTTACGAATTTTTTGAGTCTTTTGTGATGTATAAAACTAATTTCAAGAACAGGTTACATAATGCAAATAATTCATACATATTTTAAAGTATTCAAAATATATATAATCTAAATATTGTTTAGCATGAATTTAACCATAGACAACCGTGCTCCAGCTTTAAAACTATTTACTATACAGCTACTGTAAATACCAACTTTACTCTTAAAATTGTTCATATATATATATTTAAATTTATCAAAAAGCAATTTAGCGTTTAGAATTTCATTAATATATAAATACAATTGTATTTTATATCTAAAGAAGACTTAAGGTATGATCTGTAGCTGTGAATATAACCAGTTTTATCTTTCTTCGTGGTAATATATGTTTCGTGGATGTGTATATATTTATTCAAAATTTATTTTATGTCAATATATGTAAATTGTAATGAGTGTAATTATATTTTTTTTTGTAATTGGATAATTTAAAGCAAGAATTACACTACAAAAAGGGGATATGTGTTTGTTTACTTGATACTGAGTGAGCGTGCTTGGAATTATATAGTAATAGAACTAAATGAAGTGATAACCTTTTTGACATTCTTGCAATAGAGACTAACGCTATAAACAGTCTTTCTCTTGGTTCCTGAATATATGAGCTTTTTATACTCATCATTGGATAAAGGTGTTATCTTTCTTGACTTGAATACTTGAAAAAAACTAATAGAGAAGCTGGTATATATTTTGATGATATAAGAGTCATGGTTGAAGTATAAGCTAATTGTGTTAAACGTAGTATAATACATGCATATATTACCTTCAAATTGATTTTTTCCAATGGACATCATCCAGACTCCTCCAGAATGTAAAAAGTTGTTGGCATAACTTACTCATTGTGATATTTGCGTGGGAGCATCTTTAACATACAAGCAGCTTTGTATATCGAGGTATTCAATGTGCGTGTTGAAATAGGTTTCAATGGTAATACAGGAATATTAATGGGCTATAATTTCAAATTCTGTAATGAGGCATATTGATCGAGAATTAAATCAAGCGACTCCCAAAGTGGTTTGTCTGCATCTCAATGCCTTCCTCATCCTCCTTCTCCTCCTCATCATCGTATTCGTATTCCTGTTCGTTATTTGAACAAAAGACTAAATTCTCCACTGTACTTTTGAATGAGTCTAAAGCTTCTTTACAAATATACTCTGTACTTTCAAAGCAAAATTGAAAAGATAATTCACATTCATCTACTTCTTTTTTATGCTTCAAATTGATAGATGCTATATCACTATACCCTGGAGAGGTGGTTGTAATAATCATTTTTTTAACTTGTTTGGACTTCGCTAAAAATGGGAGAGATACGGAAGTAGTTTCTACGCCTGCAATTAAGTGGACAATATCAACTTCATGAATAGTTGATAAGTCTTCAAAAAAGCTGCATAATACACCTTCTGGCGAACTGACTAAGGAGTAGTATTTTCTGCCTTCTTGATAATTACTGATTTCTAACTTTTCAAGATGCGGAAATTTGAGCATTATATAACCAGTTCATCTACCGAGAATGCTTAATGATTTGTAATCTCGAAATCTTTTATCTGATAAATTGGACGAATGTTTGCTAATACATCTTCTTTTTCCCCAAACAGTAATCCACTCCCCTAGTTATTATTTATTTCGATTCGAACAGTGTTTAAAAGAGGACCACAATTTTCGAACAAGACGTCCAATTCGTGCAGAAATACATTAGAGTTTGCAATAATATGTAATGTTTCTAAGCGTGTAAAATCTTGTAGATCTTGAGACAAAGAAGTTTGATCTAAAGTCGAGAAACTCATCAACCATATTAGCAACGATGAGTTCTATAACTGTTTCTTTAAAATCAAGTATAACATCGTTGTAGGATTCCATAACTAAAAAGTGCCTAGAGTCGAATACAGGCATTGTTATACACTTCAGTCGTTGAAGATAGCCTTCGCTGTACAATGCCTTTATCTTTTTGTGAAATGTTGTCGATACATTGGGAGACCATAAGTTGGTTATATTTGGGCACGAGCGAATGAGTGCTGAAAAATTACAACTTTCTAATGATTGAGAAGTTTCATCAGGTACATTCAAGGATAAACTTTTCACCAGGAACCTAATAGAACTATCAGGAGCAACTAAAGTTCTCGATAATAATCTTTCTCTTTCTTTGGTTTTTTCCGTACTGATCGATGTGCCATATAATGGAGTGTCAAGAGCAATTGTTTCATATAAAAGATTTCGAGCAATAACGCTCTAGCTTTGACATGCAAGTTGCAACTGTATTAAATCATTTTTATCGTGGACAGTTATATCCTTGAATATTCTTTGTAGGATTTCTGTAGGAAGCATTAGTACAGAATTCAGGAAGATATCTTTTGTTTGATAGACAAAGGGAAAAGAAATACAATGCATGTCTATCAGACACATTTTGATCTATCAAAGATTACAAAATGAGTAACTCGGCGTCAGTATATCGCCTGGAATATTTACTACATGTGGTTTGTTGTACTTGAAATTGGAAATGGAGTGATTTGAGATTAATCAGCATTGCTACAAGATTTTACCTTGCATCCGAAAGAAAGAATAAATAATCTGCACACTTGAACAGAAAAGCACTACAGATAATGCCCATATATATTGCTTTACTCTAAAAAAAATGACACACAATGACAACTATAATCTTAAGAAAGCTGAGTCGATGTTAATTGAAAACCTTCTTTTGGGTATTGATATGCTCTTTAAATATACAAATGTGTATGATATTACCGAGGTAAAAATACTGGTATAAATGTCAGATACCGCTTAATACAATCATCAAAGGAAATGCGGAGTTAAGGCTTATAGAACTACTAAAAGTTATATACTTTTACAAGAGAGAGCTTGGATTTTTAATATCTACGCACTATTTGAGTTACATATATTATTGTATTTTATGTCCTTCTATAGAGTACATTACAAATATTTCAAAAATACTATGCCAATCATCAAACCTGTAATATATTTTTCAAGAAGATATCTTGCATCAAAAATTCTAATTTCGAATAATAGAAATTCAACGTCAAATACTTAACGAGTTTATTCTAGCTCATAACATGTAATAATTTAACATAATAACTACAATACAGCTTCATAACATTTTGTGTATACTCTTATATTATTTTATTTGAATTAAATTGGGTATATCAATCGAATGAAATCTGATAACGCTTCTTACAAATATATGATATTGTACAGCGTATATTTCAATACTCTACAACAATATGAGGAAAGACAGAAGTAAATTTTGTTTATTACATTCCATATAACTGAAACTAAGACTTGCGTCATTGATTTGAACAATACACGGTAGCAATTACATGGCATCAACCTAAATGTCCATACGTAAGTTCAGTCGAACACTTATTCGTCAACTTGCAATGTCATGTTTTAAGAAATCTTCCTTGACTGTTCATCTATCGATTTGAGAGGTATGTAGAACATTTGATCTTACTGTGTATCAAGTTTCAGGTATTTGATTACAGGGTTTCTCACGTGTATGTAGGGATCTTATAATCGCCATATAGGCAAAAAAGCATAATTCATGTTCTACAATACACACTTTATACTATTCAATCATTGGTGAAATCTATCGGTACACAACACCATATGCAATATATATAAATGAAGACATGTGTTTATAAATGATTTAAATTTTTATTACAAGTTTTTGTTTAGCAATTTGATGGGAAAGGGGAGGGGGGTATTTAAAAAATTATACTACAGAATATTATAATCCCATATCTCTCAATTCGCTAATCATTTCTTCTTCTATTATATGCTGTTTATTCAACAAGGCCATTTTGAGTTTTTCAGAATGTTTAGTAGCTTTAGCAATATGCTCGAGTTTTTGATTTTTAGCTCTTGTTTGCCAAGATGATTCTTCGATGCTGTTTTTTCGCACATGTGAACATGTTATCTTCTTTTGCTTACAATTTCTTTTAAAACTATTGTGTTTATCGTCCTTTATTGTTTTGCGAAGTAATTTGTCTAATGCGTGTGCATGTTGTTCCAAAGGATCAGAGTAAATTTTTGTTTCCGTAGTTGCAATATTACTATCCAAATTATTGCTAAGTAAGCAAGCTTCTAGTGATGCGTTTAATTGCTTTGAGAATAATATATCCAACATGGGCTTTGCTTGCGGTGAAGGTGGAGGCGCTTGTGGCTGTGTCATTTTGAAATCAAAATCTTCATCTTCTTCACTCGAAAATTCTGATAAATGGCTATCATTTGAAGATATGTTATTGTTTGGATAGAAATCGTCTAAAGCAAATGGTGAAGAATATCGAAGTACTTGTTCCTCGTTGATGAATAATAAATCGTCGTTATGATCAGCATCAAGTATTAAAGTACTCATATTTTAAACGAAGAAATATATGGAAGAAAGAGAAACCTGTTTGAAAACTTTTTTTTTTATCTTCCCTTTATGTTTTGGTCATTTTTATATACAACCTTTCAAACGACCAATTGAATAACAGATATTTTTAATATTACAGAAGCAAAGAAAAAAATTTGACACCAATAAGAAAACCTTAAAATCAGGGACGGAAGATGTAGGGATTATTATTCATAAGTCAAAGTGTAATAATGGATTCAAATCATAATAAACTGAATTGGATAGGTTATATTTTGATGAAGAAAAAACTTTTAAGACTTTATCAACTATCAAAAGTATACAAAATTGAATTGTCACTATTCTTGAATGACTTATATAAAATAAGCCTACTGTAATGTTGCACACGATTGCTTACTAAAACTTTATTTTATGCAAAATGGTGTTTATTCAAATGCTGCCCATTCAAAGCCTTTACCATTTGGTTGCCATGGTTACTTTGGTTGCTATGGTTACCGTAAATTGGTACCTGAATTCATTCAAATTATCAGTATTTTTTCTTCGGGTGGATGCGAAATAAAGAATTTTCTGACAAATGAACAGTGAAGAAAGTCCTTATTAAAAGGATACATTATATCAGTTCAATACAACTTGATCCAGGTTAAAAAAAGTCAAGTTCGCTGGATTTTTTGTCAGGTAAATGATAATTCTTTCTTTTTAGAAATGTTGCACAACTATCAAACGCTAAATATCACGTGGGAAAGCTTAAATGTGCTTCTTTTTTTACGCTTTCTCCATGGGCAGTGATTCGCTTATTCGAACTTCTTGAAGAAAATATCAACAAACTACATAAATAATGATTTTGGCACCGTTATGATTATTTCTCGAGTGATACCTGCTCATGCAAATCAAATTCTTTATTTAAATCACCACAAATGACCTCATTTTTAATGCCACGATTTTATTTAACTGAAACAAGCTGTCTCTCACGCAAAGTTGACTGTTTTAAAATGTAGCCGAAACAATAAAATACAATGAATTACATCAAGCCATCGCTGCTTTTGGATTCTTTTTGATTCAAAGAGCCAAGTACATACATCGACTTGTATCCATTTTGTTTGAAGCAATTGCAGTCACTGTCATTTAACTTTGTCCAACAGTACCATCATCGTAAGGTAATATTATAAAAAGGAATATTTCCTTTTCTTTATTGATTTTTTTTAAAAAAAAAAGAACTTGACCTCGACATGTCTCATTCATATGACTTGGATGCGAAACCATCTGCACAAGAAGCAGTGAAAAGACTTTCATCTGGATTCAGTCTATCAGAAAATGCGAATCATGCCATGACACCCAAGGATGATAAGTCACTCAAAATAGCTACCTTCTCTTTGCAAGGCTACTTAAAAGTAATTTATTCGTTATTTCACTCGAGAATCTACAAAAAAAACTAACTTTATAACTGTAGGAGAAGGAGTTTGCTACCGAATTCCTGGAGAGAGGTGGCCTTGAATCACTATGTGATATCGTCAATAACTCTAGTGGCAACACATTAGCTTATGCATTGAATTCATTTTTATCGCTAATGGAGCACAATACTGGCTGGGAGTCACTCGATGATGATTTTATTGCACACATTGCACAAATAGTAGTAACAGAACAGTTGGCTACAATAGCTCGTCCAGCTATTGCTATTTTACTAAAATTAGTATGTGCTAATGAACAAAGTTCCTCTACTATTACATGTTATGGATATCCTGCCTTGCATAAAGCAATCGAAAAACAACCTGAATTGATTAAAACTTTGGTGGACCGACTACTCAGCCCAGAATATTTACTATCTATTACAAGCATGTCATTATTGACTACAATGCTAAAATATGTCACAGATGAATATAGAAGCATACTTTCAAGTGCTTATGATAATTCAGATTTGAAGAAAAATGTTTTGGTAATATAAATTTATACTAATTTAACGAATGTAATCATACTAAATTAAATATAATTTATAGAAATTAATGAAAAATCATCCATCTGCAGAATTAAAATTAATGATACTTGAGTATCAAACTGTATTTATACAAAATATTAATATGAGATATGGAACTGCAGTGTCAATGCACAACCCTCGCCATATAAATATGCTTAAATATATTTGGGAGGCTGCCAAAGTTGACCAAATCGATATACCTGGTGTTAAAAAATGGAAAAAGATTGGATTTACAGTAAGTTTGTATTTGTGTGCCATATACCCGATAATTAACCTTTTCTTAGACCGAAGTTCCACAACGTGAGTTTGGTAGAACAGGTGTTTTTGGACTAGAGGAGATGCATTTATTTGTATTAAATAATCGAGATTTATTTGCCAAGTTGATCTTGGAACAAATTCATCGTCCAGAGGGGAAAAGATGTCCTTTTGCAAAGGCGAGCATTGAAGTGACAGATCTGCTATGCAGCCATTGGAATATTACATCAACAAGTAGGTAAGGAAGTTCGTAGATAAATGACAGAAAATTCATTTCATATTACTAGATACCATTGCAGAATTTCAACCTCTTATATTAAGTTTCGACCATGTACATTCAACGACTTTGCAAACATATTTCAGAATATTTCATGATATGGAAGCTACAACTTATGATTTCTCCAAGGTTTCAGCACTTGTACGAAGCCAATTGAGATCTGCATTTGCCTCTACAAAGGATATCAGTGAATTTGACAGAAACATGTTTGGCACACCTTATCAACAAATTCGTGATCGTCGGCTTAAGGAGCTGGAATGGGCAGATGATTTATCGGGACGAGATGCTATAACGTAAGTTTTCATGCTGATCTACATTATAGCATTTGTATAATGATTTTCCTTGTAGTAATTTGCGAACGAGACTTTCAAAGCAATCTTACGAATTTTTGAAAAAACAGAGAATTAGTTGTTTATTAGAAGGAGCCTGGTTTCCTTGTCCACTATCTAATCAACGCATATCCGTTATGGCCAGTAACTCAAGCATTAACGGCGCCTTATCCAATCCCTCCGCCAATACAAATAACAGCTCTTCACTTGGCTTATCTAATACAACTATGGGCAACAATACCAACACAGGTAAACGCTGGCGATATTATAAATTGAGTCGATCAAAAAGATCCATCATGTATGGCGATTTCTCAGAAAAAATAGCACCTGTGTTGAAATCGTACGAGAAACTACCCAACCGTATTGATCTAAGCTCAGTGAACGAGATCCGCTCCATTCGAAAAGCATCTATTGCTGGCCTGGCCAACAATTCATCACAAATTTTCAACAACAACTCATCTGTATTGTCTTCGTCTTCAGCAACAGGAGCAGGAACAATAGATGGAAATATTCTAAATAATAGTCATTTATTATCAGCAGGACAACAACAAAACAATGGCAATCTGGCATTTGCCTTGTATTCTGATAAATATACACCTATCGCTGAATTTTATTGCGCAACAGCTACACAAGCAGCAGAATGGAAAGATGGGTTTAGTATGATTTTAGACAAGAGATTTACATCTAAAGAAACTGCGGAACTATTTCATACATTGACAGAAGTAGGTGTGAAAGTAAAGCTGTTGCAGATTGCTGGCGATCGAGTTGAAATTCCACACGGTGTTGTTGAAATACCACCAGTTCCACCAGGTTTAGGTACCGGCTTTTTCTATGATACAATTGAATCTTAAATAAAAGTATCTAGTACTATAACACACTTGACATGAATATCGTCATAAACGTAGATTCTTCATAATTGATTTTGTAGCACGTCAAATAGATTGCAAAGCTAAATTTTGACACAGATTTTCAAACGATTAGATTTTATTGGCTAAACATAGAAATAATACTAAAATTTTATAATGCAGCAGCTTATAACTCTTCTGTCTAACAGTACTAGATTTCCACTACCAGTGATCGATAAATGCTTGGTCTCCCAGCCTTATATAGAGAAACTGTTTCAAATAAATATTGAGAAATAGTCCTTCAAAAATAGATTTTTTTATGAGAATACAACAAAAAGATAGGATTAAGGATTAATCAATGTCTATTCAGTATCATCTCAAAATCCAATTTCGAATCACAGGTTCTCTTTTTATTGATTATCCAAAGAACTTTATACAAAATAGAGAAGAACGACAGATTTTGGATTTAAGCAACCAAAAACAATTTGCGAGAGCTGATATGATAGCCTTATACTAAACCCATTTTGGTGTATATGTACCTTTAACGCTACAAATTAGATATGGATCGGTGCATTATTCTACCTGTTCCTAAATTTATTTTACATTTTACGAAAAATTCGAAAACAGGTAAAGTTCGTCCCCTTTGCCTTAAAATTGGATCTCACTTTTCTCCCCTGCTCTACTTTTTTTTTTCACTAAATAACACTAAGAAAAAATTATATTCAATGTATCTGAGGTGTTTAACTTTCATCAAAAAATAAGCATCCGGAAATATCCTATTTTTTTCAGTTGGTATTAATTTTTTAATACTAATATTTCGGATTCCACGGGTATCTCACTATTAAAAATTAAAAACTTTAAGGCGCCATATCTCTACGAAGCCGTAAGTTACACTAACCCTCTAATAATAAAACTCACTTGTTTTAAAGCGTTCTATAACATATTCAAGTATAAAAAAACTCTGGACACTTTTTTTTATTTCTTTTTTTTTTTGGCCATTTTGTAGCAGATTTCAAAATATTTGTTATGTTAAACACCATGGTTTTTACATGCATCTCATAGATCTGGTTGAGCTCTATCGGACTCAATTTAGGGTTTTTAAAAATATTGGTTTTTCGTAGATATTTGCTTAAAAATGTGTAGAGAAATACGTTACACTCCATAAATAAAGACGGTTACACTCCATCTTTAACAATAGTTACACTCCATAAGCAGCAAATGTTACACTCCATAAGCAACAAACGTTACACTCCATAAATAAAAAAAGTTACACTCCATAATTAAAGAGTTACACTCTATAAATACAAAAGTTACACTCCATACTTTAGAATGGGTTTTTTTTCCAAAAAATCAGATCTCCATCTTTTTTCCAAAAAATCAGATCTCCATCTTTTTTCCTGTGAATTTTTTAATATGTTGAGATAATAGTGGATTCTAATATAGATTAATGCTACAATGATAATGGTACTATTTATATATTTTTAGCTATTTTTTGTGCGGAGATATAGCCGTTCAAAAAATTAGAGAGATCTCATAAAAATAAACATAACTATTGGTTTTACTAAATAAACACTAATTTTAATTATAATTAAAGTTGTTTGTATACTCAATGAGTATACTATTTGTTAGACATAACAAAGCTAAAATAAAAATTCAGAGATTGTAATCCATAAAACCCACCAAAAACGCATAAATCATTAATATCTCACCAGTAAATTATCGGAGCAGAATATCAGTCTTATAGGAATAGCAGTTTGCAATAATATATATAGATTTGTTTTTAGTTTTTTTAAATATATTAATTTTTGAAGGAGTAATGAAGATATGAATGTGTACGCTTGTTTTTTGACCCCAACCCCCATCCAAAAATTGCGGTTTTGGACGATTTTCAGAACAAAATGGTAAACCCCGCTTATTCCAAATAGCATGATTCGATGCAGAGTTTTAAGGGCTACAAATAACAATTAATTGCCTACAGACTATCACTATACCATCTGTCGAATAAACTCGGAAAAACCAATAATTTTTCCCTCCAATTTTGGATTTTACGGCTTAAATTTAAAAAGTTGAAAATTTGATCCTTCATATCTCTGTAAAACATTAAGATATACTAACACTTTTTAATAATAAAATTTACTTGTTTCGAAGCATTTTTTAGCATATCTGAGTTTGAATAAGATCTGAGCAACTTTTTTTTTATTCCAATTTCTTGACATTTTCGTGATAGATTTGGAAATATTCGTTAAATTGAGCAGCATTTTTTTTACATTCATGTTATCAACCCCGTGGAGCTCTCTCGGATCCAATTTAGTTTTTTTCAAAATATTGATTTTTCGTGAAGATATTCTCAAAAATGTGTACAAGGAATACTTTTGTTTCTAGGTTCAATTTTCCCTCTGTATACCCTTATCCCAAATTTTGAATTTGAAAGTTTTTCTGACAAAAATCTTGTTTTCTCTACGAAAAATGTAACTAAAAGGTTCATCATTGGCTCAATCGATAGATAATTGTATTGTGCATTATCTCCATTGTTTTTGTTTGAAATGTACTTATAAAAAGTGTTGTGTATCTTCAAATAACGTCCAAATTTTAATCGTAGTTTGTGCAAAATTTAATGTTGAAACTTTGTGCAAATATTGTTTAAATAAATGTAGAATTCAAAACTGTACAAAAACCGTTTAATACACTAGCACAACTTTGTACTTTGCAGTTCATGAGCTATTTAACCATTTTGTTTTTTGAACCATTTCTTGATATTTTTTTCATCTAATTAATTTTGGAACCCAGTTATGATATGCTTCAAGCTGCGATACGAACTATTATTTTGATTATCTCGGCAAAAAATTAATATTCTTTACTGAAACAAAAAATGCAGAATAGCTTTCAGTTGGATCTACAGTATCTTGTGAATATAAAAAACTAATTCATCAATTTTGGTACTTAGCTTTATAATCAGATTAGGTTAATTTTTGATTAATGTTAGACCAGTGTATTTATATTCTAGCGATAATCCTTTTGTTTTTTGGACAGAAATCAATTTTCCATAGAGGGAAGGTGTGCTGAACTGAACTAGGTAGTATTTCCCCACATAATAAACTAAAAGCCATCTCATTTGAAACCATGCCATGCAATTCAAATAAGAGATTATGAATATAAACCATAAATAACCAAGGATATTTTAATATATCAAAGATATCAATGGTATTCATAATGTGTTGTATTATAAATAAAAAAACCAAAAAGTTTCATGCGAATCAAATAGAACAAGGGCTGTCCTAAACGCATGATTGACAGCTGAGGTTATCAAAACCCAATTTAAGAGCCGTTCTTGATCAGGTAAACCAAGGACTCAATAACCCAACAATATTGTTTAGGACATAGACTATACTGGGTACATGTATTACTAGTAGAAGTGCTCAAAGGATTATGTAGACATTATTCTTAGCATAGAAGGATGAGTATGAGGTGATAATGATGTATGCCAATTTTATTTCATTTAGTTATGTTACATTTAGTCTATGATGAAATGGTGTAGCCTGAGATCCTGAAGTGAGCCAATCATGAACTCGTTCCTGGAAATGGAATTCAACTATTCCATTTGTATCAACATTCACAATCTAAAGTAAATCAAGCATGAAGATCCTATATACTTAACTTGGTCGTATCCTACTAAACTTGCTATGGCCAACCTATTATATCATCATGTTGTAATCAACTAGTTCTTCAAGAAGATGAAATCATACTTTCATACACTCTGTATTGTAGACTCTATATCCACGCTTCCAAAACATATAAATACCCTGAATCCTGATGTCGTTCGAGATGGATTCGTTATCTTTTTACCTACAATATACTCAATAAATATATCTAGTTTTAACTTTATTTTCTAGTTATTCATTGTGCATATTTAAACATTTTTTAAAGTTAATTACTACTTATTATATATTTACAAATCAAAAATTTACTTACTGATGTCCTCATCCGCCTCACCTCAAGATTTTAATGCTTCCTTGTTTCCTGAAGGATTGGAGGATTTCGAAATGGATCCCATGGTTGTCCCTGCTGGTGATGCAGTTCCTGGTGTTGAGGTTCCTGCTGGTCCACAATTGAATGAAGTTGGTTCTGGTGGCAGTATTTCTGGTTCCATGGTGCTCTCGCCTATACAAGAAGGTAGTGTGGCTTCTGGTGTTGTTACGAGTAACTCTGTAGTGGATGAATTGGAGAATGATGAGAGAGCTTTGGTGGAAAAAGCTATTAAAACCATGAGAGAAGAGAATTTGGTTTTCATGAAGCAAGTGGCAAATGCTTCATCGGCAAATGAGAGACTCGATGCGTTATCTAAAATAGTCAAGAATAAGAAGGCTATTGTAGATTTGATGAGCTACAAAGCGGAAGTGATGAGAGAAACAGATCATGTAGTATCCAACAAGAGAGCCAAAGGAGAAAGTCTCGCTCTGAATCGCAGAGACTTACCCAAGTTCCAGTTGTCCTCGTCTGCGGTGAAGGCATTTCCAAATGAAGAGGTATTCGAGAGTGTAGATCATTACTTACGAACATTTGAGAGCATATTGAACTCGTCTTCGTTGGATTTGGAGTCCCAGTGGGCTAAACTGTTGCCGTTGTGTATGCCAAATGGAGAACGAGCATGGGTCGACAAGACTCTTTTAAAATGCGTATCTTGGTCAGAAGCGAAGGCAGTTTTTTCAAGACGTTTTGGGTCGGCGGTGATTACTCGTCGTAATACGGATTTAGTCTTTACAATGACAATGAAGGTTTCTGAGTCGATAATGGATTATTCCTGTAGATTCCAGCAAGCAGTATACAATGCAGGTCTACAGCTGGATGATCCTCGTGTGGCCGATCGGTTCATGGCATCTCTTATTTTGCCGGTTCAAACTGCGGTTCGAATTACTTTAGTAAGAGAACAAGGAGGTGAAGCCTGGACTGTCGATCGTATTACTCAAGTAGCAAGAGATGTGTTGGGTGATGATAATCGCTTCTATGCGCATGCAACTTCGTTGTTGCCTGGTGCGGCTCCGGTTTCTAATGAAAGAGTCAATGAGTTTCAAGGGCCCTCTGGCAAGTTTTCGGCTTGGAAAAGAGGTGGATCTAAGCGTGGTGGTGCTGGTGCTGATGCTGGTACTAACGGAGTGAGCAAGAGATTCCATTGTGAGCAGCATGGAAACAATGACACACATGCTACCAAGGATTGCGCTTTCTTGCGGTTTAAGAAAGCAAGAGCTGAAGGAAAATGCGTAAAATGTGGAGAGAAGTTCTTTCGAGGCCATGATTGTGGTAAGAAGCCCCCTGGTGTCGGTCCCTCTGGGACTGCTTTATCTCACGAGGTTTTTGCTACGAGTGTTGCGTCTTCTTCTTCTTCTGCCAAGAAAGATGAAGAAAAGGAAAAGAATGATGAGGAAGACGATCTCATGGAGGAACTTAGTTTCCAATGTAAGTCAGCATCAACTAATGAGAAGAAAATTGAGACTAATTTCTTTACGTTGTTGACCCCTTTATTGATTTGTAGAGATGAAAGCGTGTGTAAGGCCATTGGCAAGGTCGATACTGGTTCTCAAATCAGTTGTATAAGTTTAAATTTTTTAATAAACAATTTGAAAATTAAAAATGTGAAGAAAGTTGATGGTTATCTTAAGTTTTTGTCTAAGTCAGTGAGAAGAATTGCAGTTACATTTCCTTTGAAATTCAAGTATGCGAATGGAATCGTATTTGAACATTCTTTAGAAGTCGTAAAATTTGAGAAAGATTTAGATTTTGACATATTACTAGGAATTGATGTGTTACCAAAAATGAACATTGGGTTAACAGGTGTAGCTTTTCGAATTGATAGTGAGCATCAACATTCGGATGCGACGGAACATGATGAGAAAATGTTTGAGAACATTAATTTAGATTTTGAAGGTAAAGACTTAGAAGCAGATAATGCACCTGCAGGTACAGTTGAGGAGCGTGAGAAATTTTCATTGTATATTAAGGAATCTTTGAGAAAAAATGATTTGATTCCTATTGAATCACATTGCCCATTGCCGGAATCGATTATTAGATTACCAACTAAAGAAGGAGCTACAGCTCATCGTCGTCCGTATCCTATTGCAGAATCATTGAAACCCGTAGTAGAGAAGCAGATTAATGAGTGGTTGCGAACAGAAACGATTGGGCGTTCGAGAATTAATTCATCGTTTAATAGTCCTTTATTAGTAGTACCAAAGCGAGACAAATCGGGAAATATTGTAGATCATCGTGTTTGTTTGGATGTACGGTTGCTTAATAGCATCCTACCTCCACCATATAATTTCCCTATACCTTTAGTGAAAGATATATTTGAGAATCTTCGAGGCATGTCCTTTTTTGGGACTGCGGATCTAAAAAACGCGTACCATAGATTTTCCATTGAAAAATCGAGTCAAATCAAGTGTTCATTTTCCTTTAATGGTCAAGGATTTTACTTCAAGAAGGGATGTTTCGGATTAAATCTACTTCCAAGCCAGTTCCAGTTTACACTTTCGACTTTGTTATCGGGTTTACAACAAGTCAAAGACAAAGAGACTGGACAAGTAGTTTCCACAACTCAAAATTTTTTAGATGATATAATTATTGCGGGAATTGACTTCGAGCATTATAAAGTAGCAGTAAAGACAGTGATCGATAGACTCACAGAGGCAAAGTTAATACTCCAACCGAGTAAATGTCATTTCATGCAGAAAAAAGTGCGTTTATTAGGTTTTGTGGTTGATGATAAAGGTATTAGAGTGGACAAATCGAAATGTACCAATGTCGCCAATTGGCCTAGACCAGTATCGAAAAAGCAAATTCAACAATTTATGGGGTTGGTAAATTATTTGCGTTCGCACATTCCGATGATTTATAGAGTAGCGGCTCCAATTACAGATTTGATTAAGGACAATAAAGACGTTGTGAAGAATTGGACATCGGCTCATACGGAATGCTTTGAGGCAATTAAGAAAATTTTACAAGCAGATTTGTTGTTGAATTATCCAGATTTTGAGAAGGATTTTATTATTGCATGTGATGCAAGTTTATATGGGGCTGCAGCAGTAATTTATCAAGAAGATGATAAAGGTCGTCATAAGTATGTAGGATTTATTTCGAGTACATTAAGTCCAGCACAACGCCGTTGGTCCACTACAAAAAGAGAGCTTTATGCGATTGTATTAGCATTAAAGAAATTCCGGTCGTACATTTATGGTCGTCCCTTCAGAGTGTTAACGGATCACCGAGCTTTAGTTTATTTGCATTCTCAGAAAGTTGTGAATCCTATGATGGCAGGATGGATTGAAACATTACTTGATTATAATTTTGAAGTGATTCATCTTCCTGGAGCGATGAATATATTTCCTGATTTATTGAGTCGGTTGTATCCACCAATCGAGACCAATAGTAACCAATTGTTGTTAGAAGAAAGTGAGGCACAGAGTAATATGCGATCAAAGAAAAACTTCAAGCAGCGTAAATCAGGAAAAGTGGTGAAGAAGACTAAGTATAGTAATGACAGAGCCTTAAACATCTTCGCGACCCAATTAGTAGAAAATAAGAAAGAGAATTTAGATTATTTAACACCACCTGATGAAGATAGAGATGGGATTTTACAAGAAATTCATCAGTTTGGGCATTTTGGAGCGCAAGCTATTGTTCGAGAATTACATTCGCAAGGACTTCATTGGACGAATGTGTATGAGGATGCTAGAAGACTAGTGAGTAGCTGCATTGAGTGTCAAAAACACAATATTAGTAAACGTGGATGGCATCCCTTAAAAAATGTGGTAGCGATTCAGCCAATGTCGCAAGTATCAATTGATTTAGCTGGCCCTTTGACACCGACATTTGAGGGGTATGTGTATATTCTGGTTATTACAGACATTTGTACCAAATATATCATTGTACGTCCCTTAAAAACAAAGGAATCAACGAGTATTGCTCGAGAGTTAATTAAAGTGTTCGGAGATTACTCTTTTCCTCTTGTCATCCAATCAGATCACGGTACGGAGTTTGAAAATGCCGTTTTGCAAGCGATTTCAGCAAATTTGGGTATTCAGCGCAATTATTCGACCCCATATGCCCCAAGATCAAATGGATCTGCGGAATCAAGCGTAAAGATAGTGTTGAATGCATTACGAAAGATGAGCAAATCAAATGCGAGAGAATGGAGTGATTATTTACCATTGGTGCAATTATCAATTAATCGATATATCAAGAGCAAATCGTTAACATCTCCGTTTTCGTTGATGTTTGCACGACGTGTTACCTTACCGGATGATTATGCGAACAAAGATAAATATGCAATTCCGAAAGACATAATGTCAATCGAGGAACTTGAGGAGCGTATTGAATACATGCACAATATGGTGTTTCCTGCAATTAATGAGAGAGAAAAGAAAATCAATGAACTGATGCGTAAACGGTTTGATGATAATCATATGTTAGTAGATATTCCGGTCGGCTCCCATGTTATGGTCAAAGTGCGTCAAAGGCCAAGTAAATTGAGTCCGATTTATGATGGACCTTATACTGTGATTCGTCGAAATCAAGGAGGTTCTTATGAACTCAAGGATGAAATGAATGAAATTTTGCATCGCAATTATGTACCGTCCGAGTTGAAAGTTGTAAATGTGGACGAGAAATCTATCGAGGACGAATACTTTGAAATTGAAGCGATTCGCGATCATCGTGGAAAAGCCGCGAATAGAGAATACTTGATTAAGTGGAAGGGTTACGGTGAAAGAATGTGTTCTTGGATTACAGCGGATGATGTATCTGATCCACATATATTACAGAAGTATTGGAAAAAACATGTACAGCTTCAAAAACAAGAAGAGGACCGCATATTTCATCAAGCATCGCCTGTGCCTGAGACCAATAAGCGTAAACAAAGTAGCTCAACAACGGCATTGCGGAATAATTCTCAGTTGTCTAAAAAACAAAGGACAACCCGAAGTTCAAGTGCGTCGTCAACTGGCCAGTCTGGCGTGTAGAGTATGTCGGGTTCCTACAAATGTATATAGTGTATAGAAGATATTCGGTGTATGTGGGTGTTGTATATAATTTGCTGGTGGCCAAGGCTCTGCCTTTTTCCTTGAGATGCTTTTGTCCCACAGGGTTTTGCATTTTCACGGTTTTTTACTGGCGAGTAGGATCTCCAGAGATTATATGGTCAACTTATTATCTTTGCAGAATTTTCAGGGTCATTCCAATTATTGTTTGAGTTATTTATCGAATCACCACCACAAAGTGTTGTCGATTCTGGTGGGGACGAATGTTTAGGACATAGACTATACTGGGTACATGTATTACTAGTAGAAGTGCTCAAAGGATTATGTAGACATTATTCTTAGCATAGAAGGATGAGTATGAGGTGATAATGATGTATGCCAATTTTATTTCATTTAGTTATGTTACATTTAGTCTATGATGAAATGGTGTAGCCTGAGATCCTGAAGTGAGCCAATCATGAACTCGTTCCTGGAAATGGAATTCAACTATTCCATTTGTATCAACATTCACAATCTAAAGTAAATCAAGCATGAAGATCCTATATACTTAACTTGGTCGTATCCTACTAAACTTGCTATGGCCAACCTATTATATCATCATGTTGTAATCAACTAGTTCTTCAAGAAGATGAAATCATACTTTCATACACTCTGTATTGTAGACTCTATATCCACGCTTCCAAAACATATAAATACCCTGAATCCTGATGTCGTTCGAGATGGATTCGTTATCTTTTTACCTACAATATACTCAATAAATATATCTAGTTTTAACTTTATTTTCTAGTTATTCATTGTGTATATTTAAACAAATATATTCAAAACTGCGGAATAACTGAAAGTCGACAGAACAACTGTCAGTTAAATATCAATAGCCAAATAATATAAATATTGATCCAAGTAAACTGCACTTCTACATGGACATAAGTAATACAAATAGTCACTGTTATATCAGAATCTACATATAACGCTACGGTAGCCGTATTATCAGGATATTGTTATTGTTACACCATTAATAACTATTGTATCACCTGATGATTTCTTCTATATATAATCTCATTCTCTACATTGAATAAAACCTCACCTTTTACTCTTGTCTAATTATTATTAATTTTAGAAAACAGTTACTTCAAATATATCAGATATTAGCTTTCATAACTTATTATATGCATAGAGAAAATTACAAAAAAAATCAGTTAATATCATGTTGTTTCTTATGTCTGATTGATTCATCAGAATATATAAATGTAAAATAGGACTACGGGAAAAATAATAATAAAATAATGATAAAATATGATAAATAAGGTAAAAAGGATTCATGTTAACATTAATTAATGTACGTAAATGTACTTAAATGATATCATTTATCTACATTATTTTAATGTTATCATGGTTTCCCTAGTTAATAATGTTAAAAATCAAAAACTACATTGTTTTCATGTATCATGAACTTGCATTTTTTCCCCATAGTATTATAATAATGTGTCATAATACGGAACCTTGGTTCTAGTTGGTGTTCAATTGAGATAATTTTTGGTTCCTGAGTTATGTTTTAAATGTTGCTTTACTTTTGAACCAGACATCCAGTTAAAAATGATGCATCACTGAGGAAACTAGAATGCATCTTGATCTCTATGAATACTGACCCAAATAAGAAGCTTAGATTCCTACATACAATTAGTTATGTATTGATATCAAAAGTACTGCAAAGGTTTTACCCTTCATGAGCTATTTTACGTTAAAAGTTCAGTAAAGACGCCAGTTTGTATTTTGCTGTGCACTTTTATTGAAACCAGCTTAAAATCAGTTTTCCATAACAACTATGAACCCAAGCAAGCCTTAATTTTACATATATTTAGTATTATACCAGATAAATACATGATCCAAGTTTCAGCTTTCGTGGATAATTGTGCATTTGGTAAATTTGAACAGCAAGTGGGTTATCTGTTATATTTACACCTTCTACGGTCAGTAAACACACCAGTTCTCGCTGAATTTGGATTCAAATGAGCTCTCGTTGCAATGGTAGGTAGATCTAGGGTTTATCCACATAATTTTAAAGTTTCAGCAGCCTCTCTGTGTCGTCGTGAGAAGGAGGGAATGGAAACGCACACTTTGTTCACCTATTTGTATGGGCTGTTTCAGATATTCTTTGAAAAGTTTTATAAAATCAAATAATAATTTAAAATTAAATTTTAAAGTTGCATTTAATGCATAGTAAATATACAAATGATATATTTTAATCTCATTAGCTAACAGCTGTTTTTGAAGGAGTTTAGCATACATTTTTTAAAAAAATCTCTCTCTCTGCTTAAAAAATGAAGAAACTAGAAAAATGCCCGAATATTGTTCCAAGTGGGCTGAAAATTCCAAAATATACACTACATCTGTAATAGTATCCATAATTAAAGTTTTAGCATTCCACTGATTTGCTAATTAAATCGTAGATAGTGTCAATCGCCCTGTTTTTCGAGTGGGTTTGTGGCTTCACAGACCATTTTAAATTAGAAATAGCGCTATATCAGCCAAAGCCAACATGTATGGCAATGTCAACTACCGAAACGATTAAGCAAGCGTTATCTTTATGTATAATCAAAGTTGTAGTGCAATATATTTTATCTTTATTTTCAAAAAGAAACCCCCCCGTCAGGTTTCGAACAAATAGATACTAGAAAAATATTAGAAAATCGTAAACCTTTGTTTCTTGAATGAGTTGATTTATTAGATGGTCAGCAGTTAATGATAAAACAAATAGTAGACAGCGTTATCTACCAAATACTTTCTAAATTTATAGAAAATGTATATTTTTGATGGAGCATTAGTAAAACAAGATTTCAAGATAAATCACTGGCCAAAATGCAAACCTCAGTAGCAAAATATTATACATTGTTTGCTATCTAAAACATTGTTGATAAAATGAGTGCAAAAAATGCATGCTGCTGTTAGTAGCTATACTTTATTCAGCCATACGTTGAGAATCATTTATAAATTATGTACATATTTCTTTATTTATATTTCTTTTTAGACCCCTTATCAAAACTACTACATTTACTCCAGATTTCGGTATACTCTCCAACTTTCAACTATTTATTTATACAAAAAAACATGATTAAATTTCAAAAACTTCAGTGCTACAACTATCGCATCTTGGAACATCCAAGAATTCAGAAAACTTCGGTTTTTCTAATGGTGGTAATTTGCCTACAGCAGGAATATGTTTTGTAGGAACGTTTTTGTTTACCTCATCGTCGCCCTCCTCTGCTTCATCGTCAGTATTTGACCATTCGAAGCCATTCTCACTCACAGGACTATAACCATTCATCATCAACTTAACTTGGGCAGCATCTAAAGCAGAACGACCTAGATGCAAATCTCCTTCATGATGTTCCTTCATTTCTTCATACTGTTTCCACATCTTCTCCAAATGTACTTCATATTCACTCCTTAATCTTTGAATTGTCAATTCCAATTCCTTCTTTTCTCGCTCAATGGTAGATTTATCCTTTTCAAGCTTGGATTCAGAATCGAATTGTCTTTCACGTTGAGTTGAGATCTCTGTTCGTAGTGTGTTGAAGGCTTCAAATTGTCTTTCCAAGCGACTCTTCAATTCTGAAGTTTCAGGTGTTTCGGCCACCTTGGCTTCCAGTTCACGTACTCTATCACGGAGTTCCTTGATTTTGAGCTCACTTTCTGTTGGAGTGAGTTGCTTATCATGATCATCCTCAGACGCTTCACGCTTGTTCTTTTCAATGGCAGCCTCCAGTTCAGATACTTTTTGTTCTCTGGTTTCCAAATCATCCTTCAAGCGTCTGAATTCTTTCTCTACAGCTAATAATCCATTGATCTGTTGATGCATTTGCTCGACCTTTTTATCACGAGTTTGTAATTGTCTTCTGAGCTCATTCAATTGAATTTCTGCTTTTCGTTCATTGGAAGACTTGGGAGTATTATTGACTTCTCTTGAAGTATTGGCAGCCTCACTTTCAGCCTTTTTGCGATATTCTTCAAATTCACTCTCCTTTGCTTTCAAGGCAGATTCACTCTTCTTTAATTGAACACTGTTTTGATTTTTGACTAGCTTTAATTGACCACGGAGCTTCTTTGTTTCTTTTTCACGGTCTGCAAGTTCCAATTCAAGTTTGCCTAACCTGGCTGAAAGCTCATCACTACTTGCTGATTCGTTCTTGTAAATTTGCTCATCGGCATTGCTTTTAGCTTTTTCTAATTCTTTTGATTTATTGTCTAATAGTGATTCGAGCTCACTAATGCGGAATTGTAGTTTACTAGAATTGTCTGCTTTGCTGGCACTTTCAGTTTCATGCTGTTGCTTTGTTTCAGCTATCTCGTTTGTTAATTTCTTTACTTGAGATTTATAATCGTCCAACAATTTCTTCAAATCTGCAATTTCTTTGCCATGAGTATCTAGCATTGTGACATTTTTCTTGCTGGCTTCATCAAGCAAAGCTTGCTCTTGATCATGTTTGATGGTTACTTCCTGGAGAGATTGTTCAGTTTCGGAAAGTTTAGCCTTGAGTTGATCAAAGTCTTTCAATTGTTCTTCAAGCGTTTGCTGTCTAGCTTCAATATTTTTTCTAGCGTCTGTTTCTTCTTTAATTTGCTTTTGATAATTTACAATTTGAAGCTTTTGTTGATCTGCTTGCTCTTGTACTTCAGATAATTGACCTTGTAGTAATTCTAAATCTTTGACTTGCTCTTCTAGTTGACTTGATTCAGATCGAAGGCTTTCATAAGATGTACTTTGTTCTTTGAGCTTATCATTTAAACCCTCTAATTGTTCGCGAAGCTGCTTGGCTTCGTCTTGTTCATTTTTAAGCTTTTCTTCTGATTGTGTTTGAAGTATTGACAATTCTTCTGCATGACGATCTTGCTGCTCTTTGAACTGGTCAAACTGGCCAGCATTGGTTGCAATTTGCTCCTCACATTCCTGTAGATCAGCCTTGATTTTCCCTAATTCTTCTATTGTTGATTCCAACTTGCTCTGCAAGTCTTTCTTTTCATGCTCAATGCTTGTAATCTTGGTGTTTAATTCATTGAATTGTGATTCTTTTTCAATCAATTGCTTCTTGGTTGACTTGAGTTCTTCTGTTTCACGTTTCAGCATTGGAATAACTTTCTCAAGCTTTGCTAGTTCTTTATCACGAGTACTAAGATATTCTTTAGTTTCAAGAAGTTGTTGATCTTTACTGTTAAACTCTTCTTGAAGCTTTTCCAAGTCTTGCTTTGATTTCTCAAGCTCAGAATTCTTGGATTCCAATGCAATATTATTTGCTTGCTCTTGCTCCTTCAATTGCTCTTTAATTGAAATCAATTCTTTCTCTAAATCTTCCGACCTTTTACGATGAGTGGCCAATTCTGCACTTGTAGTTTCAAGAACCTCAGACTTCTCTTTAGCTTCATTTAAATGCTGAGACTTTAGTATTTCAAGCTCTGAGATTTGAAGCTGGAATTGATCAGCATTAGCTCGTTCAGTTTGAAGTTGCTCCTTGATGTTGGTCATCTTCTCTTCGAGTTCAGCAACGTTGGCAGTATGAGTTTCGAGATCCTTTTGCTTCATCATGTCTAAATTCTCAAGCTTGCTTTGAAGCTCATCTGCTTTAGTACGCTCTGATTGTAAATGTTTTTTGATGGTTGATAGCTCATCTTGCATAGTGAAAGCAGTGTTTTGATGCTCTTGAAGTTGCTGATCTTTCAGTTTTTCGAGTTGCTCAACTTGAAGTTGCAACTCATCAGCCTTTGTGCGTTCAGATTCGAGCTCTGTCTTGATCACGGACATGTCCTCCTCAAGCTTGGCTGTCGATGCTTCAAATTCTTCAGTGTCACGTTGCTTTAACATACCCAAATCACCAAGCTTACTTTGTAAGTCATCTGCTTTACTACGCTCTGCTTGAAGATCGGATTTCAATGTTGATAGCTCTTTTTCAAGGCTTGATTGTTTTGAAATATGATTGCCCTTGAGTTCCTCGAGATCTTTGACCTGATTTTCCAAATCTAATGACTTTTTACGTTCACCCTCAAGCTCCTTTTCAAGGATAATGCATGCTTCTTGGGATTTTTCAACCTTGGACTGCAATTCTTTCAATTTTGTGCGCTCTTGCTCAACTTCAGCTTCTAATTTACTGCAACTACTACTTAATTCCTCTTTGGAAATCTCCAAGGCTTGTATCTTTTCTCTCAACTTGATTTTCTCTGCCTGCTCTTCTTTGACAGAACCTCTAAGAGTTTTGATGGTGCTCTTCTTTTCAATAAGTTGATTTTCAATTTTCTTCAATTTTCCTGCTAAATCAGCCGATTTGCTTTGTTCCGTCTCAAGATTAGCTTTGTTTTCGTTGAGTTCCTGCTCAAGTTTAGCCTTTTCTTCTTCAAGTTCGCTTGATCTTGCATGTTGAGATTCCAATTCATTTTTTAAATTGGTCAAGTTACTTTCAGACTCTGTTTGCAATGTTGTAGCATCAGTCAACTTTTGCTCGAGTTCCCTTGATTTTGTACGCTCAGATTTAAGGGAATCCTTCATCTTTGAGAGAACTTCTTCCAATTTAGATGCAGAAGATTTGTGTTCCTCAATTTCCTTTTCTTTAAGAGACTCAAGAGCCTTGATTTGATCCTCTAAATCGCGAGCCTTTGAACGTTCAGATTCTACCTCTTCTTTGAGTGATGATAAATCTTGATCTAACGTGGTAACCTTTGTTTCTTGCTCTTGGTTGATCTTTTCCAAATCGTCAACCTTGGATTGTAATTCATTTGATTTGGTTTGTTGAGCTTGGAGCTTCTCTTTAGCTGTAAACATTTTCTTTTGAATCTTGGATAAATTCGAAGCATGATCTTCAGTATCTTTTTGCTTTGCTGCTTCTAAGCTTTTAATTTGTGATTGTAATTCATTCACTTTAGAATGTTCGGACTCGATCTCTTGCTGGGCAGATGTAAGCTGATTCTCAAGCTCAGTATTAATAGACGTTAATTGAGTTATTTCAGTATTCAATTGCTCGATTTCAGATGCTTTAGTTTTGAGCATATCTTCTGACTTGGTGCGTTCAGATTCTAACAGTTGCTTTTGCCCAGACAGTTGCTTCTCAAGAGCTAAAGAGCTAGCAGCAAATGTTTCGGCTTCTGTTTCTTTAGCTGATTCTAGATCTTTGAGTTTAGATTGCAATTCGTTTGCCTTGGATCGCTCTTTAACAAGATGTTGCTTGGTCTCTGTTAATTCAGCTTCCGTAGATGTACTATTTGATTTGTGTTCATCAAATTCGAGCTGAAGTGAATCTGCCTTTGCACGATGTTCTTGAAGCTCTTGCTTTGTGTTGGATAACTTATTCTCGAGTTCGCTTACAAATGATGCATGTTCATTCAGCTTTTCAGATTTCCAGATATTTAATTCATCAATATTCTTTTGTAATTCTGTTGATTTAGATTGCTCTTCTTTCAAAGTTGATTGTGAAGAGTTGAATTTATCCTCAAGATTAGCAGCATTATCCTTTTGTTCATCCAGTTGCTTTTTCAGTGCATCTAATTCAACCAATTGTGTTTGTAAATCATCAGCTTTGGTACGCTCAGCTTGAAGACTTTCTCTGATAGTGCTCATCTTGCTTTCCAACTTTTTAAGTTTGGTTGCATGGCTTTCTGCATCTTTTTGTTTCATCATATTGAGATTTTCAAGCTTACTTTGTAATTCATCGGCCTTTGTACGTTCGGATTGAAGCACTTCTTTTGTATTCGATAATTTTTCTTCGATATTAGCAGCAGACGTTTCACGCTCACTTAATTTTTCCTTTAAAGAATCCAAATCGTGCACTTTAAGTTGTAAATCGTCAGCTCTTGAGCGTTCTGTCACCAATTCAGCTTTAATCGTAGCCATATCAGCTTCTAATTTGGCAGTAGATGATTCAAATGATTCAGTATCTTTTTGTTTCAAGGCATTCAGCTCTTCTAATTTTGATTGGAATTCATCTGCTTTTGAACGTTCTGACTCCAACTGCTCTTTCACAGAGGATAACTCTTTCTCGATGTTACTGTATTGCGTCTTTCCTTCCTTTTCAGTTGTTTCCAATGTCTTTAGCTTGGATTTCAACTCTTTCAATGCAGCACGCTCTTTGCTTAATTCCTCTTTGGAAGATGTTAGTTCCTTATTCTTTGACTTTTCCAATGTATCGAATTTAGATTGCAACTCTTCAGCTTTCTTTCGCTCAGTCTGTATTTCATTTTTAGAAGCAGCAAGTTCCTCATCTTTGGATTTTTCAACATCTTCTAGTTTGGCCATCAATTCATTTGTTTTAATGCGCTCAGCATTGATCTCATTTTGAGCTGATGAAGATGCTTTTTCCTTGGCCATTTCCACATCAGTCAATTTAGCTTTTAATTCCTCTTTTTCTTTAAATATAGCATCGATTGTGGATTGCAATTCTTTTGCAGATGTTTGAGAGGATTGCTCCAGTTTGAGTAATTGGGATTGATATTCTTTGGTCTTATCACGTTCCCCAGCTTGTAAGGCTTCCAAAGATTTCAATTTTTCCTCGGTTTCGTTCGATGCAAGCTTCTGTTTATTTAATGCTTCATCCTTTTCCTTTATTGATTGCTCGAGTTGAGATTGTAGATCTTCCACTTTGGAAGTTTTTGATTGTAATTGATCTTTAATGGAGCTGATCTCGCTTTGATGGTCATTGTCAAGCTTCTCTTTTGATTGAGTCAATTGCAACAATTTATCGCCTAACTCCTCTACTTTATTCTTCTCAGAATCGAGTTGCTTCTTGGTGAACTTTAGCTCTTTATTGACTTCTTCCAAACTACTCATTTTGCTTTGATTGGATTCAAGCTCCTTTTTCAATGCGTTTAATTCTTTCTCAAGATTTTCAGACTTTGTGCGGTATTCTTCTGTTAATGCAGATTGCTTATTTGCACTTTCCAGTTCCTATTCAAGTTTTGATATTTTCAATATGGTAAATATAAGGAATGAAAGTATATTTAACTACCATTGCTTTTTTATCTGATGTGAGTTTATTAATTTGTTTTTGCAATTCAATTAAATCTACGTCGACTGATGCTGGTGGAGATGCTGCAGTAGTAGTGATAGGAGGAGGAGGAGTAGATACATTGTCAACATTATCATTTGAATCTTCTATTTCCTGCGATATGCTTGACTTTTCATCTGTAGCTAGGCTGGAAGGTGATTCTGCGTCAGGTTGCTCCTCTTTTTTACTTTGAAACTTTTTCAACTATGGGTAAATGACACGTCGAACGCAATATTGTTAGTAGACGTCTTCGATACATTAGGTCAAAATATTAAAAGGTATAATTACTCTTTTCTTGGCGGCGGCAAGCTTTGCCTTTCTTGCTTGATCTTCTGCTGTAGACATGTATAAGTTGTATATCTATCGTTTGTCAACAAGTTCAAGGAGACAGAAAAGAGGAAAAGTTGGGTTTATAAAATTACATTGATATTTCCATTCCTGACACCATTTGTTGATTAAAGTTCAGCATATACCCATATTGTATATAAAAGAATCATAGAATGGCCATAAAATTATTAAACATTTTACTAAATAATCTCAATTCGATTTAGAGCTGTTGATTGCATATATATATCCAAACCAAAACTAATCCGTTATTATACCCATTCCATTGTTGGCCTGGTATGTTAATTTGATGTGCATTGTGGACAAATATGATTTGATGCTGAAAGCTTTGCCCGGTGTTTCGATTTTATGTTCATAAACTGATATAATTTTAGTTTACTGTGCTTCCACTCTCAATTTAGAAGTTAATTTGCCCAGCTTTCTGAAAATAAATGAACCAATTTTTTGAATTCGTATTTTTTCATAGCTATTTCTTTTAAAAATGAATTCCTTTCACAAAGATGGTAGAGGTGAAATTGTAGATGAGTCTGGCAAGGAAGCGTCCGCCTTCATTGTAGATCCATCGTCCCAATTGACGAATTTGACGAATTTCCACAAATATGTTAAGAATAAAAAAGTGATCATTGAAATGGAAGAGCTCAAAGACACCGATATGAGGGAAGCACCTCCCAAGAAGGAACGAACCTTAGTCTATAATACTTACTCGGACGAAGATCGACAATTTTTTTTTATTCAAGAGAAACTTATGATCCCTTTTCAAGCTGCCAAAGCTGCCAACATCTATTATGAAACTGCTCGAAAATGGAAGGCAGCATACAACAGAGATTCCGAGAAGAACATTCCTATCAAAAAAACGAATTGCACATCAAATGGACCTCAAAGTAAGCTAACTGAGGACTATAAAGCAAATTTGATTGACTTTTTTCGATGAGAACCTGTCAGCCATAATACAAGATGCAATCGAGGATTTGACAGCATGTTTTGAAGGTTTAGAAATCAAGAAAAGTAGAGTCGCAATCTCAGGACCAAAGTTGTTACCTGCCATCCTGCGGCAAGAAATAGTAGTAAAACTCTGGAAGCTCTTGCCAATTTCGTAGAGGAATGGATACAAAAAGGGATGCTTTATATGCAAAATTGTGTATTTCTTGATAAATCAGGCTTCGATATCAATATGCGTTGTTCAAGGGCTTGGTCACAGCATGACACTCAGGCAATTATAGAATCACCTTCCGCAAGAGCAATCTCAGCATTTGGGGTTGTGAATGTCAGTATAAGGTACTCAGGAAACATTAAGAGAAGAAAGGTTGTAAGCACCACGAAGCGAAAAGTACCTGGTGATACTGCATCTGCTATACCAAAAAGAACTACAGCTAGTCATTATTTATAGTTCATCAGTGACACATTGGACATTATGGATGAATTTTCCAACATGAAGGGATTTTATATTGTTATCGACAAAGCTCCAATCCATAGCCATGGTCTTTTTGGTCCTGTAATCATCGAAAGAGGTTATATTCCTGTCCAACTCCTGCCCTATTCTCCTGAGCTCAACCCTGTTGAATGGTTTTGGAAAGTTTTGAAGGATGAAGTTAAAAGAGCTAAGTTGAACGATGCGGAAACTCTCACCCCAAGGATTGTTGAAGGAAGTGAAGATGCTCCTGTCGAACATTTGCAGAATCTCATTCAGGACTGTATTCTATAAATTGTTTCCCTAAATGCTTAAATAAAGAATCTCTGTAATTTATTTGATCAGCATTTTACCTGGCTTTTTTTTTTCTCTTTTCCCTTAGAAAAAATAAATCATGGTTATTATATCTCGTGAAGAGCCAGTATGTTTATTTTATGCCGTGCCATAAAATCAGGAGAATGTGAATAAATACACCAAGATCATCGATGAAATGGAAGGTATAACCATTTGCTATGCTGATAATCCTAAACATCCATTTCTTTGCTCGCTAAAATCACTGCATCTTAATCCATCAGAATATCAACAATATCCTGCAATTTTGCAATAATTTGAATCGATAGAATTTTAATAAATAAAAGAATCTTCAATGTAGAACAAATTGACTAAATCAGATTGGGGGTGGGAGTGGGAGTGGCAGCGAGTAACATCTTCGAGCGATAGAGCAAATTCTCGGCCATCAAATTTAAAGATTTTCTTTCAATGATTTCATCTTCACATTCTAATACATGTACTTGATTATCATGTACGATAGTATCTATGATGTTTTTTTTTTAAATTGGGGTGTTCACTGAAACCAAGTTAGTTAATTGTTTTAGTTAGAAAATAATATGTCATATACCGAATAAATAATTCCAAATCGCTCATGCTTGTAGTCAAATCCGCTGAATCAATGATCACCAAACACACTTTATCCCCATTTGCTAAATCGTTTATTAAGTCTACAAACAAAAATTCGGTAGTAAATGCACAATAGTATTTTAAGATATTGGATGCCTTAGCGTCTTCAGTTACTCCTGATAATCCATTCACTATCATATTCTTCTTCAAATCTCTTCTGTGCATAGGAGTCTTGGAATAGTAGCTGACAGTGATGTAGATATCTTCAACTAAAGGCCTCTCTTGTAATCCAGTAATCATTGATTGAAATTATACAATAACATTATCTTTATCCTCTTTCGTTTTCGACTTGTGGCAATAACCTAATATACTGTATCCTTCTTGTTTTAGATTTGTGATATATTGTTGGCATCTTTTAGGTAATTTGATAATGTCTTCCAATAAAATATCTACGGTGCGATAATTATTAATACTGTAATAATAATAATAATAATAATAATAATAATAATAATAATAATAATAATAATAATAATAATAAACAGTTTACGTTAAACATTACTTGCCTTTATAACTATCCTTTAATATGTACAAGCTTTGCAATGATGATCCTATGTCTGAAGTTTCATGTTTTCTCTTTACCTTTGATTTCAAAAACTTCAACTTCTGTGAGGAACACCAACTAATGAATTTGCTGATAGGTTCATCTCAAAAAACCAAAATGTATTCCCACACCATTGACATGATAATATCGATTGATAAATGTCTAAGTTCATATGCTACGGATTCAGGGTCTGTCGGCAGTAAATATACAATATCAATAAACTGCTTTAGTTGCTGTGTAAATTCTACGAAAATGATAAAGTTAGCCATTGGAGGTGAAAAAACATTTTACTGTGAACAAACATATCACTATGGCCTCCTGGATGCTCTCAGAGCGCATCGATGCGCTCTTGTAAGAGCATTTCAGATTTTCCTAGCTCGATAAGCGGAGAAAAAATGTGCTCATATAAGAGCATCGATGCTCTCAAAAGCGCATCCAGGAGGCCATAGTGATATATGAATTATTATAGTAATAATGTGATTCATTACAAGCAGTATGTCAATGCATCGTGCCTGTTCTAAATAAAGGCCGTTATCAGACTATTGCAAGTGTCTTGGCGTCTTGACATAATAATTGTTCTAAATTTAATCTATAATTGATTGCAAAACTTAAACACTCTAATGAAAGTGCCAATTTTTTGCATTCACAAGATAAATCTAGTTAAAAGCTCTCTGTATTTTTTGTTTCAGCAAGAAATATTATTTTTTTATCGAGATAATCAAAACAATGGTTTATATTACATCTTAAAACCTATATTAACTGAGTTCTAAAATTGATTTGAAAAAATGGTCGAAAAATTATTCAAAAAACAAAATCGTTTAATAGCTCATGAACTGCAAGGCAAGTAAACTTAACGTAATAAATGTTTTTTATACAGTTTTAAATTATGCATTCATATAAATAAAATTCAAATACATATTTTGTATTGAATTTTGCGTAAAATGCAATCTAAATACTGAAGGTTTTTTGAAGATAAGCAACACTTTTTATAAAAATGCTTTATATATAAATAGTAGATAAAATACTTTTGCGCATTATCTATCGATCGAGCTATTGTTGATCCTTCTAGCTGCATTTTTCATAGAGAAAACAACATTTTTGTCCAAATTTTTTTCTGTTTCAGAATTTGGGATAAGGGTACATAAGGGAAAAATTAAAGCTAGAAACGAAGGTATTTCTTTGTACATATTTTTTTAGGATATCTCCACGAAAAATCAATATTTTGAAAACTCCTAAATTGCATCTGGCAGATCTTAATGAGCTTTATGAAATGAATGTAAAAGAAACTACTGCTCAATATAGTGAATATTTTTAAATCTATTACAAAAATGTCAAAAATAAAGAAAAAAATATAAGTGCTCAGAATTTTTTCATACTGAAATATGTTATAGAGTACTTCAAAACAAGTAAGTTTTATTATTAGAAAGTGTTAGTATAGCTTAATTTTTAGTAGAGATATGAAACCTCAAAGTTTTTAATTTTTAGCAGTGAAATACGTATAAACATCTGAAACACTAGCACTGAAAAATTAATACCAACTGTAAAAAGTAGGATATTTCCGGATACTTGTTTTTGTATTAAAGGTGAGCATCTCAGGTACATTGGCATATATTTTTTTCTTGGTGTTATTTAGTGAAAAAAAAGCAGAGCAGGGATGAAAAGAATGAGACCCAGTTATAAAGGAAAAGGCGGTGAAATTTGCCTATTTTCAGTTTTCTGCATAATATAATCAATTCATATGTATTTTGAAGTGTCTGGTAATATATACTGCATGAAGTAGTTCTTTAAAGTCATTGTTTTCTTGATTATATGAGCTACGAGCAAAAGTATATAAACGTAATTGAAGGATGTATATCATGTTATAGCTATGTTTTTATATTTTAATTCATTCATGAGGTCAGCGAATGACAAATAATGTTTACATTTCATTTGAAATATGTGATTTTTAGCGCAATGGCACAGCACTTGTTCCAGGACATCCATCAGAAGCTCCAGTGTTCGACGAAGAAGCATAATAATTTCTTTCGTTGAAAATTTAAGACACTAAAATTCTGGTATAGACGACTATCGGCGCGCCTCTAGGAAGTCCCCAAATAAAAGAGCCCCGATTTGGAGAAGATGCATGCCATAAATCACTTGGTGATTAGTGATATTTCAGAAATTACCATAAAATTTCCAGGTATAAATAACAATAAAATATGAGTAATGCTAAATTATATTGAAGATTATCGAGTTTTAAAGCCATGTAAGCTTTTTACTGAATGTCTGGCCATATTATTTTGACTCATAAGCTACACTCGGGGATGTATTCTACCATTTCCGATCCCTGTCAGTTTGCAATACTTAAATCCCAGTCCTGGTTATGTTACACACATTGTTATATAAATTGTCTAGGAAAACGAAGAAACCTTTTTCATTTGTAACAAGGCTCCTTCTCCCCTCTCTCTCACTCATTCTTTGAGCTTACACTGAAACAATCCATCACTGGCGGATACGGTTGATTTGAAATCTTTACATAAATCGTCTTTTTATCGCCGCTAAATATGTTACGAACAGCACTTGCAAGATCTTTCCATAACCTTGGTTGCAAGGTGGTAGCACCTCGTCTTTCAAATTTGCAATCAAGAGCAATTTCAACTAGTACATTTAATAGATCATTGCAACAAAATTACTTTCAAACATCCAGAAAATCATTATTATCAGCTAATTTACAACAACGATTCATGACAACTGCCGCTAAACCAGCTTCTGCTGCTGTCAATGTGTCAAAGCCTGCAGTTGCTTATTGGCTTTATTTTAATGCTGGTATGGTATTTGCTATTGTGGTAGTTGGTGGTTTAACAAGATTGACTGAAAGTGGATTGTCTATTACTGAATGGAATGTTATTTCTGGTATGAAGCCTCCCAGATCAGAATTGGAATGGACAGAAGAATTCGAGAAATATAAGCAATATCCTGAATACAAAATGTAGGTATCTTGAAGAAAGAAAAAGATGGTTTAAGGTATTGATTTTCAATGGTTTATTGTAGTTTAAATCGTCATATGACATTGGAAGAGTTTAAGAATATCTTTTATTGGGAATGGTCTCATCGTATGATCGGTCGATTCATCGGTGCCTCCTTTATCTTGCCAGGTATTTATTTCGCTTCAAAGGGACATATGTCAAAGCGAGTTGCAAAACAAACTTTTGGTATTACTTGCTTATTGGGATTCCAGGTAAATTAAGAAATTGAATTGTTTAATAGAAAAACAAAAACTCACATAGTTTAGGGTTTTATGGGTTGGTACATGGTTAAATCTGGTCTTTCAGAAGCACTTATGAAAGAACCAGGAGCTGTTCCTCGTGTGAGTCAATATCGTTTAACAGCACATTTGGCTACTGCTATTGCCATTTATGCAGGCACTATTTTTGTAGCTTCTGATATCGTGCGTCAAAACAAAATTGCTAATGGAAAGTTCCCTGCCAATGTAGCATCCATGTTGAATAACCCAATTCTTAAACGTTTCCGTATTGCTACTCATAGTTTGGGTGCTTTGATGATGATTACAGTCATGTCAGGTGGTTTAGTTGCTGGTTTAGATGCTGGTTTAATTTATAATGAATTCCCATTCATGGGAGAAGGCATTGTTCCTCCTACTGCAGAATTATGGTCTGATCATTATGTGAAACCCACTGATAATGGTAAATGGCGTAATTTCCTTGAAAATCCTACCACTGTTCAATTTGATCATCGTACTCTTGCTGAAACCACTGCTACATTAACAACAGCATTGTGGTTATATTCTAGAAGATTACCTTTACCCAAAAATGTTAAAATGGCAGTAAATACTATGATGGGTGCGGTTGTTGTCCAAGTGACATTAGGTATTTCTACCTTGATTTATATGGTTCCTATTGAACTAGCTGCTGCTCATCAAGCAGGTGCTCTTGCATTATTGACATCTAATTTCTGGTTAATTCATGCTTTACGCCGTGTACCTATTTAGATATATGTATCTTGATATTTATTAATAAAAATATAGATTTTTTTTCTTATAAAAAGGGAAAATATACTGTTTAAAGAAGCATATTTTATATAGTAATGATACATTTGAATAGAGTAATATTGTTTGTTGTCACTTTTTGTGTAAATTAAAAATAGGAATGATATTATTAGGAGGGTAATTGTACTTGTCAACCTTACAAGAAACGAGCCAATTCACTGGAACTGATGTTAAGTTCGGGAGATTGAGAATTCAAATGACGGATAAGTTCAATCAAGTGGGCACGAGTTGTTTCCTTTAATTGATCATTATCAGAAAGAACTTGGGTAAAGATATGAAGGAATTGAGGCAGATTACCGAGAATAAATGTGTTGTTGGCATTGAACAATTGGAAAATACAATCAAAGACAGGTTGATTTTCCTCAAAGTCTGCTTTCAAAGGTAAAGCATTGGTAAATGTAGGTAAAACTTGATCTAATGGAACGGAATCAGGACGAGCCAAAATCAAACGAGCAACAGCACCGGCAGCGTTATCTACGGTGTTGGGCAAAGTTTGATTGCTGAAGAGAGGTGAGAGAGCAGTTAAAAGAGTGGCATAATGGCTACTTAAGTCAACTTGAGTGTGGAAAGCTAAACAACCAAGAGCAAATGCGGCATTACTACGAACAAGTTCATCCTCATCACTACATGCCTTGACAAAGATTTCCATTAAACGCTCAGTGTAGGGAGAGATTGCTGACTTGAGGCCACCAATACATTCACCCAAACAGCCAACAGCCATTGCACGTTCTGATTGAGTCTTTGTAGGTTTATAATATTTACTAATAAGAGGCATGTAAACAGCAAAGAAATTAGCAAAGTTAGGGCCAACTGTTTCACATAAAGCTGCAACAAGATCACCAGCAGATGTAATTAAGAGAGATTCAGATTCTAAATCATCGTCTTCTTCATCATAATCACCATCGTCAAAGGCTTGTTGACAGATAGATTTCTTTTGGAAGATTTCTAAAAGATTTTCAGAGATATCCTCGAGACAATCAGCAATAAGAATAGGACCCATCAAACGAAGAGCAGTGACAAACTCTTGACAAGTTTGAGCAACTACAGAGCGATCATCCTCTTCCTTCCATAACTCCAATGTCATGGGGATAATAGTATTGACCAAGTTTTGAACATTCTCATGAATAGCATAAGAAGCAGGTACACCTACAGCCCAAGGACCAGGGTTAGACATGACATAGAAAGTCTTGAGGAAGGTAAATAAGCTTTGAGTAGCAGATTTACGAACACCATCATATAAATGACTAGTCAATTTTTGCAATTCAAGAAGAGATGCATCAACATAAGGCAAGAAATGAGACTTGGTGTTAGCAAAGAGTTCTCCTAAAGCATCAACAGCGAATTCCTTTTCATCGGCAATAGCAGAATTGAAATTGAAGTTTTCGAAATCTTCATCTAAATCATCATCCATACCACCAGTTGTCAAATCGACCTCTTCATCTAAAACAGTTTCATTCTTTTCTTCAACCTTACAAGAAGTTAAAATTTCAGGAACAATGGTAGGTAAAAAGGGAGCGAATTCTTCACCAAAAACACGAGCAAAGTTGGAGAACAAAGCAAACGAACATTCACGAAGACGTGGAGAATCCAATTGAAGTTGTTCTACAGCCAATGTCATTAAACCTTGAACGTAAGGTCTGAATAGTTCGGCACCGGCAGCTTCAGCAATTGAGCCAGCAGTGTCAGTAGCTACACCACGAAGTAATTGATCGTCGGTAGATTCTTTGAGTGACATGAATTGAATAATGCGAGGAATAACTTGGCCAAAGTAAGGTTGGAAAGCATCGCCAGCAGCATGAGCAGCACTACCAATAGCAGCAATAACAGTAGCACGGGTTTCCGTTTCGGTAGCATTGTCCAAAAGGAACAAGAGTTTCTCCATCAACAATTGAAGATATTGAACGATATCTGAACCGAGACCTTCAAGAATAGCATCAAGTGCGTTACAAGCATGCTTGGTAACTTCAGGGTTATTATCATTCATCAAATTAAAGACAAGGGGCAACAAGACTTGATGATGTTCAGAGATATCAGCTGGCATTTCTTCAGCGAGACAACCAAGAGCCATACAAGCAGCACGACGAACTACGATTTCAGGGTCTTGAAGACCAGTGCAAACAAGAGGAAGAAGTTCGTTCAATTTGTTGGCAATGATATCAGTACAACCCTCAACAGTAACAGCAAATGCCATCATAGATGCTTTACGGTAGTTGGGGTTAGGGTTTTGGATATAATTTAAAACAAATGGCATCACAATAGGGAATACTTGTTGGGGAGGGATATTGGTAGCTAAAGCATTCAATACCTTGTATGCCAACTATAATAATCACAACGTTAACTACTCGATCCTTTTTTGATTTCGTTATTCTTTCAACTTACACGAGAAGCAGAATCTTCATCAACATCCTCAGGATCCTCCTCAGTACCAATAGGCATTAATCTCTCTACGATATGTCCAACCAACTTCAAATGTCTAATCTTGTTTTGTTTGCTAAATGTTGAGCGCAATTAGTAAAAGAACAAATCAAATGTACTGTGATGGACTTACTATACCGCAGCCCACATCAAGAATGACAAGGCAAATACACGAAGAGATTCATCTAATTCAGTGTTGGCACCAATAGTCAAGAAAAAGTCGATTAAATTGGTTAAATGATCATTCAACAAAGGAGCATCCTATAATCAATACGTTAATCAAATGAAATTTCGGAGTTTCTCGGCTTTGTACACTTTACCAACATCAACAAGGTGTCGAAAACCTCAAAAATCTTGGCAGCATTCTCTTCATCGTCATCCTTGATACATTGTTCCAAAACATTGACCATATTGGGAATAATAGCTCTGAACATTTTCTATAAATTAAAAAGTAAGCTTCAATAGATCATACAAAACTATAGCAATGCACTTACAATGGTAGGTTTATCCTCGCTATCAATGAATTCAGAAAGTTTACCAAGAACCAAGACTGTAGTAATTCTAACAGGTTTACTCTCGGGATCAACAATCAATTTATTGAAAAGGTCAAACAAGGAGACAGTGTTGTTCATGAATAAATCGGCAATGACTTCAAACAAGGTATACAAACAGTAAATACCAATCTCACGATGAGAAGCATTTTGACTAGCACAAGATTCGTGCAAGAACTTTAATAATGTAGGCCATTTCTCATCGGGCATGTCAACACTGGCAACTGAAGAAATAACTCGTGCAATGGAATGACGAACAGGTTCACTGAATAAGGAAATATCAGTTTCCAGATTTTTTTTACCCTCTTTTCAAAAATACAACTTACTTGGTTTCATTAAGAGCAATGTTTAATAACTGATCACGCAAAGTAACCTTGTTAGCTTCAGGTAACTGAGACCACCACTTTGAGATTCTTTTACGCAATTCAACAGCAGCTAATTGACGAACTTGATAATGAGGGGAACGAGAGATGATTTCTACGAGAGCAGGTACACAATCGGCAGTAGCGTAATACTGTGTATTCAAGACAGAGGTGGCCTATTATTATACAAAATGATAAATTTTCCACAACACTAAAAAATTGATTGTCAATGATTTACTTACATTTCTGATAGTTTCAGAATCTTGGGCTTGAGCCAACTTTGTTAAAAGGTCGTCAAGACCTGCAAGATATTGCTTTTTTTTTTCTCGGTTAGAAATGCATTCCTTACATACACATGAATTCAATTTTATACTATTGTTACCTCCATTTTCTTTTGTAAAGGATATAATCAAAGAAAAGATTTGTAAAGTAAAATTTTTTTTTCTTAGTTTCGTGCTGCCTTAAAAGGTGTCGAAATCAAATGCCAGATCTGTTTCCCGGACATTCAGTCACTGACCACAAAAGTAATTAGCATCGTTTCCTTCATTAGCTCCAGCATGATGCAGCTAAACTAAGGATTTTATATGTTGCTGATTTAATGTAAATAACCTACAAAAATGCCTTTATGAAATAATATTAATTCAAAGTGGTATGTATAATGCATTTTTATATCTATATTAAACTTGTTCGCTATTGTAAATGTGCGTTTAATGGCAAAAACACGAATTTCTTGTGCGATTCGGGGGTACAAATGCTTACATGATAAAATGTGTAATGTACAAAATAAACCACGTTTCGCTATAGTTTAAAAGCCACAAAAAAATACACAAATGCAATCCATAATCTCTTCAACGCATTTGTAAAGCTTATAAGTAAGATTAACCGATTAATATACCGTAAAAACTCTTTAAAGATGCAAAATGATAGCATTCGGTGTTTCAATACACTTTTCAAGAGGATTTAATTACTACTGTGCCTCAATCAAATATCGTCGAAATACAGCTGTTGTTGGATTCCTTCAAATAATTGAGTATAGCAACGTATTTTTTTAACTTGTGGGAGCATCTGTTATTCGAAAAATATTGCTTGAAGTAGTCTATTTTTGAATTTCATTTGCAATCCATTACTAAATGTAAACGATTTTTTCTCAAGGGTAATACTTTTTCATATAATATTACCATAATAACTTGGCAGTTTGACTTTATACCTACAACTCAAATGCAGAATGGACTTTTTACTTTTATTTTTAGCCGAGAAATATCATACTGTTTGTGTGTATTCTAAGAAAAAATAGGGTCGGAATCAATTGACGGTTACCCCTGAAGGTGTCAAATGATTTCCAAATTTGTACAATATATTTTAACGCCCGTTGTTTTCATCTTTTACTCGATGAATCCATGATCGTTTTGAAAAAAAAAAAAAAAAAAAAAAAAAAAAGTAAATTAAGAATATAAGAGTGCTTTATAACAAGTAGATTCTAGCTAAACATGTTCAATATTTCACATGAAGTAATTTGATATCGAGTTTATTTAATATCAAAAAGGACATATTCTTTCCATTTATTCGGCTGCATTATGCGACAAAGGTTACAAAAGCAACAAATTTAATAATTTTGCAAATAGTATGAATATGTGGAAAGAAAATGCGAACTTTGTATGCCTAAATATTTGTTGTATTTTGCTGCTGCAAACCCTTATCAAACCATTTTTAATTGCCGCTAGGCTTGAAATTTTTTTTTGTTGTAACAGACAAATTTTAGGTCCGTTGGACATTTTTAAATTTTTTTTGACCTTTAAGCAATTTTTACAGCCAAAACACGATAATTATGTTCCCAAAGTTCAATAATACGAACAATGTAATCACTACTGCTCTTTACGCTGGCATTTTCTATTTCAACATTTTACTCACAAAATGTTTTATAATATGCGATTATATGGGATTTTAGTTTTTCGGCCAAAGCTCAAAGTATTTGGTGTGCGGACTCAAAACAAACACTGCCATCATAAAACTATCATTATTTCGATCATATCTCACTAATATATACCTTAGTAAAAAGTCGCATTTTTCGCCTTTAAAATTGAATTTTATGAAAATTAGAATTTCAGACGAGGTATGGTAAGGCAAAAATCGAGTTGAAATCAAACACTGTAAAAAATTGCAGCAACGCATCAAAACGAATCTATTAAACCATAGCATTCATTTGGTAAGCTTCAGAGCCCTAGGAATGGTCGTAAACTGTCAAAATTTGACATTTAGATTGCTGGATTTCGGCCAATTTGCTCTAAATAGATGGCAGTTACCATGGTTATGCATCTATACTACCAATCATGGATGCATTTAACTATTTGATCTATACTTCTAGGCCATTGGACATATAGCAGTTGCAAAAAGAAGTAAAATAAACCTGCTGATATAGAAGCAATGCCCTCGATCAGGATCAAAACAAATTGTATTTGATTTGAATGAAATCTATGTATGAAAACAATTGTAGAAGGAAGCAAGTCAACAGTATGGTTCACAATATCAAGCGATATTTATTATTGGTAAAATACATGTAAAGTTTATCCGAATCACAAAAGCCACATTTGTGAAGAAAATTTTTTTTTAGTTTTTTTCATTTAAAATTTGTATAAAGATATAAAAAATGGCGGTGATATGGTTTTGCCTCAGGTAATTGATACATAGTATCTACCTTAGGCGTAGGAATATATCATCCAGAAAGTCGAGAGCCAAAGCACCCTCACCGAGCGCCTGCCGAAGCATTTACTCAAGGATCCAGTAACTTTAACCCATGGTTCAACGATCACTTTTTCAAGCTTGAGTCACCTAAGGATATACACAGATTATTATGAAATGATTCTCCCAGCAGCTACTAATACTTAACAAAGTACTTTTGCAAACAAAACGAATCTTTTCCTGCGCCCTATAGTGGTAACGTTATTTTTCAGAAAAATGCAAGCTAAAGAAAAAAACTTTGAATTACTCGACTGAAGCCCTCTTTTATAGACAATTTGATGCAGCTGGATCTAAAGACGGTGCTTGTTTCATTGGCCCATGTCTAGAATCATTTAAAAATCAAGAGTCACTAAAAATTTCTTGGAACTGTTGGGTCTCAAAGCTCAATTCATTGGAAAAATTTAATATTGTCACTGCGGCAATCATCAAGTGGTAAAAGGGAAAGCGCAAGTAGTCAACCAAAAATTAATCATTTTACAAGAAGAAAAATATGAGTAGATACATTGGAAGATACTCTTTCATATAAAATAGGCGAAAGTTTATGTTTATTTGAAATTTTTTGAAGAAAAAATCCTCTAAATGTAAAAAAGATGATCGGATTATTCGAATTTGGGCATGTTTCCCGGCAAAAAATGACAATAAAATCTTTGAAAGCAAATATCAGTTAGATTCAAATTTAGTCATCTATTAGTTTTGCTTCCAGTGAAATATAAATAGTGTGTTGATGTATTATAAATTGAACGAGAATCGATACAATATGACTTTTTCAAATGTTTGCCTAAAGATCATGTAGCATAACCCAATCCTTATAAAACTGCTTACAACTTGAACGTAATTTAATAATAAAGTATTTTGGTATAATGAAGAGATGTTGTATTTGATTATTTCAAATTTTTTACCTTGAGGTTGAAGCATTTTGCATTAAATTACTGTGCAGTTACTCCTTCACACTTGGAGGAATATTTGTGACATCACTTGTCACCCACAGTGTGAATAAGAAATGCACACTGAACATATTTTTTTTTCTTTCGTTATACCAATTTCAAGTTTTCGTGTAAAAATGGCCAGCAAAGAAGAAGATTCTGAGCGCTTGAAAGGAGGTAAATGTCCATTAATTTAACATCTAATGTATAAATGTTTATTGAGAAATGTTTTGATCGTTAGCTTTGGATGAAAATGACGCTGAACAAAGAATTGTCGAACTTGAAGCTACTTTAAAGGATCTTTCACAAAGAAACACTACTTTACGTGAGTTTTCTTGTATAATTTGAAATAGAACTTGCCTATCTAACCAATAAATGTTATTATAGAAACTGGAATAGAAAAAGAAAGATCTGAAAAGCAAGCATTAGCTGAAGCAAAGGCAGTGGCTGAAAAATACAAAAATGAAGCAGTAGAGCAATTAAATGAACTTATTGAAAGTGAGCGACGTCTCAGAGAACGAGAAAGTGTCAATCTTGAAACATTAGCTCAACAAAGAGGTAAAATATAATCCATAAAATGATTTGTACATGTTATCTTATTCCAATATTACAGAATATCTTAATAATACCCAAAATGAATTGAATATCTCAAGACAAAATATGGTGAAAAACTCTTATGAAATTGAGAGAATTTCTTCAATTGTTGTTTCACTCTCAGTAAGTTGATATTGTAATGCTCTGCCTTTACACGTGTATGCTAACCTATAATTGATAAAGAATGACAAACAAGAGTTACAGAGTGAACTTGACAATACCAATAACAAGATTCATTCCCTTAATAAGCAAATCAAGTTACTCCAATACAATCATGATAATCTTCGAGATAATTCTGTATGTTTATAAATATCTAATAACAATGATATTCAATAACTAATTCAAATCTTGAAAATTATTAGAAATCTGAACGTAGTAGATTATTAGAAAAGATCAATAACTTGCAAGTAGAGAAAAACCAATACGCTGATCAAGCTGATCAACTTCGTTCTCAACTTGAACATGCCAGAATTCGTGTTCTTGAAGTAGAGGATAAACTCAGTGAGCTCACCAACTCAAACAATCAACTTGAGCTCAGTTTGGGCAGCACCAGTAAAGCTTACAGAGAACTTGAAAGCATTTACAATACATATACTACTGACACCCATAAAAAGGTAGCAGCCTTTGAAACCAAGATTGGATTAATCAGAAATGAAAACGATAAATTATTGAAGGAGAAAAAGGAAATGGAACAACAATTATCGCAAGAAAGAGAACTTCGCAAAGCAAGTTTATCTCAATTGACAGGTATCACAGATACAACAACTACTGCTACTGATGGAAAACCTTTAAGCACTATACTCAGATTGGTTCAAGATTATCGAGATCTCAAAAGACGTCCTGAAGATATATTCCAAGATTTCTTTGATCTTAAAGAAAAATACAGTACTGCAATTCAAAGTAATGCCAATCTTAACGATATGGTTGAAGTATTAAGCCGCAAGCAACATGAAAATGAAATCAAATTCGGCAGATTTTACAGAGAATTGAAGATACAAGAAGAAAATAATAATACCTTGACTAACTCTCTCAAGACTCAAAAAGAAGCTAATAATCAACTCGCTATCAGCAAGTCTCAATTGCAAATCGATTATGACAATTTACAAAAAGACAACAAAGATTTATCAGCTTCATTAAAAGACACCACTTATCAATTACAGTATCTTTTATCAGAAATTCAAAGACGTGCCGAACCTATTCCAGCAAATCTCAAGGAAACAGCATCTTTATTGAATAATGCTTTAATCAAACCAACTATTCCACATGACCAACTTGTATTTGCCAACGTTGCAGAACTTCAAGATCTTAACAAGGACCTTAGCTTGGAAATCAGAGAATTACATAATAATCTTAAAGAAGCTCAGGCAGAAATTAAATCTGTAAAAGAATCCAAAAGGGAAGTTCTTGAATCATATAAAGAATCACTTGACGATGCTGAACGAACAACTGTTGATCTCCATAGAAAGACCAGTGCATTGCAACATAAATTGGAAATTACAGCAACTGAATGCGAGAATTATAAGAAACTTGTCGATGAATTGGGTGATGGTGATGCTTCTAACAAATTCCAACAAATCCAAGACAGCCAACAACGTCAACGTGGAGAAATGGATATCACTTTAGAAACTTACCGCAAGGAAACTGCTGATGAAATCAACAAACTCAAGAAAGAATTATCCAACTGTCGTGATGCTGAAAGAGATGCAAAGAAGAGCATGATCCACTTGACTGCAGAGAAGAATCATTTAGTCAAGAAGATTGAACAATTCTCAGCCAAATATCAACGCATTGAAGAGGAAAGCAAATCTCTTAGTCGTAACAACAACCTCTTGAATGAACGCATTAACCAGAGAGATCAAGAAATATTATCCCTCAAGTATGAAATCAGTGATTACAAGGCCAGAGTTGATTTAACTCGCGAGGAGAACATTGCATTAAAATCTCGTTATGATGCTACTGCTGCCTCTTACAAAGATCTCAAGGAAATTATTGGTAAAGAGAATGCCGAAAAGTCTCAAATGTCTTCACTGATGACTGCACTCAAGACCCGTTTGAATGTCTTCCACACAGATGGAAAAGACTCTAATAAGCAATCACTTGAAACTATTGAAAAATTGAATCGTGAACTTCAATTTGCTCGTGATACTTTGGCTGCCACTGAGAAGCAACTTGATTATTATAAATCCATCGATCAAACTGAAATGCAAGACAAGTATAAGGAGTCAGTTGTTGAAATTCGTTTGCTCAAGGCCAAGATTGCAGAAATCGAAGAAAAACTTTCAAACGTTAACCAAGAAAGAATCGTTGCTCAAACCAAGTTAGCTGCTGCTGAAGAACAACTTAAATCTGCTTTATCTTCTGCTGAGAATGTTTCAACAGATACCACTACCGCTACTGCTTGTGAAGAACATCTTCGTCGTTTGGCTGTAGCTGAAGATCGTGTCCGTGCATTAGAAAATGATAGCAACTCTTACCAAACAATTATTGCTGAAAAAGACAAGGTCATTTCCGCCAACAATGCTGACCATGACAAGCTTATCAATAAGACTCAAGCTACCATTGATAAATTGCTCAAGGATATTGAAGAAAGAAATGCAGCTGTCCAAGTCGCTCAACAAGAAGCAGACAAGTCCATTGCTGAATATAATGCTTTGAAAGAAAAGTCTGTTGCCACACAAGCTGAAATCTCTACTGAAAAAGCAAGTTTAGAAGAAAAGATCAAGGAATTAGATGCTAGTGTTACAACTAAACAAGAAGAAATTGATAGCTTGAAGCAATCTGTCGAAGAAAAGACAGCTGCTTTGACCGAAGCTTTATCTAAATTGGAATCAGAAACCAAGATTGCCGAGGAACAAAGACAAACCATCAACACATTACGTTCTGATGTTTCAAACCTTACATTTGAAATCGCTCAATACAAGACTACTATTGCTGCTTCATCAATTACAGAAGCTAATCTTAGATCTGAACTGGAGCATGAAATTAATGAAAGAAATACATCTGAAGAAAGCTGGAAACATAAATTGGCTGTTCTCGACAAGCAAAATGAAAACTTGACTAAATCTGTTGATGATTTAGTAGCTAAACATGCTGAATGGGTTGCCTCTCACGATAAAGAAAATGGACCTGAACGTGCTGGTTTTGTTTCTACTACAGAAGAAATTGTTAAACAGCTTCGTGAAGCAAACACCACTCTTCGTATTGAAAAGGATGCCAGTGAATTAAACTACCAAAACGAACGCAACAAGCTTAGATGTAGTGAAAGTGAACTCAATGCTGTCAAGACTCAAGTTATTACATTGCGTGCTGATATTTCTAGACTTCGTGAGGAGAACAAGTCTCTATGGGAGAAATCTTCTAATGATACCGTTAGCGATAAGATGCAATATGAAGCCTTCAAGAACCAAAATCAATTATTGATGAAGGAGAATACTGAATTACATGAAGCCAAGCAAAAGGCGCTTGCTGATCAAGCCAAGATGGAAGCCGAAATCTCTCCTCTTCAACGTGAGTACTCTACGAAGGCGAATTATTGTATGTAATTACTAACTTTTTTTTCCTCATTTAGTCAAGATCAATACCTTGGAAGGTGAGCTTGCTCAAGCCCAAGCTGAAATTACAGTTCTTGAAAAGAGCCAAAAGGAATGGACAGCTCGCTCTGCTAAATTACTTTCCAAATACAATGTAAGGTCTTTACAAAGTTTTCCTCAAACACATCATCTCTAATCATTTTATTTTGCTTATTTATAGAGAGTTGATCCTGCTGAAATCGAGAGTGTTAAAGCAGAGTTGGAAACAACTAAATCAGAATTAGCAGCAAGTAAATCAGAGTTAGAAGCTCTTAAGAGTATCAAATCAACTGTTGATTCCACTGTTGAAGAACTTCAAGCACAACTCAAATCCGCTGAAGCTGAAAGATCATCGCTCATCCACAAGTTCAATGATAGAGGTCGCATTGCTATGGATTTCAAAAAGAAATTTGTCACTGCATCCAACAAATTAGAAGAATTGACCAAAAACGCTGAAGCAGCAGCTTCAGCAAGCACTTCCGTAAGTTACCTGCCCATCTCGACATTTTGTTAAGAAATAATCAATTAATTCAATTCATTTTTAAATAGAACGCTGATTTGCAAAGAGTTACCCAAGAGAAGGAAGCTTTTGAAGCCCAAGTAAAGCAGCTTGAGGAAGCCAAAACTAAACTTGAGGAAGCTAACAAGAAAGCAGAACCAGCTTTGAAAAAAAAGGAAGAAGAGCTCTCGAAGAAAGTAGAAGAATATAGTGCATTAGAGGTATTTGTATACATCGTATCTTTTTAAATTAAATGATGCTAAAACATAAAATCAAATAGAAAAAATACGGTGCTTTACTTATGAAGGCTCGTCAAGTTCAACTCGAAAAGAATAGTATTAACAGAGAAATGGAAGCTCTTAAGAATGCTAAAAACACCAAAGAAAATAATGCTGAATCCGCTGCTAAAATTGCTGAATCCACTGCCAGAATTGCTGAACTCGAGAAAGAATTAGCTGTTCTTCGAAAGCAATCAAATGATAATTCTGTAGAAGCGACAAGATACAAAGCACAGCTTTCCATGGCTCAGAACAAGTGTAATCGTCTTCAAAGAGAAATTGATGCGATGAAATCTCTCGTATCACCTTCTGTATTATCTACAAATGCACCTGTGTCCCAAGTTGGTGTCTCACCCATCTCATCCCCCAGTATTCCAGCTGCAAATGGATCTCCTGCACCCAGTAGCCCTGCTATTCCTACTATTCCAGCTTCCAATGGATCTCCTGCGCCCAGTAGTCCTGCTATTCCCAGTATTCCAGCTGCAACTGTATCTCCTGCACCCAGTAGTCCTGTTGCAGCAGCTCCCAAATCTCCTGCTTTAGTCGCAAAGGGAACTCTTCTCAAGAAGGCTATTACATCAAGTGTAAACACCCCAGAGCTTTCTTCGGCACCTGCTCCAGCATCTGTAGATACTCTTAATTTAACTCCAGTAACAACACCTGCTACAACACCTGCCACTCAAGAAGTTGAGGAACCAGTTATTACAGAGGAACCATCAGTCGAAGAAAATGTACCCTCCGCTTCCGATGCTACAGCTGCTACAACAACAGCTGCTGTAACAAATGATACAGAAGAAGTGCAATTAACTGACAACGCAACTAGTACTGTGGAAGCTACAGCTTCTGAGGCTGCTGCAGCTCTTGACGCTGAACTATCTATGGAAGTTGACTCAGGTACTGCTGAAGCTGAAGACGTAACACAAACTCAAGAAGAAGGTGAACTCCATAAAACATCTACCAATAATGAGGTGCCTGTGCAAGTGCAAGTTCACATTGAATCAGAAAAACCTACATCGCCAGCATTAATCTCAGAAACTGAAGCAGCAGAATCACCAGTCATCCTCCAAGAAGTTGATTTTAATACAACAACTCCTACCACTACCGAAGAGGCCGCTGCCAATGCAACTGCTGCCGCAGAGGTTGAGAATGAAATGAACGATGATAATGATACAGTTGTCACTGGTGTTAAACGAGAGAGAGACGAAGAGGAAGAGAATCTCTCGGGAACTGAGTCCCCAACAAAGAAAATGCATACTGCTGAAAATTAAAAGAGTAGTACTATAATTATGTAAATATCTTGAATAAAAAAGTCTTTTAAAGAAAGTGTAGATATACAGTATAATCTTGATGAGATTAGGTGTTTTGTTATTAAAGAATTCTCAAGATTTAAAATGATTGAGATGGCATGAGGATATTTGTAAAAACTAGACATGCCTTGAGTTAATGACAGCATAAATATCAATAGACAGTTGAGATACTGTACAAGTTAGATGTCAAATGGCATTGGTAATTCCTTTAAGCTTCAGATACAAAGCCAAGTTCACCATACAAAAATATCGCGATTACTATAAAAATATCTAGAAAATGCAAATGAGATACTACAAAGTATATTTATTAACTTGTTGCGGTTAATAACCAATTCAATTACGGGATTTTCAAATCTCGAAAAGTCGTAAATACAAAAAAAAATAATTACTTTGGACACAATCAGAGGCAAATACTAATGTAATATTAAAAGTGCTTTCCTTCACAGTAATGTCTTCAAATCTTGCTGGAAATCTAAACATTGATGATTGCAATATTAATGATTTGGATTTCTTAACAGCTCTATAATCTTCAAGTTGGTGGCTTTTGTGATACGAATAGATACCATGAATGCGATTTTTCGAACATGATTCTTGCATATCCTGTCAAAAATAATGTCCGTGGTGGCAGAACTTCTATATAGCTTCGTCTGGAATCCATCCAGTCAAACTCGCATTGATCTGGCTCTTGATGCTGCTATTTCTTTGGATAGCACTGAGGGGATGGAAGTACTGTTTTCTTTACTTGGTTCTGCTGTCGGTCCTATCGGACAAGCAATCAATGTGGATTCGTACTTTATGTCCTGCTATGATAACGTCCCTTTGCGGGAAAGCCAAACTTGGGATCTATATTTTAAACCTAATTTTGATTTTAATATTAAATATAATATTCATGTTTATGCTTATATTCCGACTTCTGATAATCCTTCTTTTGAGTTGTCATCATATCCTAATTTTCTTTTTGCGAAATACGAGGATTGTAAAGTAAGTTTCCTTTTTTTTTTTTTTTTTTTTTTTTTTTACATATTCCCTTTATAAATACATTTGTAATTTAACTAAATATCCTTGCTGGTATTTACGTACAGTTAGCGAAATTAATATTGAATATCTGGCAATGCTTAAAAAATAATTGTCAAATACATTCGCTGATTTAGTGCTATTTCTAATTATAAAATGATCTGCTGGGTCATAAAACCTACTAGGGAAAAGTGAGCGTTTGATTCCTACGATTTAACTAGAAAAACAATGGAATGTTAAAATAATATCTCTGGGTACTGCTACAACTGTATTATATATTTTGAAAATTGCAACCCATTTGGATCAATATTCATTGATTTCAAGCATTTTTCCAGTTAATAAGTTCTTTTCAAGCAGAAGATAAGACTTTTTTTTCAAAAACATGTCCAGAAATCCTTCAAAAACAGTTTTTAGCTAATAAAATCAAGACATGTTCTTTGTAAATCTACTGTACATCGAGTGCAACTTTAAAATTCAATTTCAATCCATTGTTTGATTATTTTATAAAAATTTTCAAAGAATATCTGAAACAATTCATACAAAATAGTTTAAACAAGCACAAGTTTTCATTTCTCCATTTCCATAGCAACTCTGGAAGGCTAAACCTTTTACAATTCTGTGAATCAACACTAGGAGTACCTGCTATTGAAACGGGAGCTCATTTTGATCCATATTTGGCGAGAACTGGTGAGCTTATTACTGATCTTAGTAGGCGTAAATAGCAGGTAACCAACTTTTTGTTCAAACTTACCAAATGCACAATGACCCATGGAAGCCAATACTGCATCTGAAATACTTGTAGTACCCATCTATACCTATATTCATTAAGATTGACAGCTTACTTGGATCAGTATTCATAGAAATCGTAATCTTAATTGCTTTCAATAAAATCTGGCACAAGATATAGTGTAAATGTATTTTGGCAATAAATTTCTCTCCACACAGTGGCTTGTAAAAGTTGCCATTTGTGGCCATTGTGTCGAAGATAGCATTGCTGTCGAGCCAGATTTTGCCAGCCAAATTTACTAATACAAGTGCGGTTAGAGAACATCCCTAGTCAAAGATGTGTATACCTTTCGCGAGACATCCATGGATTAGATAGATATCTACAGAAAAAAAGTATAAAAAAACAATATATTATGTGGATTACATCCATTTATATCTCCATTTCATCTGGTGTCTAATTTGAATTACCGCTGGGACAAATCAGAAAGCGCTTTGATTTGAATGTCTGTTGATTGATACAGCAAGTAATCTTATAGTAGTAATATAGGCGAGATGTGGATCCTAGCAAATTATAATTATTGACTTAAACCATAATTAATATACCATTTGTTTAATATACACAATGAATAACTAGAAAATAAAGTTAAAACTAGATATATTTATTGAGTATATTGATAGGTAAAAAAGATAATGAATCCGTCTCAAAAGACATCAGGATTCAGGGTATTTGTGTGTTTTGGAAGCGCGGATATAGAGTGTATAAAAGAATGATTTCATAATCTTGAGGAACTAGTTGATTACAACATGATGATATAATATAGTGGCCAGAGCAAGTTTAGTAGGATACGACCAAGTTAAGTATATAGATTATTCATGCTTTATTAACTTTAGACAGTGAATGTCTATACAAATGAAATAGCTGAATTCCATTTCCAGGGACGAATTCATGATTGGCTCAACTTCAGGATCACAGGCTACACTATTTCATTATAGACTAAATGTAGCATAACTAAATGAAATAAAATTGCAATACATCAATATAACCTCATTCTCGTCATTCTATGCTAAGACTCATCATGTCTAAATAGTCTCTTTGAGCACTTCTACTAGTAATACATGTACCCGGTCTAGTCTATGTCCTAAACATAAACAATGTCTTGTTTTTATTATACAGTTAAAGAACTGATTTATTACTCATTCTCTTTTAACTGTATTCTTTTTTTAAGTATTATTTATCAAACATGAAAATATAGGACACAACAGGTGGTTTTATTGGGCAGAAATATTATGTTTTACTGATGGTTTTCTCAATTCACAGTTATTTGTAGAAGTAGAAGTATAAATTTTATGCAAGATATATTTAAATATATCATCATGTATAATTGAAGATTAATTAGATCAATATTCACAAGGATGGAATTTTTTCTTTGTTTTCTGCAGTTGTAAAATTAGTTTAAACTTAAAACTCATTATCCAGGGCATAATTTCTGTATTCACAAGATAGACCTAATTGATTGCTACTCTGAATTTTTTATTTTAGCAAAAAGCATTGATTTTTCATCGAGATAATCAAAATAATAGTCGATATCACAGCTTACAGCTTATGATAACTGGGTTCCAAAATTTATTTTAAAAAATGGACGAAAAATGATGAAAAAAATAAAATTGTTTAATGGCTCACGAGCTGTAAAATAAGTTGATCTAGCGTATTAAATAGTTTGTATACAGTTTTGGATCCTACATCCATCTAAATAAAATGCAGACAAACATTTCACATTAAATTGTGCGTAAAATGCAATTGAAATTTTGAAGATCTTTGAAAGATACACGTCACTTTTTATAAGCATATTTAAAATATAATAAACGAAAATAATGCACAAAAAAATTATCTGTCGATTGAGCTATTGCAAAACCTTCTAGCTGCATTATTCGTAGAGAAAACAACATTTTTGTCCAAATTTTTTTCTGTTTCAGAATTTGGGATGAGGGTATACAAGGGAAAAATGGATGCCAAAAATGGAGGCACCTTTTTGGACACATTTTTGAGGATATCTCCACGAAAAATCAATATTTTGAAAAACTCTAAATTGGGTCTGAGAAAGCTCAACGAGCTGGATGACGTGAATGCAAAAAAAATGTTGCTCAATTTAACCAATATTTTGAAACCTACTATAGAAATGCCCAAAAAAATGAAAAAAAAAATAAAAGTGCTCAGAATTTTTTTACATTAAAATATGTTATAGAACACTTTAAAACAAGTAGATTTTATTATTGAAAAGTGGTAGTATAGCTTAATTTTTTCTGGAGATATGAAGCCTCAAAGTTTTCAATCCATTAGCAGTAAAATACGCGTAAAAATATGAAACATTAGCACTGAAAAATTAATATCAACTGCAAAAAATAGGATATTTCCGGACACTTATTTTTAAATTAAAGCTGGACATCTCAGGTACATTGGCATATAGTTTTTTCTTGGTGTGATTTAGCGAAAATAAAAAGTAGAGCAGGGATGAAAAATGAGACCCAGTTTTCAAGGAAAAAGCAGTGAAATTTACGCGTTTTTGAGTCTTTCGAGAGATATAAAATAAATTTAGGGATAGATAGCATAATGCAATCAATTAATTTCTATTTAGTAGTGTCTAGGGTATATCCTAAAAAATGTTTATTGTTGTATTCCACCTACTAGTATCATACGCTATCACCTTCTACAGTATCAATACATCTTACAATAATCTATTGACTACGACATGTATTGAAGTGCAAGTCTTGATATCGGATATAAGAAACTCCTAGCGCATCAAGTTTAATCCAGTAATTACCAAGAACGCTTCGACCTCAATTATGACACCACATTATTTCATCCCAGCAGTTAACCAATCAAGTAGCTATCAAATCAACATCCAAGCATATTTAGCGCAGCATTGAAACAAGACAACTCACAAGCTCTGCAAGCACGGTTAAATTACGATTGATCCATTTCAATCCATAGATTACTATCAAACAGATCCAATGGTTCAATAGTGCCTTAAATTACATCTCAGGATCTCAATGTCAAATCAATATAAAAGGCCATACTTTTATATCTAAAAAATAAACGATATCTTGTTTTTATTATACAGTTGAAGAACTGATTCATTACTCATTTTCTTTTAATTGTATTCTTTTTTAAGTATTATTTATTTATCAAACCCAAAAATATACGACATTGGAGCCGTAGCTATGCCGATATAGTTGAGTTACTCCGGTAATCGAGCTTACATAGTGAGATTTATAGTGTACTGTAACCAGATAGTAATGGGTGTATATAGTAGAACGTGATAATTATACAAGGAATGCTACCCCAGATTAGGTAGCTCACTTTTACAATAAGGATTACAATGCAACTCAAAAGATTTATTATTATCTTAAAAGTTACTATAATAACCTGTGAACGTAACACAGAATTTGGAATGAGGGTATACCCTTTATTTTTTTCAAGAAAAACCGAGGATATTCTTTTATACACATTTTTGAGGACATCTCCACGAAAAATCAGTATTTTGAAGAAATTTAAATTGGGACCTAGAGAGCTCAACAAGGTTGATGATATGAATGTAAAAAAATTCTGCACAATTTAACGAATATTTTGGAATCTATTACGAAAATGTCAAAAAAATGAAGTAAAAAAAAAGATGCCCAGGGGGTTTCGAACTCAGATATGTTAAAGAGAATTTCAAAACAAGTAAGTTTTATTATAAAGAAGTCTTTGGGTATCTTAATTTTTTGCAGAGATATTAAGGCTCAAAGTTTCAATTTTTCATATTTAAGCTGTAAAAACCAAAATTGGAAGAAAAAATTATCGGTTTTTCCAAATTTATTCGACAGATGCTATAGTGATAGTCTGTAGACAATTAATTGTTATTTGTAGCCCTTAAAAATTTGTATCCAATCAGACTAATTTTAATAAGAGGTTTTTACTATTTTGTTATGAAAATCGCTCAAAATCGCGATTTTTGGATGGGGGTTGGGGTCAAAAAACAAGAGTACACCTTCAAATCTTCATTATTCCTTGAAAAATGAATTTTTTGAAAAAACTAAAAACGGATCTATATATATTGTTGCTCGCATTTATTTTTATGGAACTGACATTTTGTTTGATAACTTACTGGAAAATGATATTAGTAATTTCTACGTTTTTTGTGTGTTTTATGGGGTAAATTCTTTGAATTTTTATTTTGACTCTATTTGTATCTAACAAATAATATGCCTATAATATAGACAAAAAACTTTTATTATAATTGCAAGTAATGTTTACTTAATAAAATCAATAGGTATGCTTGTTTTTCTGATATTCCTATAATTCTTTGAACGGCTATATCTCCGCAAAAAAAATAGATAAAAATATATGAATAGCACCATAGTTATTGCAGCATTACCTTGTATTAGAATCCACTCTTACCTCAGCACATGAAGAAATTTATGGGAAAAATGTTGGAGATCTGATTTTTAGGAAAAAAAATCCATTTTAGCTTGTAGAGTGTAACTTTTAAATTATGGAGTGTAACTTTTTTGTTATCTGGAGTGTAACTTTTTTGATTTATGGAGTGTAACTGTTTTGACATGTCTTTCAACCCTTTATGACATTGAGTAATTACCCCTTCAAGTCGACCGAAATTACTTCGAAATGCTTTAAATAATGAGGTTTTAATACTGCCCAAGCGGTGAATAAAGCTTGTCTAAAATTATAGTTTTTTAACATATGGCAACTATTGTCAAAAACGTCATTTAAACTATTTAATACAGTATATAAGATGTTTTAATCAATTAATTGTATGAAATTTTGGATGTTTCCTGAAAGCTACATATGTACAAGGCTTTTATAATTTATTAATACAGACTGATTTGTAATGAGGTTGAACTTAAATAAACTTAAACGAGCGATCAAAGATGTTCTAAAAATAGCTAAAAATATGAGACTATCACCTTCTTCTTCACATTATTGAGTCGTGTCAGTATCTTCGGTTATCTAAACGTTCATGATGCCTTTTGGGAAAAAAGCTGTAGATCTGATTTTTCTGAGAAAAGGTAAATTGACGTCTGAAGTGTAACTTTTATCGGACCCAGAAATTTTTAAAAGTTTGAATTTCAGGTCGGTGGCATGGATTAAATGCTACAGTATTTCTACTTCATTAAATTCAGACGAAATAAGTAAACTTTGGGATAAAATGAGAATAAAATTAGGGTGTGATGAAGATAAAGTTTGGATGTAATGAGGATAAAATTGGGATATAACGGAAATTGAGATTTAGATAAAGTTTGGATGTAATGAGGATAAAATTGGGATATAACGGAAATTGAGATTTAGATAGAGTGAGCATAAAATTGGGATGAAATAAGAATAAGATCTAGAGATGATGAGAAGAGGATTTGGACAAGATTAAATTAGTTTCAGATATTATTTCAAAGAATTAATCTAAACTCCCAAAGAAGAAACCATGTTTATTACGGCGATTATAATAAACTTCACACCATTTTCTTTAGAAGCATCATTATCCAAGCCAGAGATGCAGAGTATACAATACGATAATGTTTTAGACATTAGTACCCCTTGGCTTGTAAGATAAGCAGAATGCTGTCTAAGAAATCAGTCTAGAACCAGTTAAAAATCATACATCTTCATTTGTTAACTCTAGTGAAAAAAATATACCAGTGATGAATAAATATGTTAGTGTGAGAAATTACAAGTTCATAAAGCATTTCAGACAAGCTCCTTAAAGTATGCGAATTAAATCGTGCTTAGTTCAGAACAAGCCGTCAGAATACCTTTCAAATGGACTAGTCTTGAGAGAAAAAACCTTGTAGATCTTAAAGACATCATCTTAAAGCAAGAGAGACACCAAATCGCAACCAATGAAACAAAGTATCAAAGATCATAGGTTCAAAAAACCCTACTCCAAAAAGCAATAGGAGGGAGAAAACCTTTAGATCTTGAGTAAATAACACCAGTCTTGAAAAAATATCAGTATTGAGCCAAAGAAAGACCACAGGCTTAAAAAAACCTTCTCCAAAAGGTAGCAGGAGGGAAAAAAACCTTATGATCACGCAGAAGCAGTAGATACACCATCATAATAGCAAACCTTGAAGCGCAGTAACCACGTGAGATTTAAAAACAATACTCAAGTAAAGACAGATAGGGACAGACAGACAGAGAGAGAAGTCTTGCAGTCCTTGAATAGCAATGCAGGATGCTTGAGTAATATTGTACCTTTTAATGAATAAAGGTTCTCTTTGGGACATTGTACTTTTTCAGTTTTATTATTTTGGACATAAGCTCAATTTAAATATTTATCATAATAAACAACTAGCATCTAGAAACAATGCTTTATTCGTTACGAATTTGCATTCTCGCTTTGTTTAGACTTCATTTTTACTCTGTCTCAATATATAACTACAATCGTCCAAAATTCAATTGGAAATCGTCTAAATATTAACCTGAAATGTCTGAATTTCAAGTGGAAAAACTGTGTTATCGAAAAGCTCTCGACGAGTTTTTGGTTTGAATTGTTGAAGTATTTTTGCCCAAAAATATGTTGTTAAGCATTCGTAGGCTTAATGATCTATAAGTTAGTTGTAAGTAACATACCGATCTACTATAAATGCTCGATGCTTCATGATTATTTATGAAAAAAAAAACAACTAGTTTGATTTTTTAGATTAAATTAAAAATTTTCAATGTGAAATTTGCATTACATTTTCTATAATCGCTTTATCTAAGCTTTTCTTGCACTGAAAAGTATATGTAGACATATTTATTGTAACATATAGCTTTGAAATATTAAATAAAGGAGTTCTTAAAAGAAAATCATTCTACTAAAATTTTCTAATGTGTTATAAAATGGTGTATGGTGTTCTCAGAACTGAAAGACTTGATATAAAGGTTCGAGATTCACTTATTGGTTTGCGGTATATTCTTGGTTTTCGCTGAACTGTAAGATGTTGATTTACTTGATGTACGGTTACATTTGAAAAGAAGAAACTTTAGCTTCTTCCCCCATCTATGTGTTACATTAACTTTAATGGAAGAGGAATCGTTATTTGCAAGATGAAAAAGCCCGTAATTTTCAAAATAGTTGAAGCTCAACTTGGCGATAAGCAAGAATGTCTTCGGTTTAGCTCGGCTAAGAATTTAGGTAACACATTTTAGTACCTACATAAAAGAAACCACACAAGTTTCTTATCAACAATTAATTTTTTAATATCGAAAAACTTATTATCATATCAAAAGGAGCTCTATATATAGTTAATCTTACGGTTTTTTTTATTTATTCAAAGGATTTATAAGATGGGGCTTTATAAAATTGTGTTCAATGATGAGCTTGGATATGATTAAAAATAGGCCCAGTGTAAAATGATTACCAGGGCCATGATATGGAACAATAACATTGGAAGCCGTCAGATCTCCGCATTTTAAGTGAAAAAGAGGGCCACGCCAAAATGTTTGTGCAACAAAAAAACAAAAAAAAACTAAATGTGGGGTAAAAACTAAATGTCTGTGGTATAAAATAAAGTTGTTAATTTGAAAATATACAACAAGTATAATAACCCAGGAAACACATCATGAGATCATATATTAGACACCTTTTTTTTCCTCTTAAATTTTTGACAGGTGGTCTATTTGTGTGACATTTCTTTGACTCATATCTCCCCAGTTGTGCTATAAAATTACATGTGCTACTTGAATTTAGCTTGTTCTTTATAAAGAAAAAGATAAGATATTTTGCTATTAAATCCGGTAATAAATAAGATTTTGGATAAAACTTGAAGCGTCCGTAAAAAAAAAGAAAAAGAAAAAAAAGAGGGATAGTAATATGATCTTTTGAAAAATGTGAATCGGTTGCTTTAGCAGCTATCAAGATCAAATGCTTAATTGTAAATCAAGGGGCTTCTTGTTTGTTTTGGTGTGTAACTGGTTTCGTACAGTAGCTGGATTATTAACTGTGGGAAAAGTTCAAGAATCTTTTTATGACTCAGTTATACAGTTCATTTTTTGTGATCAACCTACGTACGTATTTATACTTATCTGATTAGACAAGACATGATAATACCAATTATAGCTATAATAATACATTTAAGTGTTTCAATCATAAGCTACATGAGAAAATATTGCGTTAGTTTATGATTAGTTGCATCGTTTACTGAAAATAATGAAGTTTTTATGTATCCAATAATAGCTCGATATTGATTATGTGTCATATACAAAGAATTAGGCATTTGTCTGAGCAAAATACCTGAATTGAATGTATCATTAAAAAAATGAGATACATCCAAGATTCACGGATAAATCCTTAAAGTATATCCTTTTATAGAGAGATACAATATTCAAGATAGAATATGTAACGTTATCAGAATGCTTTTTGAGGCAATAATTTTTGTCTCTAAAACGGAGTTGAAGCCAAGAGGAAGATAACCAGATGGTTTGTTCAATATAAAAACTCGAACTTTTGTCCTTTAACCCGTTTCTTTTACCTTTTTCTGTTTCTCTCTTTTTTCAATTTCATTTTCGATCATGATTAGAACCCTTCTCCGTACAACAAAGACTAGTTACATTCAACTTAATCAACGTTCCACTCTTCGATTTGCTTCAACAAAGCATGGTAAGGATTTCAAATGATATATGGTCAAGCTATAGACAAAATATTTATGATCTCGTATGTATTTAGGTAAAGTATTGACTACTGAAACCATGCATCCTTTGGTCAAAAGTGTTGAGTATGCCGTTCGTGGAGCCTTGCCCATTCGCGCTGAAGCTTTGAGCCAGGTAATTGAGGGGAAAAAAGGGAAAAGAGAGGGAAAATGAACACAGAAATTTAACTGTTTTACATAAAAAATGTAGCAATTGAAAAAGGATTCTTCAAAGTTAGACTTTGATAAAGTAGTTTTCTGTAATATTGGTAACCCACAACAATTAAATCAAAAACCTATTACATTTTTCAGACAGGTAGTTGCAACTAAGATCTAAAATTATTTAGGTACTAACATTCACTTCCGCCCCCAAAAAAAAAGGTCGCATCACTTTGTGAAAACCCAGAATTGTTAAAGACAGAGAATAGAGCATTAGTGTCTAAATTGTACCCTGCTGATGCCATTGCTCGTGCACAAGTTCTTTTGAAAAACATTGGTAGTGTAGGCGCTTATTCTCATTCTAAGGGTATCACTCATATTCGTGAAAATGTTGCCAAATTCATTGAACGTCGTGATGGTTATGCTGCTAATCCCGATGACATTTTCTTGACTCAAGGTGCATCAGAAGGTGTACAAAAGGTTATTCAACTTTTGACTCAAAACCAACAATCAGGTATTATGATTCCTATTCCTCAATACCCCCTTTATTCCGCCACCCTTGCTTTGGTAGATGCTGCTCCTGTACCATATTATCTTAACGAAAGTCAAGCTTGGGGATTGGGTCGTCAAGACCTTCAAAAATCTGTTGATGAAGCTCGTAAAAACGGTGTCGATGTTAAAGCTTTAGTTATTATTAACCCTGGTAACCCTACTGGTCAATGTCTTTCCGAAGAAAACATGAAGGAAATTATTGAATTCTGTCATGAAGAGCGTATTGTCTTGTTGGCTGATGAAGTATATCAAACCAACATTTATCAACCTGAGCGTCGTCCTTTCCACAGTTTCAAGAAAGTTTTAAGATCAATGGGCCCTGAATATCAAGATCAAGAGCTTTTCTCTTTCCATTCTACCTCCAAGGGTATGATTGGTGAATGTGGTCGTCGTGGTGGTTACTTTGAATGTGTCAATATTGATCCCGAAATCATGGAACAACTTTACAAGATTTCTTCCATTTCATTGTGTCCTAATGTACATGGTCAAATTATGGTTGACCTTATGACTAACCCTCCTGTTGAGGGTGATGCTTCTTACCCCCAATATAAAGCCGAAGTTGATGCCATTTTCCAATCACTCGGTCGTAGAGCCACTAAGCTTGCTCAATGCTTTAATTCTTTAGAAGGTGTTACTTGTAATGATGCTGAGGGCGCCATGTATTTGTTCCCCAAAATTACTTTACCCAAGAAGGCCATTGAGGCCGCCAAGAAGGAAGGTATGACTCCTGATAGCTTGTACGCTATGGGTATGTTGGAGGCCACTGGTGTTTGTGTCATTCCAGGTTCAGGCTTTGGTCAAGAACCAGGAACTTTCCATTTCCGTTCTACTTTCCTTCCTGAGGAAAATCTCTTTGATAAGTTCTGTGGTAGTCTTGAAAATTTCCACAAGTCTTTCATGAAGAAGTACAAGGACTAATTTTACCTTAAATGTCTCTTTTATATCATTTTATTTTCGTTTCTTTCACAATCATTATTATTCACTACGTTCTCTTTTTCTATCCATATTTGTAGATTATTTATATATATTTAAAAAATATATACTTTAACTAAACATGTACAATAACATATACTTTTTACAATATTTCTCGATTTACGCATATTTTTAATTTTTTTCCTTCAAACTTCCGCTGTCAAAATGTTCATTGAAGTAGTTTTATATAACAAATATTAATGAGGTTTATAAGCATTCTTTTTTTTTAAAAAGAAGATTCTGATCTTTGAGTAACCTGCCCCTTTTTTATAAAAACCACCTTTTGTAGTATATTATTAGAAAGCATCTGCTATCTCTCCTCTTTACTCATTTGAACACACAGATGATTATATGTATGATGTAAAATGGTCTCCTACGCATCCCGCCTTGTTTGATACTGTAAATGGAACCGGCCAATTTGATTTATGGAATTTGAATGCAGATGCCGAAAAACCATTTGTAAGTACTCAAATTGGCTCTGGTAAAGTACTGAATAAATTGGCTTGGGATAAAGAGGGTAAAAAGACAGTAATAGGCTCCAGTGATGGCCATGTTTATGTTTATGGCATTGGAGAGGTAAGTCGAAAAATCAATGTAAATCAACTCTAGCGCGATAATTAGAAAGTAAAACTATGCCACCATCAAATAAAATACCACACATTATCAATAGGTGTAAATATTTATAGTAATAAACTTGAATCGAATGGGTACAACATCGTAAATTCTTGAAAAAGTTCTCAAAGATCGTCAAATCTCTTATTTTTAAGACTTACATGGTTTACAAGTGGATATTAATTTCAAAAATTATTCTTATCCAGATCATCAATTTTGAGACGTTTCAATTTTTTTTACCTATTTTTGCAAATTTAGAGTCAATTATACTACTAATTATAAAAATAAAAAATACATATATATAAACCATTTGGCGCTCTATTTGATTAGTTTAAAATAAAAAACGTTTTTATTGCAAAATATTACATGAAAATTTTTTAATCAAAAAAAGGTTTTTGGAATAAAAGTACAAATTTTCATTACTTAACATTTAATATTAAGCTTTTATAAAGTGTGTATTAATTATGGCTACAATTTTCTCTCACAATGTAGTATATTTAAACGTTGATTTTGGTATCAAAATTTGATTTTTCTGTTTTTTGATCAAAATCGTGAGTTATAGTAAGGATAAAATGAGTCACCAAAAATGTCCGCTACAAAGTCTGAATTTTCAGACCGTACATGGTTAAATATAAGAAAAGTTGAGAAAAGAACATTTTTTTATTTAAAACATAGATATATACCATAGCATAAGAGACTTAGTAGTTCAGTCTCGCTACGCTCAACTACGGCGTTCCCCTACGGGCTTTTTTATTTTGCAATTTGTTGTATATAATAGCTTTTTAATCTCGCTTGGCTTGTTTTTTGCAATTTTTTTTATAATACATTAAACTTGAAGTTCAAAGAAAAAAAAATAGCAATCAGTACCTGAGATATTTGAAATTATGGTCATTATTTTTTCCAACAACTAAATCATTTTCTCTACACGTGAAGATTCTCTAAAGAAGTAAAGCTGGTAGATCAACGAGATTGAAATGCAATTTATTTTGATTATTTGATTGATTTATACATATTGATTAATTTATGATACATGCAATTAAATTGATGATGAACCAACAACAAGTTTTTTTGTTTACATATTGTTGTTCTGATCTTCAGGCACGGTTACTGTGGCCTCTGAGTTTGCATTTGCTGTAGCTGCTGGAGTGGGAAAATAATCTGTGAAAGAATAAAAAGAAGATATTGCGCCTTCCTGATCCTGTTCAATACTTGATGGTTGATGCTGATGTGTTTGTGCTTCTCGAGCTGTCAAAACCTCGTGAATACCATATTCTGAATCTGATAAAACGGGTTGAAAATAACAACAATCAATAGTTTCATCCGTCATTTCACTTCCTCTTCTATCTAAACCATTTTCATTATCATCGTCTCCTTCTTCTTCACCAGCTAATAAATGGTGAGTTGTAATACCAGAATCTAATCTTGATTGTCTTGTTAATCTTTTAATTGCTTTTTTTTTATTGTCGTTAGCATCATTTTTATGTTCAAATTTAGATTGTTGTGATGGGTCTAAAAAAGTTTCTCCTTCTTCTTTGTTTATATTTGGCGATACTGATAACTTTGTAGTAGAAGAAGGTTGAACACGAGTATTAAACCAATCATTCCATTTGATTAAGTCCTTTTCTGATTCCACTTGCATTAAGACATTGGACATACCAATACCATGAATCTTTAAAATGTATTCATTTGGTCTTGATAATTCTATTGTTGAGCCAGAATATGCAAATACTTTTCCTTTACTAGACTTTTCCTAAACAATGATATTAGCATTACAATAGATACATATATATATATATATTTGTGCAATCCATACAGAGAAAAAGCTAAAATAGGATAAGCCAGGCATTAAAACGATAGACATCATCTCCCATGCTGCTAAAAATGGGAAATATTTGAATACTTGTTGGATAGGTACTTCAGTCTAATACGAATAAATTAGGAGCTTTGTTTTTTAAGGAGTACTATTTGTATATATACCTCGTGTACTTCCATCATGATACCATGCATTCGGCCTTTTCTGGATATATTATTCAATTTTACTTTGGAGTCATTCAAAGGATGCAGTGAATTATTGGCCATAAAATTTAAGCTCATTAGATCAGTATCTCTGCTGTTATTTGTATTGCCAAATTGAGACCTTGATAGTGTAAAATAATCATCACTTGAATCATCACTAGTAGATTTGCCATTACTATCAACAATGTCAATAGCATTATTTCTATTTCGCTGCCTTCCGCTCAGATCAGAAGCCTTTCCAATATGGCTTGTTGAATCATCTTTATCCGGAAAGAAGAAAGCATGTAATTTCGGTATAAATAGAGTTAACAAAGAAAAGGTAGTTGCCCAAACAATCATTGTAGCTGTTAGATAATGGCGAGTGTAATAATCAGTTGTAGGTACAAAAAATATAATAAATCCGATCAATACTGAAAAGAAAATGTTGTAAACTGATAATCCGATTTGCTTATATTCGCTATATTTGGAATAATTTCGACCTACAGATCTTGTTTTGAATGCTAAAAAGGTAGCAAACATGAGTTGAAATGAACCAAATAATGTCAATAATGACACAAACACAGTATGTCCAGCACTTCCATCAAATGCACAATCAGTATAATACGCATTTTTGGATACAGGCACATTGACAGTTGAGACTGTACCAGATGAAAACCAAGCAATTAGAATAACCTAGGATTGACAATAATGTTAATAAATTTCAATCAAAGATTCATTTTTTGAACAATGAAAGCACTTACACATGTTGTAGCAAATATTGAACCAGATACTTTTAGAAGTTGAACATCTGTTACCACAGTACGAGTAATGAAAATGTTATTAAATATACGATATATACGATAATTTTTAGCAATTAGATTCCTAAATGACAGAAGCTATAAGCTTTTGTGAAACAAATTTTCGATATTTCTCTTTACCCTAATATAAGTGAGTACCCCAAATGAAAAGTTATTGGAATAAGTGTACAATTAAGCTTTGTTCTATAACCAACAAAGAAGAATAATGACACATAGGCAAGTATAAATCCGATTAATTCAAGGACACAAAATAAAGGACTAAAAGCAAAACGTTAGGTGATTATTATGTAGCAACTATAAATCACTTGCCTTGAAGCTTTGAAAACTTCCCGTTTTCTATATACAAGCACAACTACCATACTAAGTAATGCAATGAATGTTCCTAATGAAGCTACAATAAGTAAAGTTATCGCAACAGGAGAGCTGTAGCCAGGATTTAAAAATAACCTGTCAGGAACACCTGTAGGTACCTATACTAATAAAAGACATCGTAAGGAAAAAATGAAAACGTATACTATTTTGTAAATACATATACCTTTGTAGTACCACCATGATAAACAGGTAATGATGACAAATTCATATTACCAGCAATTATTCTGCCAATTTCAACTTGAGAGCCATTTTGAATATTGTACAATTTGAAGTTTCTATATAATGCAAATATTTATGAGTCAATAATCTTTATCTTTTAGTTTTATAACTCTTTTTACCCAGATGATATGTCTCCATTTTGATCAAATACCACTGGTCCTTCTGGTCCAACGAATGATGTATTGAATGTTGATGGAGTCAAGTATTTGCCAAGTTGACCTGCTGCTAGTTTCTGTAATATTTCGGTTTTATTTGATGATTGTAACGATGAATTATATACTGTATTATTGAATCCACTAGCCATAACCATCATACAAGAGTAAGCTAAACCTTCATTACTACTAATATTATTTTGTCCTCCGTAAGGATAGCTATTTTCATGTAAACAAAATTAGTTTTTGAATATTGTTATTATTATTATTATTATTATTATTATTATTATTATTAGTCATTACATGGCAGGGTCTAAATGAGACCATTTATCCAAAAAATTATCAAAAGGAGGATATCCAGGTAATTCTTTTAAAACATCAAATGTGAATACACCGCCTGAAAATGTTGCATTAAAGTCAATTTGATTGAAATTACTAGTTGTACGTGCAGCATATTCAACTGGATCAATTAAATTAATGAGGGATTGTTTCTTTAATGCTTGACCTGATTTTGTTGAATTTGATGATAGTTCATCTATAGAAGCATCTTTATAAATGGAAGGTACAGTATCTGTATTGTTTGCTCTTCTAGCTAAAATCGAATTGTAATCATTGACGGCGGCGAATAGTGTATCAGTATCGGCATCAATTGTAATCCACACTGTGTCATTGTTAATATAACCACTGTGTGCTGCAACAGTTAATGCCGCAAGCTGTGCTGTTCCTTCTGCAGCAACAAATATCACTCGAACTCCAGTAGCTGCAAGTGTGTCGAGTGATTTCTTTATGTCACTTTTGGGTCCATCTTCATAAAAAGATTGATATGATTTTACATGGATACCACTAGTTCGAGCTTTCATAACGACATTTTCAGATACTAATAAATAATGTAAGAAAGCAATTTGTGTATAAACATAATGCATATAATTTACATTGTTGACCAAAATCATCATCCGAGTACAACACCCCAAGCTGAGGCCAACCTTGACTTATGATGAATGTAATAGCAGCATCTGAATAAAGTAAATTTGTAGGTGCAGTTCTAAAGAAATAACCAAATTGTGATTTATCGGATAGAGAAGCTTGTATAATATGTTAACTGTTATAGTTTTATTGAAATTACAATTGCTTCCTTACTTGCGATGGCTGAAAATGAGCATTGCGGTATTTGTAATGTACTTGTCATTAAAGCTGATAGAGATGTCCATGATGATGATATATCGCCAATAACACCAATAACACCTTCTTGGATTAATGAAATTGCAGAAAATACAGCTTGCGTTATAGCAGCTTGTCCCTCTACTGCCTTTGGATATGAATCTTTCTCCACTAATGTAATATATGCACCTGGAATTAGGTTTTGTGCATTTATTTCTGCTACAGCCAATCGAATAGCAGAGATACCACTATAACAAAAATTAGTTTTTAATGTGCCCTTTTCTTGATCTGCTTGTTTTTTTTTAATATACCTCATCGTCATGACTCTTGTCCAGCCATTATTATTTTGATGAAATGGTAATAAAACACCCACTTTTAATTCTATAAGCGAGTCATTTCTACTGGCAGGATTTATAAATGTAGCTCCCTTTCTTCGGGCAACTTGAAATGTATAATTATTATAATCATCATGACAGTGAAATGAATTGAAATCTTGAATTATGCTATCATCGATTAAATCGGTTTCATTTTTATGATATTGCAATTCTTTCAACTGTTGTGAAGTTGGTGCATTTTCCATGATTATTATTTTGTTAAAAAAACTAAAAAAGAAAAGAAAAAAAAGGTGTTAAAGGGAAGAGAAAAGTGATTTTTTGTTCAAAATATACATGTAGATATATAAAAAGGAGAAAAAAGGATTTCAGCAATATCTTAACATATGTCAATTTAACAACAACAGAAATAACAATTACGACAGCAATAGCTTATTGTTAGAATATAAAAAAAGGGATTTTGTGTATTATTTATATGTGAAATTTTGAATTGAGAGAAGGGGAAAGTAGTATTATGGCGAAAAAATATACACACAGATCAAACACTGTACTAATTAGAAAGAAAAATGAGTGAGGAGAGGAAGGGGAAACAGTATTATATATATAAACCAGGAGACATTTGTTACATAGGAGGTATCATCACTATTATTTTATTGTAATAATTTGTAGTTTTTTAGTTAGTGGCAGAAGGGGTTTTTTTATGGAGTGAGAGAGTGTTAGTGTTTGTATGTGTGTACTGCAAGTTTTCTAGTTTATATATGCACAGAAGATTTATACATCAGTTTGTGCGACATAGTATCAATTTTTTGATGAAGGAAGAATGAGGCTATTATTTAAAGATGGAGTAGTGGTATTGGGTTTTCTTTGTCGTGCAGACAGGATACCAGGTGGCAAACGATGGCGGCCATTGGTAAGGGTAGTAATGGAACTGCGACGAGCAAAGAAATTGGTGCATTCTGGGTATTTATAACCAAGTAAAGGGTGATTACGAAGTGCATCCGCTTTTAAGCACTGATCGCTGCAATAAAGTAATTTCTAATTAAAGTCGATGAATAAACTAAAATGTTTTAGTGCGTTTAAAAAACATGTGTATTCTTACAGAAAAAGGATTTAAAGCATTATCACAAAATGTACACCAATTGAGATCACTCATTATGTTGAATTTATAAATCAATACAATAGTTCATATAATTATGCTAGATGGTCTTGTATTATATTTTAGACGTGTTTGTTACTAAATGTATATTTATTACTCTTTTGAATGTAATGTTTTAAACACAATTTTGCGGATTATGTATTATAGATGTATATATCACAATACACAAACTAAGGTAAATTCAATTTTTAAAGAGAGAAAAGAAGGGGAGAGAAGAGAGAGAGAAAGAACAAGTTTAAATAAATCAAAATGTGAGAGTTATATAGCCAACACTCAGGTCAGGTACACACGCACACACAACAACAGCAACGGATTCTAATAGGTGTTTTTTTAGGTCCTTTTAATGGACCTTTGATCGAGTGAAAAATTGTTTGAAAGGGCCCGAGCGTCTTTTTATCTTTAGTGGTATGTATACATTTAAAATGCAGTTGGTGTTACTAATCGAATCTCATGTACTACATTTTACGCAAACAGGGATGATCTTGTGATCGATGCGTATTGGAGTATTATCCCTCATAGAAAAGACAACGGTCTGAACGCTAATTATAAAGTCATAACTAATCTATATCTCTTCCTTGTCATTCTAAATTTTTTCTCGCTAAAATTAGACCTCTTGACTTGAGATTTCTGGTACGGCTTGGCCATGGCTAGACAAAGAACCTAAATCAGGTAATATTTAATTTTTTAGTATCACAGTGGTATGATTTTTCAGGAATTGTACACACTTTTAAAATGTGATTAAACTAAAATAATTGCTACTAGCAACTTATCTATCTTACTGAAATTAAGTTAAAATTGTATTTATAATAAGAAATACAAGATATGCCTCAATTCAGGAACATTTTCAAAAAATTAATTGCATAATAGTAGCTTTCAGCCATTATTGCGGTGCTTGGATTGTTTAAGCAGTAAAGTCAAAAATGCGTCAAAATAAGAATAGTTTATTCAGATTTACTCAAGAGTCGTATTCTAACAAGATATCACCAATTTAGCGTCAATTGTATCTCTCCTTAATACACATTTGATCATGTAGTTTTTTGGGATTTTTTTGCAAAAATTGTCTAAAAGAATGTCTAAAGCTATAGTTTTGGGATGGCGTGTGAGGTCAAAAAACTGGGTTATACTTTCTTTTAAACATTGCCCCATTAAAAACTAATATTCTCATGAAAAACAAAAATTAGCTTATAGCTACAAATTATGACTTTTATTTACTTGGAAGTGTAACAATTTCATCAATTTATTAAAAGAGCTATTTTCATTTTGACGTATTTTAAGTACTTTACTGAGACAACAATGCGAAAAAAAATTTAGGTGTTTACATAATTATTACAATAAGTACACACAGCATGCTAAAACAACTTTACTTGGAGCATTAGTTAATGTCTGTTTACTAAAATCTGTGGATATTTTAATTTTCTGAAATTATAATGAAAATTAAAACTGTTGGTTTTCGAGGATACTAAACAGCCATTTTTGAAGCCAATTCCATTTCTAACTCATATTGAAATGTAATTCTCATAAATAGTCTTTTAAACCAAGATCTAGAAGCTCTTGGTTCTTTCTTTTACCATTAGTTTTTCTAGTAATAAAGCCTACGTTCTCCATGATAAATGTTACTAGTCTTTATTATTATTATTTCTATAAATAAGATTGTATGTATCCATAAACTCTCATAGACAATTATTATTATATAAATTTAGATTCGTTCCAAGCTAGCATTCCTATAAGATATATATAGATTTGGACAGCATTTCCCATGAAATATGGAATCATTATTAATAAACTTAGATAATAGAAAGTTACCATACTTAGAATAGGAATGAATACCAAGATTAGCATAAATTTGAAATGTATATAAAGAAGAACTCAGGATGAAATAATACAGTCTTCAGTTTATCCTTAAAGTTAATAAAGGATTACTATATGCTAGTTGACTTAATATCGTTTTTTTATCATCATTTTTTTTACTACTTGCTATATTTATATTAGCTAATTCACATAAGCAATCATGATAATGTGCAGAAAAATTTGTTATGTCAATATTATATCCTAGGTAGCACATTCAAGGTCTTAGTCAATATTCGGTATTATAGTAAATCAACAGGTGTCCACGTTGATTCACATGCGTTTTAGTTAAGTGGTGTAATGTCCTTAGATAGTAACCCTGTATAATAGTTACAAGGAAAAGTATATGAATACATCCAGAGGATGTATTGTTAATAAAAAGTGTAATATTTTGGCAAGATTATTTCTTAAGACCGTTTTGACATTTCAAAATTATCGATCGATCTGAGCATTGCGGGATCTTTTAGCTACATTTTTCGTAGAGAAAACAAAATTTTTGTCAATTTTTTTCGAATTCAGAATTTGGGATGAAGGTATACAAGGGGTGCGGCAAAAAACTTATTAAAAAAAAGCAATAATGGAGAAATACAATTATAACACTTCTAAGTTTACCCAGGATATTAAATGTAAAACAAAGGTTTATCGATTACCATAGCCTTTGTGATATATATATACTATTTTCTAATTATATTAATAATACAATAATAAGGTCTTAAAACAAGACCTTCGTGGTATAATTCCTATTTTGGAAGTACTAGAGTACTAGTGGTACAATTTGACATTTTAATGTTTTTGTAATTTTAAAACTACTAGATCTTAGACGTTGCCTAAGATCAACTCGATTACTAAACAAACTTGATATATGTACAGTAGTTTACTATAGGAGGAAATTGAAGCTAGATAGAAACGAAGGTATTCCTTTGTACACATTCTTGAGGATGTTTTCACGAAAAATCAATATTTTGAAAAAAATTAAATTGGGTCCGAGAGAGCCCAACGAGGTCGATGACAAGAATATAAAAAAACTGCTACTGAATTTAACGAATATTTGAAACCTATTACAAAAATGTCAAAAAAAATGGAAATAAAAAAAGTGCTCAGAATTTATTCAAACTCAGATATGCTAAAGAGCGCTTCAAAAAAAGTAAGTTTCATTATTAGAAAGTGTTAGTATGCCTTAATTTTTCGCAGAGCTATGAAGGCTCAAAGTTTCAATTTTTTACATTTAAGTAGTGATATTAAACGAGCCGAGCCTTTTTTATGCAGCCGAGCTTTTCTCAAGGCTCGTTAAAGTTAGACGAGCTTTTTTTTGCGCGTGACTAGAGCTCGTTTACCCCAAACGAGCTTTTTTATGCAGCGACTAAAACTCATCATCTCAATGCGAGCTTTATTTTACCTTTCCAGTGACAAATATCTAAAGTAAAGCAAACTTATGAATGTCAATTGACAATTATCTAAAGTAATAATGTCATAGCATTTACTAATTATTATTTAAATTTGAACTTTTTGAAAAGAAGTCAAAAGCTCGTCTTTCTCAAACGAGCTTTTTAAAAAAAAGTCAAAAACTCGTCTTTGTCAAACGAGCTTTTATTAAAGCTCGGCTCGAGCTCGAGTGATACAAAGCTCGGCTCGTTGTGGCGAGCTTTGGTCAAGCTCGTCCTAGGCTCGGCTCGTCTTTTATACTTACATTTAAGCTGTAAAAACCAAAGTTCGAAGAAAAAATTATTGGTTTTTCCGAATTTATTCAACGGACGATATAGTAATAATTGGTAGGCAATTAATTGTTGTTTGTAGCCCTTATAAATTTGCATCGGTGCATGCTAATTGCAATAAGAAGATTCTACCATTTTGTTCTAAAAACCGTTCAAAACGGCGATTCTTGGATGGGGGTTGGGGTCAAAAAACAAGGATACACCTCCAAATCTTCATTACTCCTTGAAAAATTAATATTTTTGAAAACACTAAAAACAGACGTATAATTATTGTTACTAACTATAATTCGTATTAAACCGCCATTCTGCTTCAATAGCTTACTGGAGAGGTATTAATGATCTATGCATTTTCGAGGGGTTTTATGGGCTAAAATCTTTGAATTTTTATTTTAGTTTTATTAGTGTCTAACAAATAATATGCAAATTACAAATAAAAAAAAACTTTATTTAGAACTATAACTAATAGTTTTTAAAAAAATCAATAGTTATGTTTGTTTTCCTGATATTTATTTAATTTTTGAGCGGCTATATCCCCGCAAAAAAAATAGCTAAAAATATATAAATAGTGCCATTGTCATCGCAGCATTTATTTGTATTAGGATCCATTTTTATCTCAACATATGAAAAAATTCACGGGAAAAAAGTTGGAGATCTGGTTTTTTGGAAAAAAAAATCCATTTTAATTTATGGAGTGTAACATTTTAATTTATGGAGTGTAACATTTTTTTTACAGATTTTTGGGCAAATCTCTTACGAAAAATTAATATATTGAAAAAACTAAATTGGGTCCGAGAGAGCTCAACGAGGTTGATGATATGAATATAAAAAAATGCTGCTAAATTTAACGAATATTTTGAAATCTACAAAAATGTCAAAGAACTGAAAAAAAAATGCTCAGAATTGTTTCATACTAAAGTATGTTAAAGAGCGTTTTAAAAAAAGTCAGTTTTATTATTAAAATGTGCTAGTACTGTATAGTTTAATTTTTCGAAAAGATATGATGCTTGAAAGTTTTTAATTTTTACTAGTAGAATACGTGTGAAAATCTGAAACATTAGCACTAATAGAATTATACCAACTGCAAAAAATAGGATATTTTTGGATATTTGCTTTTGAGTGAAAGTTGAACATCTTAGGTACATTGGCATATAATTTTTTCTTGATGTTATTTAGTGAAAAAAAAAGTTGAACAGGGACGAAAAGTCGGATCCAGATTTTAGGGGAAAAGTAGTAAATTTTACTTGTTTTTGAGTTATAAAATAATTTCAAAAGTAGGTAACATAATGCAGCCAATTCATATAAATTTTGTAGTGTCCAGGATATAATCTAAAGTTTGTTCAGTATGGGATTGGTTAAAAATATAATTTTGAAATTCATAAAAATTGGCACTTTTGAATGGAATAACTGATCATTTCTGGGAAAATTAACAGATCTCATAAAAGGTTAAAAGATTGGATAATATTTAGTCGACAATGCCGACCTAACATTATCTCCTCGTGTATCAGAACGTAGATATACATGTTTAAGCCTTACCAACAAAACCAGACTCTCCTAATGATATATAGTTAAATGATAAATGCAAGAATATTATTTAATGCAACTGCAATTCAGAATAAACACTTGAAAGAGCCTCTTCCATGTTCATATTATCCAGAGTTTAGTTTTCTTATGTTACAGTTTTATATTGCTGTATATCAACAAGCTTTTATAAAAGGCAAATGTTGATTTACTTAAATAAATCATTAATTGATAAAAGTTCAATTTATTGTAGTAAAAAAGTGTAATATTTTAGGTTGCCAAACCTAAAGTGTTATTAATAGAATGTACTGATCATATTTCAAGGTAGCCAAAGCCAAAGCAACTGTCCGGAATTAATCATAATATATTTAAACCTTTTCAGCGAATCAAAAAAGTTATCCCGGATTGAAATGTTATAATAGATGTAAAAAAAAAAAAAAAAAAAAAAAAAAGAGCAGATGGATATAGGCTACATTTATGAGATGGGTATATAGAGTGGAGAAGAAGAAGAAATTTGGTATAATTTATCATCAAGCAACGAAGGTTTCTTTTGCTCTTGCACATTTTTGATCGTATCACAGTAATCGCAACATTCTGGCATCTCCAAATCGTCATTAACTGCTTCCCCGTAATAAGAATCTGATGAAGATCGAGTTGATAAAGAAGAAGATGTATAGGTTGACTTAGATAATTGTGGTATGCAACTATTTTCTTGCTTCTTTTTACGCAACAACGATTTTGGTCTCAGAAAGGATAAGAACTTATTTGAATTGGGTTGACTTTTTGTATCCAACAAGAAGCAATTTACTGAGCAATATAATGAATCCTATTTTGAAAGTGTTAGCTGACTTGCAAAAAGACTTTTTATAAAATAAAATATTTACAGATTCACATGAAATAGCTTTTTCACAAACAGGGCACCAATTTAAATCGCACATCTTTGATATATTAAATTAACAAAGAAAAGAAAAGAAAAAAAAAAACAGGGGAAGATGTATGATAAATTTATATAAATTTTTATTAGTTTCTGGTTTATTTTTTCCTGCATGTAAAAGTAATATAATTCCTTGATCTTCAAAAATTTCTGGCATAAATTTTACACCAAAAATTTCGTGACCTTCTTAATCTTTCATCTGAACATCACCATCACTGATGTTCTCGACATTTGAGGGATTAGCTTCTTCGGTGGTAGTTGTAGTAGTTGCATCATTGGGCACTGCTGATTCTGCTGATACTGGTGCTGCTGCTGCTGCTGCTGCTGTCACTGTAGAAACTTCATTATCTTCAACTACTGTCGAAGAAGCAGGAGAGGTATTGCTATCAACGGCTGCTACAGATGTTGGTGCTATGGCAGTCATTTGACCATTTTCATTTGCAGTATTGACAGAACCAGGTGTGGTAGGTGCGGTATTTGCTACACTTGATGATTGACTTTCATCTTCATTTTTAGATTTTGTATCCATTAAATCATCGGATGGGTGCTCTTGTGATGTTTGTGATAATTCTGGTTGTTGTTGTTCTACTGATTGTTCTTCATGTTGTTGATGATATTGTTGTTGCGCTTGAGGATTATATATATTGCTTGCCATTTGCCATACTTGAACGATATTATCATCGGCTGTGCTTGATAATACCCAAGGATCTGCAGGATTCCAACCAAAATCAGAGATTTTGTTTGTATGACCACCGTGCATAAACTGTAAATTATCTTGTTAGTTTGTTATTTTTTTTGTTTTGTTTTTGTTTTTCATCAAATTACCAAAAGTTCTGGAGGTCCATCTTCAGCTTCTTCAGGGAGTTGAGGAGCATCAATTTTAGAAAGATCCCATACAAGGATTCTTCTATCACTACTAGCTGTAGCTAAAACAGCATCATGATGTGGTGACCATGCTAATTGAAGAATTTCGGATTGATGAGCTCTTAAACTATGAATAGGTTGTTTGAGGTTACGCAAATCCCATAAAGCAGCAGTCTAAACTTTTCATGTTAGCTTGGGAGATCGACTAAATTTTAAATTTAAATTTTACCTTGTCACCAGAACCTGTAGCAAGTACCCACTCACTACCAGGAGCAAAAGCAACACAATTTACTTCGGCTTCATGAGCTTGGATATTATGAATTGGCTTATTAGAATCATTTCTAGCATCCCAACTAATATTTTTTAAAGAAGATTAGTAATTTTTCTTGATCAATGATAATAAGAAACTAACATCATTAATCTAGCATCATCGCCAACAGAGGCGAATATCGATTCAAATCTAGTGTGCCATGCAACATCCTATGAAAATGTGTCAACGTTTCTTTCTAGCACTGAAGTTTCTATAAAATCTTACTTCTACGCCTGTTGTATGAGCTGTATATGTACGAACAGGTTCTAATTCACGATTTTCTTTTGTTGTTCCTGCAATATCCCATTGACAAATCTTTGAATCAAAACCGGCACTGATCAAATGAGTTGAGGTTCCCTTATGAGGGCTCCAAGCTAAACCATAACTGTATATATAATGTTAACACTTGTTTGAAAGAAATGAATAATGATTACCCTTCTTTGTCATGTCCAATCAATCTTAAAGTAGGATTGAACTTTTCACCTTCTTTGGGCATGGGATCAAAAGTAGTACGATCAAAAACATAAACATCGCCAGCTCTAGATTTTGTAGCGATAATATCAGGATTTTCGATTTGGTAGCGAGCACGATTCACTTCTCCATCGTGAAGGATTTTTTGTGTGATTTTGATAAAAGTTTCATTGTCTTTTTCGTCTATGCAAAAATAAAATACATGGAATAAGGAACATTGGAACTACTAATTCTCTGAGTAAATCTCCTCTTACCACCGTTGGCTTCTTCCATAACTGTATCTTCAGATTTGATTTCATTAGGAAGTCTAACAGATGCAATCTGCAAGTAATTTGGTTCGTCATCGTTAGTATGTGTACCTAATAATAGGTTCTGAATTTTGTAGTTTTTATCAGGAACTCTATGATGAATCGTGTTATTTATAATGCATAAATGTCTATAATATCACATACTCTTCAACAGTAGGGAACCATTGACAAGTCAGACTTGGCCATTCAAGCGCGTGTGTGACAACAAGGTCATATAAAAAGGGTGAGTTCTTCTTCCACATTTTATACTCCTCGTTGATGAGCTTCTCATTCTCTTCTTCAGTCTTGTTCTCAAGTTCTGTAATAAATCTAGTTAGAAAAAAAGCTTTTTGAACGTGTTTTTTTTCTTGATTTACCGTAATCCATGATATAAACTTTTTACGTTTTGGTAAGAAGGAAAACCCGCACACAAAATACAACATGATGGTAGGGTCATGAACCATCACCGGCTATTTAAAATCTTTGGTCGAGTCACAATAATCAAAATTGCCTTGGTGCTGGTTTGATCAATCCAACTTACATTGTGCAACTGAAAAAAATGGATAGAAAACGTAAATCGTCTCAAGATTTGCAAGAGCCTAACTCAAAGTCGAAACGTATAGAAAAATGCTCACAGAATAATTTTGGCAACATGAGATTGAGAAGAATAGTAAAAGAAAATCATGGACATGACATTTCGCAATTATCTTTCTTTTTTAACAATAAGAACATTACAAAAGTAAGGGCGGCAGTTTTTATTGATACAAGCAATGTGTTAGGTTCTGTAGGAGGATGTGAGGTAAATTACGCATTACAAAAACAAAAAAAAAAAAGATTAATGCGACAAAAAGAATTGACATGATTAGTTGAGTGTTTACGATAATGAACATTGCGGAGACCATTTGGATATCATGTCTAATTTCGATATTACTCCATCAAATGTAAAAAATGAAGCTGAGCATAAGCTAAATACATTATGTTGGATTTACAAAGAAGAAGGTGATGCGTTGATAGCAACAGCAGGTGCTGATACTATGATTCATATATTAAGCTTGGCAAATTCTGAAGAAGTTTTACTATTAAAAGGGCACACAAGTAATGATGAAAAGCTTTCAAAGGCAATAGCATGAGTTTAATAATTGCTTTTTTACTTTAATATAGACACGATATATGATTTACAATCACATCCATTGAATGATAATCACATTTTATCAACATCCAAGGATGGAACTGTTAGATTTTGGGATGTCAATCAAGAGAAATGTCTTTTTGTATTTGAAGCTAATATCACGCTGACTGTGTCTGTAAGTTGATACAATGCAACTTCATATTACAGCGCTTCAATACTAATAAGCGGCTTGTTTCCTTGTAAAATTCATAGTGTTTCCATCCTTCAGGTACCACTTTTATCACTGGAAGCGATAACGGCGATCTTTACGAGTGGACTATCCCAGCTATAACAGAGCCAGCAAACGATAAGCCATTGGTAGTATCTATAAAAGATGCACGTATTTTAGATAAAATGCATGGCAGCTCATATATAGATTGTATTCGATTTGCAAATGGCAATTTAATAACAAAATCAATCGACAATCAATTACATTATTGGAATCCAAATACGCAAGAAACAATTCACTCTTTTTCAATTGAATCAGGAGAAAACAAATCAAGATTCGATGTAAGTCTAGATGAATGCTTCTTGTGTGTTGGATCGGACTATGGCACCGTTTATGTATACGATATACAAACTGCTAAACTATTAGCAGAACTATATCATAAGAAAACAAGTAAAGCTGTTCGGTGCTGTGCTTTTACTCGAAATTGCCGGTAAAATAATTATAATTGATCTATGCATATTTTTCATCTAATTTTACTTGCAATAATATTTAGTCAAATTGTAGCTGCTGGTGAAGACGCTTTTATAATGAGATATGATTACATTGATGATGAAACGTTGAAAGAATGGGCCAACTGGAAGAAGAAAGTTGATTGAAAACAGATCTGAAAATAATGATAATAAAATTTTATACCGCCATATTTGAGCAATTAGAAATAAAATATAAAAATTCAACATACAGTAATTGGTAACCTTTGATTAATTGGAATGAACCAACTTGGTTACGAAAGAAGGCTGCCACAACTAATACTACTACTATTACTATCATTATTATTGCAGATATATCGACCTTCGGTTTATTATACACATGGTTTTCAAAATATTTTATTTAGATTACAAATTAGTTCTGTCAAGAATTTGACCCAATAAACATATACTGAAACATACATTATTCATTATCCTATTTTAATTTTCTTCGTCAACTAAATATTTGTTTACTTTTATAAGAGAATTTCAAGCTTTAAGAACATGGCTTTACAACAGTAATAAAATCGTATTTAAACACCGCTACAATCCTGATTGTCAAATCCTTGAAAATGGCAATTTTTGGAAAAAAAAAATCCTTTCTTCACGAATTTCTCCAAAGGTTATTATGTAATTCTACATAGCTTATTAATAGTTATAAGTAGAACTCAAGATTATACATCGAATTATATTATTTGTTAAAAATTTTCTTACCAAAATAATTGAGTAATTTTGCAAAATAAAAATAACAGTTTTATTCACAAAAGTCTGAATTTTGAGTAATTGGCAGCCAAACAAATACTTTTATATAAGTTTACGCAAAATTCTGATCATTTTGGACTTAGGAAAGGTATAGTAAAAACCCTCACTTTTGGGGTCAAAATATGGATTGAACGATTTTTGTCAGTTTTTGCCTATATCTGTAAGGATCGAGAGGTCGATTCAAACCATGTTTTTCATCATCCCAAAAATTCATGATAAAAATATAGCAAGAAGCTACATGATCCAAGAAACAGTTCTGGTCAATTCTGAGCTTCAGATTTGTGCGAAAAGTGCGCAAAATAATTCTTTAAAATCACCTTGTTTTTGATGATTTCGGTAGAATTATGCATAATTGAGCAAGTAAATTCTAATATTCAACTATATTTTCATAATTTAATTCGTTCGTCTAACTAACTATTAAATAATAACGTTGATATTTCATTCCATTTTGTATCTAAACCTCTCTTTTTGTGGCTAAAATGTTGTAGCGGAGAATTTCCAAAATGAAAAAAAGGTCCAACAATGAGGGTTTCGATAGTAAAACTTTGCTTTTTAACATAAATTTGCCATCATGGACCAAAAGGCAAAGTTCCAGCAATGTAAAAAAAGAAATGAGCAACAATTATTAAATATTAAAAATCTTGGTAATTATATCATCAAATGTAACAAGTCTACAGAACATTAATAGTAAAAGATGCGTAGAATCCCAAATAGCTCAGGTTCAAGCCCAAATTGACTCAAGGAAAAGCTCTATCCATGATATAAAACGAAAGCAAACTCAATACAAAAATACAAAACAAAAACAATTACATAGCGAACCTATTTCAAATGAATTGAAAGTAACAAGCCCATCTGTATTTACCAGCGGTAGACGCGATCTCACTCAATTACTGCCCACGACACCTGAAATGATTTGTAAAAAATTAGAATTATATATCAAACGACAATTCGAAAAGCAACAACTTATAAATGCGACAGAAATATCCCAGATCAAACAATTAATAAATCGATTACCAGAAAAACATGATAAACGACAATCAAGTCAAATGGTAGATTTATTATTATGTCAAGTGAAAGATATGAGCGTCGAAAAGGAAAAATACGATTATAAAGTACTTGAGACGCAGGAATATAAAGAAATTGAGGAATATGAATCAGCACAAAAAGTAAAAATAAACCAATTATCCAAAAGAAAAGAAGATTTAGAAATAGAGACAAGAGACGCAGAAACCAATTTGATTCGACGTATTAGAGAACTTCATGCAGATCCTGTTGTTCAATCTGCCGTAGCGTAGGTTTACATGCTTTATGTATTTTATTTTGCCCTGACAAAAGTCCATATAGAAAGAATATAAGAGTCAGAGCTGCTAATCATCAGGTTGATGTTGAATTACAATCATTGATGAATCAAGCAGATATATTGGTCAAAAATATCAAATCATCCAAGGAATTCGAATCACCTGTAAATAAAGAATCCTTGATGAAAAATATCGAAAACAAAATGGTAAGAAGCCCTATAAAATTATCAGCATAAATAAAGACTAAATCAATCACAAGTCTAAAATAGTAGAGCAAGTTAAATCTTTGATGAATGCGAACGAAATAGGAAATGATGCAATTCGAAACGATAGAGTCCAAGTAAAAGATGAGAATCGAGAAACTATAGAACAATTACTAGACGATATCAAAAAAGAAAAAGTGAGATTACAACTTGACCGATTAAATACGCATAAATCAAACATAATTGCTGCTGGATCGGGTGAGGATAATGATGCGACAATTATTAAAAATACTTTGAGTCCGTATTCAGCAATAGTAAGTAGATTATATCTATATGACGATGTTAAATTTAACATGGATTTCAAGTCTATTACAGAAGCACTGTCTGAGATTGTAAATTTAGTAGAATCAGTAAATTATTTGTCGAAAAAATCAGTGGAAAATGTTTGTACAGATATCAGAGATACATTGGAAAAATTAGCGAAAAAATGGGAATCATCCCTCAACAAACAAAATATTCCTATACCACAAGATATACCAGAGTATCATGATGGCATTGACAATGTTATACAATCTGTTGATGCTTTACGAGGTAACTGCACTATTTATTCATTATAGCTTTTTTTTTTTTTTTTATCTAATTGCATCTCTTCAGACCACCTTAAACATACAGAGCTGCAATACATCCAGGAACAAGAAGAAAAACTGCGAGATAAAATAAAGACAATACAATATGCTGATGGAGAAAAGGAAGCAGCACAATCGTTAATAAATGAAAGGTAAATTTTGCACTTTTACATGAGTAATTCAGTTTTATTAAAATTGAAACAGGTTATTGATTAAGCAAGTTGGAAGAGAGTATGAAATTCAATCAAAGAATTTTAGCGAATGGTTAGAACAACTCAAAGTCGATATGAAAGGAGATAATGAATAATTTGTGCTTTGTCTATCTAATTTTTTTTTTTTTTTTTTATTTGATATTATACAACATTATAAAAAGGATATGATATGAAATGATGTGATTTTAATCGAAAATTCCACCGCCTTTACAATCAGCCTTATCTCTTCTTTTTCCTTTGTTTTTGAGATTGTTGCCACGAGTATTTTTAATATTTTGTTTGTTGGTTTGACTTTTAAGTGTACGAGCAACTTTATTTTTGACATCTTCTTCTTTGGCTGCTGCTGCTGCTGCTCCTGATTTCTTGACAGTTTTCTTGGGTTCAACATCACGATGAGCTTTGAAATCACGGTTATTTAACTTTTCAATCTTTTCGCTTCGTCTTGCCAACTCTGTCTCTTCGTCTAATTCTTCCTCTTCCTCTGAATCCTCTTCATTATTTGAATCTTGCTCATGTTCCTCTTCAGATTCTTCTTCAGAAGTAGGCTCTGTATTTCCAAGGCGAATATTTCTTAATTTCTCTTCCATCTTTTGTTCCTCAGTCATTTCTGGTATATCATTGCTTAATCCATCTTGTTTTTCCATATTTTCCTCTTCTTCATAATCATCATCATCTTCCTCTTCTTCATCGGAAGACATGTCTTTAATTTCCTCTTGGTAATCTTCTAATTCTTTTTGCATCTTTTTACTGAAACCACTAGCAGCTACTTGCACATCTAAACTGAATTCACGGTTGACATCTTGTGTAAATCTAGGATATAATGCACTTTCATATCCAAATCGTCGACGGAAAAATACACGGATACATTCGACATCACGATTAAAATAAAATTCAGCATTGATGTGAGAAGTGGATACCATTTGAGGGAAATCAATCAAAATAGGAGAACCATCACTCTTGATCAAAATATTGAATTCGTTGAAATCACCATGAATTAAACCATATTGTGCCAATTTAACAATCATACTCATTAATTCAGAGTAAAGTTTACCTGGGTTACCAATTTCTTCAATTTGACGAAGAGGGAAAGCATCAATTAAACCCATTACAACACAATGTCTGCTTTGATCGATGGGTTCAGGCACAGGAAAGCCATTTTCATAAAGAACCTTCATGAATGCATATTCCTTCATGGCAGCTAATCGAGACATGTACATCCAAGAAGCCGATTTTCTCTTTTGAAGATAATCACGCTTTGATTTGATAGTACGGAAAGACATACGACCAAGTCTAGATATAGGTTATTAGCAAATGATCATGTTACTGTGGAAAAAAAAAAGAGTCTACCTTTGAAGCTTCAATACATGTTGATTATCTTCATCATCAGCAACTAAATAAATATCAGATTCTTTGCCTACACCGATTTGGTTACCAACAGAGTACACTGTTCCTCTTTTGGCAAAAGTCTTTAAAGCAAGATAATCATAACCACCATATGTCAAACGATAACCGTCATCTATACAAAATCAACATTTAATCAGTTTGCCGACTCAATTTACAAACAAATATCAAGATTTACAACTCATGTTTTGAACACGGGCAATAAGCTTTTTCTTGGCTAAATCACCAACAAGTTTGTGAGCACCACCATGGCGCAATTGAGCAATTTGAGCAATAAGCGAACTGGGTACAACTTCATGATTTTTAGAGCCCATTTCAACCTACGGAGATGTGTAAGTATATAAAGTTTGTGAGAATAGAATTTGATCTTACAGCTGTTAAAACTCGAAAGTCCTCGGAGGACATATAACGGAGAGCCTTTGCATCTAACTTCATTTTGATTTACTTATGTGCAATTGAAGAAGTGGAAAGCTTTTTTTTTTTTTTTGTTTTTGAAGGAAATTTCGACATATTGTGACTAAGCCATCATATCCCAGGAGTCACATTATTAATCAATAGCAGGATGTTTGAAATCCTGCGAATGAATGAAAAGATGGTTGCTTGCATTAACTAATTATCAAATCGATTTATGAAGGTACCATAGCATCTCTAGCTAGAATGAGATTTTGATATACATCTGGCCAAGCCTTTATTGAAACTTTGTCCCCTGGTACATCTACGTTTTATGAAGAGAAATTTGAAATACTTCTTCAATTTACCCATTTATAGCCTTTTTTACATTGAAATCAAAGAAAAAAAGCCATTTTAAGCGTTCTTCATTATCCCAAAATTGTATTAGAACTTTTTACCAGAGATTACAGAATATATTTCCCTTTAATGAGGGCTTTTGCAAAAACCTCTCATGGTGATCCTAATGCCACGGCAGAAAATTCAAGTAACCCTCGAGGGGTGAAAATTTCTTATATTGTATTATATTTCAAGTATTTTTGAAGCACTTGGGCATGAGTGATTTGATACAGTGTATCTTCAAAGCATATTAGGATACTGCATGAAATCTGCATATTTTTTATATATACATTTTTTTGGAAGAAAAAGCTTTTATATAGTATTACTATTGATTTTTCTTTGGACTAAAAAAACCAGTTACATAATACTCTGTTGCTCTCTAAATGTGCTAATGAATGAAATAACATGTGGTACATTTATATTCTGATATCACAAATGAGAGTAAAGTGTTATGTTTGTGTATAAATTTATTAAATTGAATAAAATAGGGTTATATATATATATATATATATAAAATATGTATGGATGTAGATTATGTATTTTTAAATATATAGCAAATGCTAAGGTGATAACAGATTATTATTATCAAGAGAATTTTTTACAAAAAGGATTAAATATACTATTATTGCTGCGCTGCTTTCTTTGAATGATGTTTCAATAACAATCCTTTTTCTGCTTCCTGTTGCTCGCGAGCACGAATAAAGTCTTGTTGAGCTCGAGAAATTGCTTGAATTTCTAAAAGTTGAGCTTGAGAAATGTCGGATGAGTACATGGATGGTTTTCCGATGGATTTATTATTAGTGGAGGAGCGTTGATACGGGTGATGATGGTGATTATTTACTAGTTTTTGTTGTTTGGGCTTTTTGTTGATATTTGTTTGAATTTTGTAAGGTACGTTAGAATATCTATTCGGCGAGTTGTAATTTGGTGCTGATGGAGGAGGAGGAGGTACAGCAGGAGGATTACTATTATGGTTTGCAGAATAATTTCCGTTCGTCATTTGTGTGTATTGAAAATCAGGAGGAAGTAGAGGAGGAAAACCTAAATTGTTTGAAGGAGCAATTTCAAAGTTCATTCCTGTGTTGGGATGTTTGGTATTTCTTCCTGCTTGGCGAATAAGCTCCTTGAGTAATTGTGCGTTTACTTGATCGCTATGTGTATATTGCGAATTATTTGTAGAAGAATAATTTGCTGTAGCAGTAGATTTTGTTGAATTTCGCTTCATCATTGATTGAGATTGCTGTTGTTTTCTTTTCCTAGGTGGGTTAACTTGTTGATGAGAATTATGATAATTTTGTTTTTTTATCAACTCCATGAGATGTTGTTCCTGCTGGTATTTTTGTTGTAATTCAAAATCAATGCGTTTTTGTTGTTGTTGTTGTTGTTGTTGTTGTTGCTGTTGCTGTTGTTGTTGCTGATGTTGTTGTTGTTGTTGTTGCTGCTGTTGTTGCTGCTGTTGTTGTTGATAATTATCGTAGTGTTGTTGTTGGTGATATTTTTGTTGTTTTTGTTCAAGTGGTAGTGGAGTGTCGATCAAACTATTGATAATTAAACTCTGAAATAAATCATTTTCAACATCGGATTGTTGAACCAATTCCACCAAATCACTGCTAGGATCTTTAATAAATGTATCAATACAAGATAAAGCTGTAGTGGGAGCCTCTTCCTTGCTAGTATTGTATGCCAATTCTTCAATGCTTGACCATAAAGGATTATTTAAATAAGCAGATGCTGTACTTTGATCAAATATGTAGTTGTTATCATTCTTTGTTGTTGTAATTGAACCAGTATCTGAGAATAAATCATCTAAATGGGTAGTGCTAGCAACGGAAGAAGAGGATATAATCGAAGGAGACAAAGGTTTTGTATTCGGAAAAATGTCGTTTGACATGTCGAAATTTTTATCAATAAATTCTGAAAAATCAAAATCAAGAAATGCATGCGTAGGCGAAAGAATGTCCTTCATCTTTAAAATATAAATATATATTATTTAAAATAATGCACAGAAATAAAAGAGAAAAATGAAATATCTAAAATAAAGAAAGATAAACTACTAAATTCTCGGTAAATTTTGTACTGTAAAAAGGTTCAAATTAAAATGATGGTCTATATCAGTCTCTAAGCTTTCATTATGACAGCATAAATATTGTTGCTACAGATCATTAAACCTTCGGGATATTTTCCTTAAAGGCCTACAAAACATGTGTTACAAGAGTTTCAAGTGATAAGGAAGTTCGCTGATAATTTTGTGATGCATATAGCTTTTACAAATGGTCAAATATTATATTAAATACGACATTCTAGTGTTTGCTGTAAAAATGTTTATGAATAAAAATCAGAATTATTATCTTGATCCATCAGCAAAGATTGTCAGGGTCAAGCATCAACGATTACTAATGTATTTACTGCTTACCTAATCGACCGAGGTACAAGTTGCACTGGGTTCCAAAGAGATTTACTTGAGTTAATCTTGGAAATGGTTAATTGTGCCACCAGATATCCTCCTTTTTCTCTTTTTATTGTATTCTTTTATATCTCATAAACACATCCTTTTTTTTTTCATTTAGATACTCTCATTATTTGCAAATTTCAATGTACAATATAACCAAATTATCCTCCCATAGTATCATAAGCAATCAACCTCAACAACCGCAATCACAAACACAGCGACACAATCAACAACACAAGTCTGAAAATCTTAATGAAACTAATGTTAGCAAAGCTCTCGAAACTTTTTCTTTTGAGAATGAAGTAAATTTACAACTAGATTTCTAATTTTAATTTTCGAAATATGCTAATTTAAAAAAAAAATATATAGTTTGAAAAGCATAGAAAAGCAATACGAATGAATGATATGGAAGAGGCTTTACAAACTTTTGTATTACTGTAAGTTGTTTATATAATAAAAACAAAAAAGCTAATTTATTTAACATTGGATTTTTGTAGCCAAGCCAACAGCGCTGAAAATGAGAAGTTCGAAGCTTATATAATCCAGTTCTCGGATCACATTGATCCTGCGAGGAACACAGATATTAGTTGTAATACACATTCCAAATTAATATGATTATGTCATGTATTGTATATTTATATAGTAAATTTGTTGCTTTATATAGTGTTCTTTGCTTCATTACCAGCCTTGATACAATCAACTATTATTGAAAGAATAGCAGGTACTTGGTATATGATCTTATTTTACAATATTGGTAACCGTTAGTATAGGTTTCCTCGAGAAAAAAGATGCAATTCGAGCATATCAAACGTTGTTTGATTACATACATAATTATTCGAGACATGCGTACAAATATTTGGTATGATATATACATGCATAACACAACTTCAGATTCTATTTCTAATAATTAGCACAGATTCGTGCCATTAAATTGTTAGTGTTGGGAGCACAGAGCTTAACTCAGGTAGAAAGTAAAAAGTACATTCGTATATTGATAACCGAACTGTTTCCTCGACTATGTAAACAACGTATTATATTGACAAATTCAGATATACATCCCTCAGTAAAATCTACAGATGGCAAGCAATATATATCTATACCTTGGAATTTATTCGAACAATACTTGTTGCTGGGCCAACAATATTATATTGAACGTCGTGAATGGCAAAATCTATCGATCTTTACTGACATGATGTTGGATTGTTGCGGATACACAAAACTAGGTCAGATTCGCTTTCAGTCGTCTTTGCATAACAATAGATTTCAATACATGCAACAGAAACGACACCATTTGTATATTGACCCCAACAGCGAAATTCAGCAATTAAATGTCTCTGTGGCCTTTATGCTTGAATTCAAAGCTATAGCTGCTGATTTCATTCAGTTTTGTAATGAATATTATCGTGCTGTTTGTATGTTGGATAGTCCTGAAGAGAAATCTTGCCTAATCCCGATCTGTGCAATTAAACCAGGTCTGAAAAATAATAATTATCGAGATACAAATACAGCAATTCAACCTGAAGATTATAGATTTTCTTCTTCGCCTTCTGCTGTTATTATCGATGATGATGATGACAATGTTGAAGATAATTACCGCATGAACATAAACAAGAAGCGATGTCGCTCGCCGCAGCTACCATCGAGCAACACTACAGGAAGAGATTCATTTTCAGCAGATTTAAATAATAAACGCCAAAAATTGGTAGAGTTTCCTGATCGTGGAGGTGAAGGCCTTGACGCTTATTGTATGGGCGGTGTCGATAACGCATTGCAAATTCTGAGTAAAGCTGCAGATTGCATGAGACATATTGTAGAGCTATGGGATTGGGCTTCTCAAATGTCCTTGTTAGACGACAAAAATTTGGAACAGTTTTACGGTGGTTGGGAACAAGGTTAATAAGACCAAAGCGTTTATATTCTCATATACTAAAATATCAATCGTAGAATTTCTTCGAGTCATTGATTCGTATCAGTTACCGTTTGATTTAACCAACGCAGTACTACTGGTTCGAAGTGATCTGGCCCTATCATCGGTATGTAGACATAATCTAAATGACTGGCTTAATAGCGTTTTTCTTATGCATTGCATATATATATAGCCATCTGTAGCTGGGAGCTTATCAAAAGCTCTGAAATTGTCTCAATCTATCTGTGATAGAATTGAAGTGCATCGACAGAAACACAGAAAAGAAGATGATACCACTCCACCGGAATTTAGCATTCCATTCATGTTTGCTTTTAGAGTATTGTACAATATAAGTGTAATTTATTTATTGGTGGAAAGTTTACCTGTAAGTCTTGTGTATTATAAAAAATACAGTTGTGTCTAATACTTGTTTATCAATACATTAGCAATCTACTCTTGAAGTCGCCATCATACTATCCGTATTTCCCATACCCAGCGATCTAGATGACAGCGATTTTTTAGCAGATGAAGCTGACTGTAGAACAGTAGCTACTATATTTCATGAACACGAATTTGGCTTGATGCGGGTCACTCAAGAAGGCCTTGTTGTACGTTGCATAAAACATTTGATTGTAAGCTTAGACAATGACAACAAATCGCAAAAGAATAGCATGGCTTCAATTGATTCTGCTTTACGCTGGGACGAAAAAGCTGGTCAAATCATTGTGTTGATGCAATTTGGATGGAACTATTGGAGTACAAGAACTAATCTTTGGCATAAAATTGTCAGTCGCATGCGAGAAAAGAAGATTTTTCGAAATAGGCTATTTCTTGAATATATATATGGTAATTTTTGTCATTATTGATTTAAAACATAACACTAACAACCTACATCTAGTGCCAGAGATACTCCAAACTTTTCAACATTTGCATAACTACAATCAAGTAACTCTGGATATTATACCACCTGAATTTGCTATGCGTAGTGGCTATCGCTATTTCGGACAACAACAAACATCCAGTCCACGCATGAATTTTGTTTCGCATATTGAATTAGAAGAAAACCCTCAATTAATTAAACTACCATCGCTTAGCTCTATCACATCTGCAGATCCATTGCCACCGCCTTCTATTTATCAACCTAGTTATTCTAATTCTATTCTACCAAGTATGACTATGTCGCCAACATGGTATTCTGCATCCACGCAAAAGAACTCGCATGTCAATTGGATGTCTCCTTCGTTTTATTACAGCCGACCTGCAACATCTGTAATGCTGCCCAAAGAAGGCCCAGACGACAACGGTGAGGATGCAGAAAAGTTACAGCCTACTGTAGTTATACCAACAAGTGACATTATTGTAAGATGCTTAGAATATCGTGTACGTAAATACTCGCCCAAAATGACTCCTCAACGCATGAGACAAGTCTTACAGAGGTTCTTGAAGAACATTCTTTCAAAAGCAAATGAAGTCTAGTACAATATACTAAACTATCTACTACTATTTTCACTGCCACTACTCTTTTTCTAATTATTTCCTATCATATTTGTGTATAAAATATTGGTTTTTAGGATTTTTCGTCTATTGCTTACATTAATCCGTAAAGGCTATGTAGTACTGTTGCTGCCTTTTAGTAATGAAAAGTGTATTTGCAATTAAAACTTGCGTACATATCACAATTCTATTCAAATATTTGATGCTCACATACAATACCCAAAACAGTTTGACACTCGACGAAATAGAACTGATGTTGTGAAAGTCTTAGCGCAAAGTATCACCTTAAATTTTTCATCCAATAAAAATAAGCATTAGTCGTTTGAAATTCTATGAGGATATTTCTACTATAATTAATATTTTGTGGGGACTTAAATTGAATCCCATAGCGCTCAGCGAGGTCGATGATATGAATGTAAAAATCTCGTTGGTCAATACTACGAATACTTTGTAATATGCTACAAAAAGGTGGAAAAATGAAATAAAAAAAGTGCCATATATTTTAAACTCCGGAGTTTTAAAGAGCACTTCAAAAAAGTAAGTTTATTAATAGTTAATAGAATGTGTTAGTGTATCTTAATTTTCAGTAGAGATATTCAGGCTCAAAGTTTCAATTTTTTAAATTTAAGCCGTAAAAGCCAAAATTGGAAAACAAATTATCGGTTTTTTCGAATTTACTCGATAGATGATATAGTAATATACTGTAGATTACTAATTGCTATTTGTAGCCCTAACAAATCTGCACCAATTTATGTTAATTGCAATAGGCAGTTTTTATTATTTCGTTTTAAAATTGTGGAATATGTACACATTTATCCACTATATTGATCTCCATTTCATCTGATTCTCAATTAAAGTACAGCTGACATGAATAGACATTTCACTACTAAATGATATATGCTGATTCATACTAATATAAATTTTCTACCAAGCTTCTATCCTAGCAACTTATAGTTAAAGACCAATCAACCTACTGTGGATTTAATCACACCATTATGATCAAGGACCCATGAATTCTATGAATACACCGATTGGTTACTACCAAGATTTATATCTGACAAGGGGTGTTATTGGCTATGTATGGACCTAGGAATGCTTACCTAATCTCTCTGATGAAAACTATATAAAGAGGACATTTATTTATTACAAAAGTCCTCAAGTAGAATTTAACTTGATAATAAAACCCTAATGTTATCTAGTCGAATTCCTATTGTTTTTTTATACTTTTTTCCGTGAATAGCTCTGTCTGTTCCACAAAAATCGCTCAAAACTGCGAGTTTTGGGTGAGGGTTGGGGTCAAAAAACAAGGGTACACCTTAATGTCTTCACTACTCCGCCAAAAACTAATATTTTTGAAAAAACTAAAAAACTAACATATAGCTGTTATTATTAGCTATTATACTTGTGAAACTGTCATCCTACTTAATAACCTACTGGAGAGATATTAATGATTCATCATGTGTTTTTGATGGGTTTTATGGGCTAAAATATCCGAGTTTTTAATTTAACTCTACTTGTAATTAACAAATAATATGCACATAAAAGAGACAAACAACTTTCATTACAGTTACAACTGATGTTTATTTGATAAAAACAGTTGTTATGCTTGTTTTTCTGATATTCTTCCAAATGTTTGAGCGGCTATATCTCTGCATAAAAAATAGCTGAAAATATATGAATAGCCCCATCGTTATTGTAGCATTGTTTTGTATCAGAATATGTTCTTACCCCAGTATAGGAAAAAATCCATGGGAAAAATGCTGGAGATCTAGTTTCTTGGAAAAAAAACCATTTTGACTTATGGAGTGTAACTTAAACTATTATGGAGTGTAACGATTATTAACATGGAGTGTAACTTTAATCATAATGGAGTGTAACGTTTATGAACATGGAGTGTAACTTTAATCATAATGGAGTGTAACGTTTATGAACATGGAGTGTAACGTTTCTCTTTTTTACGCATTTTTAAGGATATCTCTACGAAAAACTAATATTTTGAAAAGAACTAAACTAAATTTAATAGTGCTCCTCAAGAACTATGATATAAATGTAAAAAACGTTTTGGTAAATAAAGTAGATATTTTTTATACTACAAAAGGTAAAAAAAGGGTATGAAAAAAAATAAAAAAAAGTGTGTTTAGGATAGACTATATTAATGAGCATTATGGATTACATAATAAAAATAGCATTGATGGCATCATTCACTTTAAAGTTATAAATGGGTTGGCCAGACTTGGTCTGTAAAAGCGGGAAGTATGGTGTATGATGCCTTTAGCTTTATATCTGTTTAGGACATAGACTAATGTTTAGGACACAGACTAGACTGGGTACATGTATTACTAGTAGAAGCACTCAAATGGTTATTTAGACATGATTCTTAGCATAGAATGATGAGTATTAGGTTATAATGATATACTGCAACTTTATTTCATTTAGTTATGTTACATTTAGTCTATGATGAAATAGTGTAGCCTGAAATCCTGAAGTTGAGCCAATCATAAATTCGTTCCTGGAAATGGAATTCAGCTATTCCATTTGTATAAAAATTCACTGTCTAAAGTTAATCAAGCATGAATATTCTATATAATTAACTTGGTCGTATCCTACTAAACTTGCTCTGGTCAATCTATTATATCATCATGTTGTAATCAACTAGTTCCTCAAGATTATGAAATCATTTATTCATACACTCTGTATTGTTGAGTCTATATCTGCGCTTCCAAAACATATAAATACCCTGAATCCTGATGTCTTTCGAGGCTGATCATTATCTTTTTACCTACAATATACTCAATAAATATATCTAGTTTTATCTTTATTTTCTAGTTATTTATTGTGTATATTAAACACCTACTTTTACTGGTTCTGGTTAACTTGGATATTTATCCTATATCCGAGCTTCTAAAATATATATGGAATGAGTCAAACATTTTAATTTCATTCATTCAAAACCTTGCCTCATTCCTTATATAAATACTACAAGAAAATCATTACATGATCCCTTGTAGATTTATCTGTCTTGTTACACTCTCTTTACTTTTATTTATTCACTAATAAATATCTAATTTACAAATAAGAACACCAATCTTCATCAACCCAGTGATTACCAATTTATAATAACAAGAATAATATCTATAAGCATATTATCCACTTTGTGGTTGTTAGTCCAAAATTACAGATCATTACAATATAAATACATGAGCCATTATACATTTGATGAGAGTTTATCTTATTTTTTCCTTAAAAATATACACAATAAATATATTAAATTCTGATTTTAATCCTTTAGTCTTGATTTCGTATATAGTACAATAAAATTGAAGTAATTTTATGAAAATGAAAATTAAAATAAAAAATAAAAGCGTTGATAAATACAATTATAGTCTTTCCACGGTTTCATTATGATTAAAATAAAAGAAATCTGAAGAAAAAGAATAATATCTTCATAAAGCATGCTATATTTATACAAATTGTAAAAAAGTAGATGTTTGTGCGTTGATGCCTATTTTACAGGTATTCAATCATAATGTCTTTTATTGACATTTTTTTCTGAGATACTTGGTTGAGATGTTGATACCTTGTGTGATATGATAGAATATCATTAGATGGATGTTGACCTTTCAACATTCCAGTTATAATTTAAGATGCAACTGAGCTTATTTTTATGGGATGTGATTCCTTATCTAGAATTACTGCAACTGCGATTTTATGAGCAGGAGTTTTGGAATATATTATTAATGCAAAATAAGTACAACTTTACATCATAGATGCCATGTTGTAGAAGGTTGTATTTTGATCAGAAATATTTCCTTTTACAGGCACCAGCAATATAGAGTTTCCTCGTTATGCTTATTGGGATCTGATTGGAACTCAGTCCTTATGGAGCGAGATTCAGGTACGAATTGAGATCAATTATTTGTCTGAAATGACAACGGCAACTTTGGTCTATAAAAGGTGTCATTTCATTGCATATATAAAAAAAGTGCTTCAAAACAAGTACGCTTTATTATTAGAAATTGATAGTATGTTGAATTTTCTGCAAGGATGTTAAAGCCCAAAGTTCTTGATTTTTAGCAGTGAAATACCTCTAAAATCTGAAATATAAGCACTTAAAACGTTATATCAACTGCTAGAAATAGGATATTTTCGGACGCCTGTTTTTGGATTAAGGTTGAACTTCTCATTTACATCGGCATCTAATTTTTTCTTAGTGTTATTTAATATTTAGTAAAAAAAAAAAAAAAAAAAAATGCACTTGTCGGATTTAGCTATATAAAACAAGCTCAACTTAAATGTGCTATGTTACTAATGTAAATAGGTTGATCTGACATGGAATGTCAGAAAGATATAATTGATCCAATACTAATCTAACGGATAAATGTAATTAGAATTTGTATATATATAGGACAAATTATTGATATTAAATAAAGATGATCTTCAGTTTTTGTGTGTGATTTGATTCAACAAGTTTCTTTATTAAACTATACATTTTTTCTTGCTATGATATTTATTCTAAATTTTGTGCATTTCAATCAGGCGACTAGCTTGTTGTTCAAACTTACTGAATGCACAATGACCCATGAAAGATGAAACTTGGATCATTTATAATATCCATATACAAATAACTTTATATAAAACTGAAGCTTACTTGGATCAGTGTTCATCGAACAAAGTTTTTTCGCCTCTCTTTTGCTTTAGTAATGTCACCATTTTGCATAGAACAAAGAAGATACACTTGATTATGGTGTATAATGTTTTACTCTACAAGCTAAAAGTTTTTTTTCTATGCACTTCAAAAATTGCTACAAAATCTTACAGATTCTTTATATCTCTGTAAGAACTTGTACTTGTAATTTAATTTAATTATTTATTAAAATACATACTAACAGTATGATGTTGCATAGTAAGTGTATTGATAAAAAAGTGCTATTATATGTCAAGGATTTTGTCATCCTCTGACTTCTTGATATTATTTTTGGCTGTTGTAAATGGATACATTTGCCCAACATCTACAAATGCGGCAGATCCTGCATCATCATCATCTGATAATAAAGTATCTGTATTGTATTGGTGACGAACAGAAGAATTAGTCTGGGAATTAGCAGTCGTAGCAGTATGGACGCTTTGTGCAGCAGTAGAGGTCCGTCTGCTATTGGAAGGTGAGTTATTTTCAGAAACTGATTCCTATAAACAAAGCAATCAGAATCATATGTCTATATTCCTTATTTCGCCTATTACTTACTTCCATTGCCTGAGAAAATTCCTTTGTTTTTCTAGTCAAAAAAGAAGAAAAATTCGAAAACAATCGGCCTGCTTGTTGTGAAGTTGATTCTAATGATGGAGACTCTGGCGTCGTTGTTGTTGTTGCTGATTTTTCCGATTGAAGACTAGTTCGAGAGGTTGAAGCAGAAGAATGTTGTTGTCTACTAGTATTATTATCCTTTGGTAAATCATTGGTACTTCGTTCAAACTCATTCCACATGGCATTTAACTTTGATCTACCATTAAAGACAGCCTTTGCTCCCCCTGACATGGCTTTTGATAATGTATTTCGAATGGGTGCTAAGTTTTGCTTCAACTGCAAATCTCGAAGTCGACTATAACAGCATATTGTAAGTAATATTTGATATAAGAATATTGTAACCTTACTTTGATAGAGTGTTTTGAATATCTGCTATTGAGATATTTCCCATTCCGGGATGCCCAGGCTCAACTATTTCGTATATTTCATGATCTGTATACTGATTCCATTTTTTGAAGTTATTGGTCTCCCACCAAGCTATTAACCATTTCATTCCATAATCAGATAGATAATTATGCTCTATGTTATGCATGAATTTGAGCAATTGTCATTCTAATTACTTTTTTTTTTTTTTTCGGTACAAGCTTACCTTCGTTTTCATCTGTTATCACTTCTTCAGTATTACTTGTACCGTTGTCCATGTTCTCGTATACATTGTCTAATGAATTGTGTGCCTGAGCGTGTTTTACGCTGGATAGTAAGGATAATATATATTCTTCGAATCTAGCTCTTAAATAATCATCAGAACCAAGATATGTATTTTGTAAGGGCCTGCTAGGATCTATTGTAGAATTAGTTGGTAAAGGAATTTGAAGTTGAAAATGTTTTAAATAAATACCATTTTGATTCCAAGTGTCATTTACAACTTTAACAATATTTTCCATCCATCTGCGGTCTGCAATTGTAGGGTTAACAAGACTGACTAACTGAGGATTGTAGAATTCTAATGCACCATTATCTAAATTGACCAAGACATCAATTTTAGCATCACTTTTATGATGGAAAAATATTTGATTTGTTGTGCCAACCACATAAGAATTCGTTTGTTCAGATGAAAGCATTTCAATTTGTTGAAGAGGTAAATAGGGTTGAAAAAAGGATCCTTTCTCGAATATATGAAGTGGAAGACCCATATATTTAAGTAAGCTTTCTTTACTACCATCAGCCAATACTTTTGCTTCTGTGGTTGTTATATTTTCGTCGGATGTATCTAATTCTGGTGCACCTGAATCTTGCAAATTTCGTAATAATCCAGGTATAAGTGAAATAAGTGAATATTGAAAGGTACATAACGTCTCGACTGGATAACCATAAAATAACAACCGCTTTTCGAGTAACAATAATTTTAAGAGCATGAGTGTTTTTGATTTAAACTTGTAAACTAATTCTCTTAGTGATGTACCTGTTAAAGAATTGAATTTGAATTAATATTATTTGCATGAATTTTAAACCCTCCCCTTTTTTCATTACCCATATATAAAGTAGAGTCGTCAATAGGGCCATGAAAAGTACTGTTCAGATTGTTATATAAATTCTAAAGTATAATATATGAGTCCAGCGTAATCCAGATTAAAATGTTTATAATTACATGTAAAATATCAAGTTTTGTAAAGTCTCTTTGATTAAACCATGCAGCAGTAATCACAGCAAGTTTTTGTCGTAAAGGTCCAAAGATTGGCTATTAAATCATGTTTGAAAAATTGATTTAAAACTAATCTATCAAAAATCTTACTTGTCTGGCTAGCACAACCACTGCTTTTTGAACAATTGATCGAGTGATATCGGGCGTTTTCACCAATAAATCCTAAATGCATGTTTGTAAATATCAACTTATATAATATGGTCTACTGAGTTATTTATTACCTTGGATGCAATTTGTCTATTACAAGATATGCCAAATAAAGTTGTTTCGGCAACGGACCATCCTGGAACAGGTGGCAAATGAAAATATGCAAAATCTTCGTCTTTCTGATGTGCACCATCTGTGTAAAAATATTATTTAATTCATGCTTTGTCCATCTTTAAATAATTTTTTTCATTACCTGGAAGAGCAAGAAAAGGTAAAAAGCTCCATTCCTCAGGTAACTCTAATTTCTCTAATGTTTGTTGTGTTTTTCCTTGTTCGTGATAAGGTAAAGGAGGTACACAAAACTCGACAATTGGGCCGAAAGCGTGATGAAAGCCAACAACTAAAATTGCAGCAATCTGTTGATCTTTATTTTGATCTAAAGAAGTTTGTACATTTGCCTCGGATATTACTTGCTCTAATGTAGATTGCTTATTATCAGTCATCTCTTGTTGATATAAAGCAAAGAAATAGAAAGGGAAAAGCAAAAATAGGAAAAAGAGAAAACAGTGGGATTGTAGTAGGATTCCAAAAATTAAAAGTAAGCTTCCAAGCACTGTTACAAGTTTCTCGTCATTTGATGGAATACGATAAAATGCGTTAAAAAAAGCATGCCATTTGAACTTGGCTTTACAATATATATCAAGCACATTAACTGTATACTTGATGCACTTTTTCAAGTTTAGGTGTGTACATCAGTTTATGTAGATCAATGCGTAAGCGCTGTACATTTAGAAGATACTATGTTCAAGCAGTGGGTATGCATGTCATTGGCTCAGGATTATTTATATATAACTTTATGCCTGATTCCAGGAAAAGAAGAGGTAGGAGACGTTTAGCAAAACAATTGTGAAGGGGGGAAAGGAAATAAGTACAAAAGAGGTAAAAGGTTCTTTATTCTCTTCTTTTTCGTTTTATCATCGTGTGTTTTTCTTTATACAATTCTTGCTAAAAAAAAATGAATACTAACACTTATTTGCAGAAATATTCTATCAAAAGTCGATCAGATGAAAACAACTCAATCGACCGAAAAGTATCTATAGCAACTACAGCATCAAGGCCAATAATAGTTGCAAATAAAATTATTCCATCAACAGTATCTACTTCAAGAAGATCTTCTACGCCACTGTCAATTGCAGAAAGGTTCATGTCAAGTAATTATGATCCTGAGGTTACTAGTCAAAATACTATAATTACAAAAAAAGAAGACGACAAAGAAGCAGATTTAACAGCAATAGATAATAGATCCCTCAAGACATCATCTACAGTTACCCCTAAAAATCAAAATGATCGGCTCTCGGTGTATTCACCTCCCTCTTTATTCTTATCGTTTGATCCCCATCTAGAAAGTACGTTGAGAAAAAGTTTAAATTGTGTTTTCATTAAATAAATTCAAATAGATGTAGATCAAGCATATGATTTTGCTACACCCCATCCATTAGATAATTCCCCTTTAAAAAAGCCAAGTATTCGTAAAAAAGTAAAATGCAATCCGGATTGTAGTAAAACGCGCAGCAATAAAAGAAAATCAAAGGCGAATATACAAAATAATCAGCACAAGCATAGTAGAAATAATAAAATTGATATAGTCAAAACGGTAGATGATGGCATTGTACCTGAAAAAAAGGAAGCAACAGTTGGCATTTGGATTGGTAGCTGCTGCTTTATTCAATATGGAGATTCCAACAAGCAACAGCCAATATTACCCACCAAACAACGAAATAGTAAAGTTGCAAATCAATGTTGTTGTTGTTGGGGAAGACGCACATGGGTTATTGTAACATTTTTGGCAGTTGTCATGGTCGCTGTATTGGTTTTCTTTTTCTGGCCACGAATTCCATTAATACGTATAGAAGGAGCGATCAATACGATACCCACAAAAGTAACACAAACACAACAAGGAGGTAGAATTAGCAATGTGGCATTTGAAAGTACATGGCTACTCAATATAACCATGGATAATCGACGCAACTTTTTTACAACAAGATTTAATAGAATTCAGATTATAGCCAAAGACGCCATGACAGGTTTACTCATTGGAAAGGGGTTAAACAATAACGTAGAAGCAGGCATCGTAGTTTATTTACCTGGCAAAGAAATCTCTACTATACAATTGCCAATTTCTGTAAATTACCAAGCACGAGATAATACAGATCCAACATTTTCAAATCTAGTAAGAGCTTGCAACACTAATAACACTCTTGAAATGGGTCATCATTCATTATCGATTCATTTTTGGTTTACACTATATATATTTGGCTTGGATTGGCTTGGATATAAACCAACGCTTATTGCAACTCCAGCAACAGGGGGATTTTTCTGTCCATCAGCATCATTTATTTAATAACAATAAAATTATATTATTTTTTCAGAGTTCTTGCTCGAATGCAAATGCTATAGTATAAGGTTTGACATAAATTAAATTCTGTATTACATCAAAACAAATCACTTCCAATTTATATACTCAAATGATACTAGTAAAATATTCTCCACAAAGTATACAATGTTCGTGATAATTCAAAAGTTTACAATGGCAGGTCAAAGAGCAATCCTTATACGTTACTTCATTTGTGATGCTGTCCGAAGTAAAATTATATTGAGATAAAGAAAGTGATGGTCAAATCATCGCTTCAGCTAAGATAGAATTTACAGGTATGCTAGTCTGGTGTCAACAAGTCTTCAATCCGGGCCAAAGTGAGAATTTGGTCGCTGTATCGCTAGACAAGAATCATCTTGCTAGTCTAGCTCGAAGAGCTGCAACAGTCTACTTTTCAACAAGGAAAAGCACTACTTGAAAAGCAGAACAGGGTAGATGTTACTTACCGTAGACAGAAGAGGCTTTTGCTTGATCGGTTTTCTGTGTGAAGTATAGCCAACTAAAATAATGTTGTGGAAGATCACATAAGTTGTTTTTTTATTATTGATTGATTCTGCTTGATTGATCCGACTGTAGAAACAGGTACAATATAAAGAGCTGATAACATGTTCAAATCATTATTATCACTTGAAAGTAAATCAATGTATAATACTATAACTTTCTATAATATTGAATTAGTTTTGAATAAATAATGTTTATCCTGTGCGTCTGATAGTGTTTTCAGTATGAGCTACTTTAACAAGACATGCTATACCAAGGCATCAAATTCTTAAACGGCACAGCTATAGATTGCTAATCTCTGCTTGCAGCTCATCTGGAACGCCCACCAGCGATCATGTTTTGATACAATAGACGTCTTAGATCAGACTGTATTGAAATCACCTATCAAACTTCTATATTACATTTCCTCAATCAATAGTGTATATTATATTGCTTATATCCAGACAGAACATTACACCATACACTTAATTCTCTTCTCTTTTCAATAAGTTTATTTCAAATAAATTTTCATCAACATAATATGCATAAAAAATAAAGTAAAAATAAATTTATGACTTTCGTCTGGCCAAGCGATATGTGTCAATTGACAGCCATGAAGTTGGTGGTGATGGTGGGTCTCTCTTCAAATTTTCAACAGCCCGAATAATAGAAGCTTCGGCTTTATCAAGAGTATAGGTGACAATGTTCTTCAAATGGTTCAGATGATAGAGCATGGCTGGGATCAAGTTGAGCTGGTTGATATTGGCAAAGACATCGGTTTCACTAAGCTTTACAAGGCGATATAGTTGGGGAGAGACCAAATCTAAGACAAAGGTAGTAAGTTTTAAACCATCACAAAGAAGACCACAGACCAAAGGTTCAGGAACACCATGAATTACCAAATGATTGTATGAGAGTTTCATTTGGCGGGCAAGCTTGACGAGGTCTGACTCGACAGACGACTGATATTTGGTGGGCTTGAATTCAGAAACCAAGACGACGCATTTTACATTGAGGAAAGAACCATACAGCTTGAAATCTGATTTGTAAGATTTTGAATCACTTGAGATACTGGCATTTGCCCATTCGGTTTGAAAGCGACAATCTGTTGATAAAATAGACCACAAAAGAGGTGAGACATAATGGTGGACGTAGCTATCTTCAGCTGATCTGTTGGGAGTGCTTGAGATAAACGAGGGTAATACCCGTGAAAGGACTTGTGCAGTTTGGATATCAATAACGTTCTTATCAGTAACAGCAGTACCAGACTTCATATAATCAGCACAAATGTCAAGGGCAACAATACAATTAGGAGGAGGAGAGGTAGCGATTTCTGAGCACCATGTCAAAGCTTTATTGCACATTGGGGGTCTATAGGCACCAAAGCCAAGATTGGACATAATCTTGGCAGATTCGTGCAATTTTCATCAATTGAGGAGTCCCTTTTACCACTGTACATCTGGCGCGTTATCAGTCGTTGGCAAGTTCTATGGCTTAAACAGTGATGAGGAGACTTTTTTCAAGGAGACAGATCTAACATTTGCTCCCTTTGAAGAGTATTTAATCCTGCCCTTGGTTAAGGCGTGTGTTTCCCAAGTGCAAGGTCTCACGTTTGAATCCTGGTGGCAGCAAGTTTGTTTGTAGTACTGTATTTCCTGTTTAGTGTCATGTCGCCAACCCACAACTTTTCGTATGACGTTCTCCGCATGCCCGTTTGGCTCTGGGTGCAGTCTTTAGTTGATTTATTTCCTCTCTTTCATAATATCATCATATAGCGACCTTGTTTACAGTAGGCCCACTTGTGGAGACCTCTCAACCTCTTGACCATGATTTACGTTGTACTACATGTATATTAAGTCTTCACATTAAATAATAATAAATAGAGTATATCCACTACGTCCTATCCTATAAAAAAAAAGGTATTTAGTCCAACCAGAAAGCATATTCTAATAAATGTGGGCCTTTATTCTAAGCAACTCGTATTTACCTATAAATCTTTCCCCAAAATCTGGAAAATATAGTGTCAATGGAGTGAATTAAAACACTACCTCGTGAGAAAGACAAATATCAATTGTATACAAAGCTTAGATGATCAAAAACCAGAAGTGGTATAGATATATTAATTAAGTAAATCATTAAATCATTAAAAAGGAAATAAAAGGGAGAAAAGCTCCCAAGCACCTTGCTTTTCTTCTTCTTCCTCTTTCATCTCATTATTTATATACAATCCTAAAAATGGAACCATGGAAATGGGCTTTAATTGGAGTTGGGATAGCTATATTCTTTGTAACTAATGCTGGCGTTATTTACTGTTTATATCGCAATAAGAACAAGACAATAAATGTTGACAAGTATTATCAAGAACAATCTATTGAAAATACCATAGACGAAGGAATTATGACAAATAATTCAATCAAAAGAAACGGAAATCAACTAGGTATCGACTTGTATGATCAACAGCAAGAGTATATTACTGCTGTTCAAACTGCATTATCACCACCTCGCCCACTTGTTGTAAAAGATAAGATATTGACAACATCAAATAAAATAATCCATGAACAGATTAATGATAATGATAATAAATTCCAAGATAATCAACAACAAGAATTAAGAGTATTTTCATTATCACCATTGCATGTTTTATCATCTGCAAAACCATCAGAAAAAACCAACAGTGTTTGTAGTACTAGTACAACAGACCGGAGCATAAGTCCGTTCCAGGGTCATCATATTAATACACCTACAATTAACTCTATTTGGAGGGGACCTACACCGCCATGGACGCAACATTCAGGCAGACATGGCAGTGTTAACTCGTCTTGATTTAACAAACAAACAAAAATCTAGACTCTAGTTGGGTTTTCCCGAGGAGGATAATTTTTGTTGTTATATATATATATTTAGTGTAAAAAATGAAATAAAATGGTTTCTTTATATCCTTGTACATACAAAAATGAGAGAAAATGCCAATTCGAGGAATCCGAGGTTATTGAGAACAAGTTATCATCGACAAATCTTGATTGAGTATCAGCGAATGAATCAAGTGGCAACAGAATATGAACGTAAACATGTATATAGAATTGAATGTAATGATTGTAGCTCAGTATTAACAGATCGAGGCATGAATGTAAGTATATATATATATATCGTAAAGCATACAGTAAAGTACAATTAAACCGCTATTAGGCTGTACTATTGTCAGATAGATCTGTTCAACTATTCTCAACCGATTTATTACCTGATACGTAAGCCTTTATTCATTAATATCAATAATATGTATGCAATAATGAATTATCTTTATTTTAGTGTTGCATTCGTTCACGGCGATTATGCTGCAGCATCATGCTCGTGTCGTGTACGTGATATTGCATGTAAAAATTGGTAACTTTTGATACTTAATTCGTTTTAATATGAATATTACATTCACAATTTAAATTTATCTTAGTGGTAATGTAGTAGGATATCATGTAAATGTACCATGTAAGCTTTGTCTGAGTCAACCAAATAATGGCCATTACTGGATGTTTCGTAGTTTTGATATAAAAGCGCAACAAATATTTGTTCAATGCAAGTAAACATATTACATATAATGTTCACATTTTAGATATTAACAACATGTTTAAAAAGTGGGTCCAAAAGGTACAGACTTACCTTTACTTTGGGGGTTCGTTCGTGATGCTGGTGATTTTTCTGGTGGTTTTTTTAGATCGGGAGATGCAACTGCAGCTAAATTATCCTGTCAGTTATCGGTTCACTTGGCTTCCTCGGTGCCATTAGTCGTACATGAACCTGTTGTGAAACATGTTATTGCACAAACATTTCATGATGAAGATATACATTCTCAACAAGTTCACTATTGTAGATAGATTACTTTCTTCTCCTATTCTAAAAATTATTAATGAAATTTATTTCAACTATATAAATTAATTAATGTTTAACAAGTACTTCATGTGATTCGATGATTAGATCGTAGATATTATAAACTGTAGTCGAATATTCGAAATCATTTCCACTTGATTTCAATCGTTTTCTGTAGAAAAAAAATTACCAAATACATCTAGTGACCATGCTAATAATCAAGCAGTTTTTTCGATAGCTATAAAGTAACATTAGCTATGCAAAAATGCTTTAATCTTCTCGACCAATTTGGATCAATAAGCTATGATTCCAAGCACAGATTTACTCTGCTTTCTTCTTGCTTGTTATTAAGTTATGACAATAGTATATGCAAGATATCCTGTCTTCCGATTTTTTAAAAAAGAAGTATACTTATGATACACAAAATCAGATTAAAATTCGATGGAATATAGTTGAGGAAGGTAAGTAAAATATATTATACTCGCAAGGCTTGCCATCTTAGTAAAGCGGTGTTCAAATCCTTTTTACACAGTGAAATGCAAAAAGTCAAATTTATGCAATAAATCATATAATAACAGACTATAACAGATTAAATGTAAATTGCAACTTTTAAAAGTATAAGCTGCCTGACGCTATTTCCATAACATTCTGTGAAAAAAATTTTCATAAACTCTTCAAAACTGCCAAAATTTGATGGAGGTTGAGGTGAAAAAAACATGGTTGCGCTTTTTGATCTTCATTACTCCATCAAAAATGAATATATTTAAAAAAGTTAGAAACCAAACTGTATCTACCCTAATCAACTTTAGATTTGATTAAAACATTATTTGTCTTACTGATTCTGTTGAAGAGATATTAAAGATATAGGCTTTTTTTTTTGGCGTTTTTTTTAGCTTTAATATCTGAAAAAAGGAGATATCTTCTCAATTAATTAGTACAATGTGTGTCCACAACTTTAATGTACAACTTTTATTACTTTTGTAGTCAAAGTTTACCTAATGAAATCAATAGGTATGCTCGATTTTTTAAAAATTTGAATATTTTAAAACGGTCATATCTCCGCAAAAAAAAAAAGCTGGAAATATATCAATATCATCATCATCATTGCAGCAGCAAGTTCTATCAAAATACATTTTAACCTAAATTCCTATGGTACCGTCCTGTCCTGACAAAAAGTTGAAGGTCTGATTTTCCTGAGAAAAAAATATAAAAACAATTTGGAGTGTAACTTTTATTTTCGATCTCAGATTTTTAATTTTGATTTAATAAAAAATGGCTAGTTTGATGATTAAGTGTGATATTATGGCCCTTTCTCTATTTCTCCAAAACCTTTTTAATTATTTGAGGTTTCTTCTTTATTTTGGGCAAGTTTTATTTACAATCCGCATACTTTCCGCTTCCACTGGAGGCATTTTTCATTTTAGACCCTGCCTGAAGGCCACGAAGCCCATACATATTCTCGGTTAACCGAAAACATTTCTCGATAATTTAGAAAATAATGTGTAATAATTAATTCAACGATATTTTATTCATTTATTTTATATTATAATATATACAATGCAAGTTTGATAATTTCTGATAATTATTTTCACCAATTTGATACAGGTTCCCAATATTTTGCTGTTGGAGAAGCAGATTTACATAATGCAGTCAATAATTGGCTTTCGATTTTTTCATAATATTCAAAGACTTCACGCTCTGCTCCATTGAACAAATATCCTCTTCTTAATACTTCGATACATCGAACAGCATATTCTCTAGCAAGTTCGATATCTTTAGCGCCAAGGTAATTATTAACGCCAGAAGCTTTCAAGTCATCTTCATCCATTCCTAAACATGAATTTCGCATTAATGTATCCCAAGCACATAAAAGTGATGCCATTGGTATAGTGCAAGCTTGTAAAATAGTACATTGAAATTCCAAAAGGCGCACAACAATGATAGAACATTTATAACAAACTTCTTGTGCTCTCAATGCATGTACCGACAGAACATTGGAATCGTCTTCTTCCTCTTCTTCTTCATCCTCGGATGAGGAAGATGTTGCTATTGAATTTATATCACCTCTTCTCTTTCGCTTCTTTTGTTGTTTGAAATCGAAATCTTCCATATTTTCTGGCTGAATAAGAGTGAGATTATTTGAGTTCTTTCGAGATCGACGAATTGTAGGTAAAAACGGCTCGTGTAATGCTAATAAAGATTGATAAAAACGAGCTGCGATTGTAACAGATACGATATCGCATCTTCCATCTTCTCTTAATCTCTTTTTGAATTCAGTATCACTAATGCCGTCTTCAAAAATCGATGGAGCTAGTCTGAAATCCAAGGGTATTTGATGATTATAAACTTGATTTAAGTCTTCTTCGGTTTTCATAAGAAAAGACAGTGGAATCATATCACTTTCATTCCAACGCACTCGCCTAAAGTAAGGACCAACCACTCTAGAAATACGTCCCACATAATGCTCTTTCATAATTGCTCGTACAGTTTGCCTAGACTCATCGGGCATGGGCCTTGGATCATAAGTTTCTACACAAACGGCAGTAAACAACTTTTTAAATGAAGTGTTTTCTTGATTTAGCATAGAAGGTTTGTTTTTTGATGGACTCATATTCTTTACAGGTATTCCCCGTTGATTATTCACAAACTGAATAAACTGAACACAATCCTGGAATCCAGCATGAAGTCGTTTGAAAGTTTCATACTCTCCTAAATATCGATTCATCACTTTTGATTTGGTTGGTCTTTTTGGTGAGGTGCTTGTGGGAAGTTCTGTATTTGATGCAGTTGTTGTTGTATTAGAATGTAAAGTAGTATTATTAGTATTATTAGTATTAGTATTGGAGGTTGATATATTGGAGTAAATGGGCAATGGTGGAGGATACTTGTATACACTTTCGGCTAAAATCTGACGTATGCGAATGGCTATTTCTAAATACATATTTGCATCTTGAGGTCGCAGTAAATTTGATTTGTAGAGTGACATGAAAAGATAAGTGATCATAGTTTCCATTGAAGGTTCATCGAATTGAAGAGAAACAGCATAACGGGCTTTATCAAAGTAATATTCTCCCACTGTTAATTGTTGATCGTAGGGCACAAAAGTCATTACGTGTTTACAATGCATTGTTAAAACAGCAGCAGCAAGTGCACAAACTACCGGAGAAGTTTCTAAATCAGCTCTACCATTAACAAACATTTCATAAAATGTCTTTTGATGGAATACAACTCGATGTAAAAATCTACAAGAAAAGTATGTGTTGACTAGTTGTAAAGCCAAATCTTTTTTTTCGTAAACGACACTCGGTGTATTGTCTTGTTGACCAAATTCTAGTAATAAAGTTTGTGGTGGAGTCATTGTAGATGCTGAAATAATTTGCTTTCTTTTCTCATTTTGAATGCAACCCAAAATAGCTCTAAAGTTTCCTTTTCGAACAACGGTGAATAGAACATTTCGCTGAAGATAACCACCGCCTGCAGATAAAGACGCTAGAGTAGGTTGCTTAATGATTGGAATTGCATTTGAAGGATTTCCCAATGCCTCGATGTGTTTCAAAAGGTTTGCATAGTTTAAAATGTCAGTATCAATACTGATACCACCGTCTTTTCTAAACTTTAATTTCCAGTTGGATGTATTTCCTAAAGAAACATTACTTGCAATGGCTGTATTATTATTGTTATCTTTAAAACGATGATAATTTGAATCGAATCCTTCATCAGAAAATGAGCTATCAACATCAGAATTTGTCTTTGTACTGTTTGCAATTTGTTTGATTCGAAATGGTGATTTCAAAAGATAAAGTTCTCTTTCCATATTCCTCATAATATCTTCCAATACTTCGACATGTATTTGAATCTCTTGATTATTTACTGCCTCGATAGATTCTAATTTCGGGGGGACAACTGGTTTAAGATAATAGCACTGAATACCGAGCCTTTTACATCTAATTTAAATCTTAAAAAACTATGATATATTGAAATTGAAGGTTATTTTTACCTTTCACAAGGTTGTCCAGCAGTGCATTTCTTTTTTCTTTCTCGGCAACCTGAATTTTGGTAATGAAAATAGGTTAGTATCCTATATCATTTTAAAATGATCCAGCAGTAAATCACCTTCGCAGGGGACAGTTTTCCCTTTACGTTTGGTTGCCATGGTAATAAAATAAAGTTATGATTTTGATAGAATAATAATAATAAAAAAAAAAGAGAGAAATACACACATACAAACTCATACAAAAAAGACCAATGGGCCAGATCTTTGGTCGAATTGCTGTGCAGTCCGACATGATGATTAATAAGTAAATCAGTTGCTTGAATGTTTGTAAATTGGAAGCTTTTTCACGCCAATGTCTCTTTACAATGTTTTTTAAGCCTTGAATGTTATTCCATATTTGGAGCTTATCTTTTACATTTATTAACTAGTTACAATACCTTGGTCTGTGTTGCTACACAAATATTTTATTGATCTGATAACCATTACCAATTCAAGGCCAAATTGGACCAATCAATTGAATATTTTGTTCAGCCAAGTTAAACATTGAGCTCTCAGTGTATACATTAAGGATGTCATGAAGCCCCGCTTGGTGACATCATGGTAACAGTGTGTACTCGTTTTCCTTGGTGGGTTAAAAGAACTTTTTCATTATCTTGCTACCATTGAAAAAAAAGAAGGGATTTTCTCTAGTAAAATTTTGGCGTGAGGGAGCGAGAAAAAGAATTAAAAAGTTGCCGAAAATGTCATATTCTCCAGAACTTTCACCAATTAACTATTCCGAAGATGAAGAAAAGCCTTCACCCAAAGCTACACCTACTATCAAATTAAAACTAAAGTTGAATCCTTTACCTCCTGCAACAACAGCAGAAGATAAAAAGAAAAAGAAACATAAAAAGAAGCATAAAAAGAAGCATAAACGATCAAAGCACGCAGATAAAGACGAATCTGAAGCAGAAGAATATGCCGAAAAGCAACATGACCATGTACACGTAGGTGGTAAAAGACCATTTGCATTATTACAACAAGAACAACCTTCACAAAATAATCAAGAATACTATGAAAATCACCACGAGGAAGATTCCGAGTCTGAAAGCTATCATCCAACTGATACAAAGAAGCCGAAATTAAGTAACAATGCCAATGATAGATACGACGCTTCTCCTACTCCTTTGGAATCTGTATCTGCTGCTATATCTACAACTGCTGCAAATTCTCCTCAGAAAAAAGGCAGACGTTCATCATCAATGAAGTCAAATACTAGTGCAGCTGCCGTTAATGGAGAAAAGCCCAAAAAGAGAGGCCGCCCTACCAACAAAGCCAAAGCCGCCGCTATCATTGCTGCACTTCCTCCTAAAGTTCCTGAAGTTCCCAAAAGAGATACTAAATCCATTCTTATAAAGTTGCTGGATAATATTCAAAAGTATGTTATTTTATATGAGCTTTACTATTTACCATAACATACTAATCCATGTTTAGGCGAGATGCATACGGTTTCTTTTTAGAACCTGTTGATCCAAAATTAGTCCCTGATTATTTGAAGATTATTAAAGTACCTATGGATTTCTCAACAATGCGCAAAAAAATTGAAGCTGGAAAATATGATAATGGTGAAGATTTCCGTCGTGATTTCGAATTGATCATTGCCAATGCTAAAATTTACAATTCTCGCGAAACAATTTATTGGAAGAGTGCAGATAAAATACACGATTTCGGTATGAAAATGATTGATCGTGCTGAAAAGCAAATCGAAGAAGAAAAGATACATCAAGCTGCTGTAGCTGCAGAAGCCGCTGCTATTGCCAAAGCAAATGCGGCGGCAGCTGCCTCAGCATCTCCAGCACTCGAAGACAATCATTTGCCTAGCAGAAAAATGTCAATTTCATTTTCAGGACGTAAAGAATCATTTGGTATCAAGGAAGAAGATGTAGATATTATGGGTATTGATAGTAGTATACCAGCTTTAAGAAAACAGAGTAGACAAGGATCTGAAATACACACAAGAGAAACAAGTGTTGACATGGCTAGCTCCCGTGCTATGACACCTATTCGTTCCTTGAATACTCCTTATAAAAAGAAAAAGAAGAAGGTTGCAGATACTGGTGTTTTATATGGTCCTGATGGATCATTACATACTGTAGGAGGAGGTAAAGAAAAACATTTGCGCGTGGTGAACAACTTTTTGTTAACTTTCTTTATAAATGTATAGTTTCAGATCTCGATACATTATTACCAAAAGAGCATCCTTTTGCTGACCCACCTCAACTCACAATTGCAAATCCTGCTGCGTTGCCATCTGCTTTCTTTTTAAACCGCCATTCCACAGACGACTTTTTCCATAACAAGCATTTAGTCCATGCAGCTCATTTCTGTGATTATGGACCATTCACAACATTAGGAGGTCAACCACCTGGTGCATTCTATACGGCACTCGATGCATCTTACATTTATCCATTATACGGCGACGATCGTGGCGAAGCATACATGAAAAGTTTATGGGACTTTTTAGATCAAGATGACGATCAAGAGCTCATTGACGAAATCGAATCAAAAGCTAATTATTTGACTCGTGGTGCTTGGAAGGTGGTTCAACAAACTTTGGAAAGAAAAAATGATAATCTTGAAAAGGGAAATACTTCATTAGATTCATATCCAACCATTGAAACTGAATTTGGTAAAGTTGAGGCTGCTGCTATTGTCGATAAAATTGAATCCAAATTAAACCCACCTCCTCCTCCACCTACTACTACTATTGCAACCGAGACTTCACCTAATCCTGTTGTACCTATTACTACCACTACAACAACTCCTACCATAGCTACAACAACAGCAACAACAACCTCTACATAATTAAATAAAATACTGTCAAAATTCGTATGATTTTAAAGTTTTTATTTCAAGCATGTAAAACTGTTTTCATATGTCTTAGTGATGAACTTGCTCCTCTAGCATCTTTTTTTATTTGTCACAATTTTTTGTTTGCTTTCGTTGCATGTAAAATTATCAAAGACATCGACAATTTCTAATGAGGTATGATAATGAAAAAGAGAGACGCAAAAAAAAAAAAAAAAGTGCGTGCCTAGCGGAGCTTGAAATTTTGAAATTTTGAATCCTCATTTTTTGTTCGATTGAATGTTTTTAAAAAAAAATGAAGTTTGAAGTATTTTTCTTGCAGTTAATACATAGTCAACTGCTTAGAGTACAATAATGAAATCTTCCCCATTTTGTGTGTCCTATACTATGAAATTTTTTATAAATCCGTTTTTCGTTGAAAATCTGCCTCTATCTTCTGAAAAGTGCAGTTTTAGTTTTCTGATGAAAAGTCAAAAATATTGGGTCAAAAGATTTAAAATAGAATCTTTGTATGAAAGATGCAATCATTTCGATCATTTTTTATTATCACGTGCCATAGTAAAAAGTCGAGTTTTTTGGGCGAAAAATTGGGTTTTCTTCAAATTGCAATTTTGAATGAGGTATCATAAGGCAAAAATCGAGTTGAAATTTTGGTCCATGAAACTAGTTAAAAATGCATCAAAACGATTCTATGGACCAAGAGCATTGATTCTATCTACTTTTTAGATTTAGAAATGAAAGTAATTCATCAAAATAAGGCACCAAAAATGCTGATTTCAAAGAATTTCAATGAAAATGTGGTATTCAACTGCTTGAATCTCTTTAATTATTGCGTTTTTGACGAATGTTTCTGTCAGTGTTGGTTCTTTTGGTTCAGGACTATCAAATGAAGTTGTATTTTGCAGCACAAATTTGGTCCAGAGCAACAAACACTCGGCATGGATTGATTGTCCGTCAAATCCACTCGACGGAGTAAACCCTTTAGGCCTTCAGTCCGTTAAGTTTTTTCTTTCTTTTTCATTATAAAACAATTGTAAATAGCATATATAATATTGATAGAATGGCTGTTGAAGCAAAAAGAGTAAGTTCAATTAATGAGCCAAGAATATTCAGTACTTTTAACATAACCAATTAGTCGAAATATCGCTTTCAAAGCGAAATCCAACAAATGATGTTTGTATTTGGCGAGGTGGCAGACCCACTTCCAGAATCGACTCTTTTAGTAGAAGATATTGTTCGATCTCAAGTCATAGAAATTGTAAGATTAAATTGTTACTTGATGAGATTACTATTCATTAATTCATCTTTTAAATGAAAAGATTATTCAAGCTGCAGCCCAAGCTAGTAGAAGAAATTCACGATATTTAAGTGCGGAAGACTTGATATTTCTGATGAGACATGATCGCGCCAAAGTGAACAGATTGAGATCATTCCTAAGTTGGAAAGATGTACGTAAGAATGCTAAAGATGCATCTGGAGATCAAGTAGAGGATGTCGTAGAGGAGACCAATACAGGCAAAATACATCGTAGCATTATTAAATTGCCATGGGAACTAGTCAATCAATTTTCGGATGTAATTACAAAATCACTCAATGGAGAAGACGAGTCAGAAGATGAAGACGAATTGGAAGCTTATAACGATTCTATACAACGGTTAAAGGACGCTGATGATATTACGAGAGTGATGACTAGAGAAGAATATGTCCATTATTCAGAATGTAGACAAGCATCATTTACTTATCGTAAAGGCAAACGATTTCGAGAATGGGCAAATATGAGTTCATTTGTTGAAGTCAAACCCAACGATGATATAGTTGATAGTTTGGGATTTTTGACCTATGAAATGGTATCCAAGTTAACAATGACAGCTATAAGTATTAAGCGTGATTTTATGGAAGCAGCTGGTAAAAAAGAAGATGAGCCAGTTTCTTTAGGCAGCTCACAATTGAAAAGGAAAAGAGAAGAGGAAGAAAATAATAATAACAATAATATGGAAACATCAACAACGCCTACAGCAGCAGCAGCATCAGCATCAGCATCAATTATCACAACATCGGTAGATGGTACAGTATCGACACCTCGACAAGATGAAACAAATTCAGACGATGAAAATGAAGCAGAAACACCTGGATCACCAGATTCGTTTTGCAATGGTTTGTTCTCATTACCAAGTACAGAACAAACACCTTTATTGGCAGAACACATTCATGAAGCATTTAGAAGATTACAACAAGTTCCTCAGCCAATGAAGAATTTTAGAGGCGGCCTTGTCCGTACAAGAATCTCTTTGATATAGCTATATACTATTATATGCAGGGTTTTTATTATTATTATTTTGGGTGAAAAATATATAAAGATAAAAGGGAGGATATCATTATTACTAATAAATAATTTAAATTAATTGACATTGGCCAAAGATTTCACGATTTGATGCAAATTGAAGTGCTGCCTGATAGTGAAACCAAATACCACCACATACAAACAAATGCCAAAATTGATGAGAATGGCCAAAATGGTCAAATTTGCCTGGCCAGAATTTTTCAGGAAATTGGTTACCATAAATAATAACACCTGCAAGATAGCAGGCAATTGATTTAAAGACAGGTGTTAACCAACTAAATGTTTCAAACATACCACGCATGACAGCAAGGTGGCCTATGACAATAGCACCTGATGAGGCTAATGCAATAAAAAAGGCAATGCGAAGCCATCTACGCTCGTGCTTATCAAACCAAGCTTGGAATGGCATACTGACACCAATAATAGCCAATGTAGTAGTAGCAGAAATATAAGTATTACGAACAGCATCATTACAGTAAAAACCATAGTATTCACAAAGCATTATACTTGCACAGATAAGTACAGATATACCAACATAATCCAAACAAGCAACTTGACGATACACTTTTAGGTTATTGATTCCAGATAAAGTATGCCAAACAGTAGAACACATCAAGCATTTACAAGCAGCTAAAAAGAAGACCAAAAAAATCAAGCGATCTTTTACAGGAATGCTTGTCATTACATCAGAAAAGAATAATTCATATATACCAATACTGAATAAAGCGATGAAACCTAAAAGATGTGTCCAGATATTGCCAGTTTCATTATGAACATAGAATAGAGAATACCAGCAATCAGCAGCTGAATCTAAAAAGCGGTAACCAGTTCGGATATACTAATAGAACCGTTTATTAGTTATACTCGAGTACATAAGGTTTAATTTAGTATTACATTGCTATTTACATACCTCATTGCTTTGCCAAGGTCCAGGAAGTTCATCGTATATTAATAAACGGTTTGAACCGAAAGACATGGCATATTTTAATTTATCGATATGATCATTTGCAACACCTGCAACAACCATTAATTTTTCTTCAACTCGTTCACGCATTTTATCAGCACGGCCAAGAGCGTCTGAAATTTTGCCGTCTAACTCTTCCATTTTGAGCATAAAAGCATCAATTGTATTATCAATCATTTCGCCATTACTGTCCATTTCAAGCTCATGATACTTTTTGGATAATTCCATCATGGCGCTCATGAGATCTGGAGGTGTCATTATTTGATAGTATGTAGTTTGATCATCGATTTTTTTAACGTCTAATTCTTGCAAAATTTGTCTTCTTGCTTCTAAGGCTTTTTGTCGACGTTCATCCCATTCTTGGCCGAGACTTTCAAGTAAAAGATAAGCTTTGTTGACTTTTGAAACTGTATAATTTTGAATTGATTCACTGCTGACAACTGTATTTTCAAATTGTGATAATCTATATTTGAATTTCTTTAAGAGTGGTTCAAGATTATCTTTGAAAAAATCTTCGAGGTCCATGTCTTCATCATGTCGAAGGACAGATTGGGGTTGAATAGTCAATAAATTTTCCATAATTTTTTTCTGTGTAAGGTATATGACAAATAAACAAAAAAAAAAAAAAAAAAAAAAAAATACGATAATCTACGATCTAAAAATGTATTAAGTGATGTCTATCGCAAAGTCTAGTATGAAAAAAAAAATAGTTTTAGAAAAGAAGAAGAGAAAGAAGAAAGAAATGTTTGAAGAGATCATAAAACGCTTATTTAATTATTTTTTTTTTTTTTTTTCATACAAGCTTTCCTAATTTTGAGTTAGCAAACATCAAACAACACAAAAAAAAGGGCCGGTTTGAAAATTGTTATTGTATTTTGCTTTGATTTTCCACAGTGATTGGTAAGATTAACGTTTAAATAATTGCATTTTATCGATATCACGATTTCATCCGAACAATAAGAGGACAAAGCATGAGAGCATCATCCTTGCAATCAAATGTCTATACAGGATTAACTCAAACAATGGGGAGAACCGACTAATGGGGGTTAATCATTTCAGCCAGTAGAATCTATTTGGTAAATAGCCAATTAAAAATGTTGTACATCGATTGCTGCAGTAATAAAGTGATGTTGAGGAAGCCTATCTTGATGTAGTTCAGGTTTTCGATGGTAAATCTGAAAAAATATATAATTGGGCACACCTTTTATAGAAAAGAGTTTTCTATTTTTTGAAAAAACTAACCTTAACGATGATTTATAAGAATTTCATATTTACTCTCCTGTTACAAAAATTACAAATAAATAAGAGAAAACAAAAACATAATGTTTAACAATAGCATCTTGGAATTATTTTCAGACATAATATGCAATAGTAAATTATGTCTTTCAAGGTTTCAAAAACCCTTTAAAGATTTACACCATTGTGTATCGCAGTGATGCGCCGAGAAAAAAAAATGAGTTTATTTTTTAATAAAACTCTTAGCATGTATTTTCTATATTCCTCGTATAATAGAATATATGTAGACTCACAATATGTAATGCTGTGTATTGCATCTTTCTTGATGGAATAGTTTGGCACGTATATTTTTTCTTGAGTAGAATATCACTGGGCTATAAAAATCAAATGCAGGTTCCGCGCGCTTAAAATTACAATGATTTGTCACACCATCTACCCCTGAGAAGAAGAATGAGAAAGGATATTTTGAATCTGAGAAATACTATAGAACTTGCCATCAACCAACGAATACAAAAAAAGCAATAAAGTGGTTATCATTAACATACTTTTCAGGACATCTAGCTATCGTTTTGGACATTTTTAATTCTCAAACTGAAACTGATATACTACTAAATACACACATGGCCTACAAAACTCAGCACCTCAAATGAAAGGTACTAGGCGAGTATAGAAAGACTAGGCACTAGCCAATTTGGTCAACTGTTTATAAATAGACAATTTACATTGTCCTAAACGTCAAAAATCTCCGACATGTACATTTCTACCGTTGTGGCCGTTTTGCTAACTATTTGTGTAGTCGTAGACATTAAAATTTAAATGTAAACAGTATGATATGCTATAGCATCCTTATCAAACTTTTGCAATTGCTCTACTAGAAGCAATATTCATGAAATATTATAATTTGGGGCAATAAATATAATCTTTTCTTCCACACCGGTGTGTATGATGTTCAGACTTTCCTAAAGTCCAATTTTGAAGAATAGATTCGCACGATTTATGTATTTATACAAATATCATGCATTCATGCCGTGACTAATTTATTCTTCGGTTTTTCTTCCAGGTTAATGAGAAAAGATATCTTTCGTTTCTTTATTCGCTTATTATTATACCATGTCCTCTTGTATCATTACAGATCTAAGACCCATTGATTTAAGTCTTGCCGAGACTAAACCTGCTTTGATTGCAGTCAGTCCCACTGTTTCTATCCAAACTGCACTTTCCAAGATGCAGCACAATAAAATTACCTCGTTGCCTGTGTTTTCTCACAATAATACAGAGATAGTGAGCATTGTCAATCTCTTTGATATTTTACTCTATCTAGTCGGTGAGAGCACTGCTACTATTGAAAAAGAGAAACTAAAACTGGGTGATCCTGTTGAAAATGTTTTGGGGTTGGATACAGATAGAGAAAGTTATAGGATTCAAAAAGTGGATCGTAAAGATAAACTTATTGAGGTATTCATTTATAGAAAGTATTATTTTATCATATACTAAAATGACTTGAATAGACATTACGCGCTTTCTCTAATGGAAAGCACCGAGCATTAGTTGTTCAATTTGATGATGAATTGAAAAAGCCTTGGATTTTGTCTCAGACGGATATCATCCGACATATTGTCAACCACCCAGATTCTGTTGCCGGCTTACTTGATTTAGACGGTGGTGTACAAGATTTGAACCTTATTCAAAAGCAACAGGTAGTTACTGCTAGCGACTCTGAAACTGCTATACAGGTCTATCGCATGATGGCAGAAAAGAGTTTGAGTGGTGTTCCGGTAATTGATGAGTTAGTAAACGCCCTTTTTTATTTCTCATAATATTTGTAATAATGTGTAAATGTATATAGAAATGGAAAATTTGAAGGTGATCTGTGTGTTGAAGATTTGCCTAGTGCTAATTTAGAGCATATAGACCAGTTGACTTTGACTTGCAAAGAATACATCAAGGTAAAAAAAAAACGTTTCGTTTTATGTTTAGTTTCGTACTTAAATTGTGAGCCTAGTATACATCCGATTATCTTACTCCTAGTACGGCTACTCCAGATGCCACTATAAAAGAAGTATTTGGTATAATGATGAGAGAGGATACCCACCGTGTTTGGATATTGGATTCTAATGAATCTAAAAATGTCATTGGTGTAGTTACTATGTCTGACATTATGGGACTTTTATGTGTAAATCATAAACCTTCGATTTTTTAACATGCCTTTCTATTTTTTGCATTTTTCATGCACACAATAAAATTCAGTTGTTTCATGAATAGCATATTGATTTCCCATCATTTTGCCACCAAAGAAGTAGGAACTAACGCCAGCAGCTGCTGTTTAAATGTTTCTTCAGCAGTTCAAATGTAGATCAGCCGCTCTTATGGCAGTATATACTTCTCGAGTGTTTTGCAGAGTTGATATTATTTTTCTTTTTCTTTTCCTCATAGAAACAAAATAAAGTGGGAACCCCTTTTGTGGAAAACGCATTTTTAGCAGGCGGATCAATAATAATGATCCTGTTTAAATGCCGTTTCAATATGCTTAGTATCATAACACTCTTCTACAACAAGAAAGTATTTTAAACAATAAAAGAACAACGAATTTTAATTTATTTATCATTGTATAATGAATAATATAAATCATATTAGGTAATATACATATATTCTATTATCCACTAGTTGTCCTGTTCAAACACATGTCTAGTTCTTTTCCAGTCTTGCTAGAGGACATAAATATCTTTGCTGGCTTAATATCACGAGGTGAGATAGCCTTGAGCTTTGAATCAAAGTATTACTAATATTAACAAAAGCAAATCTATGATTTTTTGAAGAAAAGTATTTTAGTTTCATTGACCAACATCAATCAACTATTATTTAAAATACTTTCTTGTTGTAGAAGAGTGCTATGATACTGGTTTTGCAGAGGTGCTTGGCATTAAAGCAGAATGCTGCTATACTAAGAAAATAGGCAGAGCTACAAGGTATACCACGCTGTTCTACTGTTTTCGATAATGTTAATCTCTTTTCTTGAGTGATTCGACTAAAGCGCTCAATTTCAAGTTAAAAACTGTATTAAGGAGAGGATTTCATTTTCAAGTGTAATTGCTCAGGTTCGAAGGATTCTCTCGAGTGTTGGAAATCGAGTTATTTGATATATACTTGTTCGAAAATAGTCTTTAACACATGAATTGAATCCTCATATTTTTTTTTCTTGGAAATAATGCTCAATTCTTGACTATTATTATGTATTTAATAGAGAGATGGTTTTTAAATAATGATACTATTTTATGTTATATTACAATTTTTTAAGGGTGTTCTACGAATAAAAATGGTTGCTTTAATTTATGATTTAACCTTGATGTTTATCCATCAAAGAGATAGCTACAGAACCAAGAGTTTGTCTAATGTATTCACGCTCTACATCATGGCCTAAGTAAGAAGAAAAAAAGAAAAAAATGAATACCAAATTCAATTAAATTGATAATAATAAACTTACTGTCTTCAACTTCTCCCCATCTATCCATCTGAGCGTTCATTTCAACTTGAGCTGCTTGAGCTGCATGTTCAACAGAAATTCCCTTATGCACTAAAGCAAAACCAATCAAGAAACTCTTAGAGCTCATGACACCCTTCTCAAAAGCGGATAATTCCAATGGACCCATTTGATCAATAATGGCCTTGAATTTAGCTTTAGTTTCGTCTGGTTGTGTTACAGCAAAAATATCTGTGGTTGTGTTAATTTTGACGTCGTAAGTCTTCTCTGCCCAATTGATAATAGGTTTCCAATAAGAATCTTGGAGTTTAGTTAAAACTTCAGGATGTTCTTCGTGATAACAAATAGCATCAGTATCGAAGTATGCCATTAATTTGTCGATAACAGCTGATCTGACAGTAGGATCCTCGGCATGTGCGGGATCAAAAGCATCAATAGCGCGAGCAACAATTGAAGTCTAAATGTTGATATTTAAGAAATAGAATGTGAGATTTATATTAATTAACAATTATGCAAAGCTTTACCAAAGGTAAAGTGTGAGCTTTCAAATTCTTTGTTTGAGCATCCCATTCAGCAGCTGTCAATAAAGCAAGTTCTCTTTGCTTTGTAGGAAACTTTACGATATTTTTACTAGGTGTTCTCAAATTACGTTGATCAAGAACAACAGTTATACTGTCTTGAATTATTAAATAAATGTTAGATGATTGAAGCTGATAAAATGGTTTTTAGTTGTATATATACCTTTATCTTCTTTGACGCCAGCACGTTTCCAGAAACGTGTCATAGTACGTTCAGCACCTATTATCAAAAATAAAACAAATAAAACGTTATCAAACAGGGGTTGCTGTCAAAATATGTCAAAATGTTACGTTGTGTAGCAGCTTCTTCCTGTTGCTCAACAGTTGCACGGAATACGGCACTGGATTGGAAAGAACGACGAGGGGCAGCCCATTTTCCAAGGGAACGTAATACTAATTTTACTGAAGACATTTGTACAAAGGATATGTAGATAATAAAACCAGGGACAGCAGTTTAAATTGCCTTGATGAAGCGCTGGGGTGCGGACAGATGACCTGACTTACTTTCTAAAGGTGGCAGTTTTAACTGAACCAGATCAAGCTTTTTATGTCCAGTGACTTGTTGTCCTTGAAATGGGAATCAAATATAGTAACTGTTACTGGCTTGCTCCCAATGTATGTTATTCCTTGTATGAAAAGCAAAAAAAAAAAAAAAAAGAGGCTATGGAATCATGATTATTCTTGATCTGGCTGCCTATGATACCAATTAGTTGCCATAACAACCAATAAATGAGTTTTAAAATGGCCGAGAATGATAGCATATCCTTTCTAACCTATGATTGATTTATAAATACACATTAAAACTTGGTAAAGTGCTATTAGTAACTCATAGTCATGGAATTTCTTAAGGCTACTTTCATAAAGTAATCATATCAGTGCAATTTCATTTACTGCAATAGTCATGGCTAATGACAATCAAATGCAGATCGCCGTTATAAACACGGAAGGTCAAAGAAGAAGGAGACCCAGCGTTGTTGGCTTTCTGCTGGCCTGTGACACATCATCAACCTAAACATTATTTCTAACCCAACGCTATTTAAAGTTAGAATCAGTGTGGCTATTGCATCTTTTCCTTCCCCTTTTGCTTTTTTTATAAAATCAATTTTCGTTCATTTTTTGAATTCTTATTCTATCAACAAGCATTTACATAAATCCCCCTATTTTTTTATATTATATATAGCCTATATATCCATATACAAATAGATATATCTACCACATTTAGTTTAAAAGAACATGACCTCTTCAGTTACTCGTAGTAGTAGATCTTCTAATAAAAAAGCTATTACAGCCACGAATGATAATATCATTCAAAAAACTAAACCTTCCGCAATGAAAAAAAAGAAGCAGAAGCTTGGTAAGAAAGATGCAGATCATGAAAATCGATCAAAAAAGCAGCAAAAAGAAGAGCAGCAAGAAGATGAAGAGGAGGAAATGTACGTTTGAAATGTCGTATTTACATTTTTATTTATTCATTTTAATTAGTCAACAAGCAGACAAGAACAATGAATCAATGTATCTAGGTAAAATTGATGCCTCCCAGCACCCGGAATACACTCGTTTAATGAGCCAACTTGATCAATCAAAATATGATCGTTTACAAAAGGTTCAGAATTGGCAGAAGTTAGAACGTCAATCTATTCATGATTGGTTCGCAGCTCAAAAAAAGCAAGCTTGGGATGATTTCTATGTAAGTATCCTTTTTATACATTCGCAAAAATGGGTTACCTCTGTGTCGTACTCCTCTTTCAAATGGGGAAACTCTTTCTTATTTCCTAATACGAGTACAACGTTGCACATTTTTGTATCTAGAAAAGGTATCTAATATATGTACATTTAGTTTGCTAGAAAAAAGGTACGCTCAGATCTTGTTCAAAACGTACAAAACAAAATCACAAGACTAGAACAAGAATTAGGACAATTGAACGTACAATGTAAACAATTGTTCAAAACAGTAAAAAAAAAAAAAAAATTGTGTACTAATTTTTTTGGTTATACTATGCATATATACAGTAAAAACTCAAAATAATGAATCTCAACAAGAATGCGATGAATATTGGGTTCCACCTGAAAGACTGTATACGATTGATATCCTTTTTATATATTTAAATATGCATAATTGATTAATATCATCTTTATAAATAACATCCTTAACAACATTTGTTACGCTCGTTTGTAGGTGGTGTTACGAATGAAGAAGCAGATCGTGATCTCATATTCGCAAGGCAACCATACAATGGAAATAATACGCCTAATTTAGTATATTCAGACTATGAATCTAGAAGTACAACTGATTCTGCTGAAGATGGCGAAGCAACTTGTTCTTCAAGAAATGACGACGCAACTTCTCCATCTGCTGTCAGTGAACATCAATATCCTCCATACTCTCATAATCTGCAATCTTTTGAACAGCAACAGCAGCAGCAACAGCAGCAACAAGAACAACAATATTATCAACATCAACCTCAGCAACGTCAAACAACAGCATCCTCATCAGGCTATTCAAGTCATAATAATAATAATAATAATGATAATAATACAAATATGATATATCCCCCTTATGAGTTTGAGGAATTGCCGCAGGATGGAAGACGTGATTGGTGGCCCTATCGTTCCACGACAACAGCATAGTAATATCAACCAACAAATTCTTCTTTTAAAGGCGGCTCTATCATGACCAAGAAACCTTAATGTATGATAATGAACCCATTATTTATTACTCTACAGTACAACTATATTAACTTTTTACTACAACAGAAACTATTACTTTTACTACAATTTACTATTATTATAACGATCAATTACCACTTTATAACAACGACCGAATTTCATAAATTACGCACAAGAAAAGAACTGCATTTTTATTGTTATTCATTATAGATTATCGTTGTTACTCCTCCTCTTCATCTTTCTCTTTCTCCTCTTCATCACAGCACATAAATTCCTCCCCCAGAACTATTTAACCCCTGTTACTCGGGCCTCCTTTCCTTATTAAAACTTAATATATGATTTACCTAAATTTTTAATGTTTATTATCATTTTAATAACTTTGATATCTCCCGAATATCACATCATGTATATGATGTATTATATATAGCTCCTATAAGTATATTATACACATTATACAGCATATCTTGGCGCAACAATCAATTTCTATGCTTTCTTCTATTATTCTCATTGTGTCACGTTCAAAAAAGTGCACCAAAATAAGTAAATTAAATTCTTCTTCAATGGCTTTCCTGTATTCCATATAAATTGAGCATTACAATGGATGTAATTGATTGTATATCTGAAAAGTCAACTATTATTAATAAAAACCTATATTAAAATACACACTTCTTGTACAAGTAAATAAATATAAAATTATGTAGACGTTGGTAGCAAAATATGTCAGTCAAACTATGTGTTACACGCAAAGATCACTTGAATTTTGTGTAAGCTGATATAAAAAAAAAAAAAAAAAAAAATCTTACTCAAGTTGAATCCTAATTTTGTAGCTTGAGATATGCTTTTAAAACTTCGCTTTCGACACTTGATTCAAAATATATATGCTTTAATGTAGCTACTTTTTGATTATTTTATGAGACAATGCTTCTATTTAAAAAAAAAACTTTCATTTATTACGACTATTAGTTCTTTGGGTAAAGTTGTTGTCAAAAAAAAAATAATGTGGCCAATGTATTACAAAATGGTAAACTCAAAATGAAGGCTATACTTAAAATGTATATGGATTGTTGATATTTTCAATTGCTTGAGACTCATAAAAAGGACATTTATTTATCATTTCTGATAATTATCATTGCCTTTTATGCAGCATTTGGTTTATTTAGTCTCAAACGTCTCTCAGTCTAGTGCTATCTCTAGTTCAAGATAGTCTGAGGTCTGGTATGCCGGTATGCCACAAAAATAATACGCCAAAAAAGTGGAACTTTTTTTCTAACGCACCATCCAACAAACTGATTGATGATGAGATTTGGATCATCGATACAGTTCTAGCTGCTGTACTACTATCTTGGATTTTAATATCAGTCCATTTGAGTTCGTCTCCATTGAAGGCGAGTTCTTTCTTATGTTTTCCGGTTTTTTGGGTGCGGCGAAAACAGGGTCCAAATCCTTATCTATATTTACTTACTCAAAATCGGCCGTTTATTACTAATGAAATTGAAATGGGTTATTCTCTTATTCACTGTCTATTTAATAAGATATGTTTAATATACACAATGAATAACTACTAGAAAATAAAGTTAAAACTAGATATATTTATTGAGTATATTGTAGATAAAAAAGATAATGATCCGTCTCAAAAACATCTGGATTCTTCAGGGTATTTATTGTTACGCCAGGAGATTATATCAATCTCAAAGCTACAATATGTACTAAATCATTTAATAAAAATAAAGGAAAACTGTTATAAAAATGAAAGAGCACACTAAAACTAAAGAACTTTATTATAAGATCGAACCATCTTCTTTTATATTCACATTCTCTAATTATATGACCTGTTTAAAGGAGTCTATTTATATATATACATATATCCAATCAAGTCTAGGTGACACAAACTAGTTCCATATTCCTGCATACACGGAGCTTCATAACATAATACACAGCAATGTAGAACTTAACATATCAAACTGTGTCGTAATCTTAACCAAGGAATGCACCCAGATCTGTGGATGCAACATTTATATATTTTGGAAACGCGGATATAGAGTCTACAATACAGAGTGTATGAATGAATGATTTCATAATCTTGAGGAAATAGTTGATTACAACATGATGATATCATAGATTAACCAGAGCAAGTATTAGTAGAATACGACCAAGTTAATCATATAGAAAATTCATGCTTGTTTAACTTTAGACAGTGAATGTTTATACAAATGGAATAACTGAATTCCATTTCCAGGAGAGAATTCAAGATTGGCTCAACCTCAGAATTTCAGGCTATACCATTTCATCATAGATTAAATGTAACAAAACTAGATAAAATAAAAGTGCAATACATCATTATAACCTCATACTCATCATTCTATGCTAAGAATCATGTTTAAATAACCGTTTGAGCACTTCTATTAGTAATACATGTACTCAGCCTAGTCTATATCCTAAACCGAGTGTATACATGCTATTTATAATGCATACACTTACAGTATTTATTCTATTAGAATCTACCTACAATATAAACTTCAATAGATATGTAATGTAAATAATAGGAAGAAGGTATGCACTTATGATCAAGCTTACGATAATTCATGATGAGATATCAAAATGATTTGAATCACAGGTATTAAAATATGGACGTACTGCAGTAAAGAAAACGATGTAAAACGCACTATTAGTCGTAGTGTGACACTGCAACTAATTCTCACTGAATACGCAGGAAATACGCATGGTAAAACGAACATATTAAATTTATACTCCAACGTTTTATTCAAATTTTTATACTTTCTGCGGGCTCTATATATTCCTAAATCTTTTTTTATTTGCTCATTTTGAAAATATTATTATTATATTACAATAGTTTCAATTTTTTTTCATTGCTTACATAATTTTCTCTGCACTAAAAAAAATATAGAGGTATTACCTGTAGAGAAAGGGAGGTAGTACGGATTTTAGTCGCAGTTTGAATTCTGTTATTTATCAAAATATATTAATAATAAATTAAAATTTCCAAATTAGGAATTTATAATTAGTTTTTGTATCGCACTCGGGGTGTACAGTCTCTTGTTGCGAAATCGAAATTCTTTAACGTGATGATATTTTTCTACAAAACTCCATATCCAAAAGTATGATGGTGGTTTACATGACTACGATGGTATCTGATGAATTTCCTAGTTTTTACATTATTATTTTTGCTTTTTTTGTCAGTTTACTTACAGCGTTGATTGTTTTTTTTTTTTTTTTCGTATTAACGTCTGTTTATTCGATAGCTCTCATTTTTTTTTGGTGAAAACAAAACTGAGACTCATTGTTTGATTAGAACAGTTTGGAGGTGAGTGAATACAATCAGATGACAGTGAAATAGTATAAGATATGCTGATATACTTCTTCCAAGACTAAATGTCATTTATACAAAGCGAGGATATATTATTTTTAGGATACCATTTCTAATTGATTAGGCACCAGTCACTGTATCCATCTGAGAAATGCAGTTTTCCAAAAAAAAAAAAAAAAATAATAATAATAATAATAATAATTCAACGTTTCAATTCTCTTAAACCTCTCCTCATGTCATTTTTTATGGATGATCACGACGAATTTGACGATGATTGGGACGACTTTACACCAAGTGTCCAAGATACATTATATGATAATCTAGAAACAATTGAGAACAATGCCGCAGCCAAGTTGGAAGTATGCGAAAACAAATTTAAAACTTTTTTTTCGTCGCTAAGAATTTGTTTCAATTAGAGCGTAAAGGATATCGATGATAAAGATGGAGATTTCGATGTTTTTTTAGATGAATTATTTGATATACCTTTTAAATCGAAAGAAAAGGCGAAAAAGCAAACGCCCCTTGGTGAAATCTGTGTAAACAAGCAGCATAAAAACACACTTGGTACAAATATTATCTATGTTTGCTTGAGGTAAAATACCTTGCTAATATATATTTAGGTATTCAAAGCAAAGAAAACATGATAGGGGAATGCCCCCTTGTATACGACTCACAAGACGAAAGCGTCTGGAGTACTGTTGACATTGATTTGATATCAAACATGGAAGCAGATTCGAAATGTAACATAAACGATCAAAAAGAAATACAAACAGTTGATATACCTATACCCTCTTTATCAGTAAAATACGAAAACCAAACACATGTAATCAAAGGATTTACAACAGCATCCGGTAAAGCATTAAAGCCAGTATCTGAAGAAGCTAAGAAGATCGCATTAGCATTGTTTAAAGATGAAGAATGCAAAGAAAAAATGCCTGCAATGATGGGATTTGCTACTGCATCTGGAAAGCCACTTAAACCTGCATCAAAGAAAGCACAAAAAGAAGCCCTATCGTTGTTAGAAAAGGTGGATGATGAGGTCAATGTAGGTTTAAATCATCTAAATGGGATCAAGACGGCTTCAGGGAGATTCCTAGGTAGACCAAGTAGGGCCAGCATGGAAATGACGTCCAAATTATTTGAAAAAGACAACGAAATGAATACAGCACAAAATCTCCAAGGAATCAAACGACCATTCAACCAATCTCCTGATTCAGAGTTCAAATATGAAAATGTTCTAAATAAATATGGTGGATTTCAGATGGGAAATAGTAAGAACAGTATTAGCATTTCGTCTAATGCCAAAAGGGAAGCTATTTCAATGTTTGAAAATGATTCCACTGTCCCCAATAGTCCAAAAAGTACATCGATTGTACCAGAGATCACTTCGAAGCAAGTTGTTAATAATACCCCATTCAATACATCAATTAAAAACGATGAAAACCCATCTATACCTATTCAACCTAAACGTAGCAAACGAGTTAAGACAATCAAAAAGCAGAACAAGCCATTCAAATCACCAATAATTCACTCAAACATTGAACTGACCAAAGCAGCCATAAACAACAAAAGTAATACAAAATCAAAAGGGCAACCGGTATTTAACCTTACTCGTAAGTTTCACTTTAAAACGTATCGATCCAAACAATTCATTTCTTTCTTTTTATACAAGCCCCAAGATGTCGATACAAGTTGTCATCCCTTGGTAAACCATTATCATACAGTAAACAGCAATTAAGCTCTAGAAATATGTAAGTTTATTCATGTAAATATCAAGTTGATTGTATTTCTTAATAAGCATATCTTTTATAGTCCATCTGAAATCATTGATATGACCATAAATAAAGCTCAAGCATACAAGTTTCAAGGAAATTGGGGATGGAAAGAGGCTCAACTTAGTATGGTAGAGTCAAATTGTGTCTCTAGTCGATTAACAGCAGCTTGGGTTCAAAATCATTATGCATTGGTTGTATGGAAGATTGCTTGTCTGATCAGATCTTATCCTGATCAATTCAAAGATCAATGGCAGACTAAATCAATTCTCAATCAATTATTATACAGATATGAACGTGAAGTGAATATGGGACAAAGGCCAGTATTGAGAAAGATTTTAGAACAAGACGATAATTCTGTCAAACATATGATTTTAGTCATTACAGATATTATTGAAACAAAAAATTCGTCATTTTACAATACATGTAAGTTTATAAGCTAAATCAAAACTCGCTTAAATGATTAGTAATTAATTTTTGCAGCAACAAAATACCGACTTCTTCTGTCCGATGGATGGTATCAAGTATTTTCATGCATAGATTTGAGAATGGAACATGCTATCACTAAAAAGAAACTAAAAATTGGACATAAATTATCAGTATGTGGTGCTCAAATTATTGGTGATAAAGCAGCTCAATCACCACTCAGTATTAAGAATAACGATACAATGCTTTCAATAACATCAAATGGATGCTTACCAGCTCGATGGGATGAAAAGCTAGGCTATCATAAAAGAAAATTGATGATTAGATCAATACCAACAATTTTCGATGATGGTGGTACGGTTACAGCAATTGATATTATTGTATGTAGAAAACTTCCTATTTTGTACAGCGAATCATTACCGAATGGCATGATTATCACTCGAACTGCCAAAGAAGAAGAAGAAGCTCTTCGTACAATTGAAAGTTCTGGTGGATATCGTGGTCTGAAACGACACCAAAGCTATGCTTTACCAAATTTTAGAGCTAATTATAAATCTAGTAATGCTCCTCATTTGGATAGAACTGTAAGTGAACCCAAAAATGTTGAAGAACGAAGGGTTTCTGGATATTTCAAAGTTCGTGTATGTGATGCCTTATATGGGTCTGAACAACCCTGGGCAACGCTTTTATTATCGAATGCAAACGAATTGAATCATATGGACATTGTAGAAGGTAATCGCTTCAAGGTTTTCTTCGTACAGCCTTATCATCCTAAAAATAAAAAATATCATGGGCTGGACCTCAAGACGACAAGAATGACGCGATGGGAGCCTGCTCCTTCACCTACCACGAAAAATTCATATATCCCAAGATTTCTGTCTTTGTGTGCGGATATTCGTAAACAAGATAGGTCATCAGATTTTGATCTAGTAGTATATGTTTTACGTAAGTTAAAGCGCATAATTTGCTGGACATTATAACTAACTGCCTGTTTATAGAAACTGGTTCACCTACTATGGAAAACTTGAATGGTCGTAAATTATGGTATCAAACCCTTTTGGTTACTGATAAAAGCCAAGGGGTTTGTCGAGTTGAATTCCGTTTACCATTGAATCATTTTCCTGACATTACTGGTCATTTTATAGGATTAGCCAATGCTCGATTTGATTTATATGACACTAAATACGATATCACTTGCCTCAAAGCAACAGACGAGACTGAAGTTATAACCAAGCTTTCCTCTTCAGCTGAATACTTACAAAAAGGTCTGATTGAACTTCGTGAGTGGGTTGAACAACACCATGATTGTATTAAATCAATCGAAGATCGAGTACAAAAAACTGTTCATTAAAGTAGCTCCAGGTTTTCTATAATCTACTTGATATATAATATGTAAATAAATATCTAGCTTTCCGGCGACAGCTTTTTTTTTCTCTCTCTTCAAGAGGAGGCTTCTTCAATAAATGTTGTGTGTCATAAAATCATACATGATTACTAACATAAGATTTTTATTATTTTGTAATTAAAAATGAATTATACTGTAGTTATGACTCGACGGCCAATTTGTTAAAATATCTGCATGAATCCTTGTCTAAGTAGTCTTTCCCCTAATGTAGGTAGCTACAACTTTGCCAAAGTTTTCTCCTTGAGTGCGAGCAATTTCCAATTCCTTTTCAGTAGGTTGACGAGAACCATCGCCATTTGCTACTGTACCAGCACCGTAGGCAGAACCACCAACAACTTCAGAATTATCGAATAAGTGTGCACTAGCAAATCCGAATGGTACATAAATCATACCATGGTGAGCAAAATAGGTAACAGTAGTAAGGGCTGTAGTTTCTTGACCACCATGTTGGGAAGCGGTACAGAAGAAAGTTCCAGCAAATTTGCCAGCAAGAGCACCAGTTGCCCATAGCTTTCCTGTGGCATCTAAAAGAGCTTTAAGTTGAGCTGGCATTGTACCAAAACGAGTAGGGATACCAAAGATGATACCATCAGCTTCAGTTAATTGATCTACAGTAATAATTGGAAGATCAGGTTTAGCAGGAGCATGCATTTTTTGAAGAATGTCATCAGATAAAGTTTCTTGAACTATATATGTTTAATTTAGTATACTATTGATTTGAAATTGTTTTTGTAACATTGTTTTAACCTTGGAAAACCTTGACATTTACACCTTGAGCCTCAAGACCTTTCTGGATCTCTACAGCTAGTTTGTAAATATGATGATAAAGAGTGTAAACGACAATATAGACAGTAGGAGCCATTATGTGGAAATATATTTGAATAAAAGAGAATCCTATTCACTGAATTTTGAATTTTTGTACTAAAAGAAAATGTGTTTATTTGTTATAATATTAAATTCACCCTATTTTTTCCTGTATTTTTTGACATCTTGTTTGTTTGTTTGATTTGTTTGTTGAATTAAAGGAGCTTTTTTTATTTTGTTATGAAACGATAAAAAAGTTTTAATAGATTTAGGTTTCCTTTTTATCTTTTTGTCTCTCGATATAATAAAAATGGCAAAACCAGTAGTCTACATTGTTCTGTACTCATTGTATCAACATGTTTATAAATTATCTCAGTCAATTCAGCAAGGCTTGGAAGAAAAAGGTGTTGAAGTAAAAGTCTTTCAAGTGGCAGAGACTCTTTCAGATGAAATCCTATTAAAAATGCAAGCGCCTGTAAAGCCAGATCTGCCAATCATGACAGTTGATAAATTAGCAGAGCCTGATGGTATTATTTTTGGATTGCCAACCCGTTTCGGTTTATTTCCTGCACAGATCAAGACATTGCTCGATGCTAGTGGCGCTTTATGGGCTAAAGGGGCTCTTGCGGGTAAATTCGCTGGCACTTTCTTTTCTACTGCTTCTCAACATGGAGGTCAAGAAACTACAGCTCTCACTGCTGTTACCTATTTTGCGCATCACGGTATGATGTATGTTCCATTTGGTTATGCTAACGTTGCATTACAAAATAACGATGAGGTGATTGGAGGTTCTGCTTACGGCGCTGGTACAATCAGTGATGGTGATGGTTCTCGTCAACCCTCAAAAATTGAACTAGACATTGCTAAAAACCAAGGCCAAAATTTCGGTGTCATTGTAAGCACTTTTGTTAAAGGTAGAAGTGCTATTGAGGGTACAACACCAAATATAAATAATAAGAGTGTAGACAACACTGCTGATGGTCCTACTTCTTCCAGTGCTGTTGGTGCTGCTGGTGCTGCTGGTGCTGCTGGTGCTGCTGGTAATACTGGTGCTGTTGGTAATACTGGTGCTGCTGGTGCTGCTGGTGCTGCTGGTGCTGCTGGTGCTGCTGGTGTTGCTGGTGCTGCTGGTGCTGCTGGTGTTGCTGGTGCTGCTGGTGCTGCTGGTAATACTGGTACTGCTGGTAATACTGATGCTGCTGGTAATGCTATGGTCGGAAATGGTGCTCCTTCAAACGCCACAGGAGGTATTCCTAACGAAACTGCAGGAAATGCTTCAGCTGCACCTATTGAAAATTTGGATGGTAACAATGGACCTGCTACACCAGCTCATGATACATCTCATGAAGATAACGCTCTCGGTAATGCAGCTCCTACTAATGCCATTGCCGGTACTCCTGCAACTCCTGCTGGAAATGCTACTAGAAATGACACCACCAACGCTACTGCTTCTACCACTGGAAAAAATACTTCTTCATTAACTGCACCCACAGGTGCTATTGCCACTACAGCTGCTGGTGTTGGTGCAGATGATGCAGGTGCTGCCGCTCCTCAAAAAAATTTGAATTCTGATGTTTCCCCAACTGTCGCCACTGCTGGTAATGCCAATTCAAAAGTAACTAATACATCAAATAGTACAGCTTCCAAAGTCGGCGCACCTGCGGGTGCTACCGCTGCCGGTGCGACTAGTGCTCCCAACAAACTCAAAGATAGTAAGCCAAAGAAGACGAAGAAGTGGTTCTGTTGCTAGATTGGTTTATAGCCATTACTTTAATTCAAGACATAGTAATATATAAGTATATACAAATAAATGTGGATTTAATATTAATAATAATAATAATAATAATAATAATAATAATAATAATAAAATAATATATACAAATATGAAAATAATAGAAGAGCTAGTGATTCTTTTTGTCTTGAATTCTATTCAATGATAGTGAGGAATTAAAAGTGCCATTAACAGCTTTCAACATGAAATCCATAAACCTTCTGCCATATACAAGTGGATGAACAGAAGATATAGTGTCTTTATCTTGTGTAATACTCTTCCAAATATGCTCTGACCTTTTAACAATATTATAAGGTGTTAAAATGTCAATAATGCCAACATAATATAGTTTATCAGAAGGTCTATCTTCTTCATCACTAGACCTAAAACCACCGTCATCAGCATAAAATATGCACCATCGACGTCTTTTGAAAATTTATTAGACAACATACTTTGTATACATGAAAGTTCCCACTTACTCTTCTGATGGACTAGCAGGTAATTCTGATGTATCAATATGAACTGGATTGGCATTTCTCAAAGCTTTTCTTACAATTTCTGCCTTTTCAGTTTTAGTTCGCTTTATTGTAGAAGAACGTCTCTCCATTTTATCAGTCCTTGGAGTAACCATATGTAAACTTTGATCTCGAATACATTCTGTGTTGCCCTTTCTAATATCGTGCACACCAACCAATAAACTGTAGTCCATAATATTTAAACGTTTTAAAATTTCTACATCTCTCTCAAGTTGAGTCAAAAATAACGCACGTTTTGCTGGGCCTAATTGAATTTTTTCTTTACTTTTGACCCAATTTTGATCTTTCATAACAGCACGAGGATTCTTCGCAACTTCTTCACCTGATGTAAGACGGCCAAATAAAGATCCTTTCAAATCGAAAGTTTTGTGAATATCTTTGTTTGATGGTAATACATTTCCCATAACAACGAAATGGATTTTACGTCCTCTAGGCAATTTTATACGATGAAGACCATAAAATCTACAAAGTAGTGTATTTGGATTGTTTGCAACGTGCTACAAGAAATTGAGTTAGCATGAATTTTTATGTAACAGAACAATGCTTAAAAATACCTCATAATATTCTTTCAGTATTTTCCTCATAAATTTATGTTCTCCATGATGAATTGTTTTGATGATGAATCTATAATCTCTTGAATAATAAAAAAAGCTGCCACTTTTGCCAGGTGAGCCAATTTCACTTAAGATATATTTGTTTGTAAGAGACATCATATAGTCTGCTGCATCAACATGAAATTTCTCTCTTAAATTTCTAAATACCCAAGGAGCATAATCTTTAAACTTAAAATCATACTTTACACCAGGCGTTAATTCATTTCCTGTTCTAAATACATGTACTTCTCATATTAATTTGCTATTCATAACAAAGCTTAACAGAAACTTACATATCGAATACTAATTTATGCGCTGCAGTAAAGTCATCGACTGTCAATGGTCTTGCAATTTTAGCAGAAACTCGACCCACTGCAATTCTGATGCCTGTTAACATATCATACATCATTTGATAGTTACGATGTCCTTCGGCTACTCTTGTTCCAATTGCAATAAGAGTACCGTCTTGTTCATCTTCATCCCTATCATCAGCATACGTTTTTTGTCGTCTTGCTAACCTTCTTGCTTTAATTTCTTCTTCTAAAACTAGCTGTTCATCATTATCTAAATGCCCTAGATCCATAAGTCTTACTGAGGAAGAAGGGGACTTTATTGTACGTTTTAAAGGAGTATTATTTTGTGTGTCCTGTTGTATGTCGATAAACAACGGAGGTGGCTTCTTGATAACCTTCTTTAAAATGACGGCAGTTGGTTGTGTTTTATTATCCGATACAGCAGCTGGTTGATTGTTTACATAATGAGGATTTACTTGTTTGTTTGTTGATTCTTCGTCTAATAAAGATGATGAATACGAAGAAAGCTTCTCTTTTGTAGTCATAGGTGGAGGTGTTTGTGGTAAAATATCAATTGACATGATATCGGAATTTATTGAGATTTTATCGATACTTTACAAGGTATATATTTTCAAAGAGAAAAAGAGAAAGAACGTTAGAGAAAAGTAGAAATAAAGAAGTAATGCGGAGATTGTTCGAATCAAAGCACCGTTACATGAATGATGAGGTTTTGAGGTTACAGTAAATCATGGTCAATGACGTCTTTTTGCACATTTTTAATCTGAAAACAATACCTTTTTCGATGTTATTTTCCTTACGACTTTGATATAATACGATTTTGTACCTGATTGCTATGTAGCAATTAGATATGCACTTCATATTTCCCGACCAAAAACTTGATACGGAGGAATTGGTGACAATGATAGGATAAAATGCATTCTCGTGACTGTATTGCACTCAAAGTAACAAGTCAACAATGATCATTTGAAGGAAAATGAGGAATTTTTTTTCTTTCATCAAGGATTATCATTGTAAGGATGAGCTCCGTAGTTCATGATGATCAAACTTCACAAAAATGGTAAATATAGCATCTTAATTACACAGAAAAAAAGCCTAACAGGTTCATGTGGGTAGGAATGGAGGGGCAAAATTATCTACAAGAAAGAGAAGACCCACGGATGTATCAGTTCCTGTGAAAAAAGACTCTCCTAGACAAAAAAGAAGCAAAATAGCAAATTCTAGCCAATTTCTAGTTGATGGCTTAAGTCCAATTACCCCACACCCTCAACTAATTGCAAACAGACACAATACTGCCACACCAACTAGTGGGCCCGGAAGACACAGATCAGTAGATATAAAAGGTCTTATTCTGCAATTGATTGAAGAAACATATCCTCCATTGGTTTGTCCTGATTGCTTTCAAATAAGTTCAGGCCGCGCAGAAGCTGACCAGCATTTAAAATCAAAACACCATGGACAAAAAGTGTTTAAATGTGTAGCGTCGAACTGCAATCAAGTATATTCCTCTAAACCTGGATTACGATATCATTTAGAACATGCTCATCAAATAACTCGCATAAATGAAAATAGGCAATTACGATGATTCGATAATTTTTTTCATTTCGAAATTAACAAATTATTTTTTGTAGTCATTCCGCCAATAAAAAATCAGACCGACAACAGAATAAAGTGGCAGCTGCAACACTTCAAACAAAAGCAATACAAGATAATAAGAAATTTAAAAAGCAAGAATTATCGACACATCTTCAAGAGAAACTAAATGACGTCTATGCTATCACAGTTTGCCCTGCATGTAATGAAGAGTTCAAAAAGAAGACACATGTCATAACACATTTGGTTGAAAGTCATCATGGAGAAGAACCATACAAATGTGTAGTATCCGGTTGTAAGCGTGCAAAGAATTATGCCACAAGAGAAGGCCTTGTTTATCATTTGATAAGTTATCACGATGAAATTTCCCAATAATAATAGCAATAAAGAAATAAATGAATATATGTACAGTAACATGAAAAATTAGTATTGAGATTGTTTTTTCTTCACATTTTAGAAAGCAACTGTTTTTGAAAATTTTCTTAGTACATCCAGAAAGACTGAATAAGGAACTGGAGTGCATTTCTAAGATCTTCTCGAGTATACTGTCGTAGTCATATTTTTATTTGAAAAGAATGGATGGATATAGAGATCTAAACATCGTTACAATGAAGAATTACATTGCTATTAAGTTTGTTTTAACCTTTTTAAGTGATTCATTTATTTGGGGGTATCGAATATAGTGTAACATGAAGTAAATAGAAAAGTAGGTAAAGAATGGCAGGCCATTGTTATACTGCTATAAAATCAAATTAAGAGTAGAATGGACCTAAGAGTGAATTATTATCTATTTATTATTCTTTAATAACGGCGCAGATGATGAATGCGATAGATGTTTTTTATGAGACATACCAGATCTTCTACTTGTCAATGTGCCAAAATCGAAACCAAGAAATCCATTTTCATAACTTTTGGAATGCAATAGAGGTGCATGGTAATGCGCTTTATTTAGTTCCGCGCCTAAAGATGTCTTCCAAACTTTGAACATGGTATCTGCCAAACCATCAAAACCAGACCGAGAAACTTTTCTACTAGCCATTTCACACGAGAATTTTAGTGTCGTTAACAGTGTATGACCTCTACTCATACAATAAATAACTCCTGCTACGAATGTATCTCCTGCGCCAACTGTATCTACAACTTGAGCTTGTGCTAATGCCGATGAGTGAAGAATTTCTCCTTTAAATAAGCAGGTAGCTCCCTGCGCACCCCAAGTACAAAATAAGATTGCTCTAAAACAATTGATAATGTAAGTCAATAGACTATAGTGTACAAATGTTTAAATATAAGCTTTACCCAGGTTTACATCTTGCTTGAAAATCTTTCAGAAAATCTTCTGCTTCATCATAGCCACGTTTTTCTGCATATAACTTGGAAAAGAATACTACGTCGCCCTACATGAAAATCTTAGTATGGTATTGATCGAAATTTTTAAAGAAATTATAGATTTTACTCTTGTTAATAGTATATCAATATGGGGTCTATCTGGTTTTTCTAACTCGACAGATATGGTTAGTTCATTTCTCCACCCTTCACGTTTTGCTTTTGCTTCTAGCCAGTCTATCTGAGCAGCAGTTTCATATACATTTCTCCCCTCAAAGTGAACCCAGGAAAAGGCAGGACGAGCATCAAATTCAAACGACATTGTTTTAGTAATACTGCTCATTTCTACTTTACGAGCAAATTCATCCTTGGTAATATCTTGGGTCCTATAAAATGAACTTTAAGTAATTTATAATTAACAATACAATTTTTTAATTTTATTTTTACGTATTGCAAGAAATGATCGTTCGTGAACCTGTGTCTTTACATTGTATAATATAGCACGAGGGTGTTGGTGATTTACGATAAAAACATGATGAAGTTTTGACACCTTTTGATTCCAATTGAGATAGTAGATTGCTGTATGAAAACGTCAGAAAAAAAAAGACTCAAATAGAATAGTAATTAATTTTTGTCTATTTACCTGGAAGACTCCTTAGGTCCAACAGAAGACATTACAAACGGATTCATTTTGGGAAATTGAGCCAACACTTCAGCTGTATTTACACAATTTCCCCCTCTTCTTTGTTGCGTATGACTAGATCGAACTTTTGTATCTTCCCCTGGATAATAATCGACTGTCATTATTGTGTCTTGATAGATTTGACCAACTATAAGTACATTGACAGCTTTTGAATTCAAAGTATCAGGCAAAATAGGCGATAAGGGCTGATCAAAGGAACTTGAACGTGAAGCTGAAATAGAAGAACCAGAAGATGATTCATCTATAGTAAGCCGGCTGTTTTTTGAACGTTTACTGAACGAGAAAACCATTATAAATTTAAAAAGAAAGAGAAATCACTGAATGAAAAAGAACGAATTCTAAGGTTTTTATCATATTTTCGTCTTTCCACGTGCCTAGTCTTTTTTTTTTTTTTTTTTTCTCCCTTGATTCAAGGAGAAAGAAAGGGGAGGTTAATATGGCAAAAAAAAAAAAAAAAAAGTAAAGGGCTTTAAACTTCATTCATACAAACTCTTTATAATTGAATGAATGTTTGATTCTATTTCCAATAATAAGAGAGCATCATGTTCAAATGCCACTAGGTATACTCCAGTATCTATTAATATTTGGTATGTTCAATTTTTTTTTTACAATGAAAGTAAGAAATCCATACATTATGTATAGTATTATCTCATAGTTGATATCTAAATACAATACATTGGCTGATGAAAAAAGATCATTTTTTGCAACAAGTGTAAATGACCGAATACAGTTTCACCATGCAACAAAGACAATACACACATAATGATACAAATTTATAGATGCGCACATGTGTAATCCGTATGTTAAAAGATACTAAAATTCATCTTGTATTACACACTAGCGAATTCCAGCTGTTTGCAATCCTTACTCGAGCCGAAATCAGAAAAACTTACCCTTACATTTATTACAACGTCCCCTTTACCCCTCATCAGTCAACCTGAGTTTCACCATCACACAAATCAATTATCAGCATAATTTGTGTCGATATAATAATTTTATGATGATGATGATGACTTTTTTTCTGTCTAACCTGGTAATAGAAGTCAATGTAGCCCCTCATTTCTTATTCGAGTAAGTTTAGTCTAGGAACTATTGTTCTTGATGGATTTTTCTTAATTGATAGATTGGCATAAATGCTTATCCAACAACTTGTATTCTCAAGCTCAGCAAACTGATTGTTTCGATATAATCATTATAATTATATGAAGGCACATGGCTAAAATGTAAATAATTAAATCACTTTGTGTGTCCGGTTCATTTTACCGGTGATTGTTTAATATTAAGAATTTATTTTTGAATCAAATTCGGATAAAATTAGATCATTAACCACGAGAATCATTTCTTAGTTTTCATACAATATACTATCTTAACCTTTCTTCTTTGCTTGCTAATTAAACCACATATTCATCAAGTTACATGAAATTAAAATGATTCGTCTCATTGAGCAGTACTTTTTTATACCCACAAACATTACAACTTCCTTTGCATAAAAAAGCATTCGAGAAAAGTTATAAACTTTAGCAATAGAAATTAAGAAACGTAATAATTTGCTAATATGCATTTTAAAATTGTGTCCAAGACGAATATTATAATACGCTAAATATGTAATAAAACATTTTAAAGTTTATAATTACATAAAAGTGATAATTTGATGGTGGCTGCAAAATATGTATTTAATAACATTTACTATATGTATTCCCTCTCCCTCCCCCACTTTCTGCTGTGTCAGCATGCAGTGGAGTTACCCCCTTTGTGTTTTACCCAGTTCTATTCCTCTGCAAGCCTTCGGCTAATCAGTTACTCAAATTCATCATTCTTTTCCCCCCCTCCATTATTTTGCCCTGACTTATACTTTTGTGTACTCTTCCCTAACAAAACGTCTGGAGCGTGGTTCGAACTTGATCGAAATTAAAACAGTAACTTTCAAAAATTAACTGAATAATCAGAATCCAGAGTGGTGAGTCAAATTAAAAAGTTTATTTATTATAAATACAGTCGTGATTCGATTTGATGGGATCGTTGGGAGGGAGAAAAGTATTATCCACAAAATCGATCGAGTTTTCCACTAAATCAAATAAATCATTTTCGTAATATTGGATCAACAAATGAGATTAAAAAGGCATTACTAGTTTATAGTATTAAATAATATCGTTAGTAAAGGCTTTTCATATTCGAGCAACTGGATCAAACAGAGGACAACAAGAAATTTAATAAAAAACAGAGGTAAATTAGGCACGTGATTTGGTTATTCTCCATATTTCTTCTAATTTCATGGCTATCAGATAAAGCTATTACCGGCTAAATACAGTTCGATCCAATGATACTTATATTTTACTAATATAGTGGACCGGTAGAAAAGAAATTGTCCAAAATCCACTGAATCGATTCAATGGATTTAGGCAGTAAAATTATGAAAAAAAGGGAGATTTCGAAATGTCCGTTAAATCGAAAATCCCTTATTTTTGAGTCCACTAAATCGAATCACGACCGTAGGGGTAATCATCACGCTCAGAGAGCAATGTATCATAAACAAACCGATGTACATAAATCCCAAGACTAACACTGGGAAAATTCGATATGCTTTATTTATTATTTCGTTGTAAGGCCTTTGCTCTTATATTATTGTTTTGAGGATAATATCGTAGCAGTGATGACAAGTGAATATATTGCTGTCTGCCTTTGACATAAAATCTCATTACCCTGTAGGAAATCGGTGAAATAAATTCGAGTTTGATATTATTAACAATATTAAAATATACTTTAATACAAAAATAACTATAGGGTAGCTTTCAATTGAACAAGCAACCATTTTTTTGCGTATATCAATCTCTGGACTGAATAAATGTCTAAAAAACTTGCTTTACTTTTTATTTATTCTTTTGAGAATGAAAATGAGTGACCTGAGAGCACAGGCGCTGCAATATTGATAACTCTGCACAATTAGATTAGTAATCAGATTAACTTATTATAATAAATCAGCCCTTCCCATATATTCTTGCAAGTTTCAAGATCTAATCTTAATTCTTCCGAGGAAATGTAAGGGCGATTCATCCTTTTTTTGTATTAAAGTGTATCTTTTATTAGATTTTAAGGGACGATATGTATAAATTAGAAGCAGGGTCAAGATGTCACCTTGAGCACTTTCGGAAGGAAAAAGAGATGAAAAAAAGTAAACCACGGTCTTGTTTAACCATGTTTAAAATTACCGAGGCAATCCAAAGCGCAGTGTCAATGACACATCGCCGATGATGCTTTCACAGTATTGAGTACGCAGCTCCAAGTACAACCAGAACATCGCCGTCTAGATCAAGTATGCCTAACGAACAAAAGCTAGTGAGCGCTATCCAAATACACAGATTAGAAAGGAGGAGATCTAGCAAAGACAGAAAGGACACTACATTTCTCCAATGATCTGCTTTATAGGAGCAACCCACAACAAAATGATACAGATTCTCAGTAGCTATATCACAAAGGGCACAAACAGGGGACGGAAATTTATCCGGCACTATATGATGACACTAAGAATGATGACCAACCCGGTCATGGCTTTTTTTTTTGTATGTAAATTTTGTTTTTTATTAGGATTTTTTTGAAACCAATATGAAAATGATGTAAACAAGGTTGGGTTTTTAAGCCTTCTTGTTCAAGAAAGAAGAAAATACTATATTATTATCTTGGAGAAATGCAGAGAAGACCTGTGGTTAAATCCAAGATTTATCAAGTATAATATATGGCAGTGGAATTTCCACAAAGTGAAAAAGGCAGGGCTGAGAACCTCCAAAATGGAATCATCCAGAGGAACACCTTCAGTTTGGCATAAGCCAGTGAGACCACATCAGATTGCATCTTCCACTAGAAGCTCATCTTCTAATCGCAAATGTGTCACCACATCAAACCAAAAATTGGACTTGAAAGGACAACCCACCACGAAATGATAAAAATCCTCAGAAGTATCATTACAAAGACCGCATAAAGGAATAGGATATTTCAACGGATTTATTTTGCGTAGAAGAGCCCGAAAGCCAATTCTGTCCGGAATCAGTCTCCACCAAGGAGTGAATGCCTTTCAGGGCAATGACAAGACCAGAAAATTCGCCATCTGGTGGGTTTCAGCAACCCGGCCATGGCTGTTGTCAAAAGACTTTTTTTTTTTTTGTATGTAAGTTTGTCTTTTATTATGTTTTTTTTTTGTATTAAAGTGTATCTTTTATTAACTTTTCATTAAGAAACTATGCATTAATTTGAGACAAGGCCAAGGTGCCATGTCTTTTATTATGTTGTCAAAAGACAAACCACAGTTTCATGTTCAAAGAAGAAACTATGTTTGTTATCCTAAGACTCAGACCTGATTTCACGTTGTGGAGTGTAACTCTTTCTTGGCATCACTTTTATTACCCCTTATGTGGAGTGTAACTCTCCAGGGGGTAGTAGAGCATTTGAAGTTGCCACAAACGGTCCAAGCATACCTATGCCACAAAAAATTATACCTTACACAAATCTACATCACAAATAGTTATGCGTTACATATACCTATATCATAAGTAATTATGACTTACACAAACCTATTCAACAAAATTAATTATAACTCAAAAAACAATACTTAATTTTTTTTAAAATGTATAAAACTTGAATTTTTTTTTTAAAAATTATATTATCTAATTTTTTAATAATGCAAAATTTTTATTATTAACAAAATAGTAAAATAAAAACAAAAATATTTTTAAATTTAATTTTAAGCATAAATAATACAATTAATGTTATTAAATAATAAAAAAAATACAAAAATTATATATGTACAAAATTAGTAATTACTATTATAATTATTAAATATTTTACTAAATAAATTTTTAAAAAAGTCATTTTAATATAACGTTAATACAATAAAAAACAATTTAAAATTAAAAAATATATAAATATTTAAAACATTAAATTTAATAAATAATATTGTATACAAAAAATTAAAATGTTCAAAAGTAGTAAGGTTACGGAATACTGCAATATTAAAAAGTAATAGCTGCTCAAAAAATCTTAGTAAAAAATATTTTTATAAAAGAAACTGTATGTAATATGGTATAGGTTGTTTGTAACGCATAAATATTTTATGGTATAGGTTTTGTGTGTCTGAGAGATAATTATTTGGTATAGGTGAGATATTAATTACCTTGGTATAGGTGAAGGATTTCATGAATATTCTGAGTGGTGTTTTATCAAAGCTCTTTCGCGTATCCGGCTTCCATAAAAGCTCTTTCGCGTATCCATCACTTTTAATAAGTTTTGAAATACGCCATTTTTGAACAACTATATCTCGACAACTAGAATACATCCATCTCACATCCAAGTGATTTTAGATACATCCGTTTCAGATCTACAACATATTTTAATCTCAGCTTTATATCTCCCATATTAACAACTTTAACTTTTTTTTAATTTTAATCACACTCAATTTTTGTTACACTCCATGTCTGGCAATAATACATTGTCTTGGGCTGAAATGGCTTCCCGTCATGGGGAAGTTCGTTCTTTCCTGCAAACCAAGAGACGAATGACGGACTCGGCGGTCTCTACTTATCCACTGGTAGGATCTATTTTGTATGAAGATGACGACCTTAAAGGTCAAATTTTAGCAAGTAAGGCCATGGCAATTGTACAACAGGCTCTTACTTCCGGTTCCGTACTCTTTTCCTTCAGAAAAGGTCTTTTCGGTGATAGAGTGGATGCGTACAAGGCAATTCAAACGCAGATATCTTCTTTGGTTGAATTTCGTCCTCTAAGTGTTTATGATAACAGGAATGATGGTTCTTTGCTATTGGAAGCCAAGTTCGAGCAGGTGGAGGATGCGAACAAGGCTATGACTGATGGCATCAATATTGATGGTGTCGTTTACAAGGCGGTTCTGGCCAAGGAGACTAAGGAATTTGGTGAGCTAAAATATGTGCAGTTCACTTTGATGCGCATTGTTAGGGAACCAACCTTCTTGGTGGATTTGATGGAATCTTTGGCGTATTATGGGAAGGTTCTGCAGGTGAAGCAGTTCACTCGTGGGGGTTTTTTCGAAGGCAAGTTTTCGGTTATGCTGGATACATCGGTGGGTTATCAGGTAGGGGATGAGTGGCAGCAGGCCAAACCTCTAGATAGCATGCTCTATCTCCGCGAGTTTGATTGCTTTGTGGCAGCGGCTTACAGGGGTGCGCCTCCTGTTTGCCATTTTTGTCGACGTAGCGGCCACATTCGCGCCAAATGTCCTGAGTTGGCTAAGCGTAGGTGTTTTGGGTGTGGCAAGCACGGCCATATGCTCAAGCATTGTCCAGAAGGTGAAGCTAAGAAACAGGCTGACTATTTGAAGAAGCAAAAGATGTCTACGGTAGCTGAGCAATCTGAGGAAGTGGTTAAGGCTCGTGAAGCAACTATCACTTTGTTGGATTTTGTGGATAAGGAAAAAGTAGGAGATGGTAAGAAGGGGACGGATATGGAGGAAGATGTCCAATCCTTGGGTGATGCCGAGGATGAACATTTGGATAATGCCAGCGTTATCGACCATTCTGAAAAGGATGAGTATGATAATGAAGCTAGTAGTTTGGAGCAGGAGGATATGGAGGTCCACAGGGAGGACCATCAGGTAAATGAAAAGGGTGATGATCCCATGAAGGACGACGAGGTTGTGTTGGCAGGTGGTGCTGATTTGATGCGAGGTGCAGCATATTCTAAGTATGCTCCTAATAGCGTTGCTCTGACTATGCAGGTAGATAAGCCGGTGGAGATGTTGAATTTGACCAGTCTGCGTGCTGAAACTAAGCGAAAGATGGAGGTCTTCAACCAAAAGTTGAAAACTGGGGGCTCTGGTGGAGCTGGTGTTAAGCGTGGTGATGTAGCTGGTGGTGTTACTGGATCTGGTGTTGGTACTAAGGGTGTCAAAACTGGTGGATCTGGTGTTGGTGCTGGTGTTCAAGGTCTCAAGCCTAACAAGAATGATGGCAAATTGCCTACAAAGACTAAGCAAGACGCCCGTAGGGCTCAATGAGTAAAAAATTAGGTCTCAAGATTGGCTCTTTGAACACGCGTAGCTTGTTCATGCAATCCAATCCAACAACATTCAAAGAGTTTTCTTCTTATCTTCGTTCTTCCTCTCTCCAACTAGACATCCTTTGCTTGCAAGAGGTGTCTCAATTTCGTTCTCAATCTACTCTCACTGAAGCTCAAATACGTTCCTTTTCTTTTGCCTTCCCTAATTGTTCTCTCGTTGTCTCTAAACATTGTGCTATTATTTGTCTCAATTCTCGTTTTTCTTTGGTGGATACGGAGGTTTTGTTGGATGAGCGTTGTATTGTGGCATCTGTTATAGATACACAATCCAACGTCTTGTGCAAAGTGGCCAATATCTATGGTCCTGCACAGTCTTCGGACCGTCCTTCATTTCTCTCTCAATTCCTTTCTCTTTCTATTTGGTCTGAGGTGCTCAACACACCTTGGATGTTATTAGGTGATTTCAACATTCACCTTCATTCCTTGTCCGAGTCTCGCCAAGTTGATATAGTTCCTTTTATCCACTGGTTGCGTACTCATTTCATTAACTGTCATCCTGAGGGTCTTCCTACATTTCCAAAAAGCAATACTTGTATTGATTACATTTTTGGTCAGTCTTCTCTTGCGCCTCGTTTGGCTAATAGTCAGTTGTTGTATATGCCTAGTGGGTGGACTGATCACTGTCTTTTGACTGTTGATATGTTGCCTGCTACAGCTAAGATTGGTCCTGGAAGTTGGCGTTTTAATCCAACTCTACTTGATGATAAAGAATTTCTGGCATTGTTGAATGCAACGGTGTCATTGTTTTTCTCTGATGCTGTTGGTGGTGGTGGGTCTAAGGGTGTCAATACTAGTCAAGGTGGTAGTGGTGATCCTGAAAGCAATGTTGCTAGATGGGAATCCTTCAATTTTTTACTAAAGTGCTGTGCACAGAAGTACACTAGAGGCATGAAAGTACGTTTTAAGAACAAAGTATTTACGTTACAACTGGAACGTATTCGGGCTCTCTCAGCTTCTGTATCGGGTGTTAGGACTAGTGGTGCTTCAATTGTAGATCAAACTGACAGAGTGTCTACTGCTTCGGGTGACTCTGAACAGGTTAGGCAACTTGAAGTTTTGATTGATAATCAGATACAGAAAGAGACTAGTCAGAATATGCTTCGCTCTGCCACTCGTTGGCATGAACAGGGTGAGCGTAATAACAAGTATTTCTACCGTGTAATCAAGGAGCGGCAGTCTCACCAGACTATTCAATCCTTAAAGTGCTCTACTACTGGAGATATCTTGGTGGATGCAGCAGCTATTAACAGGGAGGCTCAAGGTTTTTACCAAAAGCTATACACCCCTGATGCTGTCGATGTTGAAGCTATCGATACTCTCCTAGGGAATATTCCTCCTGAAGTCTGTCTTTCATCTTTGGATGCAGATAAACTAATGGAGATGCCAAGTCGTGATGTTGTCTTTGCCTTGCTCACTCACTCTCCCAAGTCTAAAAGTCCAGGTCTCGATGGTTTGCCATTTGAGTTGTATCAATATCTTGCTGGTTCTTGTTCTGATTTTCTTGATTTACTTGTGGATGTGTTGAGTGATGCTTTTAATGGTGTATTTCCTCCTTCGTGGCAGCAGACTAGAATGGTACTATTGTTCAAGAAGGGTGACCCACAGTTGTTGGTTAACTGGAGGCCTCTGTCCTTAATTAACAGTGATGCCAAGTTATTTACAAAGCTCATTGCTAATCGTATGAACAAGGTCTTGCCAAAGTTGATCAATCCTTATCAAACTGGTTTTCTTCCTCATCGTCTTATCTCTGATAATGGCTGGCTAAATCAGCTGTTAATGTCTCATTTGCGTGTAGTTGCTCCTGATTTGCCTCAAGTAGCTGTTCTCTTAGATCAAGAAAAGGCGTATGATCGGGTTCATCCTGAGTACCTTCGTCGTGTTTTGCTTCGTTTTGGTTTTCCTGCTGGTCTGGTGTCGTGTCTGTTGTCTTTGTTTTTTGGAACAAAGATTTCAGTATCTATTAATGGTTGGCTTGGTGCTCCCGTGCCTCAGCTGCGTGGTCTCCGTCAAGGTGATCCTCTTTCGCCGCTGTTGTTCAATCTGGCATTTGAGCCCTTGCTTCGTTCTCTTCTTGCTTGTCCTGGTTTGTCTGGTGTTTCTTTGTCTGCTGTAACCGTACCCCCCAAATGGAAGCCTTCTCCGGTGATTGTTAGGGATTTTGATGCGGCTACAATGCAATGGCCCATAGATTTTGTCAGTAGTTCTGGTTCGCCAACTCCTGTCAAGATTCTAAGTTATGCCGATGATTTGGAAGTTTTTCTTTCTTCTCCTGCTGAGTGGTCTGTTCTTTTGTCGTGGCTTGATTTATATGGTCGAGCGTCTAACGCAAAAGTCAACATGAACAAAACTGTTTTGGTGTCGTTGTCTGGTGTGTCCCACCCCACATGGGTTTCTTTGGCTAGTGATGCTGGTTTCCAGTGGCATGATGCTGAGTCCAGTGGTTCTGTGAGATATTTAGGTTATCCTTTATATCACACTGATAGTCAACTTAAAAAATATTTGGATGGTGTTCTGGTGAAGGTCCAAAGACACAGTAATATTTTGAAGCAAAGAAATCTCTCCATAAGGGGAGCTGGACTTGTGGCTAATTCATTACTGTTGTCCAAGGTGTATCACTTGCTTCGTGTTGTTCCTGGCGGTAGAACCACTGATTCCTGGGTGAGGGATCTCAAAAAAGTAGTTCGAGAATATGTGGTGTCTTTTCGTCCTGGTGTTGCTTGGTCTACTTTGTGTCTTCCTCGCAAGTTTGGTGGTGTTGGCTTGGTGGATATATCAGATCAGAGCTTAGCTCTGCATCTAATATATCTCCAACGCTTATTACGTCCGTCCTCCTTGTCGGATTTTGTTTCACCTTGGTTGGCCTATGCCTTCCAAGTGTATACTGGTCATAAATCCATACTTCCCTGGTTGTCCTTTCCTTCTACATACAAACCTCGTTTAGCTTCTGTTCCTGTCCTCGCCCATTTGGGTAAGCTTCTGCTTAAACTACCAAAATTGGTTCCAGCCCCAGGTTGGTCCTCAAGATGGTATCTGGATTTTCCTTTATGTTGTGTATTAAGCCCTGTTTCTTCTATTTCGTCGTCTGTCAACCCAAAATCTCTTGCTCCAAAATATCTAATTTCGGATATTTGTTACTGGCAAGCTGATCTGGGTATTGTTGATGGTGTTTCTGATCGTTATGACTGGTCATCGCTTCTCCGTCGTGTGCATTATGCTATCGGTGATAAGTACGGCCCTGTCTCTCTGGCTTTCCCTGCATTGCTTGAGTCGAAAATTGTGCTCTCACATGAGAAGTTCTTCACTACGCCTCGATCTGCGGTGGCCACTTCATGGCTCCCAGATTGTTCGCATTGGACTATCTCCAACTCTTTTCGTTCTTCTGTCTCTGTTGCTAGTGTCTCTCTAGGTGCTCTTCGTAGATTTTGGCATCCCTCAAAAGATGTCATTACCTCACGTATGGGCCCTCCACTACTACTACCTACGCATCTGCGTATTCAACCTCCTTCGTGGCGCTTGTTTTGGTCTCTTCCTCTGCCTGCAAAGGCTTTCACCCCCTGGTGGCGTTTGTTACACGACCGCATTGGCCATCGATTTTGGTGTCACAGGATTGTGCCTGAGAAAGTTCCTTCTCCGGTGTGTGCTCTTTGTGGTTTTGTCACGGAAGATCTTTTCCATTTCGTTGTCGGTTGCTCCTTTAAGTCTGAGTACTGGACCTCAGTGATTAATTTATTGTCACTGCAGGATCTCTTTCCCTCGGATTTGTCCATCTGGATAGCTCTCACAAGTTTTTGCTCCCTAGAAATGGTTGAATTAGAAGAAGACGTGTTAGTGGTTCTGGGTGCTGCGTTCACAACGCTTTGGAAATATCACTGGCGATGTGTCATAGACACGGAGCCTTGGATATCATCCTTTGTTTTCAACATGGTCCGTCAGGATCATGGTTTACTTTTTTTCTCTCTTTTTCCTTCGGCAGGTGCTCAAGTTGCTAGCAACTTGGCCCTGCTTGATACATATAATTAATCCTCATTTAGAAGCTAATAAAGATACACTTTAATACAAAAAAAAAAAAAAAAAAAAAAAAGAGCCTGCTCCTTTAAGTCCGAGTACTGGACCTCAGTGATTAATTTATTGGTAGAACTACTGATTCCTGGATGAGGGATCTCAAAAAAGTAGTTCGAGAATATGTGGTGTCTTTTCGTCCTGGTGTTGCTTGGTCTACTTTGTGTCTTCCTCGCAAGTTTGGTGGTGTTGGCTTGGTGGATATATCAGATCAGAGCTTAGCTCTGCATCTAATATATCTCCAACGCTTATTACGTCCGTCCTCCTTGTCGGATTTTGTTTCGCCTTGGTTGGCCTATGCCTTCCAAGTGTATACTGGACATAAATCCATACTTCCCTGGTTGTCCTTTCCTTCTACATACAAACCTCGTTTAGCTTCTGTTCCTGTCCTCGCCAATTTGGGTAAGCTTCTGCTTAAACTACCAAAGTTGGTTCCAGCCCCTGGTTGGTCCTCAAGATGGTATCTGGATTTTCCTTTATGTTGTGTATTAAGCCCTGTTTCTTCTATTTCGTCTACTGTCAATCCAAAATCTCTTGCTCCAAAATATCTAATTTCGGATATTTGTTACTGGCAAGCTGATCTGGGTATTGTCGATGGTGTTTCTGATCGCTATGACTGGTCATCGCTTCTCCGTCGTGTGCATTATGCTATCGGTGATAAGTACGGCCCTGTCTCTCTGACCTTCCCTGCATTGCTTGAGTCGAAAATTGTGCTCTCACATGAGAAGTTCTTCACTACGCCTCGATCTGCGGTGGCCACTTCATGGCTCCCAGATTGTTCGCATTGGACTATCTCCAACTCTTCTCGTTCTTCTGTCTCTGTTGCTAGTGTCTCTCTAGGTGCTCTTCGTAGATTTTGGCATCCCTCAAAAGATGTCATTACCTCACGTATGGGCCCTCCACTACTACTACCTACGCATCTGCGTATTCAACCTCCTTCGTGGCGTTTGTTTTGGTCTCTTCCTCTGCCTGCAAAGGCTTTCACTCCCTGGTGGCGTTTGTTACACGACCGCATTGGCCATCGATTTTGGTGTCACAGGATTGTGCCTGAGAAAGTTCCTTCTCCGGTGTGTGCTCTTTGTGGTTTTGTCACGGAAGATCTTTTTCATTTCGTTGTCGGTTGCTCCTTTAAGTCTGAGTACTGGACCTCAGTGATTAATTTATTGTCACTGCAGGATCTCTTTCCCTCGGACTTGTCCATCTGGACAGCTCTCACAAGTTTTTGCTCCCTAGAAATGGTTGAATTAGAAGAAGACGTGTTAGTGGTTCTGGGTGCTGCGTTCACAACGCTTTGGAAATATCACTGGCGATGTGTCATAGACACGGAGCCTTGGATATCATCCTTTGTCTTCAACATGGTCCGTCAGGATCATGGTTTACTTTTTTTCTCTCTTTTTCCTTCGGCAGGTGCTCAAGTTGCTAGCAACTTGGCCCTGTTTGATACATATAATTAATCCTCATTTAGAAGCTAATAAAGATACACTTTAATACAAAAAAAAAAAAAAATGAGTGGTGTGAGCCTTGGATTGCTTCTGCAATTCTCAACATGGTCAAACAAGACCATGGTTTACTTTTCTCATCTCTTTTTTCTTCTGCAGGTGCTCAAGTTGACACCTTGACCCTGGCTATAATGAAACTGTATAATTAAGAAAGGATTTAAGCTTTCTGGTTAAAGAAAGAAAAAAGAGCCATAGAATTATTATTAAGAAAGGAAGGAAACACCTGAAGTAATAACCAAGGTTCATCATTGAGAACGCCATACCAATGGAGTTTCCAGAAGGTGGAAAAGACAGAGTCGAGCACCTCCAAAATGGAATCATCCAAAGGAACCATCAGTCTGGTCTAAGCCAGTGAGACCATACCAAATAGCATCTTTCGCAAGATGTTTAAGGCACTTTGTGGATGTTTTCATGTTCTTCGCCATTATGTGATCTATGTTATGAATTTGAGGATTTTTAGGATTTTGTGGTTGGTTGCCATTTCAAATCAAACTTCAGGTTTAATGTGGTAGAAATGCCTGGTCTCCGAGACTTTTACACATCATCTATCTATTCAAACTTGCCTGATTTCTCCGTGTTCTTTGGATTCTAAACAAATAGATCGTTCAGTTCTTCTTGGGATGCTGAAGATAGAGGTAGCACTCTATCTGAAGCTCATTTATTACAGTAATCTTTTTTCTCAACTAATTTTATTGCAATAAAAGACTACATTTTATACAAAAAAATAAAAAATAAAAACCTCCTTGTGCTGGAAACACCATAAAAGAAATGACTGTAGACTCTATATCCACGCTTTTAAAACATATAAATACCCTGAAGGATCCTGATGTCTTTCGAGACGGATTATTATTTTTTTTACCTACAATATAGTCAATAAATATACCTAGTTTTAACTTTATTTCCTAGTTATTCATTGTGTATATTAAACAAACACCACAACGAGTACAAGTCGCAGAAGGAATTTTATCAGGCACAATCCTGTGCTACCAAGATCAATGACTAATGCGGTCGTGTAACAATCGCCACCAGGAAATGAAAGCTTTTGCAGTTATAGGAAAAGATCAGAACAAGTGCCACGACAGAGGTTGAAGATGTAAATGCGTTGGTAATTGCATTGGAGGGCCCATATGCGAGGTAATGACATCTTTGGAGGGACGCCAAGATCTACGAAGAGCACCGAGAGAAACTCAAGCAAAGCAGAGAAAACCAGAGAGACAGGACGATACTTATCACCGATAGCATAATGCATACGACGAAGCAAGGGTGACCAACCATAGCGATCAGTTACGCCATCAATATCGAGAGCAGCTTGTCAATAACAAATATCTGAAATCAGATATTTGGGAGCAAGAGACTTTGGATTGACAGTCGACGAAACATAAGAAACAGGGCATAATATACAGCACAAAGGAAGATCCAGAAACCAGGGGCTGGGACTAACTTTGGCAATTTAAGTAGAAGTTTACCCAAATGGACAAGGACAGGAGCAGAAGCTAAACGAGGTTTATATGTAAGAGGTAAAAGGAAAAGACAACCAAGGAAGAATGGATAAGTATCCAGTATACACTTGGGAGGCATAAACCAACCAAGATGAAACAAAACGCGATGAAAATGCCGGACGTAATAAGCGTTGGAGATATATCAGATGCAGAGCTAAGGTCTAATATGTTATATCCACCAAGCCAACACCACCAAACTTGCGCGGAAGGTACAAAGTAGATCAGGCACCACCAGGACGAAAAAACACCACACACTCTCGAACTACCTTCTTGAGATCCTTCGTCCAGGAATCAGTAGTACTACCACCAGGAACAACGCAAAGCAAATGGTAAACCCTGGACAACAGCAAAGAATTAGCTATAAGTCCAGCTCCCCTCAAGGAAAGGTTTCTTACAAAATATTACTGTGTGTTTGGATTTTCACCAATAAATTATCGAGATAATCACGTAACTGACTCTCCGTGTGACATAAAGGGTATCCTAAATATCTCACCGAACCACTGGACTCAGCATTATGCCAGTGGAAACCAGCATCACGGGCAAGAGAAATCCATGTGGAGTGGGGTACACCAGACAACGACACCAAAACTGTTTTATTTATATTGACTTTCACGTTAGACGCTCGGCCATATAAATCAAGCAATAACATCAAAACAGACCACTCATCTGGAGATGACAGAAATACTTTCAAATCATCAGTATAATAAAACCTTTGGCAGGTTTCGGTGGACCAGAACCACTGGCAAAATCAAGAGGCCACTCCATAGTAGTAGCACTAAAATCCCTGACAGCAGTCGGAGAAGGCTTCCATTTGGGAGGAATAGTAACTGAAGACAGAAAAACACCAGACAAACTAGGACACGCCAGAAGAGAACGAAGCAAGGACGCAAAGGCCAAATTGAGCAGTAGCAACTGAAGCGCTGGAACGCCAAGCCAACCATAATCTTAATTCCAAAGAACAGAGAAGATAGACAAGACAACAAAGCGCCAGGAAAATCAAAATGAAGTAAAACTCGACGAAGGTATTCTAGATGAACCTATCGTATGCTTTCTCTTGGTCGAGAGGAACAACTACTTGAGGTAAATACGGAACTACCAACTCACATATGCGACATAAGTAACTGGTTTAGCCAGTCATTGTCAGATATAAACCTATGAGGCAGAAACCCCTCCCCCCCCTTTTTTTTGTATTAAAGTATATCTTTTATTAACTTCTATATGAGGATGAAACCCCGTTTGATAAGGATTTATCAGTTTCGGTAGCACTTTATTTATTCGATTAGCTATGAGCTTTGTAAATAACTCGGCATCACAGTTAATCAAAGACAGAGGTCGCCAATTGATTAACAATTGTGGATCTCCCTTTTTATATAACATCATTATCCTCGTCTGGTCCCAGGACGGAGGAACAACACTAGAAAAAGCATTACCAAGTACAGCTACAAGTAGATCAAAGGATTTCACCAGAAATACAGCAAGATACTGATACAATCCAAAAGATAAGCCATCAAGTCCAGGACTTTTATACTTCGGGGAATGACTTAACAAAGAAAATACAACATCACGACGTGGCGTCTCCATTAACCTGTCAGCATCCAAAGATGATAGACAAACATCTGGAGGAACATTCTTCAGGAGAGTATCAATCGCTTCCATATTAACATCATCCGGGGTGAATAGCTTCCGATATTCATCTAGTTTGTAATCATTATTTTCAACTGTAAAATAATACAGTTTGTGAATAGAATAATCCTAGGTCGTCTACTAAAGTTTCAAAAACACGAAATTTATTCTAACCACACCAGCTGTCAAAGTCAACCATGTTGTACATTATATTATGAATCTACAAAAATTCTAAGGAGGTATTGTTGGATTACTATTATATCGGTAATTCTGATGACTTTTCGCTGTCTTGTGACGAATAGACTTACACAGCAGCTTACAACAGCTCCCTGTTGCCTTAATAGTGAATCAAACTTATCAAAATGAAAGAGATAAGTTTTTTTTTTTTTTTTTTTTTTTTTTTTTTTTGTATGTAAATTTGTCTTTTATTAAAATAAAAAGTAATTATATATTAAAGTAAAATACTATGAAAGAGGAGCTGTTGCAGGAATATTAACTCCAGTAGCTACTACCCAAGAAGAAATAAAAAAAGCATTGTCCACCTTAAAACTACCTAAAATTGTGGCTGTTCTCCATTATTCCTCATCTATTATACATCCCCAGTGATACTTCCATAGGGAACTAAAAGCTGTCCCCAGCAAACCCAAAACAGAAGAGTTCAAAGGTATAGAGTCCATTGAGCACAGGGTAACTAAGCCTGACTAAATGGATAGATCGGTAGGGAAACTATTATGCAAAGAAAACATGTTTATAAAGGGAAAACAGTTAAGGATTGATCCAAATAGATTGATCCGTCCAGGTCATATTATATTTTTGAACGTCACAGCGTAATTGCAATTTACCTTCTATTCCACAGTATTTATTTTTTCAAAGGCAAACCTATTTAGAAAAGCCTCTCTTTCATGTCTAGATAAAAATACAGTTTCATGTATATTAGTAAAAATGGACGCAACAGTTGAGATAAAAACACCTCCCTCTAGACATTACTTTTACAGAAAGGCAACACAACCTGAGCAAATAATCTCACCAACCAATGCCAATAGTAATGTCTTCCTCAATGGTTTGGATAATTCAAACGCATTTGAAAATAGAGTAAATGATTTTATGAAAAGAACCACGCTAAAATCATGTATCGAGAAGATTAAAACAGATGCTACAGTTGATCTTGTTAGACGTAAAGCGGATAGGAAAGCTAGAAAAGAAAGAGAGGAGCAAACAAATGGCACTGTATCACATACGCCTTCGACAATCACAACAAATGCAGCAGCGGTAACCACAACAACACCATCTCCTATTACAGGCTCTGAAATACCGAGTGCAAGTAGCGAATTACCAAGTGCAGGATCTTATGATGTTTACCAAAAGCCACTTTTCGAAAAACTGAATAGTTTGTCAGTAGCGGAGCAAAATTCCTGGTTAGCTAACATCCATGATGATGCCATGTTGATGAATCCTCATCAATGGCTCAAATTAGCAAGCTTATTCAATGTAAATGCAAAGGCATCAAGACAGCAAACCCTCATAAAAATTGAAAGTTTGGATGTTGTCCTTGATGATAGATCTATTAAGAAGAGTGATGTAGGGCCTTTAGAAAATTTCTTGGAATTACGTGATATACAAAATAGAAATTATGCTAGAGATGCGTAAGTTGACATAGATAATAATATATACAAACATAAGCTTTTTACTCAATCGAGACGTTTTTATCTAGTGTTGCTGAAGGTGTGAAGTTGATTAAGCAAAATAGAATCAAAGAAGCTATGGACTTTTATAAAAGAGCTTTAGACATGGATCCCAAATATGCTGATGGTTGGTTTCATGTAGCAGAAGGGTAATACTAGAAAAGGCATCATCAATATTTTTTGTAATAACTCAAGATTTGTTTAGGCTTGTACAACAGAGAAAACTCGTAGAAGCAGCAGATCATTTAGAACGTGTATTAAAACTAGATTCAACACACGAAGGCGCGAAAGCTTTGTTAGCTAGTATTAATCATACAACGAATCCAAAGAAATCTGAAAAAGGCGACGAATGGGATATTGTGGACGAGCATGGCGAATCAATGAATAAGAAAATTGTGGAGAGCAAACTACATGCTAAAGATGATTCGGATGATAATTCTCAAATGAGAAGTAAGAAAAAGAGATCATCTGGTAGATCTCGTTCTCGAGATGACGATAAAAGATTTAGATCTAGTCGAGAAAGAGGCAGAGACAAAAACAGTAAAGATAGAAATAGAAATAGAGATAGAGATAGAGATAGGGATAGGGATAGGGATAGAGATAGGGATAGAGATAGAGATAGAGATAGAGGTAGAGACAGAGACAGTAGAAGACGCAACCGCTCAAGAGATAGATCAAATACAAGAAAAAGCAAACGAAGATCTATAAGTCCTACTGAAACCAAAAGTAAAGACGATGTCAAAAAAGGCCGACATCGATCTAAAAGTCCACTCATTGATAAACATAGAAGAAATAGCTCTATTGATAAAGTTCGTGTTAAGAACACAAGAAATACTTCTCATGATGATAAAAAAGAAACAAAGGATGATTCGCGTAGTAGACGCTACCACCAACGTAGCGAGGATTCCTCTCGAAATCATAGATATCGTAGTGGCAGAAAAGAGGAAAGTAAACCTCCAACAGACAATGCAATTATCGGTAAAGAGACTATATTAGATGATGAAAAAGGTTCAAGGACGATAAACGATAAAAGGAACGATGATAAATCAAAATCCCCTTCAAGACGCAGCCGAAGAAGACGATCACCTTCTCCCAACAGGCAAAGTCGTAGAAGACGGTCTATTTCACCAAGAAAAAGAGAAGATAAAAGAAAACGTTCCTCTTCTCCCAAACGAGTTCATGATAGAGGCCGAAAAGCCAATTCCCCTCGCCATGATCGTATCAAGGAAAACATAAACTCAAATTCAGTTAAACCTGCTTTCAAAAGAAAGAGATCTTCGACACCAAATGAGGAGGAAATCAAGAAAAGTCCCACTTTTTCCAGAAACAAGGATACCACAGATGTTGAAGAAGTTTCGAAGGAACCTCGTTCACAAAAAATCAATGATAAAGATGGTAAACACAATGCACCAGAAGCATAAAATAGCAATGAATAAATATTTATTACTTGAATTTATGAATGAAAATGAATTATGTTGTTTTTATGATTTATGATTTATGATTTATGATTTATGATTTATGATTTAAAAAATGAAGAGATGAAAAGATGAAAGTTGAAGAAATGAATTATGATTATAGTTGAAGTTATCTACTTCGTTCCTTATTCGGTACGCTTGTAATGACGATCCTTGGCCAATCTTCTTGAACCGCGAACAGGTCTATTGACTTTACGAGTATTTCGCAATGCAGGTCTCTTGTATCCATTGTTGGGAGAGGGAGGTTTAGATGGAACAGTAGTGGAGGCGCCGGATGTGATGTCGAAGATGAAGCTTCTGCTAACATCATCATCATCGTCGGCAAAGATTTCAACAAAATAGCGTCCACTTTTCAAATTGCGATCGACATACCAAGTGAAAGCGAATTCATCATTTTCAACATCATCGCTATCCCAGCTACGAATAGTCTTGACAAAACTAAAATTTGAAATTAATACATTTGTTTATAAGGATTAAAAACCTATAGTGATCTACCTTCCATTCTCTCTATACAAGTTGGCATAAACCCTTTCATCATCATCACCATCAGGCATATCGTCAACTACAAACTGAATTGAAGTACCGGTACGGAAGGCTGTGTTAGGAGAAGGCCAGTCGAAATAATCAACATCAGCGACAGCCTTGGAAGCGAAGAGGAGGGCGGCACCAATGAGAGTGGAGGTGAATGTAGAGAACTATGTGCAAATTTTAGCGTTAATAAATATAATAGAAATTCATGGTATATCATTTTTACCTTCATAATTAAGAATATTGAATTGATATAATGATAATTTTTAAAATTTGAAAGGACAAATTGAAGCGGTTTTATATCTTTTTGGCACTATGTACATATCTCCGGATTTATTAAAATTGTCAAAATGCAAAGATTTCCCTTAAAAAAATAAGGTACGCAGGGGTCTAAAATATGAACATAGCATACAGTTATCTATTTCGCAGAAACTCATAGTTCAACAAATTTTCAAACGTTCAATTAAAAACTCCTAGCATTTCTCTTTCAAACCTACATGGTATATATGTAAATTGATGCATGGTATTCATCTCTGTTACACTATACAGGATTCATTTTGCAAACCCCTTCATTAAAAAATCGAAATCTTTTAGCTTTAATATTGTTTTAAAAGGATTTTTACGTATATTTACAATAAACTGAATCATTACCGAAGAATTTTTCACATGGATTGAAGTGCAAGTTATATTCAAATATTTTTTATTCTTAGTTGATTGCACTGCAAGATAACCATATCAAACCTTTCCAAATAGGTATGCCGAAATCATACACCAACGTAAAGCATTTGGTCAACTTTTCTCCATTATAAAAAATATACAAATATATTTTAGGTATCAAAATGTATTTTGGCATGTCTGTCCACTTGGTTTGCAATACTTCAAACCAAAAAAAAAAAAAAACCTCGAAGCACAAGCAAAACCAACGAGTTTTCAAATATGAAGAGGAGTTCAAATTTTGGAAGGGGGGTTATTCAAAAACAACACAAATGCATTTATAAAAACTATGCGCTACATATAGTGATAGATACATGCATATGTGTTTATTTGCAATTAAAAATAAATGTAGAAAGGGTAAAATAATTATATTAAACAAAGCCTCGATAAGCTCCAACAATGGTTTCATGTGCGTTAAGTCCAGTACCAATTTGCTTTTTGTCTTCATTATTTGATAGCACTGAAGATGAGGAATAGGTTGAATCTGTCTTTCTCAGGGATGAGTCTTGGTGATTTTGTGTAGATTTTCCAGTCTGATTATGGTAAGGCGCTACAGGTTTACTGGAAACAAATTGAGAAAAACGATTCATCAATGAACTACCTCTTGCGGTTGATGAAGTATTGGTTGAGGATGCGCTTGAAGATATCGAATTGTGTCTGGCACTTGTATTTTCTGATGCATTTAATTGATTAGCCAGTAACCAATCTCTTTGAATTTGATCTTCTATATTTTGCTGCGATAAATATGTATTGTTGACAGAGCGCACAGAAGATGTGCGTTTAACTTTTGAAGCTAAATTATTTGCAAAAGCAAATTTTTGAGATAAACTTCGAGTCATGTCACCAGTTGACGCCCGTTTTCTATCTATTTCTTCACTAGCGCCTCTTGTTATTGATAGGCCACGTTTAAATAAATCATCTAGGGATTCTTTAGATCCTCTTCTAAGCGAATCTAAACTTGCACGAGCCATATCAGTTGTATCTCTCAATTTCTTGAACCGACTACCAGAGCCAGTAGATGAAATAGAAGATGCATCACTGAAATCACCACTAAATAAACCGCTGCTACGTCTATCGTTTACACCAGGTATAATTCTACCTGTCGCAATCGCTTGTAATCTTGTTTCGCGTATAGAATATGCCGAGTCAAGCACAATTTGCATGTCATCAATGGGATAGTTCTTTTACAAATAAGGTTAATTACTTTATCCCTTCTTTTCATATGAATCCTTACTTGTAAAATACGCATATTATCAGCAAAATCGCCCTTGATAAGTTCTTGACGGATACATCTTTTTGTATGAAATTTTTTTTTTTTTTGGTAAATAACTAGACTAAATATGGCCCCTTTCAAAATTACTTACATAAGCATAGCAACAGTAAAGTCCAACAAAAATTCAAAGCGCCCGTCTTCTACCCCTTCTTGCATTCCTCGATCCGCCAAAATAGAATCCCATAAACGAATGACATCCGGTAGATCCCATTCTTGAGAGCATAAAACTGTGATCCATCGGAATGCATAGTATTGTTCCTTGATATCTTTTTTGCTTAATTCTCGAAACAAAGGCCTATCAAACCATGCCAAGCGTTGGCTCATACGCCACATTGTAGCGTTAATTCCTGTGCTTGCATCTTGATCTAGGGAACGAACAAAATGATCTCTTACATCTGCCATTAACGTAGTAAATACAAAAAAGGAATCTGCTTCAGCATATGCTTGCGATTCAGGATCTTCTTCGGCTGTTTTTGCTGTAAAGACGTAATAAATAGGTGCCAAAATTTCATTCATACCCTGCACATAGCCAACACCAGGATTCAATTTAGCATAGATAAACAGAATACGTTCGATTGCTTCCCAATGGTAATCCATAACATAAGCATCTGCTTCTAATGCTTGTTGGCCAACACTTTGTTCTACTCCATTATCCTGATGTTCCCTATTGCCAATCTCTTCATTCAAATGAGCAATTCGTCGAAACAATGATCTACGAGATGGAATGTATGAACATATTGGTTCTAATTGATCTAAATGAGGCTTTTTAGATCCGATTCTAGGTATAATATTTGAATGAGCGTTGTTATTTTTTGAAGTAAAAGCTGTTGATAATTTTCGTACGATACTACGAGGTGTTGATATAATTTCTGAGCTTGAATCCAATATGCCTGATGAGAAGGATCTCACAGAGCTTCTAGAATTTGATCGTGCTCTCGTATCAATATTGGCAGATGTAGAATTTAGATTTGGTGGATTAAGTTGTGGGCTCGATATATTTGATGACAGATTATTTACAGTTTTAACAGACTTTTTAGATGCTGATGATGATGATCGAGGTCTTCCCATTAAACCAAAAGAAAATCGTCTAGCCATTGATTCTTTTTCATTAGGCATTTCTTCAGCAATGAGTGCTGATAAAGGATCTGCTTCATGAATATGATTATTGTGTATTGTTTGTATCTCTTCTGGGATATCATTTAAAGGCGGCGATAATGGATTCAATGGATTCATGACTACATGTTGCTGAAAAAAAGCAAAATCTGGTAATGTACGTCGAACATCTTTATCAATTTGCTCTAAAATTAGATTGTCTTGAAAGTAAGTAGCCCATTTGGATCCTGGGTCAGCATTCAAAGGCTAAGACAAAGTTGGATTAATGTGACGTTCTGGGGTTTCAGTATTTTTTTTTTTTTTTCTTTACATGATCACTTGATGGTGGTTCCTCACCAGGTTCTTCTGAAAGATCTTTTACCCAATTCTGGTATAAAAATTAGTGAAAACTTATAAAGTACATACTTAACATGTATATAAAAAAGATACTTACATAATAAGTCAACCTTTGATTCCTTAAAGTTGAATTCCACATTCTTTTATCTGGCGGCAAATATCCTAAAAGAACTTTCCAAGCGGTTGAGCGAAGGCCCGGTTCATCAGGTATGCCTACAAAAATTTTGATTAAATATCATTGTCAAAAAGAAAAAAGAAATCGTTACCATGGAAACAAGCATCTCGAAACGATTTCATGTCAATGACAGGTGTCCATTTATCTTCAATATCTTCGCTATCATCTTCAATACTCAATACCAGACGAAAATACTTCAATCTGTTTTAATAAAATTTATAAATAAAATGTGATATATATACAATGAAATACAACGAACCTTTCTTTATAAGCAGATTCCATGTTTTTTTAATATCAAATTCTTCAGCTTCAAAATAAAATACTGAATATTGAAAGAAAAAAAAAATATTGTGTTGATATTTTGAATTAAAAGAAAAAGGGAAAACGATGTACTGTATTTTTCAGATTTTGGGAAACGATTTGTAGGTTATTTGGAAAAAAAAAGCCCGAGTTAACTAGAATAAAAATTCGAGTTGCTTGGAATAAAAGTCTCAATTTATTAGAATGGGCTTTCCGATTGGACTAAACACTCATCAAGAGGAACTAATGTTACATTGGTCTCCTTGAAAAGACCTCTTTTTTATGATATTCCTTTTCTCATTATTTAAATCAATTCATTTTACTGCTACAAGAGCCTCAATAGAGCTTGCCAACGATCGATAAACGCGGCAAACGTATAGTGGTGAAGGGAACTCGGTTGATAAAAATCACTTTGAACTTATATACAAGACCCAAGAAGACGTAAATTTGTTTACAGATAGCACAATGTCAGTAGAGTATATATTGAGTTGCTGTGTAGCATTTGGTTTATTAGATAGACTATTTAGTTGAAATTTTATTGATTTCGCGACAATTGAAACCATTTGAAAATATGCTTTGCTAAATGTTCAAATTGATATACACATATATATATATATATATATATATATATATAAATACCCTTTTTTTACCTCTTTCCATAACATATTTCAGACTATGAGGTATTGTTTTTATTGTTTAAGTAATTCTTAGAATACATTTTACGTTCCGCATGAAATTCTCAAAAATACCCAAATGGCAACTTGCATTAGTTGATATATCGTATACCTCTTTCTTGTATTAAAGAAATATATGTAGTAGTTCTTGGTGACCTTATAATAGACATTCAACTTCAAAAATCTTAATAACTACAAAGACTTACTTGGATGTTTGGATTTTCTTGAGCAAATAAATCGATTTGGCTAGTCCACCCTAAGCATGAATTGGTTTGAACTTGACGGGATTTTCATAATCGAATACTATCTTTCTCTGCCAAAAAATGACCTGTTTGAATAAAAAACAGAGAATAATAATATGGCACAAGTGAGAAAACAATCGCCGCTATTTTCTAATTGCACGTTATTGTATATAGGGATAGTTTCTTGCTTGAACAGTGGTCTTGAAAATAAATCAAGTAGTTGTTCAACCTCATATCACAACAAATGACCACATTTTAATCTTATTCAAAGTAAAATATAATATAAAAATCATCAACCGAGAGAGTACTCATCTTTATTGGGATCGTATGTAATTACGATATTATCAAAAAAATAATACATGAAGAAATAACTGCCAGTTGCAATTGTCAAGCTGGTTATACAGCTATAAACTATATATGTCCCCTTATGTTTACATGTGTCGTAACAATGTCAAAATATTTAATTTTTATCGTATGCTCATACATTGATACACTTTTGTGTGATGCATTAGAATTAGTTAGTATATTGATAAATCATATATATACTATTCGACATATAACTGAAATAATAAGATTGGATCGCTATGATACTGTAGTAGATATGCCCAAAAAAAAAAAAAAAAAAAAAAAAAAAAGAAAAAAAAAAAAGCATAAAAAAGGAGATATGAGAACTCATGAATTGTAAATGCTTTTAATTTATACCAACAGGTGTTCTTTTTTATTATAATAATACAGCATTTTCAAAAATTTCGTTAAAGTGATCTCTTCTGTTGGAGACAATATTTTTGCTGCCTACTTTTTTGCACTCATTTCTAGCAAGTCTATCCCATTTGATTTGCATTTCAGTTGTTGCACTACCAATGAAATATTTCAAAAATTGGACTTTATCCACGCTTTCCAATGGTATCATCTCTAATATAAGTTCATAGTGTGAGTCGATTCCATTTCTTTGATGTACAATATTTGATTTTGTAACTTTTCCGGTAATGCCTCCGAGATTTCCATTTTTGAAACTATTGTGCCACTCCTTTGTTGACTTATCGTATACAAATGTACCGAACTTGATATTTACAGAATCCAGTGGAGCCAAGTTTAAATTATTAGCATTAGAATTGCTGATACGGCTTGTCAAAATTAATTTGGAGTTCAATTTATCATAAGCGATACCAGACAAAATCGCTGTAGCTTTGGAAGGAATCCCCCAAATGTTATGTTCAAGATGTTTAATGGGTATATCGGAACTCACATCCAATTTTGGACTATCAATAGCATATATATACCCTAATATATTGGTCAATAATCTTAGACTTGTTGTGAATGAGTGAGAGAAGATTTACCAAACTGTATATGATTTTTTAAGTTAGGATTCCATCCTTGCATAATATCCAAATCCTGATGAATAGATTTTACACAGCCAATGTTGAAAATATTACCACTCGAATAAATTGGGCTACATTGAGTAGATGTAATAAAAAGTAATAAAAGTGATTTGATAAGAAGCATTATAATTAGAGAAAAGAAAAAAGGTGTGAGAAACTGATGAATCAATGTTGTTGACGATTTCATCTATTTGTCACTGTGTGCATATTCACCTAGAATTCGAATGTCAACTGAAGTCCTTTACTCCGAAGCGTTTATGAAGGAAAGCTTTGAAATATGTGACTCGATTGAGCCTTGGAAGATGGGGTTGGACCCAGGGTAGAAAGCTAACATCTGTCAGGGATAGGTTTTCTCCTCTTTTATTAGATACACATATAAAAATATGCCTTTTTATGAACTTGTTTGTATAGCTCGCCATAATATTGTCGAGGTAAGTTCACGGTTGTAATTCTATAGCATACAATATTCATATGGCGTCATTAAATTAGAGCAATTTGAAAGATCTTTTAAAGACTTCAGCCAAACAAGTAATTAACCGTGGTGGTGTCGTTCGAGGATTTGATAACTGGGGAGATATGAAGATCCCTCACAGAATTAAGAGACATCAAGAATATTTTACTGATGGAAGGTTAGTTTACGCAAATTGTGATTTCTTGATCAAATATTAATTTGGTTTTGTGATTAGATATTGGGCCATGCACTTTGATGCTAATCCCCTTATTATCCAAGAACTTGGAAAGAAGCTTGCTGTTGATACTCGTGTATTGCGCCATACATTTATTAAGCTTGGTGATAAGCTTGAAACAGTTGTTGCTAGACCTGACAAAACATAGACAACAACCTGTAGATGAAAAAAAAATCACTATCAACTCGCTAAAGAAAATACGTTTCTTTTTATTTTGTAAATAAGAGTAAGAGAGCTCGTTAAAAGAATAAACCATGATTATTTAATACTATACAGAGACTTTCTACGATCATTACTTATCTTTTACACCAGCAGATTGAATTGATGTAATTTACATTATATTCGTTTGATTTACCAATATATGCCTTTCCTGACGAGTCGTTGTTATTCATTGTCATTTTGATATGTAGCTGTAGTTAAAACGTAGAAATTATACGGTAATATTATAGGAAAAGTTGTTTTCGATGGTGTATTTTATTTTAAGATAGAAAGATCAATATGCTTTAATGTTGTGCTAATGACTTATGTAACCTCCTTCACACTGTAACTAAAACTATAAACAATGTTTGATACTATTATACTTGTGTGTGTCGTAATAAAAAGTTTACTGAGGCTATATTATTTGTTTCTATCAAGTTGCCCCAAAAGTTGGAAGTAGATCGAGTTTGGAGGTTATGCTCATTAATTTATTTGTGATGTTTAGGTATAAAGCAATGAATATCTGGAAACGAAAAAATCAAGCTTTCATACAATTTAATCAATATTGAACCACCATGAAGTTGTATCTCAACGCGACATGTAATACCTAAATTTCGTTGCTTTATAAAGTACTCAAGGCTCAAAACAAACGTGCAAATTTTTTGATTTCTCTGTTAATTAATAATGAAAGCAATATTTTGATCTGCAGGCCATCTTCCAATGATAAAGTCAAAATCCAGAAATTCAACCAATATTATATATACATATTCAAGGGAAAATGTTAGAAAGATGATGTTGAGGTTCTTAATATGTACCCAGATTATAGGCAGAGTAATTTAATGGCTGCCATACTGTTGTGAATCGAGAAATAAATTATTGGCATATGATATTATGATACACTATGAAATTTAAATTGTGGATACATAACTACCTCTTACGTATACAAATTTCGGATTTCTTAAGATGGAGACATTTTAATTTTATCCACAAAAACTTTGTGTTATTTTTAATTTAAAATAGTCTAAAAAGCCACAAACACAACCAAAAAGAGGGCATTCTTTGCTTATGCACCAAATTATCAACTACCAAATTTTTGAAACCTGAGATTTGGATCATTAATGCTATTTCAACTGAACTAGCTAGCCTATATTCAAAATTCATTGAAAACAAGTTTTTCCAGTTTTTAAGACGCGACGAGAACAGATTGTAGGTGATTATTCAAATTTACTCGTTCAAAAACAGCTACTTGCTAATGGAGTTGAATGCGTTTATTATATTGCGTGTTGTCTATTCAAGATCGTTTCAAAATTTAATTTTAGATCGCTGGTTCATATTATATCAACCTTCAAAAAATACTTGAAACAGCCTATACAAATAAGGTGAAAGTATTCAAGAAGGAGAGCGTTTCTCCTTTTATTAGCCTCGCAACAGAGTATAGAGGCTGAAATTTAAACCATTCGTGGATAGAACTTAGATGTACCTACCGTTGCAATTGGAATTGATTTGAATTATTATTCATCGAGAACGAGTCTCTTTACTGTCTTTAGTATGTGTAAAGAATAATGCTTAGGATACTGACTAAATATTGAGTTGGAGTATGTAATACTAATAGTGAGCACAGAAGGCATCATGGTTTATCGTAAGTTCTTAATAGATTATTTGCACATGATCATTAGAGTTAGGAACAGTAAGAAATGATGCATATAAACTTTATTTCAATTATGGAATAAGGTGGAGTGATTGTTTTATATATTATATTTAGTCGAAGGTGATCTGGTATTATTTAAGTTGAGCCAATGTAAATATGTATGTTTAGGACATAGACCAGACTGGGTACATGTATTAATAGTAGAAGTGCTCAAAGGGTTATTTAGACATGATTCTTAGCATAGAATGATGAGTATGAGGTGATAATGATGTATGCCAATTTTATTTCATTTAGTTATGTTACATTTAGTCTATGATGAAATGGTGTAGCCTGAGATCCTGAAGTGAGCCAATCATGAACTCGTTCCTGGAAATGGAATTCAACTATTCCATTTGCATCAACATTCACTGTCTAAAGTTAATCAAGCATGAAGATCCTATATACTTAACTTGGTCGTATCCTACTAAACTTGCTATGGCCAACCGATTATATCATCATGTTGTAATCAACTAGTTCCTCAAGACGATGAAATCATCTTTTCATACACTCTGTATTGTAGACTCTATATCCACCACGCTTCCAAAACATATAAATACCCTGAATCCTGATGTCGTTCGAGATGGATTCATTATCTTTTTTACCTACAATATACTCAATAAATATATCTAGTTTTAACTTTATTTTCTAGTTATTCATTGTGTATATTTAAACATTATTATTAGAAATTGTTATTATAGCTTAATTATATACTGAGATATTATGGCTCAAAATTTTGCCTTTTTAGTGGTGAAATGTGAAATGGCAGTGAAATTTGAAACATTAGCATTAAAAGAGTTTATTCAATTTTGTAGAGGCTGGTTATTTCAGGAAACGCAACTTTGGATCAAACTTGAATATCTCAAGTACATGTACACATATATATATGTATATATATTTTGATTTTGTTGTTATTTAGTGAGAAAATTTCAGCAAGGATGTTAAGTCGGATATACGTTTTTAGAAAAAAACAGTAAATTTCAACTGTTTTTCGAGATTTATTGTGTAATATAAATAATTTTAAGAACAGGTAGTGTAGTGCCACCAATTTGTGTCTATTTTGTAGTGGTAACAGTTGCGAGCAAGCAGAAACTAATTTGGGTGTCGGCCATGATATTTGGGCTGATAACTGCTAATTTAATCGCTCCATTGAACTTTCTCTTCTCATACTGTTGTAGCAATGCTTATTTTAAGTATATTCAGCGCTAGGGTTTATAAAGCATTAATTATTTGATCACCATCTACATTATGCCTATTTATCCATCTATTTATCTATCTCATCGAATATCAGTATGTTTTTGTGGAAGGGGAGTGTCGCAGTATGTGAGCAATGACTATTTGTATTGAAATATAATATTTGATGAGGTCAAATACGATTTAAGGACCAATTTTCCATTCTCTTCTGAAGCATCATCAACTACTCTTGTCATTTTTTAGATTTTTGAAAAAAAAAAAGACCAACCTCGCATTAAATGTTTTTTTTTTACGAATAGTTATTATGTTTTTTCAAGAAGATTATGAAGTTATTACTATGTTAAGGTCAAAATATTATGTCTGAATGAATCGTGTCAAGTCGAAAAAAGCGCATTTACTAGTATACAATATCCAAATTAATAAGGCGCCTATTTTATGGGATTGAAGGTTGCAAGGTAAGTTTATATGACGAAAGCTATTTAACAGCTAATATGGATTACACCAGATTACTTGGTATTTGAAAGATTAAATAAGGCCACTATACGTGTTCAATTACAATTAGTTGGTACTACTATCAATTTCGTGCTACACAAGGATGTTGTAGAGTGTCAAAAATTAAATGTATATTATTCATGGGGTAAAAGGAAGATATTTTACAAGCGCTTTCGATCTTTATTTTTGTTATATGTATAATACAAAGTTGATTTGAAGAATACAAAATTATTATATACAGTGTTATAATCATATAAATGATATAAAACAAAGTAAGACGAAAAAAAAAAAAAAAATAGATTACCATAAATTATGCAAGCAAGATGGCTTTCATTCTACCTTCTTCGTTGGGATCACCAAACATCTTATACCGAGAAAATCACAGAAGCTATTAATTACCACAATAGCCCATCTCATGTATGCAATCAGTGCAAACCCAAAATAACATAAAAGGAATATATACTCTGATTCAGGGGTAAAAATAGGTTTTCTATAAAAGATTAAGATTGAGTTTTTTGTAATGTAAAACATATATTGGAAGTAGAGACTCACGTATGTGGGAGCAGAACAGGTATATTTGTTAATATAGCTCCAGTGATTAATGGAATCAACAAAACAGTAAACTTAGGAAACTTTGATTTCGTCAAATGTGCTAAAATCACCTTTGTTGCCATTCTTCCAAAAACAATACCAGTTGTAATTGCAAAAAGTATAAAATGTCGATGTGATAGGATGCTTGAATAAGGAGACATAACCCAAAGATACAAACTAACGATATAAGTTGCAATTGGCATATTTTGAACAAGCATGGTTTTGACAAATGGCATATTTTTTTCTTTACAAGCTTTATACATGGCATAAAAGCTATACAATTAAATGATTCAAATTAGTCTTTTTAACTTTGTAGGGTAACGGAGGACTTCCTTACCAGACTGGAGCATGTGTCAATAAAAATAAGGAACCAATCCACCAAATGACTGCATGTGAAATTGGCATCTCTGCTATACTGCTAGGAAGCCATGAGACCTGTACAGCCTTTTTCAAGGGCATCATCCAAATCCCTGGGCCTATAAAACAAATGTTTAATCAGATCATCACTCCCACACTCACACACATTCTCGTCTGTTATTTTGTAACACGTTACCATAGATGCCTGAAAGAATGAAAATAATACAGGACAAAATAACACCCTCTGTTGGAGCATTAATATAACCCAAATAAAGAACACCTGTGTGATATTCTTCAGCTGTTGAAAGGTAAAAGCCCAACATGGCGATACCATACAATACCACACTTGCCTTTGAATGACCTAATCCCACAGCGGTTGCTTGTAAAACAGCAGCAAACGAGCAATTGATAGCATCACATCCATGATCAAACAACTCACCTAATGGACTTGATGTGCCTGTTCTTCTAGCTTGCTTACCATCTACATTATCAAATGTCGAGTATAGCCATAATCCAATTGCGAAACTAAAATATATCCAATTTGGTCCTGCTTCTTCATTTATACCCATATTCGGAGCAAATATAATTGCGAAAGCGACATTGATAATCATAAAAAATAATCCAGTCAGTGTGATTAAATTAGGCCTACGTTTTATTATGAATTCAGCAGTTCATAAAAGTTAAATTACTACCAAACTTACGCCATACTAATTGGAAAAAACTGGACACACCAATTCCAATAATAGCTTAAACAATATTTTGTAATAAGCGAGCGATCCACTGCACCGTATTTATATAAATGAAGAGCATTTAATTGATCCTTTGTCAGAAATTCAGATCTTAATAAAGATTCAAACATTTTTGAAAATTCTAAGAGAGAAAGAAGGAACCAAATCTAAAATCCAAAAAATTAAACTTAGATTCAAAGAAGGAAAAGACGTTGCATGTGTGTACGAGTGGGGTTAACGGTGGCAGAGGCAATTCAATCTGCCGATCAGGGTAATGATTATAGATTTTGTTTATGATCTAAAGGGTTACACATTGTCCCCAACAACCAGTCTATTCTTCACATGGCAAAAATCAAGCGAAGAATGTGACTCGAGGAGGTGGAGGAGGAGGAGGAGGAGGAGGAGATCATGATGTGGGCATCCGATGCGAAGACATTTTTTTTTCAAGGCTTTTTCCTGCCGCAAAAACAGCACATAAAGCTAACCAAGATCTAATATTATAACCATTATTATACTATTACATTATACATATTTTTTATTTGAGGATTGGATTTGAAAAAGCTTTCAAATCATCTAATTATCGAATTATATGTATGCTGCATTTTGCGTCGCTGAGTACATTTAAAACACCGACATCCGCATTTGCAGATTTATAGCATTGAGAAGTAATACAGTATTTCAGGAAAATATTTAAACGATTTCCAATTGAATTTTATACGATTGTAGTTATATACTGAGAGAGAGTAAAAATGAAGTCTAGACAAAGCGAGAATGCAAATTCGTAAAAATTGTGAGTAATTTTTGAACGAATAAAGTATTGTTTCTATATGCTAGTTGTTATGATAAATATTTAAATTGAGCTTATGTCCAAAATGATAAAACTGAAAAAGTACAGCGTAATATTATTGACAGACAATACCTTGCGATTATATTCACTATAAACAAAACAAATAATTATTTCTTCCTAGTCTTAAGTAATTCTTTGAATATTCAATAAAATATAGAGCATGGCTTGTGCTTTCAAACATTCGTATAATGGGTTAATGCAATTTATCATTTTTCTTTGCATTATAAATGGAATGATGAAGAGATTTTTTTTAACCATCTTTTCATTTCCTTCTTTCTTTCCATATATTCTGCTTGTTCTGCTTCAATATTGAAATTACTTTATAATTTGAACATTGGTATGTGTAAACATTGATTACTTTAGATACTTTAAATATCTGTTTATTGTAGACCCACGGTTCTGCTCTCATGAAAAGAAGAACAAATGTAAGTATCATATCTAAAAGATGTCTCAAAGAGAACCTTTACTCATGAAAAGGTACAATATCACCCGAGTATCCTGTATTGCTATTCAAGGACTACAAGACTTCTCTCTCTGCGTCTCTCTCTCTCTGCGTCTCTCTCTCTCTCTGTCCCTATCTGTCTTTACTTGAGCATTGTTTTTAAAGCTCTCGTGGTTACTGCGCTTCTAGGTTTGCTATTATGATGGTTTATCTACTGCTTCTGCGTGATCATAAGGTTTTTTCCTCTCCTGCTACCTTTTGGAGAAGGTTTTTTTAAGCCTGTGATCTTTCTTTTTGGCTCAATGCTGATGTTTTTTCAAGACTGGTGTTATTTACTCAAGATCTAAAGGTTTTTTTCCCTCCTGCTACCTTTTTGAGTAGGGGTTTTTAAGCCTATGATATTTGATACTCTGTTTCATTGATTATGGTTTGGTGTCTCCCTTGCTTTAAGATGATGTTTTCAAGATCTACAAGGTTTTTTCCTCAAGGCTGGTGCATTTGAAAGGTATTCTGAGGACTTGTTCTGAACTAAGCACGATTTAATTCGCATGCTTTAAGGAGCTTGTCTGGAATGCTTTATGAACCTGTTGTAAGTGATTTCTCACACTAACATATTTATTTATCACTGATATATTTTTTTCGTTAGAGTTAACAAATGAAGGTGTATGATTTTTAACTGGTTCTAGACTGATTTTTTAGACAGCATTCTGCTTATCTTACAAGTCAAGGGGTGCTAATGTCTAAAACATTATAGTATTGTATACTCTGCATCTCTGGCTTGGATACTGATGCTTCTAAAGAAAATGATTAATTCTCTTTTTTTTTTGTATGTAAATTTTGTCTTTTATTAGGATTTTGTTTTAAATTATAAATCTATGGGAAATTATATAACCAAGGTAGATGTTTTAAGCCTCCTCGTTCAAAAAAGAGGAGAGGACTATATTATTCTCATGGAGAAATGCAGAGAAGACCTGTGGTGGAAACCAAGATTCATCATGTATAATACACTGCCAATGGAATTTCCATAAAGTGAAAAAGGCAGAGCCGAGAACCTCCAAAATGGAATCATCCAGGGGAGCACCATCAGTTTTGCATAAGCCAGTGAGACCACACCAGATTGCATCTTCCGCTAGAAGCTCATCTTCTAATCGCAAATGTGTCACCACATCAAACCAAAAATTGGATTTGAAAGGACAACCCACCATGAAGTGATATAGATCCTCAGGAGTATTATTACAAAGACCGCATAACGGGGTAGGATATTTCAACGGATTTATTTTATTTAGACGAGCCCGAAAGCCAATTCTGTCCTGAATCAATCTCCACCAGGGAGTGAATGCCTTTGAGGGTAATGATAAAGACCAGAAAAGTCGCTACCTTGAGGGTTTCAGTAACAGAGCAGGAGGAATCTTCAGAGGAGGATGAATGGGATGAGAGATCATTTAGATTAATTCTTTGAAATAATACCTGAGACTAATTTAATCTTGTCCAAATCTCCTTCTCATCATCTCTAAACCTCATTCTTATTTCATCCCAATTTTATGCTCACTCTATCTAAATCTCAATTCTCATTATATCCAAATTTTATCCTCATTACATCCAAACTTTATCTTCATCACATCCCAATTTTATTCTCATTTCATCCCAAATTTTACTTGAAAGTTTGATTAGTCAAGTTACATATTCTGGCATTCCAATTATCCTTTGACTTCACTGATGTGTAAAAAATACATTGTATGTAGGTGTGCGATGTGAATATAATTTTTTGAGTGTTTCTACGCTTCAGAAGCTAGTAAGAATCCTTGAGAAATGAACGATTTACCTGAATTCTCATAATATTCAGTTTACAACATTTTAGCATTCTAATTAGTTTCACTAAAGAAATTATCTTGAAAAGACCATTGAACATTAACAAGATTATGGGCAAAACAATTGGCTCAAAGCTTTGTAGTTACTTAGCTTAATACTTGGCCTTAGTTGCCCAATTTTGTCAGAAAATAATTGGATAAATCTCTCGAAACTAACAACTGAATCAAAAAAAAAAAAATGACATACACGACCCGAAAGTTAAATGTTGTGCAAATCAAAAGTTTTCCATGAATTTAAAAGTCTATGAATTGTAATTGAGTTAAATAGTTCAATAGGAGCATATATTCATTATCATCATCATCCACCATCAATCAGAAGACTGAAAAAAAAAAGGGTTTCAATCCAACTAAACCCGGTTTTGCCTCGGGTGAAAATCTTTTGCAAAACCCTTTCCTTTGATTGATGATTGATATGATTTCCATATAATCTTGTTGAAATCGATTGAAACTCCACATCGTTGAGTCTTCTACCTCTTTAAAATTTACACAAAATTGGCTCATTTTCCCAACATCCTTCTTTTATTCCCTCCCTTGATAAAAAAAAAACTCCCTTTTCCTTTCCCCCTTCTCCCTCACTCGCACACTCTTTCTCTTCCTTTTTGATTGTCATTTTATACTATATTTTTATATTAAAATATAGGAAAAAGTAGAAAAGAGAAACAAGTAATAAATCTATTAAAAGGAAAAAAAAAAAAAAAAACTAACTAGGTAACATCAAAAGAAAAAAAGCCAAGCATTTGTTTATTAATATCCTTTTTGTGGATCTCTTTTTTTTCTTCTTCTTCTTTTATACATAGTTGTATTCCATCGTTTATTGTGGAATGCATTTTTGATAAAATGTACAATCAACATCATCATCGTCATCAGCAACAACAACAACAACAACAACAACAGCAACAACAGCAACAGCAACAACAACAGCAACAACAACAACATCATCATCATTATCAGCTGATGGATACATCGAATAACAATGTAAATACATTTACAAATGATAATATTCCATATTTACCTCCACCAACAAGCACATCGTATACTAATAATCGAACTTCTCATTTACCACATCCACCACCACCACCACCACCACATCATCAATTACAACAGCAATTATACCATCATCCGCAACAACAACAACAACAACAACAACAACAACAACAACAGCAACAACAACAACCATTACAACAAGGATATGCCGTTGTACTACCCGAACCAGTGCCTAGCGCCACTGATGCTCAGCCAACACCACCGTTATCAATTACCCAGCTGGCTGACTTTGCATCTACCATGGTTTATCTAATGTGGCATGCTAGAAGACCATCTGTTATGGCACTTCATGATCTATCTAAATTAATCCAAGCTACACATACAGAAGATCATAATCCCGGCCATTCAAGAGAAACAGCAAATATTGCTAATCGTACGAGTACTGCTTTCAAAAAGTTTTGTAAGCAAGTAAGTTGTTAATATACATTTGTTTTTATAATATCGACTAAATTTTTCTTGCTTTTAATAGATTTTACAAGCAACACAGTTATCTGAATCAGTTATTTTATTATCGTTAAAATATATCGCCATGCTGTTACAGAATAATCCTAGTATACAAGGAGCGGATGGATCAGAATATAGATTATTTACGGTTGCATTGATGTTGGGAAACAAATTTTTGGATGATAATACATTTACAAACAAAACTTGGTCAGAAGTATCAGGAATGAAAGTAACTGATTTAAATATCATGGAATTGGAATTTTTAGATGTTTTAAGATTCAAATTGTTTATACGCAAAGATGAACATGAAAGATGGAAATCTGCCTTATTGCTTTTTAGAAATCAACTTCAAAATGCTGATGAAGCACAAAAGCAAGAACATCAACAGCAATTATTAGAAGAAACTTTTAAGGGTATTGTATTACCTAACATTCATCAACAACAACAACAACAACAGCAGCAGCAGCAGCAGCAGCAACAACAGCAGCAGCAACAACAACAATATCAATTCTTACTGATGTTATCTAAAGCTCAATTACCACAATATCCCACTCAACCACTAAATAGACCATTAACTAGAGTTCCACTTCGTATACCATTGCAACCTGTATGGAGAAATTCTCAAATACAACAGCAACAACAGCAACAACAGCAACAGCAGCAACAACAACCACAACAATCACAACAGCAACCATCTCAACATCAACAAACTCAGCAAGTGCCAATGTATGAAAACCAACATGTTGTAAGTAGACCTTATGTTGCATCTACTATAGCTACAAATCCGAATAGTATAATCATGTCAAACCAGCAAGTTCCATCTATTAATGGTAATACAACAGCTGATTATTATAACTATAACCAAGTAGCTTCAAGTACGGTTTCTACAGTGATGGATACGCCAATCTATCAATCTTCAACTTATCCCAACAGTAACAACAATAACAATACTAATAATTATCGACAATCTGCTTCTATCGTTGGGTACAATACTCAACCAGCATCGTCATCATCGTCGTCATCGTCAGCAGCAAATGTCGTAGGGTCAAGGTTATCTGGTATAAATTTAACTTCGCAAGCACAAGATTTTAGAACAGCACCTTACCAATCCAATAATATTAATAATACACCATATTATAAATTAACACCTACATCAAATACTGCAGCAGCAAACGCTTCTACAGCAGATTATTATAATAGTAATAATACGTCTCAGCAACCTCAAATGAGACAACGTACATCATTTTATGGTGAACTGCCTCAACAACAACCACCAATTTCTGCAGATTATGCTTCTTATGATATGTCTGGATCACAGTCTACTGGTAGTTATTCACGAGTACAAACAGCTGGTTATCCACAGGTAAGTTTTTTTTTTTTTTTTTTTTTTTTTTTTTTCTTCTCGTGTGATTATATATATTTATTGTTTGAAAAAATATAGCAGCAAGCAGCCGTTGCCACTACACCATCATCGTCATCTTCCGCTTATAGACCGCCCATTCAATTACAGTTACAACAACAACAACAACAGCAGCAGCAGCAAATGAAGTATAATGGGCCTATACCAGAGGATCCATTAACTGCTGCTGATTCATATAGAAGCCATATGAACTGAATAAACTGTATATACTAGCTATACATATATTTATATAGAAAAAACACGTGTATAAAATGCTTCAGATGATGGTTAATTTATCTTCTGATTTAAAGCCATTTAAAAGGAGAATTTTTGTTAAAAATAAACTTTCTTTTGTAACAAGATCACGCGTATCTATGTGTACATTTGAATATCATTTTTTGATGTAAACAACAAGGGGAATTTTTGTGTGTGTAGACAAGAAAGATCATATGGAGAGAAAAAAATTATTGTTGTCAGCAGACTAAACCTGGACTTTTTTTATCTTTCTTTACTCTTTCTTCTTTCTTTCTTTCTTTCTTTCCTTCTTTCCTTCTTTCCTTCTTATTTGAATTCAATCACTCATTCGAATCAATTGAAAGAAAATGGCGCAACAGCAACAACAACAACAACAACAACAACAACAACAACAACATTCATTTTTATCTGTTTCTTGTAGTGATTTAAATTCTTCAGAAAATCAATTAGCAACAATGTGGGGTGGTAAATATTTTTAAATCATGCATAAATTATATACTAAATAAATCCTCCAGCATTTAATAAATGCAAGCCGTTCATTGAAAATGGTACACGATTAGAAAATATGTCCTGGAGACTATGGCAATATGAAAGACAACCCACCAATTATATTGACAACAGGACTATCAAACGACTTATTACATCCGTTCTATTGTCACCTGTTAATGTTCATGACGCATATTCACACGAGGTTCCACAACCTACTAAAAAATGCTACGAGCCTACAACGACATCTATACCTGAATCTAAATCGACAACATCTTCCTTTATAATTATTGATAAAAATACAAAAATTGATGACAAAGAGGAGCAAGTTGAAGAATACCAATATGAAGATGAAGAAGATGCAGACCATTATCTAAGTGACGATTTATACGACGACGATGATGATGATTTATACGATGATGATGATGAAGATGAACAAGTAGAAAAAGAAAAATTCCAAGCAAAAGAAGAAAACCAATTCATACATGATTTCAAGAAAACTCAACCAAGACCAACTACACCTCGTAGATCACTTTTATCTGATTTATTAGGTAGAGTATCTTCTCCTCCTCCCTCATTACTATCAAACTCAACATGTTCATTTACAACTACAAATTCATTAACTGAAGATGAATCATCGTCGTCTTCTTCTTCAACATCATCAGCTTCAACATCTTCATCAACTACAGCAAATCAAAACAAACATAATACATCAAAAATTGCATTAAATTCACATCCATTTACAAATAATACCAATATTACCACAAATGAACTATCTGAAGTAAGATGGCGGGAGTCATTTCATGGTTGGTAAAATTTAGGTTTCTTTCTCTTTTTTATATAAATATATATATTTGCATATAAAAAATTTATAATAAAAAATTGTTACACAAGAATGCACATTATCATTTACTCGGATTCAACTTTTATAGTAAAAATGTGCTTCCTTAATTTATTGTTTCATAGTGATTGATTTACCATCCCTGCCAACCTTCTAAACTAGCTTCAAATAATTCGTCTTCTCCGCCTTCAACCACCTGACAGATTGGTGTAAATGCAGAACGTCCTGAACATTCTTTAACATATTTTTGAGCATATTCAAGTCCGCATTTACGCTCTTTTCTACTAGCTTTATGTCCAATCCATGTATAAACTTGATGACCAACATCAAATACAAATACATCATTGGTATCAAACATTTCTTTAGAAATAGTACCTTCAGCCACAAGTTCAAATTTCAAATGACCAATACCAAATGGTCCAGAACTACTGAGACGTAATAATTTCTTGTTTCCATCTACTTCTTCTTCGTCTTCTTCCTCTTCTGTTTCTTCTTCCTCTGATACAGCTCCGTCAGAACCAAGTGCTTCAAAGAAATCGCGTTCACCGCTACCAGATCCTTGCTCTATTTAAGTAAAATATAAATATTAAATATTTTTTTGTTTACAATGCAATACATAAATACAATATTTACCAACAATCACCATTTCCCCCTTTCCATTACGTTCAGAGATTAATTGAGAAATGAATTCAGCTGCCTTGGCTCTTTCAATACCGTTTGCCTTTTCTCCTTGCCATTGATAAACAATATCTCCAGTGTCGAGTACGAACACAGCTGTTGAACGTAAACTTTCATAGTTCAATGCTACTTCAGAAATGATAACTGCATTTCTAGTACGAGAGCCTTCCAATTGCTTGGGTTTATGAATACGCAATAATCGAGTGTGAAGTTCTTCTTCTTCCACATGATTGAAACCGCTATCAAAGCCGCCTTGCAAGTAAGTAATACTTCTGAAATAGCTCGAGAATAATCTGGATTCTTTCTTTTGAACCTCACGATGTTGGACAGCATAGGTATCAAGGACTAAAAATTCAGGAATTCAGAATACAGTACTTACATGAATGAATTATCTAAAACTTACAGTCATCTAATTCTACAGTCTTATAAGCAGCTGTACCTGCTTCATCTTGAGTAGTTTCTAAGCCGAGCCAAAAATGAATATTATGGATCAAACCATCTGTATTCTCTTTTTTGGTAGACTTTATATATGTTGTTTATCAATAAACTATTTTAATCAAATGCTACATGTATTACTTTACCTTCAAAATAATGTAACTATCCCCTATACGTTTTTTATGAAAATTTTAATTACTCGGCCTTCTTTCTAAATTTGTCTATTTGTGTAATACTATACCTTGATAAAATTGGCCATATTGACTCTTTGGAACATTGATCAGGTTGAAATTTTGCACGCGCCAAATCCACATACCACTATCAACAGCAACAACAAGTCATTATTTATTTGTATTGTAATCATATAAACATACAGTTACATACACTTCATGACCGATAGGAGAGTCTTCATAGTTCCAGGCTGTTTCAAGAGCTCCTTCTGCTTTTCGATGTTCTCTTTCGAGTTCGGAACCAAAGTTGGCCAAGTTGGTTTCGTCAAGTTCTAACATAACATCGATGCTTAATGGACTGTTTTATTCTTATTGTCATTACTTACTCCAAGATGAGTTTTTAAGCATTTTTATTCAAATTTAAAAAATATAAAAAACAAAAAAACCTAAAATAACATTAGCTTATTCTTTTATATTGCATATTTTGGAACGGAGAAACTTCTTCCATCATTATGTTGCACTGCCCCTTTTACTTGTTGATGCATCATTACTAAAGCTTTTCTTGTGTAATTCCGTTTAACCAGTAATGATATACACTTGTTGAAATGCCTTGGCAGACTGACAACCAGGGGAACAAAACGGAAACATACTTCGCATAAAACATGAATTCAAAACAAAAGATTACATACGGTATGGTAAGTAACAGCCTAAAAAGTATTACTTTCCAGTAGTTCACCCGCCATAAAAATGCAGACAAGTCAATAGTTGCTTTTAGCATATGCACTTTGGACATTGCAGAGTATGTATGAATTGGCTGGATTATGCTACCGGTTTTTAAAATTGCTTTATATCCCACAAAGACGTACTTTTCCAATAAATAACAACAAAATTGGTCTATCAGAATTACAACGTTCCAAATATAGAAAACCTTTTGGCATATCTGTTTATTTCCATTGTCGAGGATCTAACAATGAAACATAGCATCACGTTAATTTATTAATAATAATTTCTACTATTAGATCTAGATCTTATTATATAAATCCAATAACTATATAAACCCGTATTTAATTCATTATAACAAACGGCACTTTTTGTTCTGATTTTAATTTATAAAATTTCAATAAATCAAACATTAAAATATATGTACATTTACTTGAGATGTTCAAGTTTAATCCAGAGCTGCGTTTTCTGGAATAACCATTAGCTAGCAGTTGTTATAGCCTTTTTAGTGCTAGTATTTCAGATTTTTACAGGTACCTCACTGTTAAAAAGTAAAGATTCCGAGCCTTCATATCTCTGCAAAAAACTAAGCTATATTAACATTTTTTAATAATAAAACTTACTTGCTTTAAAGAGCTCTATAACATATTTAAGTACAAAAAAATTCTGAGCATCTTTTTTTTTTATTCCATTTTTTTGGCATTTTTGTAGTAGATTTCAAAATATTTGTTAAATTGAGCAGCATTTTTTTTACATTCATTTCATCAACCACATTGAGCTCTATTGGGTCCAATTTAGTTTTTTTTAATGTATTGATTTTTCGTGGAGATATCCTCAAAAATGTGTACAAAGAGATATTCTCGCTTCTAGCTTCAATTTTTCCCTTGTATACCCTCATCCCAAATTCTGAATTTGAAAAAAAAATTGGTCGAAAATCTCGTTTTCTCTACGAAAAATACAGCTAGAAGGTTCAGTAATGACTCAGTCGATAGATAATTTTGCTACGCATCAATTTCATTACTAATGTTTGAAATACGCTTATAAAAAGTGGTAGGCATCTTTGAAAACCCTCCAAAATTTTAATCATATTTTACGCAAAATTTAATATGAAACATTTACTTAAATTTTATTTTAATAGATACAGAATCTAAAACTGTACAAAATCCATTTAATATGCTAGGTCGACTTACTTTGCAGTTCATGAGCATTTAAACGATTTTGTTTTTTGAGTCTTTTTCGTACATTTTTTCAAATTAATTTTGGAACCCCGTTACTATATGATTTAAGCTGTGATATGAATTATTACTTTGATTATCTCGACAAAAAATTAATATTTTTCGCTGAAACAAAAAATACAGAATAGTTTTGAATTGGATCTACCTTGTGAATACAAAAAAAAAAAATATCTCAATTTAGGTGCTCAATTTTTTATAATCAATTTCAGGTCAGTCTTGGTCGATTTTGGTCGATGTTTGGCCAATGCACTTGTATATTTTAGTACTAATATTTCTATTTTCCGAGAGATATTAATAGCCCATAGAGTATGCAGTAAAATATGGGTGTAAAAAGCGATAAAGAATACTATTAAAATCCTTCTTTATTAAAACATGGATAATGTGCAATAAAATGGTTATTCTACGTCTCTATTTATATTATTTGGTGATTATCTACTATCTTGCAATTGTATTGCAATTGTCAACGATTCCATTAATTTTGAGTATAAATGTTGGGTTGTTGGGTTGTTTGGTTATTGATTTGGTGGATCAAGAACGGTGTTTTAAATATAGTTTGTCAATCATGCTTTCAGAACAGCCCTTACTTGTTCTATTTGATAAGCATGTACTTTTTGTATTTTTTATTTGGGATATCCCACATTACTTTTGTTTAAATATACACAATGAATAACTAGAAAATAAAGTTAAAACTAGATATATTTATTGAGTATATTGTAAGAGAAAAAGATAATGAATCCATCTCGAACGACGTCAGGATTCAGGGTATTTATATGTTTTGGAAGCGTGGATATAGAGTCTACAATACAGAGTGTATGAAAAGATGCTTTCATCGTCTTGAGGAACTAGTTGATTACAACATGATGATATAATAGGTTGGCCATAGCAAGTTTAGTAGGATACGACCAAGTTAAGTATATAGGATCTTCATGCTTGATTAACTTTAGACAGTGAATGTTGATGCAAATGGAATAGTTGAATTCCATTTCCAGGAACGAGTTCATGATTGGCTCACTTCAGGATCTCAGGCTACACCATTTCATTATAGACTAAATGTAACATAACTAAATGAAATAAAATTGACATACATCATTATCACCTCATACTCATCATTCTATGCTAAGAATTATGTCTAAATAACCCTTTGAGCACTTCCACCAGTAATACATGTACCCAGTCTAGTCTATGTCCTAAAAAACTTTCGTATTTTAGCATTTCTTATTTGAGTATTATACCCTTGCTATCTTCATGCAATTGCCTACTTACTATATAGTTTTATCTTTGATAGCATGGTTGCAATGAGGTGACATTTTATTTAGGTATTTTATGATAGGAATCTAGCTTAGTTCACTTCAGAGTAAAAGCGCATCTTCTTAGAAGGTTTACGTAATTCGACTCAATATTGGACGAAAACATTCGAAAACCATTTAAAACCCATCTGGAACCTACTTTTTACGACCGTAAAAAATCGATAACAAAAACTCCCTATCTCAACGAATTTCAATCCTAATACGTATAATGTTTACAGCAACAATGGTTTTTGCTCGAGCATAAAGTTAAATAACAGTTACTGCTTAAATTTATAATATGCAAGCCAAATCTAAAATTATAAATGCTACTTTTTTATCACACATAAAATTTAAACAAATTAACCTTCTTTAAACTTACTATTTTAGTTTACGATTGTCAGCTGTAAAAAGATTTGTTTTCTTCAAGTATACAGTAGCTACGATCAAAATTATGGTTATTAGATAGAACATTAGATTATTCTTTCTTTTTTTGTTTCTATATTATTTGAAATTGTATCACTCTTCTGGAACATTTCGTAGGTTTGTAGCCTGTTCTAGCTTGCATTGAGTAGATATAAATATCATAGCCGTCGATTTATTCTGGTGATCAAGAAATACGTCCAACAATACAGTAGTAAATAATGGTATTTGGTCCTAATGATCTATCAGAATTAGGAATTACCGAATTACTAATTTAGAACATCTGTCAAACCATGATGTTCAACATGAAATAATCAAGCAAGGCTACATTTCATGACTCCAATATTACCACTGAAGCATAACATATTATATCCATACGTATTAATAATAATTTCTATTGTCACATCTAAAGGACAGGGGTCCATTAGATTAGATCACACAATCCCAATAACTATATAAACCCACATTTAATTCATTTTAATAAACGGTACTTTTTACGTTGATTTTAATTTACAAAGTCTCTATAAATAACCTAAAATGCGGTTAAAAAAATGAAAATATCAGTCTCTAATATAACGACTGCCGCCTATATTAAAAGCATTAGTCTCTTATGTTAGAATGCGTATTCAGATATAAGGTAAGAATACCAGCTTGATAGTCTGATATGCCTTATCAAACGGTGAAGATGTCCTTGGAATATGAAAACAAAAAGAGAGAAACAGTACACGTATAAAAGGATTTTCAAGACTTTACATTATTTAGCGCCTTTAGAACCCTGCTAAATTGCACATTTCAGCCAATGTAAAAGCAGCATTACAGCGCCTGAACCATAAACTAAGCAAAATAGGCAATATCTATTATTATAATAGAAAAACAAAATTTCCTACTAGAAAAACCGTCTGTCATATCATACATTCATTAAAAAATTGCAAAAACGAGCCCGTACAGCGACGCCGTAATTGAGCATAGCAAGATTGAACGGCTAAGTCTCTTATACGGTATATCTAAGTTTTAAATAAATTTTTTTTTACTTTTCTTATATTTAACCACGTACGGTCTGAAAATTCAGTTTTTTTAGCAGACATTTTTGGGGCTCATTTTAGCCTTACCAACACTCATGATTTTCATCAAAAAACAGAAAGATCAAATTTTGATACCAAAATCAACGTTTAAATATACTACATTGTGAGAGAAAATTGTAGCCATGACTAATACCCATTTTATAAAAGCTTAATATTAAATGTTAAGTAATGAAACTTAGCATTTTTGGCCCAAAAACGGTTTTTTGATTAAAGGATTTTCATGTAATATTTTGCAATAGAAAAGTTTATTATTTTTTATTAAGCAAATAGAGCGCTAAACTCTGTATATGTGTATACTTTTTGTTTCTATAATTGGTAGTATAATTAACTCTAAATTTGCAGAATCAGAAAAAAAAATTAAAAAATGTCAAAATTGATGATCTGGACAAGAATAATTTTCGAAATTAATATTCCGCTTATAAGCCTTGCAAGTCTTAAAAATAAGAGATTTTATAATATTTGAGAACTTTTTCAAGAATTGATGATGCTGTACCCACTTGATTCAAGTTTATTACTGTAAATATTTACAGTATTATACAGTACATGTTAATATTGTGTGGTAGTTTATTTGATGATAATATAGTCTTTGTCGTATATTTTCAGGATTGATAAATAGTGCTTAAAAAAGAATACAATTATAAAAGAATGAGTAATTAATCAGTTCTTCAACTGTATAATAAAAACAAGATATCGTTTATTTAGATGTAAAAGTATGGCCTTTTATATTGATTTGACATTGAGATCCTGAGATGTAATTTAAGGCACTATTGAACCATTGGATCTGTTTGATAATAATCTATGGATTGAAATGGATCAATCATAATTTAACCGTTCTTGCAGAGCTTGTGAGTTGTGTTGTTTTAAGGCTGCGCTAAATATGCTTGGATGTTGATTTGATAACTACTTGATTGGTTAACTGCTGGGATGAAATAATGTGGTGTCATAATTGAGGTCCAAGCGTCCTTGGTAATTACTGGATTAAACGTGGTACGCTAGGAGTTTCTTATATCCGATATCAAGACTTGCACTTCAATGCATGTCGTAGTCAATAGATTGTAAGATGTATTGATACTGTAGAAGGTGATAATGTATGATACTAGTAGGTGGAATACAACAGTCTTACTTGATAATTAATGCGCTAGTAGAGATGATTTACATTAAGTTTTAGTTTTACCCCTCCAACATCATAAACATAAACATGGCCATCACTGGGACCTATTGCCACCACCTTTTTACCCTCATTGTCCCAAGCCAATTTATTCCATGCTTTACCAGAACAAACTTACTTTTGACCTATAAAAAATGATTTATTAATAAAATCAATTATTAATGATAACAATCTAATAAGTAATAATTATGGTGTAACAGTAGCTACAACCAAAACTATGGTTATTAGATAAAACATTAGATTATTCTTTCTTTTTTTTTGATTCTATATCATCTGAAATTTCATCACTTTTCTGGAACATTTTGTGGGTTTGTAGCCAGTTCTAGCTTTTCAATTGAGTAGATATAAAAATCATTGCCTTTGAGTTGATCTGGTAATCAAGAAATACGTCCAACATACAGTAGTAAATAATGATATTTGATCCTAAAATGCGGTTAAATAAAAATATCAGTCTCTAATATAACGACTGCTACCTATATTAAAAATGAGAGTTTATGGATACATACAATCTTATTTATAGAAAGAATAATAATAAAGACTAGTAGCATTTATTATGGAGAACGTAGGCTTTATTACTAGAAAGACTAATAGTAAAAGAAAGAACCAAGAGATTCTAGGTCTTGGTTTAAAAGACTATTTATAAGAATTACATTTCAATATGAGTTAGAAATGGAATTGGCTTCAAAATTGACTGTTTAATATCCTCAAAAACCGACAGTACCTGCTACTTGATTTCAGTTTATAAAAAACATTGGCCTTTTTGTTTTAGTTTTAAACAATAAATAAAAGATCTGAGGAAAGAGTGGGGAAGAAAAAAGAAAAATAATCCTAAATCAGTCGATTTTGTGTGTTGCAAACAGAAATTTTCAGAGGCATAAAGACTTTTAATGTTGCCAAACAGGTTGTTGTCGTTGTTCCCATTTGGTCCCCGAAAGAAGAACATGGACAGAAATCTTTCAAACCCCAAATTTCAAATTAATATATCTCGACAATAAGGCGATTCTGTTGAATCAGAGTAACTCACATCTGCTTTAAACCGTTCAAATTATCTTCGTTATTAATTATATTATGATTGATATACTTTAATAAATTGATTAGAAAACTTTGATCAGGAATACTTCCTTTTACAGGTACCAGCAATATAGAGTTTCCTCGTTATGCTTATTGGAATCTGATTGGAACTCAGTCCTTATGGAGCGATATTCAGGTACGAATCGAGATAAGTTATTTTTCTGAAGTGACAATGGCAACTTTGGTCTATAAAAGGTGTAATTTTATTGCATACTTGAATCTTATTTATATCGATAGTGCAACTATGATACAGATGAGTAATTGACTAAGTTGATATCTTTGTTTATTACTATTATTGATTTGGGTAAAGTAATTGATTGTGCCACGATCAAGGATGCTATTATCTACAGGACATGTGTGGTTCAGAAAATATTTTATATTTTTAGCATGCGTTTTGTAATGAATCAAATTATAATTATAATAATTCACAGCAGTAATGCTCATCTCAAATGCTCCTATAAATACGTATATATACTGCAAGAAAATATTTCTATATTTTTTTGTAGAATTATCTGTCTTTCTTCCTATTTACATCATTATTTATTTTCCTTGATAAATATATAATTTACAAATGAGAATATCTTCCTTCAAATAATGTTCACCGATTTCTAATACTAAACATCATATCATCAGTATATCATTTTGATCATAATATTTATCCAATATCACAGATCATTACACGTTTGTTATTGTTTTCAATTGAAGCCTTTGTTTATTATTATTGCTCACATTTCAAGTGACATCATATTTTATGAGCAACACTTGAAAATTAGGTTATTTATTATTATCAAGCTTTTTAGTATGTAATTCTACTGCACTTGAACACTTTTCACTGCAGAGGCTGTTTCAGATATTTTTTGAAAATTGATATAAAACCAATTTGTGATTCCAAATTGAATTTTGAAACGGTCTTAGATAAATAATAAATAGGAGAATAACATGTTCTAATTTCATTAGCAAACAACTGTTTTTAAGTGATTAAATTAAAATAATTATCTCAAACTTGTTCTTGTCGCGTCTAAAAAACCGGAAAGAGCTGAAATAAATCGAATATTGATCCAAATACTGTAAGCTGAAGTCAGAATAAAATATGCCACAGCTGGAACTATATTAATGATCCAATTTTGGCATCTAGTCATTTGCTGGTCATGATGCGTATTAAGAGAACGTCCACTTTTGACGTGGAAGAGGTTTGTGGTTTTTTAGCAAACTATTCTTACTACGAAATAGCGTGCAGAGTTGTTGTGGAGAAAATCCATTGTTGGAAATCCGAAATTTACCAGCTCCTCAAATAAGCTTGCAAATTCGTTAATATAATGCATATATGCTTATCAATTCTTTTGAACGCTAAAAAGGCTCAAGTATATTTTGCTACAATTTTGATAGCACGAAATATTTTTTCTCTAAGCATATTTCATTGAATATCAATCTGCTTTGGGGTATTCGTATCTCGATTAGCAGCCTTGAATGTTTGCATGAAGGTGTCATATTTGATGATAAACCTAAATGCATAGATACAATCAGCCTTAGCTTATAAGTTTATCTAAAGATCAATGTATTATTATAACACAGTTTTAATTTCTTTTAATTAAAAAATATACTATATGAGAGCATGGAACATCTAAATGTAGCTTTTTGTTGTCAGGAAAAACCCTCTACTTAAAACACCAAAATGTTTATTTATAACTATTTCTGATGAATACTTTATTAGCTGTATAAAGTAACATCCATGTACAAATTTCATTCTATTTATTAGTTGGGATTATCATCATATTGTCTTTGCAAAATTTCTATAGCTTCATATAATCTCTCTGTAATTTTTATTCTAGTGTCCCTCTTTGATAATTTACCCTCTCTCCAAGATGCCAAAATATCAGAATAATCAACTGGGTCACCAAAAACCAGCGTAATTGGCTTATTCAGATAAACGAGCTTAGTACCGTATAATGGTTTTGCAAGATGCATACCCTTGTGCCAGATAGGAATGACAATAGGCTCATGATCCATGTCCATTAAAATGCGACCTACACCCCATTTGAATCGAATCATTTTATTCTCTTGTGTAACCTTGGCTTCTGGATAAATATGAACCCAACCTCCTTTGTTTAATTTATCAATTGCAAAATCTACGCCAGGCTGATATATTCCAGCACCTCGAATTGTTGGAATCGTTTGTCCAAATACAAAAAAATAAGATTTGAAACTACATGTTAAATGTTAATTCCTATCTTTTGTAATACAACGTAGATTTAAATTTACATGGAAGTATAACAAATATCTGCAGCTCCTAACACCCACCGCATCTTATGAATCGAGAATAACGTTTTAAGAGGCAATACACCCCACAGAAACGGATCATCTAATACAGACTCGTGGTTTGATACTGTAATTTATTTTAATAACAATCAGCTGGATGATTACGCTGTATATGAACTTTCTTTACCTGTAATTACTCCTTTTTCTCTATTAGGATCGTCTATAATATTCCGAAACTTTTCTAATCCATACACTTTGACTTGACTCAAATTCATAAAGCCTTTTGCTAATAAACCAGCTGTTCCTACTACAGCTGTGCTGCATATATTCCAAATGAAACCATCGTGTTCTGGATTGGGTAAATTGAATCTCTTTATGATAGGTTTCGGTATGCTTTCCCAAACAAAAGGAGGAGGAATATATGGTATAACGGGCGGTGGATTTGTGCGAGGTTTATAATAGAAATAGGTGGCTCCAAATGCTAAGGACGATGCTACCCCTAATTTTGTTTTCGTCAATCTAAATATATGATTTTTAGCCATTACATAGGACCTTTCACTATCCTTGATTTTTTCGGAGTAAACAAATAAAGTAGAAGAAAAAAGTGAAGGGGGTGGTTTTTGTTGAATTAATACTAAGAAATTTATAATTGTTGGTTATTGGCTAGCTGGAGTAAGCATTGTCAGTTATGAAATGGATGAATTGAACTGCATTCAGGTTGTGAAATTCAGCAAAAATCTTTTAAAATCATCATTTTTGTTTTTTACATGCAATTAGCAACTTTTTGATATCATGAAACAAAGAAATTGAATTCAATGCAAGACCTCCTACTGTCAAGTAATATAGTATCCTAGTAATTTGCCACTGAACTCTCCCTTAAAATATTTTTTAAGTGCACGAGGCAAACGAACTTGATATAATAATGTATTTATATCACGCTCGGAATACGATTTAATAATGTAATATATTAAATGCATGTTAGCAATAGAGAAAATATCACACACTTATACAGGAGGTTCGTAAGGGATGATATTAAATTAATGAGTCGCAGATAGATGGGCCGCATGAATGGTGCTTTTCAAGATCATTCAAGCTTTATTCATAAAATATAGCTTTATATATAAAATACATGTAAAATGCATAACTTAATTATAATTGTAGATAACCGTATCGAATTCCCTCTAGTAATTGAAAATGATCATCTTAGAAAGAGTAGCAAATGTTATATCAAAAGTTGCATTAGATCTGTTCTACTACATTTGCTTCTAAATATATAATACAATACGATGTGGTACCATTCTTTTGTATAGATTATAAAGTAAATGGTGTGTCAAATAGTATGGTATAGAACGATTGTTAATCCCCCTTACTAACAACTATTCTCACCAATCAACAATTTATTTGCTCCCTAATTCACTTGAACTGCTGCAACTCAACTTTACGTTGAAGTTATGCTGTATCACGTCAATTCTAGGGACAATGTTTATTTTTAGAGGTAGAATCAAATAATTTTCTGTTGATATTTTTATGTTTAATAATACAGAAAGCTCAATATGATTGTGTATTACAAAATGAGAAACCCACACACATATTTATATGCACATACACACAAAAATACAAATAAGTTGTAAAACCATTTGTAAATATATACATCGGATAAAGAATAAATTTGGCTATTTTTAATCATATTCGTTAATACAGGAGAAAAAATACTGAAAGTAAAGAAAATACAACGTAAAAAGAAGAAGAAGGAGATTTCAAGGAGAAACAGAGGGGTAGTAAAATCAAGTAAACGTATATACGAATACACCTCATCGTTATAATGAAAGAGGGAGGGAAAGGAGGGGGGGGGGGAGTCGACCTGTCAAAAATATATAAAAAGAAGCAGAAATTCAATCAAATTTTCATTTTTATTATCATCACTCAGCTCTCTAATCAAGCTTTCTACTCTTAAACAAATCTATCAAAATGAAGTTCTCCACTGTTCTCGCTATTACTTTCCTCGTCGCTGCTGTCTCTGCTGCTCCTCATTCTAATCATGAAAACAATTCTAACCATGAAGATAAAAGTAACAGCAACAACAAGAAGATCGACCAAACTATTGGTAGCGTTGGCTCTACCTCCAATAGCGGTTTGTTGAGTGGTTTGTTGGGTGGTGCCAATATTCTCGGCAAGAGTAATACTGTTAACAAAGTTGGTCAATCTGCCAGCATGAAGTAAATGTGTAAACCTACAAGAATTATTGGCGTTGTATTAAATTCTTTTTTTGCATGTATTACTTTTTTTCTCTTTTCTTTTCACACCAATATTTTAAATTAAACATTTGCTCTACATTGAACAAAGTAGTTTTTATTGTATCAAGTTCAAACAAATAAATATTCATTTTCTAAAATCACATTTATTGACCACCAAATCTAGCCAGTCTTCTTTTTCTAATTTCATCCATATCATCTTTAACTGCTGCAGGCTTATTACTTTCCATACTTGCTTGAATGGCTCTTGCGAGTGCTGTTTCTTCATCATCATCCTCTTTGTTGTCTAATGGCTCTAATGATGGTGCAGCTAAAGAATAACCTTGTCCTGAAAATGGAATCACATCAGGTAATGGTTTGCCGTCAACTTTACCTTCACCTTGTGGCTTTAAAAAGGCTTTTGCTTTTCTATCACCTTCTGATTGTGGTAATGTTCCGTTAACAGCAAAAATAGAGTATCCTTCACATTCAATTTGATGTAACATTAATGCCAGATAATCTTCTCCTAAATATGTAGGTGCTGGTTGAGTTGAATCCAAGTTATACCAGCGGTAAGTTTCAGAAAATTTACGTAAAGTAAACCAATGATTTCTTAAATTACAAATGTAAGCAATCTGTTGTCTAAATAAGAATACAACAAATTACTATGTAACATTTCATCCAATCTAATTTTTTACTAACGTTGGGCTCTTCCTTGCTTCGTCCATTTCTTTTGATTTCCAAGGTACTAGTTCTAGATTCCAAATCTCGAGCGCTTTTTGAAGTACTTGAATTGAGAAATAGCCAGAGTCATCGTAATTTTGGCTCTCACTGCCACTTTTTCTACCACCTACAAGTTGCTCTTGTTTATCGAGTTCTTCACCAATCTCTGCCAAATCTACAGCTGTGAAATAGTTTCCTTGTAATAAAACACTATCAATAAATTACATGTTAATCATATAATGCGAAAACTTGATTTAAAATTGCTGTTATATATTTACTTTAATGCGTGTTGTGCACACAAATTATCTTGTTGTTGCTAATTCCAAAGAATTTTTTAGGTATGAATTAATCATTATTTTATATAGTAAACTACCTTCTCAAAATATATAAAAGGAATAAGGTCCATTGTAATTTTTATTTAGTAAGAAGTGTATAAAAATAAAGAAATATAAAGCATCCACGTAATAAAAGGTCCTTTTGATGAATGGAAAATAAGAAAATGCGCTGATTTAAAATACAAAATTATAGAAAAATTTACTGATTGACCTGTTGGAGTACAGCATGATAATTCTCGGAATTACGCTTCAAAATATCCATAACAGGTCCTAATAATCTTGTAAACGCCTTCTTTCCAAGTGTAGCACACTTGAGACGACCATTAGCAATAACAGTTGCAGCTCGAGGCTCATCGTTTAGTAAAGCAAGTTCTACATGATGGATCAGTGTTTGTTTTCCCATAAATATATTAAACAAGACTTACCACCGAAATAATCACCCTTTTTGCCCACCATAACTTCTTGTTGAGTACCATCAGGTAATTTTTTATAAAAAGTCGCTTCACCACTTTCAATCAAATAAAAGTTATCTCCAGTATCGCCTTCACTAATCACAACTTCTTTATCATCAAAGTTGACGGATTCTAAAGCATCAGCAATCTTATGACGTTCGTAAATTTCCAAGGATTTAAAGATGGGTACTTCTTCCAAAAATCTTTCGTACATGCGTCTTTTACGTGCAGTATTTTCCATTAAAATCGAACGGAAAGTGACACGATCAAGTGCATAAAGTACACAATCAGTGACAGCAATAATTGAAGCAGCACGAGGAGCATTGTACATCAAGGCCAACTCACCAAAACTACCACCAGGGCCATAGGAAGTTACCTTTTTACCATTAATGAAACAATCTAACTTACCAGATTCAACAATGTAAAAGTAATCACCAACAGCGCCTTGTTCAATAACATGTGTATTGATAGGTTCTCTTTTTTCTACCATAGCATTAACCACATCTGAATATTGCTCTTCATCCAAATTTTTAAATAAAAAGTTATTGCCAATAGCAGTGCGAATTCGAGCACGTTGGTCTTCGCTTTTAGGAATAACAACCTTTACAAAGTCTTCTTGATTATGAGAAGGTTGCATTGACTCTGCACTCACAGAGGTACGACGACCTCTACTAGGGGGTGGAACGGATAGAGATGGCATATCGTCGGAAATTGTGTCTCTTTCTTCATCGTCATGCATATCTTCGTCTACAAAAGATGGGTGGAAATCGGGCCCTAAACTTTGATGTTGATTTGTTGCTATGGCAACACATATTAGCTGATTTTATTTTTAAATGAAATTAGTAAATTTTACCAAGTGGATGTTGATCATATTGACGAGATTCAGCGCGTTCATCTTCCAATTTTTTCAAAAAAAAGGTAGTACAAAACTGTAAAAGGTCTTCAGGTTGATGTTCAACTACTTGTGTATTTAATTCACTTATTAATAAATTATATTCTTCGTTATCAACTTGAGCAAAAGGATGAATATCTTGTGGATGCGACATGTTCGAATTAATAAATTGGTAAAAAAAAAAAAAAAAAAGGGAAAAAGAAGAGGGAAAGAAGAGAAAAATACTTTTTAATTTTGTAATTGAAATAATAAGCCGAGATATTAATTTTTTTTTTTTTTTTTTTCCTTTTTACCAAACTCAGTTGACCATTTTTAAAGTTTGCAATGTGCATACTCAAACGTGGCTGCAAGTGCATTAATTTAAAACAATAAGGAATAATAGCATCAATAAAGCTCTTTTATCCAAGAAACATACGTTAAACATGTATGATAATATTACGTATTGTAAAAATGTCATCTATAAATCCAGCCATGTCCGCGAATTCATGCTTTTTAGGAGAGGAAAAAAAAAAAAGAGGGAAAACCCCTGCTATAGGAATGGAGTAAATTTGGGATTATATCATAACAGAATATATAGCATATACTATCTTTTTATTTTCTAAAGCAGCCTGTAACTGCTTATGATTTAATAGAATAAAAGGATACACTTTGTGATACCAATATTGATTCTTTTCTGTTTTTTTTTCAATTGAGCATTAAGTTTTCTAACTTTCAAGCACCACTTGTTCTCCGATAAATGAAATCAAAGAACGACAAAATGACGTTTGTACTGCAGAACCATTAATCGAATAAACAAATATGGTTAAGGTATATGTGTCATGAAAGGTAAGACTTTGATTTCGAACGAATAGCGTCAAAAATTAATATTGATAAAACGTTTTGAAATGAAATCATCTAATTTGAAAATCCACAATATTGCATAATCTCATCGCAGACACATTTAATTTGATGCTCACTAATTGGACAACACTGATAGAAATTATAATATTGCTATCTTCTTGTCACATGATGCTCGCTGATCATTTTTGCAATAGTTGTCAAGTTTTGAAATTGTACGTCTTTAAATCGCTCATAGTCGCTCAAATGACGGGATTTGAAATACGTTGGTGTTGCTGTATCTCTTCATCATTCTCTTTAAAAAGATTTCATGCGATGTTTGTATTCACAAGACTTGTATTGTGTTACTGGATCTTATTGTCCAACGTCTCCAATTTATGTACATTATTCACTCTTTAAAAGGAGATAATTTTTGGGCATAACACTATGATATTTGTTCATTCGTCCTTTGGAATATACAAAAATTTGGATAGTGTTCTTCGATCTCAAGAATCGCCCAGCTCTCAATATAACTGACATCAAGTCTTCACAAAGTGTACAGCACAAAAGTTGTATTTTTTACCAACTCTTGTATCTTTTATCCCACTCAAATATGTATTTCGTATATAAAAATAAATGTTTTATTTTATTTTTTTTAGATTACATTTTTTGAATTTCAGGTAGAAATTAGACATTTGTCGATGTAATGGCCATTTAAGCAACCCTATACAAGATAAATACAAATAAGTTATCAAAAATATACAGTATATGCCTTGTAGCCTTCTTCCCGTCTCCCCTTCCTCCTCTTCATTTCGATAAAATCAAAACGCGAAATTAAAAACTTACTTTGGTAATTCAAACTTCTTTCCCTTAACCACCCTAATTTGAATAAAAATATCAGCTTAATTCATGCTAAACCGAGATTCGATTGTAGATTGTATACTTACTTGACGTAATAAATATAAAAGAAATCACTATACAAAGCTGTTTGTAATAATCCAGCAATAGAAGCGATCCAATCCACAGTATATTTCTCTTCAAAATAATAACGATAAATCCAGTTGAACAAGTAAAGAGTACGGTAGGCACCTAAAGCAAAGATATAATGTGTTGTTATGGTTTCTGCTTCACCAGTACGTTGCAACATGAACAATTGTGGTAAAATAGCAACTGATTCTAACCAAATAGAGAATGACCAAAGAATCTAATAAAAGACAATTTAATAAGGGAGAAAAAGAATGAACACAGATGTCTATTTACCTCCACAGGAGTGTATTCGTAACAAAGAACAAGAGATAAGATGGCAGCAAACACAAGTAAATATTCGTTACGGAAAGTATCGAGATTAGGGTCATAAGTGGCCTTAAACTTCTTCATCATCAAAAACAACACATAAAACGACGAGGCGATGAAGAAAAGCTTCATGCAAGTATTGTAAACAGAATGAAATTTATAAACCACATCAATGTATCGCGTCAAAAAGACAACACAAAATAATATTTGAGTTTTAAGAGAAATACCTATAGACATGTATGCAACATTTTAATTCTAAAATTTCTCGAGAAATAATCAACTTTTTCTTACCAACACATGAACGACTTTGTCTTATCTTGGCAAGCAAAATAAAGATGGACGCTAAATGTGTTAAATCTGCACTAAGACGAAAAATATTCATCATTTTATTACAAAGTCTATATTAATGAAAAAAGAGAGCAAAAAGTACAAGTTATTGAGGGTGTATATAATATATAAATAGTAGTGTATGTGGATTTTATATAGATTTAAGGACCCAACACATGTACGATCCTCATTTGCAGTTTTAGATGGTGACGGTGGACGGTTGTTCAATGCGCTGTATTGTACTATATATGATTCTGTGTTACTTGAAGTAGTATAGTTTTTACAATTTGGATGAAAGAAGCCCTACTATAATGCTACCAACAATAACAAATCCTACTACAATTGAAGTTATTCTAACAATAATGTCATGGATTCTTCGACTAAACCGATATGTTTCATTGGATCTTGTAGTAACTTGTGTAGCATCTTGCGGTTGTAAAAATAGCGTTAAAAATTGCTCTAATGCAAATTCACCATCCAATTTAAAAGCAGGCAATATGTTTAACATTGCCAAGGCCAGAGTAAATGATGAAATATATCTATAATAAAATTTCAATAATTGTCGCTTGCATTAGCAATTCATATTCACCTTAATGTTAATTCTAGAATATGCGGTAAAGCCGATGGTAATATCCAAAATCTCGGGGTCAATAAACTCACTTTAACTATAAGAAAATGTTAATGCAAGAACGACAGCTTATATATATAAATACTTGCCACTCTCCCAAATATCGACCAATTCACCTTCGAATACAAATACTTTTTCATTATTTTCATTCTCGGTCTTGATCCAGCTTGGGAATTGAGCATAAATTCGTACAACTTGTCCTGTAACAGAAGGTGTGTATGGTGTTACACAGCTCATATCCATACCAGAAGACGAAGAGCAATCAGAAGATGTATAACATCGCTCGGGATTTGTAGAAGCTATTACCGGAATTGTTGGTAAACATACATGATCGGTCTTTTTACCAGTGCTTGGGAATGGATTAAAGCAAGAGATGGAAGCATTATCCGACTGTCCGAATGGATATGCATCATTGATGTTACAGCAACTCGTTCCGTAATCTTGTGCAGGTTTAGCTGTACAAAAACCTTGATTCACTGTATTTCTTCCGTTTTCCTGAAATAAATGACTATTCCAATCCTCAATGTTATTGACAAGAGGAAAATCATCCAATTGGTATATAATTGTAGAAGGGGGTAAATGAGGTGCTAAAGGCGAATTTGCTCGAATATGTACAACGCTTACACCACCATATCCTTCCAAGGATTGCCAGCCCAAAATCAATAATAATATCTTTAGCCCCCCTGCTAATGATATGTAAGAAAACGCATATAATACAAGGTTATGCCAAACACCAGCACAGATAATTCGTAGTTGTTTGAACGGATTCAAGTTTTGTAATTGTTGATCTGGGATATTAACAAAGGCACCAGGATATAAATAAGCGACAAACATGCCGGAACTTTGGATTGGTACACCTTGACTATAGGATGCAATTGCATGGCCTGCTTCATGAAATAATCCACATACTGTTAAAGCTAAAAGGTAATAACCAATATGTGACATTGGCAATGTAACGCCGGGTATCTATAGTAAGAAGGGGATTATTAATTTGAAATTATATCAATTAGTTTTGCTCTTTCTTTACCATGGGTAAAAATACTTGATCATCTTCATCAACTCCTTCTAAACCTCTTTTCATAAGGTTGTTATTATTGCTAGGTATAAAAATCTGTTTGGCACTTGATAAAATCTTGGTAGCAGCAAATAAAATCACAATCATTCCAACAATGATTAAAATGGATGCTGCAATCACACCACAGGTAAACCAAATATTCCAAAATGTTGGCGATAACTTGGTCAAATTACCAAACAAATTATTTAATCGTTGGGTTGTGTATTTAACTTGGAATAGTTTGATTTCCCATTGATCTCTCATTTGTGGTTCTTTATCATTGTCTACAATAGAGAAAGTTGGCAGTAAAGAATTGTTTCTACGTCGAGGTGGCTCTTTTTTTCGAGTACTAATAATCTGTAATGTGAAAACAATTAAATATAAAAACCCCCATAATAGTAAAAACTGCCAAATGATTGAAAACAATTCCATGATTTATATGTTTAACAAAAATGTTTATAGAACAAAAAAAAAAAAAAAAAAAAAAAAAAAAGAAAGATTTATATTTGGTGTATGCGAGATGTGTTGTGGTAAAATGAAGTACAGTGCATAGAGTCACATACCAACTACTGCTCGATAGTAATTTAACAACAGCCACCACCACTATTGCTTTGTCCAGGTTGAAGTGAAGCACCAGGACCAACTTTAACAGTAGATTGTTGCTGTTGTTGTTGGACAGTTGCGCCCATTCTATCCTTAATTTGCTTGGCCATGGTCAAAAATGCTTGTTCAACGTTAGTTGAATCCTTTGCAGATGTCTCCAAGAAAGGTATAGTGATTGAATCCGCAAATTCCTATTTTTAAAAATTAATTTACATGAATGATTAAATCATGATTAAACTCACTTTAGCTTCTGTATATTCAACTACTTTCTTGTCAGTTAAATCACTCTTGTTACCGACTAATAATTTATTAACACCTTCTGCAGCATAACGATCAATTTCTTGCATCCATTGCTTGACATTATTGAAACTATCAGCATCAGTTACATCATAGACAACAATGATGCCATGTGCTCCACGATAATAGGATGAAGTAATAGTACGGAAACGTTCTTGGCCTGCTGTATCCCACTGTAATAATGATATCAATATTTGACTGTAGTATTAATGAATATACTACTTACAATTTGAAGTTTAACAGTTTTTCCTTCTAATTCAATAGTTCTAATTTTCTAAAAATAAAATTTAATACTTTTTTTTCCTTGTTCTAATCTTACTCTCCTTACAAAATCTACGCCAATAGTTGAAATATAACTTTCGGTATAAGTATCATCGGCAAAACGAAGCAATAAACAAGATTTGCCAACACCTGAATCACCAATAAGAAGTAATTTAAAAAGATAATCGCTATTTATAAAATAACATGAATAAAACTTTCAAGAAAAAGTTAGGTTTTAATCTTACTATTCTGCGTTCATTATATATGTAAAATAAGGAGAAAGAAAGAGAAAAAAGAAAAAAACCAAGAAAATGAATATAATATAAAAAGACACGTGTTATTCTAAACTTTGTTGCTGGCACTGTAAACTCAACTCATGCAGCAAAGGCATTTGTTGCTTGAGTTGGAAATTGCATATGATGATCTCAAGTAAAAAAAAGGTTGTAATAACTAGTTATTAAAGCAATTTTTTCAGCGAAAAAAAATACCAGCGTATAGTTTAGATTCTACAGTTTATTATACTATATTGTTTTGTCAAATTCACTGGATTAAATTATGCGAAAAAACTCTTTTAAAAAGGGGGATGAAATGTAAATTGTGTTGGGAATAATAATAGTTAATTCAGCAAAGGCATAAATAAAGTGATGACCTTCTTATTCATCCATATGATCAAGAGGCAGCCGATGAAAATGAAGAGTTTTTGATCCTCAACATCATTACTTGTTCTTGTTTTTTGTCGTGTTCATCAACGACTACATATCCACCAGATTCTAATTTACGTTTTGCTTCTTCAATTTCTTTACTTCTTTGTACAAGTAAACTTGCCGTTTCTGTCGCTGTATACACTGCTTCTCCAGTTGCAGATAGTAATTTGCCAATCATAGCACGTACGACATGATCATACCAAAATGATACAAATGGAATTGCTTTTAATATGCCTAAAAGTTTATAATTAACAAAAGATTGGGCGTAAAAAAAAAAAAGAAACTATATTTTTTACCCTCTATTGTCCAATGTTCTGAATGTGTATCGATTTTTAATAATCCACTATCTTTATCTGTTTCTTTAAATTCCAATACAACAGTAACTGGTAAAGCTATTTTGATCCAGGGAAACATTCTAGGACAAAGTATTTGTGTTAAAAATACAACACATGTTTTTCCATTGAAGCATATATTATTTATTTGGGGTTGTTCTTTATTTAAAGTTTTCCATACTAATAGTACGCTTGTTGTATATAAAATATTAAAAAAAAAAATGAATTGATAATAAGATTGAACATTACTCACTGTTTAATATTATGTACGCCTTCAGTTCTTAATATAGGTGATGTAAATGTAGCATGAGGAAAATAATAATGATCGAAAATACGTCTTCTTTTTATATCATCGTAAGAAAATAAGTCTGTTACAATCCCTATTTAGATGTTTTAAGAAACCTTTATCAGATTCATGATGATTGCCCCCCCCCCTTACGCGTTATAATTTCTTCACAATTAGAGATCCCATCATCAGTAACTGAATGAGCAGTGGTATCATAAACATCCATTCTAATTTAATATGTTAAAAAGGTAAAAATAAAGGAGGAAAAAAAAAAGAAAAAGACTTTTTTTTGCAATGCATTATTTTATTCTATTTTTTTTTTTTTTTTTTTTTTTTTTTTTTTTGCTACAATAACAAATAAATAAATATCATCAAATTCATCAAGAAATGCCCTGACTTCTTCCCGAAAACAAATCATACGTACACACACACCCATTACAATCATAGCTTTGCTATCATCACGTGGTATCAATACCAAAGCTACATAACTGCCAAATTTTTAATATAATTCCTTACACCACCTTTTCTTGTTGTAAAGTATTGCATTATTATGAAAGAATTATCAGCTCCAAAAGCAACCAATATCATTAGGCCATCAAATCAAAATACCAACAAAAATAATTACCCTCAATTCATTTCAAAACCCTCCAAAATCACTCGATCACAAATTTATGGAAAAACATCAACATTTAGCTTATATGATCCAAAACAAAGTATTCAGCAATCTGCTTTTCATGTTCAGCCATTAAAAAAACCTGTCATTGAGTTGTATAGGCCAGGAAAGCATCAATTAAAAATTGTAAATAGATCTCAAATCTCACAAAAACCCCAAGCAACATCGAGTATTTTTACAAATCGACATTTGGCCATGGACAAACTAAAAATAAACAAAAAAGAAGCAGAAGATTTATCAGCATTAAGCGACCAAGATCAAGAAGAAAGTGAAGGCGACGATTATGATAGTAACGACGAAGAGCAAGACGAGGAGCAGGAGGAGGGAGAAGAAGAAGAAGAAGAAGAAATAATAAAAGAGCTCGATAAAACCACTGATGACAATTTGCCTGAAGCTCGAATAAATCGAAAGGTAAATTGCAATTTCGGATATTTTTGAAACTCGGAATTAAAGTTACTATAACTTTTAAGATCGCAGATTTAGAGATATCAAACAAGTCCTTGCTAACAATAAATGAAATGCTTGAAATAACGGTTCGTCATCAAGCAAAGCAGGTTGCTTCGTTTAAGAAACAAATGATGACTTGTCCAGAGTAAATGAAATATATACGTATTCTATCAATTGAAAAACTAATCATAACATTTCAGCTTTGAAAAGCAAGAGCAACAGCAGAGAGAGGATATTATACAACGAGCAGAGGATGAAGATGATTGGGAAAACGACGAGCAATTTAATCGTTTAAAAAGGATGACAGAAATGATGCTCGAACAAGCTCAAAATGCACTTTTGTTTCAAGCACAAGCAATAGGCGGACGTGTGATAATGACAGGTTTATATCTTACTTTAGTTCATTAATTTAATGCATATTGTTTAAATGTATACTCCATAGGTCAACATCATCGGCGATCAAATGGTAGTAGAAGACGTATAAATACACGTAGTAATAACGATACACAACAGCAACAACAGCATTAACAATAATATATATGTCAATAATCATGGATTATTTATTTATTAAATTTTTAATTTAAATAAAAAAATACACTATTAGAATCCAGAAGACTGTTGAGTTGCTTCTTGAATAATATGAGCAGTTTGGTTAGCATTAGCCATTGCAGTCGATTGATTTTGCATCTTTTCATTTCTTGCTTGTTCCTCTAATGCATCAACTTCATCCCAAGCTTGTCTTTTACTTCCTCTCGATGATGAATTGGAATCAATATCCATACTATCTTCTTGGCTATTATTAATATGACTAATATCAATGTCGTCAATTCCTGAAGATCTTTGATTGGATTGTTGAATGTCGTCTTCATCGGGACAATCTTCAATTGTTACATGATATTTATTATTGCGTTGGCTCATTTCGTTTTTATATATATTTTTATTAATTAAATAAGAATAAAAAAGTAATTAAATGGTATGAACTTTTACGGGGCTTTTTTTATATAAATATGTCTCAAATCCACTAATAAAACTTGTGAGAATAAATCATTGTTTCCAATAAAAATATTCCCATGAGATAAATGTATCGTAGCATTATTTGGGATCTGCATGAATTTTACTATTTCAATTACAGTTCGACTGAAACCTTGAATTGTTCATATACATATTACACTCTATTTAACTGTGTCACTGTTTAATATTGATAGAAAGGCATATATATCTGCCAGTTGGCTTCAACTTATTACATTTACACTGATTCAACAGAATTGCTTTATTGTCGAGATATATCAATTTGAAATTTGGGGTTTGAAAGAGTTCTGCCCATGTTCTTCTTTCGGGGACCAAATGGAAACAACGACAACAACCTGTTTGATAACACTAAAAGTATTTATGCCTTTGTAAATTTCTGTTTGTAACACACAAAATCTTTTTTCTTCCCTACTCTTTCCTCAGCTCTTTTATTTACGTTTAAACTACAACAAAAAGACCAATTTTTTTTTTTTATAAACTGGAATTAAGTAGCAGGTACAAGTACATGTTTTTCCTATTGTTTATTTGGAAATAAATTAGTAACTGTTAATATTAGGGCACGTTATAATATCTTTCTCGAACAAAAAAAGCGTCCAGGACTTAATCATTTTGTTCCATTATCTACGTTATAATGAATGCTTTTTTGGTCTAAAGTCGATATCTACCTGCAGAAAAATTGGTGATTATAAAAGTATGTATAATAGTATTTACTTGATTTGATGAATGAATGAATAAACTTATGTTAGTCTGTTTAGTTTCTATAAAGTATTTGTTTCTATTTAGTGGTCAGCAGCTAAGAAGAGGAAAACAAGATGTTGTCTTGTATACCACTGCCAACTCTCGAAGGTACACCATAATTATTACCTATTAGCTTGTTATTAATAATTGATTATACTAATAAATCAACTTTTATAGGTCAAAAGTAAGTTTGTTCTGGTAAAGCATCGAATAAATTGGTTTGGGACAAAGAGGGTGGTAAAAAGGTGGCAATAGGTCCCAGCGATGGCCATGTTTATGTTTATGAATGATGTTGGAGGAGTAAGACTAAAACTCAATGCAAATCACCTCTAGCGCATTAATTATCAAGTAAGACTATATTACCATCAAATAAACTATCACACAATATTAACATGTATAAATATTTACAGTGATAAGCTTGAATTAAGTGGGTACAGCATCATTAGTTCTTGAAAAAGTTCTCAAATATTGTAAAATCTCTTATTTTTAAGATTTATAAGGCTTATAAGCGGGATATTAATTTCAAAAATTATTCTTGTCCAGATCATCAATTTTGACATTTTTTAATTTTTTTTCTGACTTTGCAAATTTAGAGTTAATTATACTACCAATTATAAAAACAAAAAGTATACACATATACAGAATTTAGCGCTCTATTTGCTTAATAAAAAATAATAAACTTTTCTATTGCAAAACATCACATGAAAATCCTTTAATCAAAAAACCGTTTTTGGGCCAAAAATGCTAAGTTTTATTACTTAACATTTAATATTAAGCTTTTATAAAATGTGTATTAGTCATGGCTACAATTTTCTCTCACAATGTAGTATATTTAAACGTTGCTTTTGGTATCAAAATTGGATTTTTCTGTTTTTTGATGAAAATCATGAGTGTTGGTAAGGGTAAAATGAGCCCCGAAAATGTCCGCTACAAAGTCTGAATTTTCAGACCGTACGTAGTTAACTATAAGAAAATTTTTTAAAAAAAACCGCTTCTGTATTTAAAACTTAGATATATACCATAGTATAAGAGACTTATTAGCCGTTCAATCTTGCTATGCTCAATTACAGTGTCGCTCTACGGGCCCGTTTTTGCAATTTTTTAATGAATCTATAATATGACAGACGGTTTTTCTACGTAGTATAAAATTTTATGTTTCTATTATAGTAACAGATATTGCCTATTTTGCTTAGTTTATAGTTCAGGCGCTGTAATGCTGCTTTTACATTGATCCAAATGAGCAATTTAGCAGGGTTTTAATTGCGCTAAATAATGTGAAGCCTTGAAAATAATCCTTTTATACGTGTGCTGTTTCTTTCTTTTTGTTTTCATGTTCCAAGGATATATTCACCGTTTGATAAGGCACATCAGACTAGGATTTCACAAACAACGCATCGTATTACGGTTAACCGAGTTTGACTGCTTTAACGGGCCGTTTTTTATGCAAACTCGAATGAGGGTATTCGAGTTTCTTCTTTTCTTTTTTTGTTAGCTAAGCTCGAAAACAGGATTGAAAAAATACTTCAAGTTGTGAAACTGTCAAATATGCTATTATCGATTCATAATCCCATATTAACTTGACAAGGTTGCTATTAACAGCCTCCTTAAGGCAAACCAATACTTGCTCCCACCCCGTTTTTTATCTGGGTTACAAAAGAACGGGCCGTTTTCCAACTCGAATCGAATGGCCGTTTCCGTTAAAACTCGATTCAAACTCGAATCGAAGCCCATTCCTACATCAGACTATCAAGCTAGTATTCGTTTCTTGTATCTGAATACGCATTCTAACATAAGAGACTAATGTTTTTAACATAGGTAGCAGTCTGTTGTATTCCACCTACTAGTATTATACATTATCACCTTCTACAGTATCAATACATCTTACAATCTATTGACTACGACATGTATTGAAGTGCAAGTCTTGATATCGGATATAAGAAACTCCTAGCGTACCAAGTTTAATCCAGTAATTACCAAGAACGCTTTGACCTCAATTATGACACCACATTATTTCATTCCAGCAGTTAATCAATCAAGTAGTTATCAAATCAACATCCAAGCATATTTAGCGCAGCATTGAAACAAGACAACTCACAAGCTCTGCAAGAACGATTAAATTATGATTGATCCATTTCAATCCATAGATTACTATCAAACAGATCCAATGGTTCAATAGTGCCTTAAATTACATCTCAGGATCTCAATGTCAAATCAATATAAAAGGCCATACTTTTACATCTAAATAAACGATATCTTGTTTTTATTATACAGTTGAAGAGCTGATTAATTACTCATTCTTTTATAATTGTATTCTTTTTTAAGTACTATTTATCAATCCTGAAAATATACGACACAGTCGTTATATTAGAGACTGATATTTTCATTTAACCGCATTTTAGGATCAAATATCATTATTTACTATTGTATTGTTGGACGTATTTCTTGTGCAGTGTGAAATGTCAAAAGAGTCTATATAAATAATCTTGCCAGAATATTACACTTTTATTAACAATACATCCTTTGGATGTATTTATATACATTAATTATAACTATTACTAGGGTTTTACTATCTAAGAATATGATGTAAGTCAATGATCCACATTGATTTACTGTAACACTAATTATAGACTGTGACCTTGGATGTGAGACATAGGATGAGTATTGACATAACACCACCCCACACCAACATAAGAATTATGTGATAAAGATAGTTGTAGTTGTTGTAATTTGTTGTAGTTATAATTTGTGTATAGGCTGCTTGACATAACGTGAAAAAAAAAAAGAAAAAATAAAAAAAATAAAACGGCAATATTGTTGATGTATAATAATGTACTTCTTGTTGATTGATCTTGCTCTATACATTACTATAAACTTGCAAATTAGATATTCAGGGGCAACCATTAAAAACCTCACATTTCAAAAACCCAGTGGGATAAAAGGAAATGCTAAAAGGAAAAGGTATAGCCTTCATCTAACATTTAAATAACATCTTTTGCTAATAATCTTTCACGCATCTTCTTTGATTTATCCTCGCGTGTAGCAATCTTTCTTGTATTAATTGATTTAGGAGCTTGCTTTCCTTTACCATTAGATTGCGTATTAACATCTACTCTCGCCCAATAATGTTTGATAACATCAGGAGAATCAAATGACGCTGGTGGCTCCCAAGAGTCATGATCTTCTGTGAAATTCTTCCATCTTACCAAATACTCGTAATTGGGTGGAGTTCCTCTATGATTTATAATAGCTTGTACTTCATACACATCTGAGTTATCTTCCTTTGCATCATTTGTGCTGATCAACTTGATCTGCTGTGTAGGTACATCTCTAGCTAAGAATGTATCAGTTTTATCGGTAAGAATATAGCTTCCATTTTTAGTTATTCCATGTATATAAAATGGGCCTTCATAGTTAGGATCAGTTTTCCTATTCTTATTTTCTATATTCTTGATCATTACAGTAGATCCAATTGGATAAGGTTTCTCCAAGATTCTATGTCTCTTTCTAAAGTAATTACTATCCTTATCCTGTGTCTTTAGTATTTGGTCTCTAATTGCTGGAACAATAATTCTATCAATTAAATCGAGTTTCTTTTTAAATGCTTCCACATCGATTTCTCTTTCATGAAGGGTAGGTTTATCTCCTCGATAATCCTTAAATTCATTAGGTGCTCTATGAAACATTACCATGAATGGCATCATCCCATGTAGTCTAGATCTATGTACATTTAAACTTAATGCTGTTCCATTAAGGTACAAATCCCAATCTTTACTACGACCTTCCAACATCTTTATAATTATTGTTTTTGCAGACTTTACTGCAGCTTCACAGCAACTATTACCTTGAGGCGTAAATGGTAAACTTGCTCTATTCTCAACCTCAGCATGTTTAAGTATCTTTTCAAGTAATTTATTATGGAATTCTGCACCTCGATCATGACCAACGATACGTGGGTAGCCGAACAATGAAAAGATAGATACCAATTCCTTTGCAACAGTAGTAGCTGATTTATCTGGAATTGCACGTAAGATAATAAATCTCGAGAATAGATCCAACACTACTAATATAAAATTATTTCCCCTTGGTGTAGTGCAATCAAATCCACCTAGATCAAATACAACATGATCCATTATCCCTTCAGGAGCTTCTTGCTTTGGTGGATGGTAGACATGCTTAGCTAAATTGAACTGTCTGCATTTATGGCAATTTGATATATATTTCGTAATATCTTCCCTTAAGCCCTTCCAATGCATATTCAAATCTTGGTGTATAACTTGCTCCATTGCATGAATACCGAAATGCCGAAGTAAATGTGTTTTTTCTAATATAGTTTGCTTTTCTTCATCACTTGCAGGCGTTTCATAAACATCTAAATGACTAACGCAGAATAATAACTCTTCGTTCTTATTCTTTAATTTGTTTACATACGCCGTCAATTTAGCGTTATTAAAAAGATCAGAGGTTTCCCTCGGAATGATTACTTTTGGTGATCCGGAGATAACGGAAGTATCGCATGAAATAAGGTTATCATGTGCTTCCTTAAGTTTATCTTTCCCCTTATTCACAACATGTAATTTCCTCTTTTTCTTTTCTTCTACTACATTGTCTACTACATGCTTTCTCTTTCCTTTAACTTTTGTATCAATATCTTGTTTAACTAAATGCTTTTCATTAACATGTTTTTTAATTAAACGCTTATCACCACTCTCCACCAGCGTATTGTATGGCCAGAAAAGACGCGACAAGGTATCAGCCAAGATATTGTTAATACCACTACAAAAGGTAATATCAAAATCCATTTCAAAAATTGTATCATAATAGTTCTCAACCATTCGATCCAATTTAGGTTGCGAATGTAGAAATAAAATACCACGATTATCCACAAAGAGATGGAATCGTCTTCCATACAACCATTGATGGAACTTTTTAAATGCATAGACAACTGCAGCTAATTCTCGTTTGGAACTTCCCCATCTTTGCTCTGATGGACTCAAACTGCGTGCAATAAAACCAAGATATTTTATTTTATTACCAATAACTTGATACATTGCAGCGCCAATTGCATAGGCAGAACTATCTGTAACAACACAGATTGGATAATGTAAGTTAGGCACACTCAACACTGCTGAGCTGACTAATAATTCTTGCAATTGCTTCATTAATTTAGTATGTTCTGGTGTCCATACTTTAGTAATATCAGGTGCATTTCTCAATTTATCTAGTGGTGCTGTCAACATCGATAAGCGTGGCAAATTAGAACGAAAAAAGTTAATCAATCCTAAACGTGAACTCAATTCACGGCTACTTTTAACGGTAGGTTCCCAATCCAAAACATTTGAAACCTTTCGAGGATCTAATGCTAAACCCTCACTAGATAAGCAGAAACCCAATATATAAATGCTCTTTTGCGCAATATGCAATTTTTCAGTATTTATACGTAAGTTTGCTTTAGTCAAGCGATCTATAACGATTTTAACTAGTTCTGTATGCTTTTTCAGGTCGTTTTCAGTATGTATAGTGACATCATCTATAAAGTGAGTGGTAGTATCACTGATATCAGCAAACAAATTAGAAAGTATTTTTTGTGCGTGCGATGAGACCATAGTCAATCCGTACGGGCAGTGAGAGAAGGACCACGTCAATCCCTCCATATCAGTGAACGTCAAATACGATCTTGACGATCTGGATATTTTAAATGCATGGAAACATTGCGATAAGTCAATGACAGTATAGAGCGAATGCTTCGACATCTTACGATGCAAATCACTTATCAAAGGCAATGGAAAACGTTCAAGTTTTTCAGGATCCAACGCATTATTTATCAAACGACAATCAATTACCACACGGTGCTCTTTTCCAGTGTATTCACCATCACTATTTTTCTTTCGTACAGTAAAAATTGGAGAATTATGAGGTGCATTAGGTTTTGCTCTTTTAATCACACCATTTTCTCGCCATTTTTCAACTTGTTTTTGAATAACAGGTCGCAATGCTTCAGCAATTGAAAATTGTCTACGACATGTATTCGCAAGTGGAGTATCTTTCTTTATGGGCAATGTAATTTTACTACCAGGAATATTACAATATGCTTTAGGACTAATACTAGTATTTGCATCAATAAATGGTTTTAATTCATTCATCATAATTTTACGTTCTTCTTCAGATCCATAAGGATCTTCATTTGGTTTATAAGGATTGGGTTCAATCTTTGGTATTTCATAACCAACACGATCTGACCAATCTGCTGCAATATTACCTAATGTAATACCAACTTTATACAATAAATCCATTCCAAATACGCAATGGACATCATCAAATAAATCAAAAACTTCAAATTTTGAACGAACAATTTTAGAACCATAATTGATTATAAGCTCTTCTTCAGTTTGACCCTTACGATCTACTACACTGTTATTTTGTGCCAATTTAATAATACCATTTTTATTGCAAATATTTAAATTTAAAAAAGAAACTAATTGTGGTGAAATTGCACTAAATGTGCAACCAGTATCCAACAAAAACCAAGTGTTGACCTTGATGCCAGCGCTTGTTTCTAAAATAACAGGTAAATAAAGAAGACCATTAGTGTTCATATTATTATTAGGCATCTTCCTAAAATAATCACTATCAAATTGCTTACATTCACTATCAGTATCCATCTTGGATACTTCTTTTTCAGCCTTCTTTGGTGCAATGGTAGCCACCGAAAAATGTTGGCTACTTTCATCATCAGATGAACTATCATCAGTATCCATAGTAGCAGTGGGCGTTGGTACTATAGATTTCTTGCTTTTGTTTTTGTTATATTTTATGTTTTTTGGGTTTTTCTTGCATACAGCTTTATGATCATAGGTAAATGGTGTATACCCACAATCATAGCATTTTAAAGATTGTCCACTTTTCTGATGAAATTGTCCAGCTCTTCTAGTTTGCTTTTTGTTATCAAAGCCTTTACTGTAAGGTTGCTGGCGTGGATGCTTATTATTAAATTTGTAGTGACGAGAGGAACTCTGATTACCAGATTGTCGCTGTTGAACTGCATGAATAATTCTTTGTTCGTATTCTCTCTCTTTACGACGTTTTTCCTCCTTGTAATAAGTATCACGTCTCAACAAATCATAGACACTTCTAAGTTGCGAAATAGCGTAATCCAAGGTATCTTTACCTTTTTCTCTAGATTGGGAAATGTTCAACGATACTGGACTATACAAGTCCATTTCCAAACCTTTTAACAAGTAATCGGTTAAGCTTGTATCTTCTGTGATACCTGCTAAATCTTTTAAAGTGATAAACTTGTCAATATAAGCTTCCAAGCTTTCACATTTTTCTAGCTTCAAGCTTTTCAATTTGCTTAACGCAGCCTTCTTTTCTTCGGCTTCTGAAGCGCTATACTTAGCCTTCAATTTCGCCTTGAATTGACCCCAAGAAATTGTTGGATGCTGCTCAATCAACTTTCTTGTCCAATCAGCCATGCCAGTTGACATCTTAGGCTTGATGATGCGTTTCCAATGCAACTCAACATTAATGGATCTTGATTCCAAGACATCCTCAAATTGAGTAAGACAAGCATCCATGCTTTGGAAAATAAATTTTTTTGTATTAAATTTATGGCCTTTCCATTGCATAAATGGAGTGTCAGAGGGAACCATAGTCAATTCACTACTTGCAACATGATTATTAGCTACATTTTCAAACAATAAATCATAATTGTCTTTTGCCAATCTTAATTGACGTTGCAAAAAACTTGCTTGAGTAGCAATATCACTTTTCAAAGGGTGTTGAAGCGACAGAGTGGTAGCTTTAAACAACTTAACCCTGAGCAGTTGGATTTCCTTCAACATACGTGCTTGATGTTCCTTCCCCAAAGAAGGGCATTCATCAACCTCAAATTGCAAATCCAATTCACTATCGCTCATGACCGTGTCATTATCATAGTGATGAGGAAGAGCGTCCTCGCTCAATTCCCTAGTAATACGAGCGTCTTCGCTCCAAGTATCACCTTCAACATGCAGAGCATCATCATTGCTCAATGCAGTGTTACCACTTTGTCCCGAAGACAAAGATGATCCCATATCAATATTCATATCAGAAGATACAGATTGATTAGTGGTAGCAGTAGTACCAGTAGTTGCTTGTTTAATGTTGTTGTTCATTTTAGAATAAAAAATAAGATAAATTTGTGTAATAAAAGTTTTTTAGGTAGATTAAAAAAATGAAATGTCAAAAGAGTCTATATAAATAATCTTGCCAGAATATTACACTTTTATTAACAATACATCCTTTGGATGTATTTATATACATTAATTATAACTATTACTAGGGTTTTACTATCTAAGAATATGATGTAAGTCAATGATCCACATTGATTTACTGTAACACTAATTATAGACTGTGACCTTGGATGTGAGACATAGGATGAGTATTGACATAACACAGTGGAATTACATACTAAAAACGCTTGTTAAAAATAAAACAACCTAAATTCCAAGTGTCGCTCATAAAATATGATGCCACTTGAAATGTGAACAACGATAATAAACAAACGCTTCAATTGAACACAATAACAAACGCATGCTAAAAATATGAAATACTCTTTTTGAACCATAATACATGTCGTGTAGTAGATGATAGCACCCTTGATCACGGCGCAATCAATTACACAAATGACATATATATCAAAACAGGATTCTATCCAAATCAATAATGATAATAAACAAAGATATCAATTTAGTCAACTACTCATCTATATCAAAGTTGCACTATCAATATAAATAAGATTCAAGCATATAAAAAACTACCCCTTAAAAATCAAAGTTACATAAAATAGATATAACAGAAATAATAAACAAAACAACCATTTCCCAAAAGGTCGATATTGTCACACTTGACATACAATCCCTTATAGTCAATGCTCTACACAATTTACCCCTTAAAATATCAAATCGATAACAATGTACTCAAAACTGGAAGATTACTAAATATACATCCATTCAAGTCTGATGGTATCCAAGTTCTCCAAATCACTATAAATACCCTCATACTTTTCAATTATTTTACCTCTTCAGAAATCTTTTGGAATAAAAACTTTAGCTGATTTTAATTGTATTTCTACTGCTTTTATTTTTATATTTTTTTATTTTAGTAAATAACATCGTCATTTACTGCAACTCCTTTTACAGGCACCAGCAATATAGAGTTTCCTCGTTATGCTTGTTGGAATCTGTTGGAACTCAGTCCTAACTAATGAATCGAGATGCAGATATGAATCGAGATCAGTTATTTTTCTGAAAGACAGTGGCAATTTTGGTCTATAAAAGGTGTCATTTCATTGCATTTAGCATGCGTTTGTTATTATGTTATTGTGTTCAATTAAAGCGTTGTTTGTTTATTATTGTTGTTTACATTTCAAGCGGTACCATATTTTATGAGCGACGCTTGGAAATTAGGTTATTTTATTACACTACGGCCAACCTGCTGTACTGCACAAGATGATTTTGTTGTGCCCAGATGGGCTGCATACTATAGCCTGATGAGCTGTTGAGCCCACTGAATATGGTTAAAAAGACAATAATATGCACATGGGCATAATAAAAGAAGCTGCACACGAGCTTAACGCTAAGCCTGTATGTGCAGAATTATAGATTCTGCCCCTGTGCATGACATTAATCCCATGATGTGTGCATAAGCATATCATTATCCCTATTTGTGCATAATAATAAAATATGACCATGAGGATAATGAGCTGATCGTATGGACACAAATTGGTTTATTCATTAGCATCATCGTGCCGTTCTCAAAATTCCATTGCATTTTTTACTGGAATGGATTTTTAAATTACATTTTATTTTATTAATATAGATTATAGACAATACTATAGTTAACCACGTACGGTCTGAAAATTCAGACTTTGTAGCGGACATTTTCGGGGCTCATTTTACCCTTACCAACACTCATGATTTTCATCAAAAAACAGAAAAATCCAATTTTGATACCAAAAGCAACGTTTAAATATACTACATTGTGAGAGAAAATTGTAGCCATGACTAATACACATTTTATAAAAGCTTAATATTAAATGTTAAGTAATAAAACTTAGCATTTTTGGCCCAAAAACGGTTTTTTGATTAAAGGATTTTCATGTGATGTTTTGCAATAGAAAAGTTTATTATTTTTTATTAAGCAAATAGAGCGCTAAATTCTGTATATGTGTATACTTTTTGTTTTTATAATTGGTAGTATAATTAACTCTAAATTTGCAAAGTCAGAAAAAAAAATTAAAAAATGTCAAAATTGATGATCTGGACAAGAATAATTTTTGAAATTAATATCCCGCTTATAAGCCTTATAAATCTTAAAAATAAGAGATTTTACAATATTTGGGAACTTTTTCAAGAACTAATAATGCTGTACCCACTTAATTCAAGCTTATTACTGTAAATATTTATACATGTTAATATTGTGTGATAGTTTATTTGATGGTAATATAGTCTTACTTGATAATTAATGCGCTAGAGGTGATTTACATTGAGTTTTAATCTTACCCCTCCAACATCATAAACATAAACATGGCCATCGCTGGGACCTATTGCCACCTTTTTACCACCCTCTTTGTCCCAAACCAATTTATTCGATGCTTTACCAGAACAAACTTACTTTTGACCTATAAAAGTTGATTTATTAGTATAATCAATTATTAATAACAAGCCAATAAGTAATAATTATGGTGTACCTTCGAGAGTTGGTAGTGGTATACAAGACAACATCTTGTTTTCCTCTTCTTAGCTGCTGACCACTAAATAGAAATAAATACACTTTATAGAAACTAAATAGACTAACATAAGTTTATTCATTCATTCATCAAATCAAGTAAATACTATTATACATACTTTTATAATCACCAATTTTTCTGCAGGTAGATATCGACTTTAGACCAAAAAAGCATTCATTATAACGTAGATAATGGAACAAAATGATTAAGTTCTGGACGCTTTTTTTGTTTGAGAAAGATATTATAACGTGCCCTAATATTAACAGTTACTAATTTATTTCCAAATAAACAATAGGAAAAACATGTACTTGTACCTGCTACTTAATTCCAGTTTATAAAAAAAAAAAATTGGTCTTTTTGTTGTAGTTTAAACGTAAATAAAAGAGCTGAGGAAAGAGTAGGGAAGAAAAAAGATTTTGTGTGTTACAAACAGAAATTTACAAAGGCATAAATACTTTTAGTGTTATCAAACAGGTTGTTGTCGTTGTTTCCATTTGGTCCTCGAAAGAAGAACATGGGCAGAACTCTTTCAAACCCCAAATTTCAAATTGATATATCTCGACAATAAGGCAATTCTGTTGAATCAGAATAACTCACATCTGCTTTAAACCATTCAAATTATCTTCGTTATTAACTATATTATGATTAATATACTTTAGTAAATTGACTAAAAAACCTTGATCTCATTGCTCTGCTCAACTGAGCTGCCTGATCTGCACAATTTTTTTATTATTCTGCCCATGTGTGCAGATCATTATGCCCATGGGAAACATAGTTCGGCCGTAGTGATTATTATCAAGCGTTTTTAGTATGTAATTCCACTGCAGAGGAGCAGAGCAGTGCATTTTGTACGCATAAGGTAGAAATAGTTGAGAGATCTACTCTACATTTTTTGTTGAGATAACTAAAATAATACTTCACATTACAGTTTAAAACATACAATAACTGAGTTCAAAAATTGATTTGTCAAATGAACCGAAAAATGATTCAAAAAAACAAAATCATTTAATGGCTCATGAATTGCAAAGTAAGTTGAACTAGTGTATTAAGTGTTTTTTGTACAGCTTTAAATGCTTCTTCCATCTAAATAAATTTTAGACAAATGTTTCGCATTAAATTTTGCGTAAAATGCGATTGAAATTTTGGAGGTTTTTTAAAGGTACACATCACTTTTTATAAACATATTTCAAATTTAAGTAATGGAAATAATGCGCAACAAAAGTATCTATCTATCGGGCTATTAGTAAACCTTCTAGCTGCATTTTTCGTAGAGAAAACAAGGTTTTTGTCAAAATATTTTTCAATTTCAGAATTTGGGATGAGGTTATACAAGGGAAAAATCGAAATTAGAAGGGAAGGTATCTCTTTGTACACATTTTTGAGGATATCTCCACGAAAAATCAATATTCTGAAAAAAACTAAATTGGGACCGAGAGAGCTCAACGAGGTTGATGACTTGAATGTAAAAAAAAAGATGCTGTTTCATATAACGAATATTTTAAAATCGACTACAAAAATGTCAAAAAAAGAAAAAAATAAAAGTGCTCAGAATTTTTTTATACTAAAATATGTTATAGAACGCTTTAAAGCAAGTAAATCTTATTATTAAAAAGCATTAGTATAGCTTGATTTTTTGCAGAGATATTCAGATTCGAAGTTTTGACTTTAAGCAATGAAACATGAAACACCTGTAGAAATCTGAAACATTAGCACTGAAAAAGTTATATTAGCTGCAAAAGATAAGATATTTCTGGATACTTGTTTTTGGATTAAAGTTGATCAACTCAGGTACATTGGCATATAATTTTTTCTTGGTGTTATTTAGTGAAAAAAAGAGTTGAACAGGGATGAAAGGCGAGACCTAGTTTTTAAGGAGAAAGCAGTAAGTTTTATCTGTTTTAGTCTCTCGTGAGATATAAAATATTTTCAGGAATAGGTGGAATAATGGGACCAAATTACATCTGTTTTTCAGTGCCTAAGATATATTCTAAAAAGTATTTAGTATGGGATGGTTAGCTATAGAAAAGAGGGTACGCTCCGGTTTTGAAGATTAACAATTTTGAAAATTAAAAATATGGTCAAAATTGTTTTGACAATTGTAAGCTGAACCGACCTCATTAAGCCAATTCAAATTAGTTCTTAAATTGAAAACAGTTACGATACATACGTCAATATTCATTGAATAACCTATATGATATGTACTGTATATCCATAACTGAACATTTCTACGAATTTTTTCCCCACTTTTGTTGGACATTCCTTTTTCTTTTTCCATCATTTAATGTTCGTGCTGTTGCATTTCATTATGATATACTCCTCAAAGTTCGTGACTGTAGTGGGGCCATTAATCTGAAATTTTTGTATGGAGTTCTCAGATTTACTCTTTTGGTATCTTCACCAAAGACCATGTCAGACTTTAATCAAATTCTCTCGTTGCTCAAGGTAAACTAATGCTAATAAATATATAGAACCGTTCATAATTATTCATAGAGTATAGGGTCAAAACATAAAGACACCATCGTCTAATAGCGAAACTCTCCAACAACCTTCATCATCAAATCACAATTTACAGGCGTTAAACCTTACCAATATCAATCCTGACCTTATCAAACAAGTGAGGCAGGAATATTTAACGAAAAAATCAACCGAAGATAATTTAAAAAATGCTACATCTCTCACACCCGAAGTTTTGATAGCCATTGCCAATATGGCTAAAGAAACCGAGTTAATTTCTGTATTGAAAAAATGCAAGCAAAGACAAGATAAGAAAGAAAAAGAATTATATTCACATCGAGAGTCTATAAAAAAGCGGTATAAAAAGCAAAAGGAAAACCTGATGGCAAAGTAAATAAAACATTTTTCTGTCGATTGTGATACGAATGCTAATCTTTTTATATATAATCAGGGAACTAATTGGCGTAAAAGTAAATCCAAATGATATCAGAGTAAGCTATTGTCATATAAACGAATAGAATAATCATTGACATGCAGTTCTTTTTAGTCAATTGACCAAGAACTCAATCGAGAATTACGATCAATGGATTTACAAATACTAAAAGAAATGGATAAAGAAGTAAAATATTTACAACAAGAATTTGTACAATTAAAAGTGCCTTTATTCAAGGTATCAAACAACCCGAATGATATCAAATTGCAACAAAAAGTGCTCTTTATTCTACAAGATATTTGAGGGGAGGAGGAGAAGACACAAGTCCGAATTCATGCTATTTGTGAACACAGGCTATTTGGTCATTTGCTATCTTTTGCCTGAATTTTTTCTTTTCGCTTTCTTTTTATTTTCTTTTTCCTTTTTCGTATTATATATCACCCACTTTTTCAATCATAATAAATATAAAAAATGGATTTGAATGGACCCTGGTTTACTGATAAAAAGACAAATCGCACCATTTTATTCAAAGGAGTAAACTTGAGTGGCGGTGCAAAGTTGCCTGTTGGTATTCCTTCTCACCAACGTCATGGCTATTGGGTCGATTATGACCGCAAAGTGAGCTTTGTTGGACGACCATTCCCATTAGATGAAGCAGATGAACATTTACAAAGATTAGTAAACCTCGGCTTCAATTTACTTCGTTTTGTTGTTACTTGGGAAGCTATTGAACATGAAGGACCGTAAGTTTTTATAATACACCGCAGTTATTTAGATTACTCACTAAAACTTTAATCCCCAATTAGTGGGATTTATGATCAAGATTATATTGATTATTTGATTAAATTATTGAAAAAATGCCGACAGTATGGACTTCAGGCTTATATTGACCCTCATCAAGATAGCGTATGTCTTTTTATTCAATATGTAAATTATCGTCATCTAATACATACTTTTAGTGGTCTCGACATTGTGGTGGTTCAGGTCATCCTGGTTGGACATTAACGCTTGCTGGTTTAAATCCTTTGAATTTTCCAGAAACCAATGCAGCTATTGTGCATAATTTATATCCAGAACCAGAAAATTACCCAAAAATGATTTGGAATACAAATTATCAGAAATTAGCAGCTTCAACCTTATTTACATTGTTCTTTGCAGGCAAATCATTTGCTCCCAAATGCATTGTGAATGGTGTTCATGTACAAGATTATTTACAATCGCATTATATTCAGAGTTTACAACAAGTTGCCAAAGCAATTCATGAAAATGGTTTAGAAAATACCGTCGTTATTGGTTACGATACAATGAATGAACCTGGTCAAGGCTATTTGCCAATCCCACATTTAGATCAATTAAGCAAGAATGACACTGATTTCAAAATGGGTCTTACTCCTACTGCTTTCCAAGGCATGTTATTGGGTTCCGGTATACCTACAAAGGTAGAAAACTGGGAATTTAAATGGAATGGTCCTAAAAAGACAAGCGAAGTAATTGTAAATCCTGATAACGTGATTGCTTGGCTGAGTCCTACTGAACTTGGAGAAGCCTGTGATGCTTTTGGCTGGAAAAGGGATCCCTCTTGGACACCAGGCTGTATATGGGCACTACATGGTGTATGGGACAAAGAATCAAAGCAATTATTAAAGCCTGATTATTTTGCTACAGATCCGAATTCTGGAAAATGCACTGATTACATTGATTATTGGATGGAACATGTGCATCACTATGTAGCTGCTCTTCGTACTATTCATTCAGATACAATTTTGTTTGTGCAACCTCCAGTGCTTGAAGTACCACCTAAAATACCTTCTACTCTTGAACGTATAGTGTATGCTCCACATTGGTATGATGGATTAACATTAGTCAAGAAAAAATGGTGTAGTTACAATGTGGATTTTATTAATTTGAATCGTGGTAAATATGGAACTGGCCCCTTAAGATTTGTGCGTGCATTACGACTAGGTGAAAAAGCTATTCGTCAATGCTTTGCAGATCAGTTAAAAACTATACAAGATGAAGGCCTTCAAAATGTAGGAAATTATCCATGTATTTTAGGTGAAATCGGTATTCCATATGACTTAGAAGTATCCGATTCATCTAATACAAGCAGTTGGCTATATTTGTGGAATTGGTGCTTATCTTTCTTTACACAAGCCAGTAAGATCTCAGAAACATCAATCAGCAGTGCAAATTCTCCACAAAATAGAGCTTTGGATGCAAATTTCAATGCTCTTGAAAAGAATTTACTCAATTATACGCTTTGGAATTATATGTCTGATAACACTGATAAATGGGGCGATGCATGGAATGGTGAAGATTTGAGTATTTTTCAAGCACCTGCTGCATCTAGTGCAGAAATCAAAAACTCGGAGTATAATAGTGATCTAGAAGCTGTAATTACATCTGACTCTGTTGCTGCATCATCTTCTTCTTCAAATACAATCGTGGCAACAGCAAATTCATCCACAACAACGAAAAAGGCACCTTGGAATACTTTTGCTGATGATTATATGGATCGCATGACAAATGCCAGCACTGATTCATTGCAAAGTTTATTACAACAAAGCCAACAGAAAGTAAATATTCGTAATGTTATTAGTCTTCATAGACCCCATCCAGTATTAACAGCTGGTATTCCAACAAGTATCAATTTTATTTCACCTACAGAGAGTACATCAGCAGTATTTGAATATACAATGCACTATAAATCTGTATGTAATGGACCTACAGAGCTTTACACACCTAGCTGTTATTTCCCATTACCACCTGAAGGGACAAAAATTACAGTGAACGTTGGAACATGGAAAGTTCAAGCTACTCATGATAATTATTGGACATTATTATGGTCTATTGAAGAAGGGGATGATATCCCTGAAGCTAAATTGAAAATGGAGGGTGTTTCCATTATATAAACATTTTTCATACAAATATATATATATTTTTTATTTTAAAATATTCAAGAAAATAAAGGAAAATCAGAGAAATCAAAATCATCATCATCGTTATCATTAGTAAAACTACTAGGTGATAAAAGAGGTGAAGGAGGAGGAGAAGATAAATAAGTGGGTGTTTGGATAAAATCATCAAATTCATCAAATATTTCATTATCTTCTAAAATAGATGAATTATTTAATGATGTAATGGAAGAAGAATCAAATGATAATGATGGTGAAGATGAAGAGGAAGAAGAGGAAGAGGATGAGAAACATGGAATAGGACCAAATAAAGGAGAATCTTGAATAGCGTTGTTATTTGAGGTTGTTGTTGTTGTTGTTGAATAAGGTTGATAACGCCTAGATAAACGATCGCTTTTTATACGGTGAGATTTTAAACTAGTAGATGGCTGTTGTTCATCGTACAACAGGCTATCTGTGGGTTGAATTGAGGGTTCACCATATGGTAAAGAGCTTGTTGATGTTGGTTGATGTTGGTAATAGTTGAGTTCATACTTAAGGTTTTTAGTTGAGGAAACTTGTAACACTTGTTTAGATTGAATGTTTTTCTTTAAAAGGCCCTTTTAGAAATGTAAAAGGGTCAACTTTTGGTAGTTGCTCTTGTTTGCTATTAAAGTGAAGGAAATTTCACTAAAAATTGTATACGTGTCTTTTTCTTTTTTTATACAAGAAAAAAGAAAAAAAGTTTTAAAAAAACAAACGGTTCTTTTATTAGGGAAGAAGATAAAAAAGTTGTAGAAAGAAGAAAAAAAAGAAACTTTTCCCTTTTTCTTCATGGTTTCCTCCTATTTATGTACTTATTGCGTTGCCCTTCGTTTTGTGCGGTTGTGTATCAGAATTTTGAAATCCAATTAAAAATAAGAATTGTCTCTGCTACAGTGTGTGAATGGTATCCAATCGTTAGTATACCGGTCTTAATTAAGAATGAGGTAACCTGAACATGAAAAGAGAGCCATTGGTAGCTGTTCTGTACTAAAGATGCAAGTTGAATGACAACAGAAAACTGAAATTCAAAAAATAATATTCAAATAAAGCTTCAAACTGGTCATATTTTCAGTACTTTTTATAGAATCAAAAATAAGCACGTACATATTATATAATACTAAATGCTTTTAATTTGTTAATTGATGTTGTAAACACATATAAACCGCTTCAAAAATCCTTTAAACATAGGGCTGATATGACTTTTTACAATATATAATTTGCTGAGTCAAATAAATAAAACTCCGACAAACCTTAATTATTTCGAGCGATTTTGATCGACTCTGTCTGGCAGCAATTTAAATCAAGTTACAGGTTTCCTTGCATTATTCATAAACTGGCAAGGGATAAGAGAGAGAGAGAGAGAAAGAGAAAAATATAATCAGTACATATATGATGCTATTAACAGATTAAGTTTCATATGTGCTCTACAAATGGACATTAAGCGCTCTGAAAAAATTCTTTGTAGTTATTCCTTTCAAATAAATTTGACAGAAAAACCACATAATCGTACAATACGGATATACGTATATACGTATATACGTAGTAGATATATATGATCTGAAAATCGATAGATATATTTATTCATATTCTGCTTTTAAGCTGTAGGTTCGAATAAATGACTAATCATTCGATCTACCTTATCTTTATCATAACGGATATATTTAGCTGGATTTTTGGTAAAATCTGTATTTTGGTACTTATCCAAGAATCGACCGTACATTGGCACCAATACATTCTTAACATCACGGATAACTTGATTTCTCAACTCTATATCTGGGATAGCATAAGTTTGTTGAGCTCTAGCAATTTCCTCAAATTCTGTGTTAAAGTTTTTGAAACGTTCCTTGATCAGTTGTCTTTCTTGACTGCCCATGGAATTCTTGATAGCTCCTCCACGGACATAAGTAACATCCATCAAATTTTCAACACAAGGCTTCCAAGACTCTTGATAGGCATCCAATTGCTTTTTGACCAACTTGCCAAACTTCATTTCAGAACCATCATCAAAGATGGCATTAAGAGGAGGTGAGCGAATTTGACGTAGGATGTGGTTGTAATTGTTGAGCAAAAATAATGTTGCTAATGTTTGTTTCTTATAGCCTCTGGATTTAAGCTGAAGTGCAACTGTCATTTGATCTAAAGCATCAACAAAAAACTTTTGAAGGAGGGCAGCACCGATAGCAGATTCACCTTGTTGAATGCGAGATGTGTCGTTCATAATTTGAGGAGAAGGCATATTATTCCAGCCACCATCACCTATTAAAACCAATAACGGTTCCACTGTATCTCTCCATATATAAAGTCGTTTGAAATAATTAAGTGTCTAGACATATAAGAAGGGATCAGTATAACAGTACATAAAACAAATCAAGATTATACTTTACATTACTAGTCATTTCATGTACAGTACCATCACTACTAAGGTTGATAGGCTGACTAACTTCTTTTCTACCTCTAACATCCTCCATAAATTCATAGAAGTTACGAAGCACAGTTAATTTGAAAGAATTCATCATGTCTTGAATATCATGCAATGAAACAATATGCGACAACTGTTCCACATAAGATATACATTCTCTATCAAACTTTTCAATGATATCAAATACAAACGTTGTCTCGGTATAATTAAGTCTTTTAGCAACTGCATTAAGTTGTTTACCAGCAGCAACGTATTCAGTGGTTGCTGGTACAATGGATCCCTTGAGTGCAGCAGCTCTTCTTTGTTCATTTCCCATGATTTGTTGAGCAAACTTATATTCTGATTCCAACATTTTTGTATAACATTCTGTGTATTTCAAGAATTCGCTTGATCCTCTTTCATATGAGCTGCCCTGATGTTTTTCAGATAATTGAACAGATTGAGATAATGGATGTAAGGAACGCTGTAAAAATGATGATCTGATTTCAATATAAGGTTTTGTAAAATCGACTGAATAGCCAATCTCCTTTTCAGATGAAGCAATATAAGTCGATAATTGAGAAAGTTGCTTCATAGATGCAGTTGTCATCAATTCACTATCTTTAATTTGTATACGATAAGTTTTTGTTTTATAGATTTATATAGTTGACACTTACTGGAATTGAGCATTGTATTCACATCTACTGGATTGCTTACTGCAGACAACCACTTTCTAAATAACGTTTCTAAATGAAGCATACCAGCTTTTAATAATTGTTTCTGCAGATGCGTACAAATAGTTTAGATTTTTAGATAATTCATTAGATCGACAATTTATTACCATTTGATAAATAGTTTTATCACAAGATCGAAGTTGACTTTTCTCAATAGCATCCACACCATCTTTTAATCTACCCATTGCCTTTAAGTAAGGCAAAACATTATTTTCATCAGGACTACAGGCATATGAAGAAAATCAGTTACAACTTGTTTACGTATAGAGCATTTGTAAATACCCTTTTAATATGTAAGCTTCTTCTTTACTAGGCATATTTAAACAATCAACAATGTTTTCAGTTTCTTTCAAAGTTGAATCGATATCTATTTTGTTTCTTTTTCAGTATATTCATGAATATATATTGACAAAATTACGAAAACTTTACTATTTGCCAGTTTTGTTAAATTCTGCGTAGATTTATGAATGGGTAATATAGAAGCTTCCAACTTTAGTAGTCTGCCATCAAAAGAATCCAATATATTAACCTTGTATTTATGTTTACGATTAGCTAAAATCCTATAAAATGTAATATACACTCACTAGTTTATCAGAAAGACCGTTCATACGGCCCAACTGTTTTTGAAGAGCATCTAAATCAGCTGTATCTTCGTCAAGTTTACCATTTTCAGCAATTTGACTATACAATTACGTTCAATTAAATATGTGTTGTAAAGTTATATGACAAAGTACTTGCCTTGACATATTTATAAAGGAAGTTGTATTATTAGAAGAAGGCGATAAAGTTGAATATTTGGAAAAGCAAAGGGATATCACACAATTAGTTGTCATGCAACTCCGCATGTAACTACACTACAGCACGAGGTTTGATACTTCTGCCTTGTATTCTTTTCTCTTTTTTCAATTAATATGATATCTTTTGAAATAAAATGGGGCACCAAGAAGTTTCCCGTTGAATTTACTCAAGATGAGTTTGATACAATGACAGTTTCTGATTTCAAAGTAAAATGTCAACAACTAACAGAGGTTGAACCTCAATATATGAAGTTACTAGCTTATGGAGGTATATGATTTTTTGATCATGTCAAACTGCAACAATATTCTAATATCATGTAGCCATATTGAAAAATGATGAAGAGCCATTAAAGAATTATAAAATTGTACAAGGATCCAAGATTATGTTAATGGGATCAAAGGTTTTTTTTTTTTATTCAAACAGATAAACAAAAATCAGAATCTTATCATGTTATATCAATAGACTCATATATTACCATCAAAAACACCTCCTAAAGCAGATGCATCAATTGCTACTCGATTATTATGGACTAGAAACTTGAGGGAATCAGTCTTGAAACCGGACATAAAATTGTATGAAAAACAAGCTAATGAACAGTTATCTCAATCATCACCCGAACCAAAGCAAACGAATCAATTGATTAATTACGGAAATTATATGCAGGAAAAGTTAATGCACATTTTACAACAATTAGATACAATGCCAGAAGTGAATGATAAAGAGAGATTAGAAAGAAAAGAGAATGTTAAGGAGACAGAAGCTTTATTAGATTTGATTGAAAGCATCAAAACTAAGTTAAATGGAATCTCAAAATAAATTCAGGATTTTCCCTTCCCCTAAATTAATCAAGCAAGCAAAGAAATGCTTCTTTGAAAAGATGTATACAAACAGCAACATGATTTAGTTTTTAATCCGGTATAACTTTTTCAAAACACTTGTTTGGGGAGCTTTGTGGTTTCAAGTATGAGTACAGCTAATGATGAACAAAAAATATTGAAGGATGCTCTGCATACTAATGTTTATGAATTCAAATAAACTACCTAATGATTCACTTTTAAACACATGTAAAAATTCTTTAAAATAGGAAAACGGATAGATTTTTATGTGGCCATCTATAATCTGAACCTCATACATTTACAATTTATTATTTACAAATACACTTAGTTAAAGAACTTGTCTAAACTTTCACCTAAATGAGTTTCGATTTGAGAATTAACTTGTTGAACCAATTTCTCGACACGAACATCATCGTCTTCCATGAGTTCAGCAAGGAAAGAAATACTTTCAGCCAAGAAAAGTAACCATTCTTCACCGAGACGAATGTAGAATTCTTCGATACATTTCAAAGCTGCTAATCTAATCTCAGGATCATCTTCTCTTGTCTTCAATAAGACCTTATGATTGAGAGGCTTCCAAAGAGTATCATTAGAAACTGTAACAGCCATTTGGCCAACACAAGGAACAAGATATGTGTTCATACGAGTAAGATAATCAGAGCTGGTACCCTTACTAGTAACCAACATTTGATCAGTAACAGGATCAACAATCTTTTCAAACTTGGTAGCATTCCAAAGATTATCATTATCATACAAGAATGATTTGCGAAGAGCAGACATAATGTAATTCCATAAAGCATCGATAGGTTGTTGTTCTTCCTTGTAGAGCTCTAATCTCATGATAACATCGTCGATCAAATAACCAAAGTAAGGAGTGAAAATAGACTTGAGCTTATCCAAAAGTGAATCAGCCAACTTATAAAGGAACAGGACACGTTTCAAACCATCTTCAGAAACAACTGCACCATCAGAAGCTAATTCAATAGTAGCCCAATCAACTACCTTGAGGAACAATGGCTTGAACAAGGTTTCATTCAACTTCATAACCAAATCAAGGAAAGCACCAATGATGGAATCTTCAATCTCGTTTACTTCAGACTCGTCAAAGTTTTTGCTATGAGTACGACGAAGATCGAAAGCAATCAAAAAGAACTTGAATAGTTGCTTGTAATGAGAGGTCATTACATCGCGAGTCATACTACGAATAGCTTGAGAGACAACAGAGCAAAGAGCCAATGTAGATTTTGAGCCATTTTGGATAGCGGAATCATAGAAAGCAAACACAGGTGTCAGAAGAACACGAGGAGATACGCTAGTAGCCAATTGAGACAAAACTGCAGTAGTTTTGGTTTCGATCAAAGCCTTTTGTGAATGAGCAGCATCGTAGGTATAAATGGAGGGATTCAAGAGACCCTTCAACATCTTTGTAATATAAGGGCTGACAAAATGAGGCAAAACGCTAACAATAGTTTCAAGAGCACTAATAACACCTAATTGCAAAAGCATGTTGGGTGCTTCGGCGTTGACTGTAGTGTCTAAAATATCGGTAACGAGAGGCATGAACTTAGGAAGATGAGGAACAGCACGAGGACCAATTTCTTGACAAATAACAGTAAGACAGACCAAACTGGAAATTTGTAATTGAGCATTGCCAGATTGAAGACTATCAGTACCAATGATAACAGGAATAGCTTCAGCAAACTGACCAGGATAAAGGCTACCGAGGAGCTTGGCAAGAGAAGCGATGCAAAGCAATGCCGATTGCTTATTGACAGCACTGTCTTCTTCGCTAGATAAGCTTGTAGATTCCTTTTGGATAACTTGAGTCAAGTTATTAATCATTTTAACCAAAATATCCTCTGAACCTTCAGGAGCATGGCCATCAAATGAAACAATCTTTTCGTTAAAGATGTTCATTGCCTTACGACGAATAGCAGTATCATTATGTTGAATCAATTCAGAAATAACATTAACAAATGCATCCAAAGGCAAAAGTGCGTTGACCTTATCTAATACATCATAAACAACCTTCAAAATAGCTCTCCAGAATTTGGCAATACCAGGAATAGCATCTTTAGAAACCGAATAAGCATCACGGAATTCAGTGAAGTAGGTAACAATCTTCAAAATGATTTCAACAGCTTGAAGATAGAATGGTTGCATTCTTTGAGTGAATACTTCTGAAGCATTTCCTTGAGTCATGACCTTGTTCAAGAAGCCTTTGGAAGTCAACAATTGACCAACAAAGTTGAGTGTAGCAAGCTTGTATTGGCGAAGTTGCTTGGCATTGTGTTCAGATACATTAAACAAGTGTATATCCTTCTCATTCATAGAAACATCTTCAGACTTTTCGTTGGGTAAAACTAATAAACCATTCAAAAGAGCCAAGATAGCCTTCATTTGTGTTTCAGGACCGAAATGTTGACTAATAATCAAACTGAATTCTGTCAAAGACTCGGCTTCAGAACGAGCGCCCTTGGCCAATCTTTCAGTAAACTTCTCCAACAATAAGGAGATGATCGCATAAAGGAACTCATCCTCACCTAAAGTGTGGATAAGAACAGTAAAGAGACGCAAACGTCTGTGCTTGGGAATATGGAAAAGAGCATCAACAAATACCTTGATGATGGGCTTAACTTCAAGTACAAGAGCAGCTTCATCATCATTGTTAGATTTTCTACTAGAAACGACAAGAGGAGGCAAGATCTTTTCAAGAGTTTGTTGAATAACTTGGAAACTGTAATTGTCATCTTGACGAAGCACATTGGCTCCCATAAAAGTGAAAACAGGCATAATGTTGTGCAAGACAGTTTCAGGGAACATGGAAGCAATTGTAGCCATCAACAAAAGCGCTTGATTATGAGTTTGAGGATTGCCAGTGATACGGATACACTGCACAACAATATCGACACGGAGGGCAGATTCTTCAACTGCAGCACCCTTTTCTTCAGCATTATGAATGATACGAGTCAAAGCAGACATGAGTAATTGATTGATGTATTCAAGAGAAACAGGAGCATCGCGAAGATCAGCATTAACCATTGCTGTCAAAACTTCAAACAAGGATTTTACAAGAATGTTATCCTTGGTAATGGTCTTGGATTCGATTAATTCAAGGACAGTAACGAGCTCATAAAGATCGACATCAGCGGTATGTTGTATGTCAACAATAGCACGACCACGCTTAGCAGCAGGTGTACCATTACTAGGAGCAGGAGCACCCATGAGGTTTCTAGCAGCGGATAAGAGAACATCATCAAACATCTTTGCATCAATATCAATCTTTGCGAGAACCATCTTGGAAGCACGAATTTCATTTTGAACACCATTAGTAGCAATATCAATCAATGAAGTGAAAATAGCTTGTTGAGCGGCGGCATTGGCTTGAGCAAAGAATGCAGGTGTAATTTGTGCAAGAGCAAAGTGACGAGTGGAAACTTGCCAGCCATCTTCATCGGATCCTTGAAGGGTATCCTTATTTGCGAGCAAACGAAGGAAGAGAGGTAAAGTTTTATCACCCTTACTGCCCAAATTGGCAGCATTACAAGGCAAGTATGTACGAATAAGATAGGATACTAAAGCAGTAGATTTCTTGGTACGCTTCTCGTTCAAGGTTTCTTCCAAAAGAGGAGCTAATAATTGAAGTTTAAGAGGACTATCGATAGAATCTAACATGGCAAGCATGCTAATCTTGAGTTCAAGAGTAGGAGCATCCTTAGCATGATTGAGCAAGAAAGTGAGAGTGTGAACTTTACGAGCCTTGTGTTGCTTTTCCTTTGATTGTTCGCATAATTCAAGATAATCCTTGAACAAGCGAGTAATGTAGCTACGATCTTTACTAATTTCATCATGTCTATACCATAAAAAGTCAACAAGGTGAGCAGCTTCATTAGATTTCATGGGTGTAACAGAAGCAGCTTCATCGTAAAAAGTACTATCAGGAAGAATAGTCAAATTAGCAGCAGCCTTGACCTTTTGAACAGCCTCAGTAGGGATAGTAGTGTCATAAACCTTATGACCACTAGGTAAACCTTGACTCAAATAAATAGAACGAATGTTTTCCAAACATTTAAGGCCTTGAACACGAACAGATTGATGGACATCACCTAAAGTAGGGAAAAGAGCAGGTATCAAATGTTGGAAATCAACCTTGGAGTTGTTTGGTTTAATGTAGTGACCAAGATAAGCAGAGGTGATTTGCAAGGCACGAGCACGTACAATGTAAGTATTATCACTCTTGGACCAAATACTGGTTACGAAACGAAGTAAATCAGTATCAAATTGATTCTTGATAAGTTGAGGAATAGTTTGCTCAAAAGCAACAATAGAGGAACCACTAACAAAAGTCTTGAAAAGTTTATTGACCAAATCAATATAGACGCTATTGGAAGTATTGGCTCTATACCAGTCGATTGAACTATTGGGACGATGAATAGAGTTGGTCAAAGTAACCAAAACAAATTGGGCGAGTTGAACATAGGTAGTAGCAGGGACATCTTCAACATTTCTTAATTGTTTGATAACATCCTTGGAAGGTAAACCAGAGCTTTCAAGGAAACCGCCCTTCATTTCAGTAGAATAGAAGAGATCCAATTTGCTGTCAACAGCAACCAAAACAGCATCTAATGAGCTCAAACCCAAGCCATATTGTTCCTTTTCCTTGGTAACAATAGAAATAGCTAAAGAAATAACCAACATACCAAGAATGCTTTCACCTTTAGAGTTACTCTTGACCATTTCAACCCAGAATGAAGCATGCTCAGGTCTCTTGTTTTGCTTGATCAAATCAGCTTGAAGCTTAATAAACTTGGTAGGGACCTCAAACTTATCCTCAGCCTTAGCAGCAGCCTTAAGGTTATCGACCATAGATGACAAGACAGGACTTTGCTTTAATTGAGTAGAACCTATACGCTTCAACAAATTGGTGAGGTTATTACTAGATGCAGAAAAGATAAAGACAGACAAGATGCGAGCAACTTGGAAATCTTGATCGGGATGCTTCTTGATGAAATCAGATAATAAAAACTTGAGAACAGAAACAGCATCTTTGGAATTGAATGCACCACGTTCTTCTAAAAGACGAACTAAGGAAGCTAAAATCTTTTCAGCAGAAACATAGTTCAACAAATGATTGGGAACTTCCTCTACAGCATAGGTGAATAAAGCATTGAACTTGTCTAAACAAGCAGCCAAAGAGGACTCGAAAATATCTGGAGTTTGAGTCAAAGGATTAGATTTATCATTAATGATAGAAACTAATTTCTTCAATGCTAAAAGACGATTGTTGACGGCAGGACTATTCAAACAAAGATAAAGAGTGGTATTTGCTTCTTCAACAACTTCATGCAATGTACCCTTGAAAGCAGAAGATGTGAATTCATAGAGTTCCTTATTAATGGCAGCATTGTCTTTAGTAACAGCCAATTGAGATTCCAATACAACATCCAATTCTTCGACATAACGTTGAGAAATCATAGCCAAAAGAGATTGGTATTGAGAAACAAATTCTTTCTTCTTGTCACTATCCTTATTGTCAGCAAGAGCAACATAACTATCCATAACAGATTGACATAAGCGAGAGATATTTTCGCTGGAAAGATAACCTTGTAAAACCAAACTTTCCAAAAGTTGAATACAGTTAGCTTCATGGCTAATGTCCTTTAAGAAACAAGCAAAGAAGCGATCAGTGGCGTATTTATCAGTAATTTCCAAAATGGTTTGTTCAAAACGAGAGTTATTGATCATGCTGTTGAGAGCATTCTTAGAAACAGATTCAAAGCTTTCTTGTGTTTGACAAAGGTGAACAATGGTCAACAAACAGTATGCGTAACAGGATTTCTTGTAATGTCTCAACATGGCGTCAGCAAGTGCTTCTACACCTTCTTTGCTGAAAGTTGCATTAGAAGATAATTGAGAAACGATCATATAACTGGCTAATTGTAATTCAGGTAACTTCTTAGCCTTAAAACCATCAATCAAATGAGGCATTAAAGCGATTGTCATATCGGCAGTAACTGAAGGTGAGAACTTGATGAAATCTGTCATCAATGCAGCATAGAAAGAATAAAGTGTTTGGAATGGTACGAGAGATTGAGTAACCATTTTGCAAACGAAATCAAACACATATCTGTTCTTGATCATCTTTTTAACCAAAAGAGATCTTTCAAGAGGAAGCAAACTCTTCTTTATTGGCTTCAAGAACTCCCAAGGGGATTTATCACTATTGATTACAAATGTTAGCATTGGATTTCTGCATTGTTGTAAGTTTAAAATTTTACCTAATGTTCAAGATGGAGATCATTTTGACAAATGATTTTGTTTCATGATAAGGCATGATACATCTGAGAATAGATTCTACATTGAAATCTTGAATACGGAAGCGACGAATAAGATATTCCAACACTTTGCCAGAGGGCTTTAAGAGGAAATAAGGTGAAAGCTGTGAGAGAAAAGCATTGATGCTAGCATCAAGTTTATCATTTTCCTCTTTAGTCTATTAATGCAATGTTAATATCAAATGTAAGGGATCTAGTGCGTCTATAATGTACCTGAAGAATTCTATCGACAGATTTCATGCCTTCAGAGAACAATGTCTTTTCAAATGCTGAAAATTTTTCATCGAGAATGACAAGTTCCATGATACCATTGTAAGCAATAGAATAAATGGTTTCTAAATCTTGGTCTGCAGCTTCACGAGCACTAAAAAGAAAAGAAGCCTTTGATTTTCTGGAAGCCTCACTTACATTACGCAAGTCAAGGGTACCAATCTTCTTCAATTGCTGTTTCAATGAAGACATTTTTGGTTGAAATGAATTGAAGAATAATGTTTCGAAAAATCTAGCTGAAAGTCAAAACTTTTTGACATTTGGAAACAGCAGGATGTTATAAAAAGGAAATACGGTCCTGAAAGCCACTAAATCCAAACATTTAGCAGTAGTAAAAAAAATTTTTACTAGCGAAATAAATTGCAATTTCAATGGCGTAAACAAATTGATTCTTCCTCTTTCTCCCAATCTTTTTTCGAGATCTTAATAACTAGTCAAAATGGGTCGTATGTATACTTCTGGTAAGGGTATCTCTGGTAGTGCCCTCCCCTATCGTCGCACTCCTGCTTCTTGGGTCAAGACTACCTCTGAGGAAGTCGTTGAGCAAATCTGCAAGAATGCCAAGAAGGGTCTCTCTCCCGCTCAAATTGGTGTCATTCTCCGTGATTCCAACGGTATTCCCCAAGTTAAGTCCATCACTGGTAACAAGATTCTCCGTATTCTTAAGTCCAACGGTCTTGCTCCTGAGGTTCCCGAGGATTTGTACCATCTTATCAAGAAGGCCGTCTCCATCCGTAAGCATTTGGAACGTAACAGAAAGGATAAGGACTCCAAGTACCGTTTAATTCTCATTGAGTCTCGTATCCACCGTCTTGCTCGTTACTACAAGACTGCTGGTCAACTCCCTCCTACCTGGAAATAGTATCCTTTTTTGTTTATTTATTTACTAACTTATTGTGTGTGTGTGTGTTGGGGAAATTGGGAAACATTATTATACTGCCTATATTGGACATTATGTCAGAGTCAACGACCTATTCGCTTTATGTGAATAGTGCGAGCTCGGTAACTGTCTACCTTAACCCTCTTTTTTTCTTTCTAATAGTGAGTCTGCCACTGCTTCTGCTATGGTTGCCTAAGCGCATCACTTGTGTGTCTCTTCATCAAGGTCCTCGATTACTTTCAAGAATTCAGCTGTATCTTTTTCGTTAATTTAGTGAAAATATCAACCAAATTCAAGAAAGTTATCATTAAAAAAAAAACTTTTTTTCTTTTGAAAGAATGTTAGATTTTTTTGACTCTTTGCTTTTTACTACTTTGAGGTTTTGTTTATTGGATACGTATATTGCACTCTTGTTGAAACTGGTCGACTTTCTGACATTTAATGGGCGATGGCTTTTTGAAATTTGCTTTTGATTTACTTCCTGATGATGACACTTTATCATTTTTTATTACTTGATCTTCCGTGAGAGTTGTATTCACACTGGCTGAGGGTTGTATAATCATTGCAAATTTTTTAAAGTTTAGATCTATTATCTTGTGAAATAAGCCATTTTTATTATGACATTGTAGTGCAAATATAGTGGTATCATTTCCTTGTAATTTTTTTCTTTCAATAAAATTTTGTTTAATTTTTTTCTTGCTATAAAATTTCTTTTTGTTTTGAACATGTATTAATTAGTCGCTTTTTTGAGTGATAAAAGCCTCCACGTATTTTGTGCACTATCTCATGAAAGGCTCAAAATCACTTAAAAATTACTGCTTTTCTTTAAAAACTGGGTTCGGTTTTTTATCCCTACAGAACTTTTTTTTTTTCACTGAATAACACCAAGAAAAAATTATATGTCTATGTACCTGAGATGGTCAACTTTAATCCAAGAACGAGTATCCGGAAATATCCTATTTTTTGCAGGTGGGATTCATTTTTCAGTGCTAATGTTTCAGATTTTTACGCGTATTTCACTGCTAAAAATTAAAAATTTGAGGCTTCATATCTCTACGAAAAATTAAGCTATACTAGTACTTTCTAGTAATGAAACTTACTTGTTTTAAAGTGTTCTATAACATATTTCAGTATGAAAAAATCCTGAGCATTTTTATTTTTTTTTCATCTTTTTACATTTTTGTAGTAGATTTCAAAATATTCGTTATACGGAGCAACATCTTTTTTTACATTCATGCCATTAATCTCATTGTGCCCTCTCGGACTCAATTTAGTTTTTTTAAAAATATTGATTTTTCGCGGAGATATCCTCAAAAATGTGTACAAAGCAATACCTTCGCTCCTGGCTTCAATTTTTCCCTTGTATACCCTCATCCCAAATTTTGAATTTGAAAAAAAAATAGACAAAAATCTTGTTTTCTCTACGGAAAATGCAGCTAAAAGGTCCAGCAATAGCTCTATCGATAGATAATTTTGTTGCGCATTATTTTCATTGCTTATATTTAAAATATCCTTATAAAAACTATTCTGCATCTTTAAAAAACCTCCAAAATTTCAATTGCATTTTACGCAAAATTTAATGTGAAACATTTGTCTAAATTTTATTTAGATGGAGGAAGCATTTAAAGCTGTACAAAAAACACTTAATGCACTAGTTCAACTTACTTTACAGTTTATGAGCCATTAAACGATTTTGTTTTTTTGAATTATTTTCTGGTCGATTTGTCATATCGGTTTTGAAACTCAACTATCATAGTTTTCAAACTGTAATATAAAATATTATTTTAATTATCTTGACGAAAAATTAACATTTTTTGCTGAAACAAAAAATGCAAAGTAGCTTTCAGTTGAATCTACATTGTGAATACAAAAATTTAACACCTTAATTTTGGTGTTTAAATTCTACAATCGATTTCAGGTCAATGCTAGCTTGCGTATATTGCTAGGCCAGTTAGTGCACTTATATCTTGGTGTTAATTGTTTTATTTTCGGATAGATATCAACTGGCCATAGAGGGAAGTGTTTAGGAGGATACTGACTAATATTGAGCTTAATTATGTAATACTAGTCATGCGCACAGAAGGCATTTTTCATAGTAAGTTTTTAATAGTTTATCTGCTGGACAACTGGGCATGATCATTAGAGTTATAAACATTGAGGAATAATGCATATAAACCTTATTTCAATTATGGAATAAGGTGGAGTGATTATTATATTATATACTACATTTAGTCTAATACTCATACATCCGGGGTTACTAATGTTTCGTCTAAAAAAATAAAAATATAATGAACACTTATTTTCAAATTTGGTTTGCTCTTTATTACAAAGCTCTGATAGTTTTATTCATTAAGTATTAATCTACAGATAGGCCCAAAGTTTTAGAATGTATAATATAGCTGTAACAGTACCCAGGATTAAAATTTAAGTATTCCATTAATTTGCTGCTTAAATAATAGAAATAAAACGACCATTTTTTTCGAGTGGGATTTATGACTTAGGAGCTTAGCAGACCATTTCAAATTAGAAATAGCCCTAAATCTGATTTATCGTAAGGCAAACATATGAATTATTCAAATGAAAAAGTACTGTTTTATTATAAGCTTATATAGAGGGTTTATTCACTAGTTGGATGAGTGTATTAAATGTGAATGATAATATAATTAGAATGAACATGTGGATATTATAAAAATACAATGGAATCATGCTTCCATTATTTAGTAGTAGCATAATAATAAACGCATGGAATGCAGCTTTGTTTGATTTGCACGTTAAACACCATGGTTTTACAGATGTTCTAAATTAGTAATTCGGTAATTCCTAATTCTGATGAATCAAAATCAACCAAAAATAGCATATATGGCGATTACAACTACTGATGCTGATAAGTAAACGACCTTTTTATGCATAATCAAAGTTGCCATGCAATGCGGTTTACATCTATAGCATTAAATCCTTCAGACATTCAATATTGATTTCATTCACTTTATGTCAAAATATACAAAATATACAAAACTCTTAAACCTTTTTGCTGCAATAAACTAGTAATTCTACTATGATAGATGTAGTTAATTGTAACATCTCGGTTACGCTTTATTATTTTCATATATAATGAGCTGGTCAATACCCCTACGCGATGTGCAGCTCGTGCTGCCGCAGGCCTGTTTTACTTAATTATAAGAAGCTTTTCATCGTACTGTACCAAATAGTTAGAATAACATGTAATAATGATAATGCAAGGACAAGTTACTAAATAACTGTATCGCTTTTCTTTTACATATTCCTGTTCTCCTCTTCTTTCATTCTACTGTTATTTTCCTCTTCCTTCCTCTCTTTGATCGTTCTTCTTCATCATCCTCTTTGTTTGGGTGTACGTTATCCTTTTTTCATTTAAATTATTATATTTATTTAATTTTGGCTGTGAAATACGACCATATGATTTTAAAAATAAAGTGATGCCATCACATTATGATTGAATAAAACTATAAGCAACGACCGCTTCTGTATCATAAAAAATAGGAATTTGGCATTTATGGTTGCAGAGATAAATTTCACTCTTTGTTGATATATTTGGAATATAGCGCACATCCACCTAAACAGAAAGTCTATTACAGCTAATCTACATTCATTTTGTAGCACCTTAGGTATTATACTACCGCATAATTTTAAATATATCTTTCATATTTGTTTACATGCAGCGAAAATCAACTTAAGATTCGATAAACCAAAATAATTGGGGTGAAATTCAAACATCAAAGTATGAACAAAATTTTGCGAGATTTAAGCGTTTTTATTGAATTTGGGTATGACAAAAAGAGTAAAAAAAAGCGACTATAGTGCGCTGCATGTGTGTGTGTGTTAAGAACATAGGTTGGACATAAATAGTTAATTTCAGGATCATCGAGACATATGAACTTAATTCTTTCCATGAACACGTTCAATAAGATGAGGAACCACGGCAGGCTCAGCCAAAGTGGAGATATCACCTAAAGAATCTTGTTCGCCATTAACAATCTTACGAAGGATACGACGCATAATCTTGCCAGAACGAGTCTTTGGAAGATCATTGACCACGTAGATCTTTTTAGGGGTAGCGAATGGACCAATGACCTTTCTAACTTGCAAAGCCAACTCCTTGTCAAGTCCTTCAGAGTCTTCAATGTTGGGCTTCAAGGTAGCATAAGCATGAATACATTGACCAGTTAAATCATCTTGACCGCCAACTACAGCAGCTTCAGCAACAGAATGATGCAAAATCAATGCAGACTCAATTTCAGCAGTAGAAAGCCTGTGACCAGAAACATTGATTACATCTACAAAAACCTTGTGTTTGAGAAAAAGTTTGTAAATGTAAAATTTTGTAAATAGTTACCATCAACACGACCACGAATCCAAATGTAACCATCTTTGTCTCTAGTAGCGCCATCACCTATTTATAGAAAAATGGTAATCAAATAAATAAGCAAATCAATAAATTAGGTAATGGTCATGATTATATAAACTGAATATTTACCAGTAAAGTAATGACCCTTGTAAGGATTTAAATAGGTATCAAGGTATCTGTAATGATTATTATAGACGGAACGAGCCATAGAAGGCCATGGTTGTTTGATGGCCAAGACACCAGTAACGTCATTTCCTTCCAATTCCTCACCAGTAACAGGATCCAAAATAGCAGGTTGAATACCAAAGAATGGGAATGTAGCAGAACCAGGCTTGGTAGTAGTAGCACCAGGCAAAGGAGTGACGATAATGGAACCAGTTTCTGTTTGCCAGTAAGTATCTACAACAGCGCAACGTCCTTTACCAACTTGTTCATTGTACCATTCCCATGCTTCAGGGTTAATAGGTTCACCAACAGAACCGATAACACGAAGAGATGAGAGATCGTTTTGTTGAACCCATTTATCACCTAAACGTCTAAGAGCACGAATAGCGGTAGGGGCAGTGTAGAATTGAGTGACCTTGTGCTTTTGGACGAGGTTCCAGAAACGAGCAGGATCAGGATAAGTAGGAGTACTCTCAAACAATACTGTAGTGGCACCTAAAGCAAGAGGACCATAAACAATGTAAGTATGACCAGTAATCTATTAAATCAAGAAAGCGAGTTAATAAATAAGATGTGCCTTTTTTAATATAATAAGCATTAATAACTTACCCATCCAACATCGGCCATACAAGCATGAATATCGCCTTCATGGTAATCAAAGACATATTTAACAGTTGCAGCAGCACCCAAAAGATAACCACCAGTAGTGTGAACTACACCTTTAGGAGTACCAGTAGATCCTGATGTATAAAGCAAAAAGAGAGGATCTTCAGCATTAACATTGGTAGGGGGGCAATAGGGACGAGCCTTTGCCATCTCATCGTGCCACCAAAGATCACGACCAGCGGTAAATGGAACTTCAGAACCAGTACGACGCAACACCAAGACATGCTCAACAGTGGGGGTAGCTTTGAGGGCTTCATCTACAATACGCTTAGTTGCAATATTTTTGCCACCACGGCGACCTTCATCAGCAGTTAAAACAATACGAGCACCAGCATCATTGATACGATCACGAAGTGAATCAGAAGAGAAACCAGCAAAAACGACGGAATGAACAGCACCGATACGAGCACAGGCCAACATGGCAAATACAGCTTCAGGTACCATTGGCATATAAATAGCAACATTATCGCCTTTACGTACATCCAATGATTTCAACACGTTAGCAACGCGACTAACTTCTTGCAATAATTCACGGTAAGTAATTTTACGAACATTTTCAGGTTCGTCACCTTCATGAATGATGGCAATCTATAACAAACAAATATAAGTATTTTTGTTCAGCCACAACACGGCATTTCATCCTTCTCCCCCCAACCTTCTCCTTAATAATTACCTTGTCTGGAGTAGCTAATGCATGACGATCAACACAATTGAAAGCAACATTAAGTTCACCTTCTAAAAACCAGGCAACATCACCTTCAGCAAAACTTCCACTTGTAACAGTTTCAAAAGGCTTTGACCAAGATAATAATTCACGAGCAAGCTAGTTTTTTTTACAGAGGTTATTATAGTGGAATTTATCATGCCAAATTATACATACGTTGCCAAAGAATTTCTTTGGTTCATTTACACTCTCTTCCCACTTGACTTTATATTCATCAAAGCTAGAAACAAAAGGCTTTGGGATATCACCACCAGCTAATAATCTTTCAGGTACGGGATATAGTTTTTCAGCGGGAGCAGATTCAATAGTCATTTTTTCTTAATATGATAATAAAGAAGAAAAGAAGAAAAAGACAAGGAAGAAGGGAAATTCAAGCTGCTTTATATACCATTTTTTTTTTTTTTGTGTGAGTGAACATGGCATTAAACTCATGTGATCTATACAGAAATTGAGGTGTATGCATAGATTACCTAAGTGCAAAGCTTAAATTTAACAAAACAATAAACCCAACATGGTGAAAAACTTGTATCACCATTTAGGTAATTTTCTTGTTTAATTCACACACAATTCATAGGCAATTAATGTGGCACATCAATCCTAAACCTTAATCGCAAATTTCCCCAGATTTTTGAATCTGAAATAAGAGAATCAAAGGAATACTTCTATTTCAGATCCATTATTTTCTCATAAGGTCAAAAAGAAAATTGCAAAGAAAATGGGATGAAACAAACGTGTTGCACTTTTACAAAACACTAAATGTTGTCGCGATATTGTGTGTGCTGGCTGCATAAGTGTATGTATGTGTATTTTTATATTGGTGTACAGTTCATATTACCATGCAGACTTTGTACATGTTTCTCTAATTCCCATGTAATTAGACAACGTTTTCTCTTGGAATTATTCTTTCGAGGACGATTAGAATGAGCGTGGGGATATAAACCTTCTTGATGATAAAAAAAACCCACACGGCATTGATTTATCATAGAGAAAAAACCGATTTGGTTATGATTACAAGTGATACAATGTTATAAAAATAAACGGCGAAATGCGGGGAAGCTGTGTGGTATTTGGACATTATATAAGGTGATCTTTTTTTGGTTGTTTCGTATACTACGCACAATTTTTAATACTAAAATGTCAATTTGGGGTTATTTTTTTATTTTTTTGATTTAATAACTTGTATAAATGTATAAATGTATATTGAACGACGAAAAGGTTCTTTTTTTTTTTTTTTTTTTTTTTTTTTCCATTAATTTGGACCTAATGGTTCATAGCTCCAGATACGAGCACGATTATCACCTGAACCAGTAGCAAACATAGGTTTATGACCAGGACTAGTTGCAACAGAGATTACTAAAAAAAGATGAAATATTAACAAAGAGTACAAATTACCCCACCTTTTTTTTTTCATGAAATGTTACCTGAATTCTTATGACCTTGAAGCATAAATTGTGTTTGACCTGTACGAGGATCCCAGAATTGTACACCACGATCCTTTGATCCAGAAACAATCCAATTGCCGTCAGGTGTAGTTGCAACAGATAAGACGAAATCCTATTTTTTTTTCTCATTAAATAAACATATTTACACACTATTTGTATATATATTTACCTTGTGTCCAGTAAACACTTGAATACATGCGCTCTTACCTCGTTCACTACCATAGCCTCTTTCACCAGTGCCCAATTGCCACATTCTCAAAGTTTTATCCAAACTACCACTGACCAATGTCTTACCATCTGGCATGAATGCAACAGAATAAACACTATCCTTATGACCTTCTAAGCGTTCTAAAAGTTGGCCGGTAACAGCATCCCAAACACGTACCACCTTATCAAGACTACCTGCTGCAACAAGGCGACTATCGGGAGAAATTGCAACGCTAGTAACACCCAAATCTTGTTGTTCGACATCATTAATACGAAGCTCATGTATACAACGAATTGCTTGCCAGTCCCAAATACGAGCAGTACGATCACCAGATCCAGAAACTAGGATACGACCATCACGACTAAACTCTAAAGAGTAAATATCTTGCTCATGACCAGACAAAATACCACGAATACGCTTCTTTGCGATGTCCCAGATCTAATTTGTAAATTGTGAATAACTGTAATTCAAGCTTTTTCTAGATAGTACTTACTCTAATTTGCTTATCCTCGGCACCAGTTGCTAAATATTTACCATCAGGACTGAAACTGACTGAACGAATATACAAATCACCATCACGACCAGCATTTGCATCTTGAAGCACAGCAACTCTAGTAGCATTTAATGTATCGTAAATATAAGTTGCTTGATTACAACCAGCGGCAAGGAATCTACCATCAGCACTGAACTTGACACAACAAACAACGCTACCATGATCAAATGTATGAAGAAGATCTACCTTGAGATAACGAGTTGCTTTAGGATTAAATCTATAAAATTTGGATTGAGTTTTTTTTTTCTTTTTTGTAAATGTCAAATTTATCTCTATACTTACAATGCAAACCAATCTTGACCTTCAACCTTCATATTTGCAGGTACGTTTTCAGGATTGATATCGCCGAGAGCTTCTGATGTTGCTGAATTACTAACAAGAGGACCAGCCCCAGACTTGACAGGAGTAGAAGCAACTAATTTAAATGGTTAAAAAAAAATAGACGCGGAAAAAAAATCAATCTTACGTTGTGAAGAAGGAGGTGGGGGGGCATTAGATGGGAGAGGAGATCCACCATTCATATAAGGTGTTCCAGAAGATGGGTGAGGTGGTCCAGCAATTGCTGCTGAAGGATGAGGTGGTCCAGCAGGAGGTGGTGGTCCAGCTGGATAAGATGGATGATGTACAGGAGGTTTTGATTCCATCAAGGATGGTGGGGGTGCTTGTTGTTGCTGTTGTTGTTGTTGTTGTTGTTGTTGTTGTTGTTGATATCCTGAAGGCCCTTTATATCAACCAATCGACATATTATTTAGTATAAAATTTTTTTTCTGCAAATATGATTTTCTGCAATTAATTCTAATATTTACCGCCATAAGCACCAGATGTAACAGAAGGAGGGGGAGGAGGGGCAACAGCACCACTACCATGTTGTTGAGGGTGTTGGGACTATTAAAATTAATTTCGCTGTTCGTCTTTTCCCTTAATCTTTTCTTTATTTTCATTATGCTTACCTGTTGGTCCAATTGTTGACGAAGTCTAGCGATTTCTTCTTCGTATCTATAAGTTTAAAGAATTAACTTCGAGAATTTAAATCATTTCCAATTGATTTTTACTGTTTTTTAATCATTTGTTGAGTTCTCTCGAGATCAAGCAAATTTTGTTGGAACAAATTCATTTCTTGAATTTGATTATTCACTTTATAAAATGTGTGAATACGCGTTGGATTTTGAATGAAATGATCCACACAAAAAACTTACTTTTATGTTCATATTCGTCTCTTTGGTTTTTGCAAACAATGACTTCTTGAGCAAGCTGATCGTATTCGCCTTTTACAGCATCTAATAATTCAATCAAACGACTAGGAGTGGGAGGTCCCATAGGTCGATGATTATAGACAGACATGTTGGTTGTTTTCTCTGCTTTTTTTTTCTCGTCAATTATCGTATTTTCTTTTGTTTTTCTTATTTTAGTAAATAAAGAAAAAGTGCTCAAAAGAGGGTCTATAAATATGTGTGGAATATAAAAAAAAGCAAAAAGGAAACAGAAACAAAAAAAGAAAGAGGAAAAAAAAAAAAAGGAGTGGTGACGACCATCATAGTCAATTAAAAAAAAGGCTGATAAAGTTTCGCATCATTACATGTCCGCCATGTCTTCCAGACAGGATCCCGTTCTTCCTTATCACAACAGGAGATCTACAAGCATGGAGACAACAGTTCCCGGGCAACGGGGACATTAGTTGCTTAGTAAAGACATTTCATAAAATTGCATCACTAGACATGTATATACATTTTATTAAAGATGACTTAATTCCAACATTCTTCTTGGTATTGCCCTGATTTGGTCATGTCTAAAAAGTAATTTTCTGCTTCCTCTGCATCAAGCCCTCCTTCTTTCATAAATATTTGTTTAAAGGCAAATGCCACCTCACCGGGCATCTTATCCAAAGAACCAGAAAGCACAATTTTAGCTTGTTGATTCTCGATCAAATCCCACAAAAGGCCAGAATTCTGCCGAATTTTATCTTGCACATAGACTTTTCCATTTTGATCTCTTGAAAACGCTGTTATTAAAACAAGTTGATCGTTCTTTTGGTACTCTTCCCATTGGTCTTTGAAATAGAAATCTTTGTCGTGGTAACGACAACCGAAAATAAGAACATTTTGTGTTGCTCCTTGCTTGATGACCCTTTCTTCTAAAAAGGATCTCATCGGAGCAACGCCTGTTCCTGGACCAATAGCTATCAGCGGTATGTGTTCAGAGGGTGGTAATGTCATTGTACCCTTTGCTATACGGATACGAGGTATAACATCTCCTTCTTTCCAAGTAGATAACCATTTTGTGAATACACCACGACGAATTTTTCGCATTTTTGTCTTGTACTTTACAACGGCAACGCATAGCTCCATAGATTTGGGATGTACATTCAAACTGGAGGCAATTGAGAAAGATCGTGGCTGTAATTGAGGGAATAAATCAAGCATATAATCAAATGGAATGTCAAAAGGTTTAAAGTCAAATAATACTTCGCCAATGTTTCGACGAGGCCTAGCACAATAAGCCCACATATCTTCTTGCCCTTCAGGAGATGCGAATTCTCTTAATCTCTCTGTGAGATTCTCATCCGTCGTAAAATATGCCAACATTTCGAAAAATGATCTACGAGGAACACCAAATACATCTAAATGATAAACAAATAGATCTCTAAATGTCATAATTTGAGGCCAATGAGCCGGCAATCTATGGAATTCATCAAAAGGGGTGAACTGAATCAACTTATCAGCATGCTCAGTCCAACCCAACTGTTCAAAGAATAAATCAACCTCTTGTGCTAAATTTTGTGGTGTAATGACAGCAATGTCTCCAGGTTCATACTTGAAGTCCGGATTTGTGCATGTCAATTCTATATGACGGACATCTTGAAAGTGATCTGCTGCTGTAATTCGTTCATTTTTTTGTACCGTTAAATCAAATTCACCAGCAAGTGTTGTTTGTAGTTGACTTTGTCCTCCTTCTGTGATAAACTCCATTTTAAAACTTGGGGATAGTAGCACATCATCAGGAATCAATGGCTTCATTGTAGGGTATTTCTCTAAGACGTTCTCCCACAAATTCTTTGCCCATGGTTCAAATGCACCATCCAAACTATCGATATAAATTATCAGTAAATTAAAACATATATCAAATATATTCATTCCAGTTTACCCCAAGTAATGTTGATCATCACAATCTCCTCTTTCAACAATCATATTGGCACCCAATTGTAACAATCTTTTATATAATTTCTTAGATGGATAATTAAACCTATCGTAATTGGTCAATTTCAATGTATGACAATTAGTAAGATGATCTGATTAACACAAACTTTACTTTCTATATGAAGAATCTCCTAGACCAAGTACTGCACAGTCTAAATCACTCAAAATGTCATTTGGTAGATTCTTTCTCAATAAAAACTTCCAAAATTTCTACACATGATGTTAAAAAAAAAAAAAGGAAAAATCGACAAATCAAAGCATGTCAAATTTACCTTCATGTTGGCAGGTTCTATACCCTGGCCTGTAGTAGAGCATACAAAAAACACTAATTTTTCTTCAACAAATTGACTCTAATTGAACATTAAGAAAAACTATTATATTAATAAGCAACACAGAAAATTTTACCTTGTCGTAGTCGTCCATGGCAATCACTCTAGTTTTAAAATGTCGACGTCTTGCTTGTCTTCCCAAGTTTTCAGCAACATCTTGTGCACATCCTGTTTCAGAACCATAAAGTATGAGAAGGGAACGATCCATCTGATAAATAATAATTGTGACAAAAAAAACAAAAACGAAAAAGAAACAGGCAAGGAGAGAAAGACGAATTAAGAAATATTTGATCTTATATTTGATTTCCGTCCGAATTATAAAACTCGGCTTCTTTTTAGCTTATTGAAATAAAAAGGGCTAATCGACATGATTAAACACGGAAGACTCACTAGATGATTGTTCATTTCAAGAAATCAATAAAAATAATTTCCTTACCATATCGCATAGAAATTACAAAAGTAAAAACTCATACGATTAAAATTACTATTCATGTACTTTTCTTTTCTTGAAAGCAACGCATATAAAGTAATAACCACTAATCAATTTTATTATTTAGTGAAAATATCAAATCCGTTGCTACGATATTATATAATTGAGCATTTTGTTATTAAATTTATTTCGTCAGAAGAATCATTTTTTAATATTAAAAATGACTCTTTAGAAACAAAACAGTTACACTTCATAATTTCAATTACTTTCGAATTAATAAAGGAGAATATATTATTTTGCTTTATTACACTCTATAATTGACAACAATTTGTTTTGCTGAAACTTTCAGAAAAAAAGGTACACTCCATATGTTAAAATGGATTTCGTAATTTCTTTCGTAGATATCTGGTTGAGCAAAATTTGAATTTCAAAAAATTGAATTCTCATAGTTTTCTATCTTCAAAATCAGAGCGTGCCCTCTTTTCTATAATTAACCTCATATTAAACACTTTTTAGAATATATCTTAGACACTAATAAATAGATATGAGTTGGTCGCATTATGCTACCTATTCCTGAATTTATTTTATATCTCACGGAAGACTCAAAAATACGTAAAATTCACTGCTTTTTCTTTAAAAACTGGGTCTCATTTTTCATCCCTGCTCTACTTTTTTTTTCACTAAATAACGCCAAGAAAAAATTATATGCCAATGTACCTGAGATGTTCGGCTTTAGTTTAAAAACAAGTATCCGGAAATATCCTATTTTTTGCAGTTGGTATTAATTTTTCAGCGCTAATGTTTCAGATTTTTTACGCGTATTTCACTGCTAAAAATTGAAAACTTTGAGGCTTCATATCTCTAGACAAAATTAAGCTATACTAACACTTCCTAATAATAAAACTTACTTGTTTTGAAGTGCTCTATAACATATTTTAATATAAAAAAACCCTGAGCACTTTTATTTTTTTTCTTTTTTTTTTTGGCATTTCTATAGTAGGTTTCAAAATATTGGCTAAATTGAGCAATATTTTTTTTGTATTCATGTCATTAAGCTTGTTGAGCTCTCTCAGACCTAATTTAGATTTTTTCAAAATACTGATTTTTCGTGAAGATATCCTCAAAAATGTGTACAAAGAGATATTCTCATCTCTAACCTCAATTTTCCCCTTGTATACCCTCATCCCAAATTCTGAAACAGAAAAAAATTTGGACAAAAATGTTGTTTTCTCTATGAAAAATGCAGCTAGAAGGTTCGGCGGTAGCTCTATCGATAGATAATTTTGTTGCGCATTATTTGCATTGTTTATATTTAAAATATGCTTATAAAAAGTATCCTGCGTCTTTAAAAAACCTCCAAAATTTTAATTGCATTTTGTTTAAATATACACAATGAATAACTAGAAAATAAAGTTAAAACTAGATATATTTATTGAGTATATTGTAGGTAAAAGATAACGAATCCATCTCGAACGACGTCAGGATTCAGGGTATTTATATGTTTTGGAAGCGTGGATATAGAGTCTACAATACAGAGTGTATGAAAGTATGATTTCATCTTCTTGAAGAACTAGTTGATTACAACATGATGATATAATAGGTTGGCCATAGCAAGTTTAGTAGGATACGACCAAGTTAAGTATATAGGATCTTCATGCTTGATTTACTTTAGACCGTGAATGTTGATACAAATGGAATAGTTGAATTCCATTTCCAGGAACGAGTTCATGATTGGCTCACTTCAGGATCTCAGGCTACACCATTTCATCATAGACTAAATGTAACATAACTAAATGAAATAAAATTGGCATACATCATTATCACCTCATACTCATCCTTCTATGCTAAGAATAATGTCTACATAATCCTTTGAGCACTTCTACTAGTAATACATGTACCCAGTATAGTCTATGTCCTAAACACATTTTACGCAAAATTTTATGTGAAATATTTTTTTAAATTTTGTTTAGATGGATGTAGAATTCAAAACTGTACAAAAACTATTTAACACACTAGCACAACTTACTTTACAGTTTATGAGCTATTAAACTATTTTGCTTTTTAAATCATTTCCTGATCGATTTTGCAAATCAATTTTAGAACTCAGTTATGATAGGATTTAAGTTGTGATATGAATTATTATTTTGATTATCTCGACGAAAGATCAATATTTTTCACAGAAACAAAAAATGTAGAGTAGTTTTCGATTGGATCTAGCTTATGGATGAGAGTTATATGTAGATAACGATTATTTCCAATACAAATAAAATAAAGACTACAAGCGATTATACCACGGAGAACGTAGGGTCTTTATTCTTAAGTTAAAAAAGGAAGCCAGGAGCCATCAGGTCCTGGATTCTAAAAGTATTTATACCATTTCAATTCCATTTGGATGATGTCAGGTTCAATATGGGATTGAAATGAGATTTAACATAAATAATAGGCAAAAACCTACAATGGATATAAAAATTTAGCATCTCAATTTTGGTGCTTAATTTTTACAATCGATTTTAGGTTAATTTGGTTGATGTTGTTTGGCCAGTGCACTTGCTGTATATCCTGGTATTAACTCTTTTATTTTTAGGCAGATAATATCAATGGCCCACAGAGGAGAGGTGCATCATCTTCAAATATTTGACGTAACTCAACTCAATATTGGGCGAAAATCTGTAAATAATCCAAAAATCATCTGAACCATATTTTTTACAGCCGTAGAAAATCGAAAATAAAAACCTTATCTCACTGCGAGTTTCGATCCTAATAACTTTTAACTTTATATGGTTATACTGTAGGTCCACACCATCAATGACACGCTGACCTCAAAGGGCAGCTTCTACAGCCTACTGTGTGTCGAGAAAATTGTCGCCAAAGTGCATCTATAACTTACTGCGCACTTTTATTGAAAACAGTTTAAATACAATATCTATGCAATGAATACTGACCCTAATAAGCTGCCATTCTACAAGGATATAGATATAAATAAGTATTACAAGTACTTTAGATATTAGCTTCCATTAGTCATTCTGTATTCAGTATGTTTAAACAACAAATCGGTTACCTGCCATTTCCACCTACTACTAAAGTCAGTACGTTCATCAGTGCTCGACGAATATGAATTTAAATGACCTCCTGTTGCAATGGCAGGTACTTCTAATGTTAATCTATAGAATTAAAAAAGTTTAGCCTCCCCAAGGTGCTATGGAAATGGGGAAATGAAAACGCGTGCTTTTCTAAACTATTTTGTATGCACTACGGCCGAACTATTATGCTTCCCATGGGCATAATGATCTGCACAGATGGGTAGAATAAAACATTCTGTGCAGATCAGGCAGCCCAGATGAGCAGAGCAATGAGATCAAGGTTTTTTAGTCAATTTATTAATAAAGTATATCAATCATAATATAATTAATAACGATGATAATTTGAATGGTTTAAAGCAGACGTGAGCTACTCTGATTCAACAGAATTGTCTTACTGATGAGATATATCAATTTGAATTTTGGGGTTTGAAAGAGTTCTGCCATGTTCTTCTTTCGGGGACCAAATGGGAACAACGACAACAACCTGTTTGGTAACACTAAAAGTATTTATGCCTTTGTAAATTTCTGTTTGTAATACAAAAAACCTTTTTTCTTCCCTACTCTTTCCTCGGCTCTTTTATTTACGTTTTAAGCTACAACAAAAAGACCAATATTTTTTTATAAACTGAAATCAAGTAGCAGATGCAAGTGCATGATTTTCTCATTGTTTATTTGGAAATGAATTATTAACTGTTCATATTAGGGCGTACTATAATATCTTTCTCGAGCAAAAAAAGCATCCAGGATTTAATCATTTTGTTTCATTATTACCTACGTTATAATCAATGCTTTTTTGGTCTAAAGTCGATATCTACCTAGAGAAAAACTGATGATTATAAAAGCATGTATAGTATTGACTTGATTTGAATGAACGAAAAATAAACTAATGTTAGTCTACTTAGTTTCTAAAAAGTATTTGTTTCTATTTAGTGGCCAACAGCTAAATTAAATGAATGCAGATCATTGATTTAACATCATATTCTTAGATAGTAGAATCCTAGTAGTAGTTATAATCAATGTGTATAAATACATCCAAAGGATGTATTAATAAAAGTGGAATATTCTGGCAAGATTTTTATATAGACTCTTTTGACATTTCAGGTCGTCTAATCTCAAATTTATTTGATTCAACAACTGCTGATACTAAACTAGCATCAAATTAGTTGTGTTAACTCGTAATAAAGTAAGGCGTTTTATTGAGTACAATGTTGGCGTTCAATGTATTCCAGTTAAATAAATTAAACAGATACAGATATAATAGGTCATGCAGATATCTATGAATGTGTAAGAGAGCTCAAATCTATGAACACAAAAAAAGGATACAAATTGTGATACTTCGTCAACCTGTGTACGAGATTTTTTTGTGGCGATACCTGGTGGCTCAAGTGTAATTTAGGTATTTAATTGTCAAATGTAACGAATCAAGGTGAAGTTGGTTGATTGATACACTATAACAAATAATAAATTCAATGTCATTTATTGAATGGGTGAATGTAAATGTATAAAACAAGGATTACTTTTGAACGATAGTACTAATTATCCTGATTAACTCAATAATAGGTTCAAAAATCATAGTTAAGTACAATCATTACTGACTAAGTTGTTTAATTTGATATGCAGAGAACTCTTAAAGCATTCATTCTTCTTTTTTGGCAGTACTACAAAGCATCGTTCAATATGAATGAATACTAATGAATAAGAGAAAATACAACTACTGGTAAAAAACTAATACCCAACAATGTACATTGAGGTCAAGTTAGATAAAAGGTGTATTCAATATTGTGTAGTAGTGGAAATCGCAACATTTTGAGGGATAGAAGTTACAGGACCAAGATGTTGTATTTGCCTCAGGATTTTTAAAAGGGTTTGAAAGCATACTTCATCAAACTTACTTAGATGGTAAATACTCACCATACGCTATTAGTATCCTCTTGTTTTTTGTTTAATTGCTGTGTTATATCAAAAGATACTAATAATATAAAAATACTCTGCTAAAAGATACATTTTATTAATTCATTGATGCTTCGTATTTATATGTTTTCTAAATGGTTATATGATTATCAATATTATTAATGAATTGCCGGGTATTGAGGTACTTGATATGATTTGGGAACAAATCATATACAATGAAATTTGTGGAATTGGGAATCTGTGATTGTATCATTTGAATAAGATATAGGATTGCTTATGTTTCATTGCTACGAATTGTTCCTGAATGTTCCTGATAGTCGCTGTTAATGCTAGTGGTTATGTGTTATGTATGACATTTAGTATGAGTTACTAAATGTCATGCCATGTTGGATTTCAATAGTTGTTCCTGGATTTCTACATCTGGGTAAACTTCTGATATATCATGCTGTATTATTAAAAATCAAGTTTTTTTTATAGCTTACAATATAACAATGACAATGGGATATTTCTGATTTAGATTGACATTTATCATAAAGCGGGCTGATAATACGCTTGCTTGATGCTACTGTAGATGAAACCAGTGAATTTAATTTATGAAATTTAATTGCAAATACCGACGAGCCATTTGCAAGTACTTAAGTTGGTTCTGGTAAAGCATTGAATAAATGGGCTTGGGACAAAGAGAGTAAAAAGGCGGCAATAGGTTCCAGTGATGGACACTATTTATGTTTATGTTTATGATATTGGAGAGGTAAAACTAAAATTTCATGTAAATCACCTCTAGTGCAATAACTATAAAGTAAGGCTATATTATAATCAAATAAACTACCCCACCACAATATTAACATGTATAAAGTTTTACAGTAATAAGCTTGAATCAAGTCGGTACAGCATTGTAAATTCTTCAAAAAGTTCTCAAGTATTATAAAATCTCTTATTTTTAAGACTTACAAGGCTTATAAGCGGAATATTAATTTAGAAAATTATTTTTGTCCAGATCATCAATTTTGACATTTTTTAAATTTTTTTTTCTGGTTTTGCAAATTTAGAGTTAATTATACTACCAATTATAAAAAAAAAATATACACATATACAGAATTTAGCGCTCTATTTGCTCAATAAAAAATAACAAATATTTTTATTGCAAAATATTACATGAAAATTCTTTAATCAAAAAACCGTTTTTGGACCAAAAATGGTAAGTTTCATTACTTAACATTTAATATTAAGTTTTCATGAAATGTGTATTAGCTATACCTACAATTTTCTCTCACAATGTAGTATATTTAAACATTGATTTTGGTATCAAAATTTGGTTTTTCTGTTTTTTGACCAAAATCATGAGTGTTGGTAAGGGTAAGATGAGCCCCAAAAATGTCCGCTACAAAAACTGAATTTTCAGACGGTACGTGGTTAAATATAAGAAAAGTAAAAAAAAAAAACGCATTTTCATTTAAAGCTTAGATATATACCATAGTATAAAAGACTTATCCGCTCGATAGTGTTATGCTCAAATACTGCGTCGCTCTACGGGCTCGCTTTTGCAATTTTTTAATGAATCTATGATATGACAGACAGCTTTTCTAGTAGAAAAATGTATGTTTTTATGATAATAGATATTGCCTATTTTGTTTAGTTTATGGGTTGATGCGCCGTAATGCTGCTTTTACATTCGCTGAAATGTGCAATTTAGCAGGGTTTTAATTGCGCCAAATAACGTAAAGCCTTGAAAATCCTTTTCTACGTGTGTTGTTTCTCTTTTTGTTTTCATCTTCCACGAATATTATTCACCGTTTGATAAGGCATATCAGACTATCAAGAGGGTATTCTTTTCTTGTATCTGAATTGGCAGCATTCTAACATAAGAGACTAATGTTTTTAATATAGGTAGCAGTCGTTATATTAGAGACTGATATTATTTTCATTTAACTACATTCTAAGATCAAATATTATTTTTTACTACTATATTTTTGGACGTATTTCTTGATTACCAGATCAAATCAAAGGCCATAATATTTATATCATCTATTCAATAAAAAGCTAGAACTGGCTACAAACCCCCGAAATGTTCCAGAAAAGCGATAGAATTTCAAATGATATAGAAACACAAAAAAGAATAATCTGATGTCTTGTCTAACAACCATAATTTTCATTGTAGCTATGCTTAAAAACAAGTATTTTTACAGCTGACAATCGTAAACTAAAATAATAAGTTTAAAGAAGGTTAATTTGTTTAAATTTTATGAATGATAAAGTAACATCTATAATCTTAGATTTGGCTTGGCATATAAATTTAAACAGTAAGTGTTATTTAAGTTTATGCTCGAGCAAAGACCATTGTTGCTGTAAACATTATAGCTATAAATATATTTACAAATGATGATAATTGTAAATATATTGTCTCTTGCATGTATTGCTCTACATCAAAAACACAACAATGTATTGAATTGTATTGGCTATAACCTATATTAATAAAAACAAATGTAGTTTAAAAACCCATTCCAGTAAAAAATACAATGGAATTTTGAGACCGGCACAATGCTCATGTACAAACCCGTTTGTGCCCATACAATTAGCTCATTATTATGCTCATGGTCAGATTTTATTATTATGCACAGATAGGGATAATGATATGCTTATGGGTAATTCTACTATCATGCACACATGGGATTAGTGTCATCATGCACATGGACAGAACCTATAATTCTGCACATACAGGCTTAGCGTTATGCTCGTGTGTAGTTTCTTTTGTTGTGCCCATGTGCGTTTTGTTATCTTTTTAGCCATATTCAGTGGGAATAAGAGCTCCGGCTATAGTGTGGTGCAGCCCATCTGGGCACAAAAAAATTATCTTGTGCAGCACAGGTCGGCCGTAGTGATAGTAATACATCCAAAAAGATGTATCATTCTTAAACCGGATCATGTCAAATCCAAAAAAGTAAACAATAACAGATTTGGAACCGGAAGTTACTTAATTGAATATTAATTAATTATACCATCATGCTCCTAAAAGCATGGTTTAGAAGTATGGTACAAAAGCATGATACTCCAGTGCGATATTCCAACATTATATGCCAACATAACACATTACTATTAAATAACATCTAAACTGCCTTATCACATTATTAATTCCCCAAATCAAATAGTATATAAACTCTATTAACTTCATTCCAATAAACAAAATCTTTTTACTTGATTAAATCTTCTAGTTTTTATTTAACATAAACATATTCTGATAAATCACAAAGGAGGTATTTATACACATTAATTGTAACTACTACTAGGGTTTTACTATCTAAGAATATGATGTAAATCAATGATCTGCATTAATTTACTATAACACTAATTATAGACTGAGACCTTGGATGTAAGACCTATGATGAGTATCGACATAACAAAGGATTTCAAAGCATACTTTATCAAACTTACTTAGATGGTAAATACTCACCATATGCTATTATTATCCTCTTGTTTTTTATTTAATTGTGTTTATATATATACTTAAGATAATCAGCTAAAATACATTTAGAACTAGATATATTTATTAAGTATATGTATAAGGAAAAAAAGATGAAGATCTCAAGCTATGAGTATAAAGATCAGGTATTTATATGTTTTAGGAGCGCGGATATAGGGTATAACATTCGATAGTTGGATCTTGATTTCATAAGTTGGGAAACCAGTTGTATGAGGTTTTGATGTAAATAGATATGACCAGAATCAGATCCGACAAGGAGGAGGCAAAGTTAAGTAGATAGAATATTCTTTATAACAGAACAAACCAATGTGAATCGTCGGTAACGATTTCCATTGGCTCAGCTTCAATAATATCACCTCATCTTAGACTAAATATAATATATAATAAAATCACTCCACCTTATTCCACAATTGAGATAAAGTTGATATGAATCATTCCTTCCAGTTCCTAACTCTAATGATCATGTCCAGATAACATATTAAGAACTTACGATGAACCATACATTCTGCGCTCATTATTAGTATTACATAATCCAGCTCAATATTTAGTCAATATCCTAAACAAATTGCTGTATTATTAAAAATCAAGCTTTTCATAGCTTACAATACTGCTACCTATATTAAAAACATTAGTCTCTTATGTTAGAATGCGTATTCAGATAAAAGAAAAGAATACCAGCTTGATAGTCTGATATGCCTTATCAAACGGTGAATAATATTCGTGGAAGATGAAAACAAAAAGAGAAACAACACACGTAGAAAAGGATTTTCAAGGCTTTACGTTATTTGGCGCAATTAAAACCCTGCTAAATTGCACATTTCAGCGAATGTAAAAGCAGCATTACGGCGCATCAACCCATAAACTAAACAAAATAGGCAATATCTATTATCATAAAAACATACATTTTTCTACTAGAAAAGCTGTCTGTCATATCATAGATTCATTAAAAAATTGCAAAAGCGAGCCCGTAGAGCGACGCAGTATTTGAGCATAACACTATCGAGCGGATAAGTCTTTTATACTATGGTATATATCTAAGCTTTAAATGAAAATGCGTTTTTTTTTTTTACTTTTCTTATATTTAACCACGTACCGTCTGAAAATTCAGTTTTTGTAGCGGACATTTTTGGGGCTCATCTTACCCTTACCAACACTCATGATTTTGGTCAAAAAACAGAAAAACCAAATTTTGATACCAAAATCAATGTTTAAATATACTACATTGTGAGAGAAAATTGTAGGTATAGCTAATACACATTTCATGAAAACTTAATATTAAATGTTAAGTAATGAAACTTACCATTTTTGGTCCAAAAACGGTTTTTTGATTAAAGAATTTTCATGTAATATTTTGCAATAAAAATATTTGTTATTTTTTATTGAGCAAATAGAGCGCTAAATTCTGTATATGTGTATATTTTTTTTTTATAATTGGTAGTATAATTAACTCTAAATTTGCAAAACCAGAAAAAAAAATTTAAAAAATGTCAAAATTGATGATCTGGACAAAAATAATTTTCTAAATTAATATTCCGCTTATAAGCCTTGTAAGTCTTAAAAATAAGAGATTTTATAATACTTGAGAACTTTTTGAAGAATTTACAATGCTGTACCGACTTGATTCAAGCTTATTACTGTAAAACTTTATACATGTTAATATTGTGGTGGGGTAGTTTATTTGATTATAATATAGCCTTACTTTATAGTTATTGCACTAGAGGTGATTTACATGAAATTTTAGTTTTACCTCTCCAATATCATAAACATAAACATGGGCATCAAGCGTATTATCAGCCCCCTTTATGATAAATGTCAATCTAAATCAGAAACATCCTATTGTCATTCATTGTTATATTCACACGGGCAGAATCTATAATTCTGCACATACAGGCGACTTAGCGTTATGCTCGTGTGCAGTTTCTTTTATTGTGCCCATGTGCATATCATTGTCTTTTTAACCATATTCAGTGGGCTCAACAGCTTGTCAGGCTATAGTATGCAGCCCATCTGGGCACAACGAAATTATCTTGTGCAGCACAGGTCGGCCGTAGTCATATATGGGCTGTTTCAGATATTCTTTGGAGATTTTTATAAAATTAAATAATGGTTCGAAATTAAATTTTGAAATTGTCTTTAATGCACAGTAGATATATGAGTAACATATCTTAATTTCATTAGACAACAACTATTTTTAAAGAAGCTTTACACAAGTTTCAAGAAAAAAATTTTCTCTTTCTCTGTCTAAAGTCTAAAGAAAATAAAACACCTGGAAAAATGCTCGGAATCAATCCAAACAGGCTGAAAGTTTCAAAGTATATTCTATAATATCGAGAATTAAAGCTTTTAGCATCCATTGATTTGCTGGTTGTTAAATCGTAAGGATCAATCGCGTCGTTTTCGAGTGGAGTCTATTGCTTGACTAGCGTTGATATTGAGCAGCGGAGTTTTGCCAGCTTAATTGATTAATACAAGCTGGACTCGACAACATCCTACACTTGACAGACCATTTCAAATTAGAAATAGCGTCAAATCAGCCAATGATAGCATATATGGCAATGCCAGATACCAATATTGATAAGTAAACGACCTTTTCATGCATAATCAAAGTTGTACTGCAATGTGATTTACTGACGCTCAGCAAGTTAATTTTAAGCTGTAAATATAATTAGGTGTTGGCCTCACAACACACCTCAAAACCACAGGAAATCTGTTAATTTGGTCATCGAGTCCAGTTATACTATTGAATAGAGTGCTGTTTAACTGTTATACACTGCTCAAGCTCAATTTGATGAGTATCACTAGCATAAGAAATTGTATCCCTAACTTTTAACCTCACCTGTCATGTAAAGATGGCAGTTTTGAAAGATTTGCAAGAAATTTTGCAGGAAACTTTTCTTAAAAAAATCACATCATTAGATGTGGAAACTTGAGGGATATAAATAGCACCTTGTTAGCCTTGGCGTATTTATATTTGATTCCATTTACTGATGATTTCTTGGATTCGTACGCGGAGAGCACTAGCTTGCAATGTTTAATGCGCATATAGTAATGCAAAGGAATACCCAATTGGAAATATAATTTTACTCCTTTTTATGCATTTCAGGTTCATTTTGATTGATTTCTTGGAATATAAAACAAGATTGAAACTGACATAACACTTGACAAGAAATGGATCGACTATAATGGACATTCAATCATTTGAATGATACTGGTAGTTTTTAAGCTTGGCAGGAAAGCACAGGCATTTCTATTGGAGATATCAGGATATGGTATCACCAATTAGAACATTTGGTTATTTTATTGGTGATAAATATGATACTTTATCCATATTATGGTCAACTCTAATCACATTTTGATACGAAAATACTTCCCTTGATATCTGTGGATATTAAAAAGCGTAGGTAATATAACCATTGTTCTAATCATAGTAACTATAATAGTTTATTGTCATCAGCGTTCTATTTATTGGTTAAATCCCAGTCCCTACTCTTGTGTAATCAGTTCCACTTGCAACAACAAATTATAATCTTCCTTTGCAAACAGCTTCTTTGCTTTCTTTTTCTTGATAAATAACACACCCTCCTTTTTAATCAACATTATTGCATTTGAGAATAACATTATTTTATTTATATACTAATACTACACAAATATATGATGACTACTGGCCAACAAATAACTGGTTATAATTATCAAGATTATGTACCAACTGAGGGTATTTTATGCCCAATATGTGAGATAAATTGCAATACCTTACAAAACTTGAACAGGGTAATCACAGTGTATAATATTACTTAATTTTTATTAATTTATTGATATTAGCATTTGGATATTGAACATAATGAAGAAGATTCAAAAGGTGCTTTATTATCATGGTTACGCAACGCACAGAAAAAGGTCCAAACATCCTTAACAACAAAGTCAGGTTTATCACCGCCAACATCTTCATCTTCATCATCAAACCTTAAACAATGGATGGAGCCTTCTTTAATGAATAGTTTTCAAAATTTAAGTTTAAGCAATACCAATCCAACATTTTTTGTATCAGATACCGATAGACAGGATGATTTTGTCACACGAGACCATTGGCAACGTGAAACAGGAAACGATAAGTGTAATATACCTGGATGTAACAAAATAGTTGGTAAATCAGGTGCTGGAAAACAACATTGCCGAAAGTAAGTATACTTACTACCTTCACATACACATGCAGTTGGTTAACTCGTATTATTTATGCAGCTGTGGTAAACTATACTGTGACTTACATACACAGTATGAAATCAAATTGAATCGACAAGCACATCATGATCCTGAGCATGGTATTTGGTGTAAAGTATGTTCAAACTGTTATATTGGACGAAAATGTTATTTAGATTATGAGGGTGCAACTCGCAGTAAAACAGCATTCTTTTTGAAGCAAAGAGAAAAAACGATCGATAAAGTTTATTTAGAAAGCAATCGATTAGAAAAGAGATTAGAGAAATTAGCGAGAATACATCAGTCTACAGATTCGAAAAAATCAAATACCAATGGCGGTGATCTTCATCGACTTAATTCTGGATTATTATCACCATCTAGTGCTTCCCTCAATAGTTTTACTTTGGATAGATCTGATTCAACTTCCTCGAGAGATAGTTTAGGCAGTATGCTATCACCCAAATCATCATTTGTATCCAATAGTAATAGTATTTTAAGCATGAAATTAAAGTATAGAGGTACGGTAGATGTAAATTTAGTATTTAACTAGCTGATTCATGTATTTTTTTACTTTGTTAGATGGAGAGCAATCTGTTACTAAGTGGGAGGATGATCGTACAGTGAAAGCATGTCCTTATTGCGAAAACTCATTTACATTAATTAATCGTAAACATCATTGTCGATTGTGTGGAAAAGTTGTATGTGGAAATGCGCGATGCTCTAAAATGATTCCATTGTTTATAGACATGTCATCTGGTATGAATAGCTATAGAATTGTGTGTGTATAACAACTAATTCGTGCGGTATAGATACCTTTGATGATGAACCAGTTGGTGATACCCGAGCATGTCGTGATTGTCAAAGATCTGTTTTTAGAAGAAAATTACGGAATGAGGAGGCATCCAAGCCATTACCAATTATTCAACTCTATAATCAACTTGCAATTACAAGAAAAAACATAGAAAAGCAATTACCTAAATTTCATGAGACTATCCTCATGTTAGAGTAAGTAAACAATATTGGTATATGTCAATGCATGACTAAATGTTTTCTCAATAGAAAGGAAAACGTGAAAGCGCACTCACATGAAAGCTTTATAAAAGCAGCCAAAATCCGAAAATCACTACTAGATAATTTCACACTTTACGATACTTTGGCTAAAAGTATCAAAACATTACCTGTTAGGTCAGCTTGCATGAAAAGACTCCAGGCCAATATATGTAATGCAGCCAATATTTATTTACAACAAAACATGCTACCCCTTCAAATGTTGCCACGAATTTTAAAATCTGAAAACAATAATGGCAAGAAAGATGGCAAAAAATCAAAAGGGAATGCCACTGAGGGAATAGAATTACAAGCACAACTTTCGACTTATTTAGAGCAATATAGTTTAGTGGAAGGTTTTATTAAAGAAGCAAATGCAGATAGAAAATACGATGATGTAAAGACGTTAAAATATAGCCTGGATGAATTACATTCAGAAATCTTGCGTTTGCGTAAACTTCTTGGTGAATAATAATAATAATAATAATAAAAATAATAATAATAATAATAAAATGTCATGTTTTTATTAAATTGTTGGTATTATAATTCCTCTGATTATCTTTGTCCAGCTTGATATAAACCAGTATAATATCCAGCATAGTACCATGACATGATCAAATTTGAAAATGCTTCATTATCTTGAGATGGCATAGGTGGAATTGAAGGTGGAATTGGCGGTGGTGTAGCAGCAAAAGGCTGTTGTGGTTGTTGATTATACTGAGGATAGTATGATTCTTCTTGGTTTTGTTCGTTTTGATATTTTGCTTTTTTGTTACTTTGATTATATGTGTGTTGCTCCTCTTGTAATTCCTTGTTTTCCTCTTCCTGTCCCTCTTCTTCTTCCTTTTCCTCTTCCTCGTCATCGTACTCGTACTCGTACTCGTACTCGTTCTCCTCCTCCTTCTCGTTCTTTTCTTCCTCCTTCACTTCTGCTTCATTAGCTTTTTCGTGTACATCTTCATTATTTTGCTCTTCTTCCTTGAAAATAACTTTTCGCTTTTGTGGTATTTTGGTTGCAACGCTGGCTTGTATACTTAGTGCTGCAGTTGATGCAATATTAGCACTACTTTCTGTACCTTGAAGACTAGTTTCAGATCTATGTCTGAAAAAAAGGTTGAATAAACAAGGCGATAATATGTAGATTAGATTGCTTACTTTTTAGGTAAAAGATCCATGAATTCTGAAGTAATCGTCTCTGAATCAGTATTATTCGTTTTCTCGTTATCATGGCAAGTCTACGCAAAGTAGTTTGTCAATATACAATCAATTTAAATTCTAATACGCATACTTTATAGCTTTGAAGAGCAGTATTCCAAAACTCTATCACATCAGCATCCCAATGCAAATCTGGCTGAATTCAACGCAGAAGGTTATTTTCCATGTATATTGATCTCATTTATGCATATTTACCTTTTCTTTGGTAGACATAATAAAGAATAAGAAAATTTTGCATAACCATTAGCATTTTACTTTCTTTTTGTAGTCCCGTAAACTTGACAGTTTAGACTACCTACACTAATTTGATTGATATTGCCAGAATGCCTTGAGATAATGTATACTATTTATTGAGTGGCTATTCAATCATATTTTTAGCGCATATAATACTATTATATCCATATGCAAAAATACGACGATCAAGCAAAAATCCGCTCATTTTCTGTAGATTGTCAAGCTTGTTTTATAAATAAAAAATGCCAGCATATACTGAGAGGCTACAAGAAGTACCTTACATCTTATTTCAGACTAAAAAATCACACTAAGGTTGAGAAAAAACTCTGTAAAGATATGGTGTATCGTAAATGTCACTGCTAACGGGGTCAAAGATAATATTATATTTAATCCATAAATTGGAGTAGAGGCAAACTATTTAAAAATTTTGCATTAGATGAATATCTTCAACAATCAGAGAAGAGAAGCATAGCAAAGCACCACGAGGAACCCATGAAACACATGTGGATAAGAGTATGAAAATCTGGACGGAATCTTGAAATAATTTGTATATTTAGTACAATTAAAAGCGACAAAGAATGATATTTTCAGCATTGGATGATTGTCTTGATAGACAGAATCATTATGCCATCTACATAACTAATTTATAGTCATTTTATAATATATCAAAAGAGAACAATTGCCAATTTATCTTTTATGTAACACTACATTTATATCCTGTTGAACTTTGATTTTATTTCTTTTAAAGTATATTTCGATACTAAACTAATAATCATCAATACGCAAGCAATGTTTAAACACTATCTTGATTGGATAGATGCACAACGGGTGTATATCATCACATAAGTTTAATATGAGAAAACCCTGTATAAATCCGAATGGCTGAGACTTTTATTTTTTTTTCTCAATCATCTGGTGTGAAAAATATCAATTGAAATTGTTCCTTTTTCTTCCCTCTCTCTCTCTTTCTTTATCTCCTTTATTTAACAAACAATAAACGCAGCTATAAAAATAAAAAAAGAGGATTATATAAATAATGGAAAATACTAATAGTAGCAGTACCAATAAAGCGCCTACTCTTTGTACTGCAGGATGTGGTTTTTACGGTAGTGAAGCCTTTAATAATATGTGCTCTCAGTGTTTCAAAGCACAAAATAAAACTGAAAACAACAACAACAGTAGTAGCGCTCCTTCTCCTTCTACTGCTACTACTACCACCACCACCACCACTACTACTACTACTGAAAAAAGCAAGATTTTACCTCAAATAACCAAAACAAAAATATCATCATCACCACCAAAATCAACACCTTCTACTCCTACTTTTAGTGGTATTAATATTCCTCTTGCTGAAAAATCGAGAAAACATCTTCGAAGTCCTTCACCAAACGGCCCGAGAATGAGTAGTGCACCTGCATCTTCAATTGCTTCTCCAGCACCATCTACTAGTTCAACAACAGATTCCATTGCGTCTACGTCTGCAACAACACCAACAAATCCATCAGATAAACCTGCTCAACTAAATAAAGGAAGATGTTTTAAATGTAGATTAAAGGTAAATAAAAGGGAGAAAGAATCTGAGAGGAGAGGAAGAGGAGGAGGAGAGACAGACATAAAAAGAGAAAGAGCATGTATAGTGTAACATGAAATTTAATAAAAATTTAATAGGTTCCACTTGCTAAACAAGCTGCAAATAAATGTAGATGTGGTTATGTATTTTGTGATAGCCATCGTTACCCTGATAGACATGATTGTGATATTGATTATGCAAAAATGGATAGAGGTTAGTTGATTATGATGAAATAGTTTGCGACGTTTGTTTCTAATACATATCCAATTAGAAATCCTTGCAAAGAATAATCCAAAATTACATGAGCGTCCTAGAGGTGGCCGTTCATTCAACCGCATCGACAGCCTGTAACTTCCTTCATATGTCTAGTATTTCATGCCAAAACCATTGAACTCTTGCTTCATTCTCTCAATATTCATCCCCCTCTTTTTTTTTTCTCTCTCTCTTTTCTCATATTCTTTTATAATTAAACGATATTAAAAACAACTTGTATTCATATACAATAATTAGCAAGTATCCGATTTATTAGGTCTGCGAATTTGAATCAAAAAGAGAAGGTTTTATTGTTGTAGATGTATACATTTTGCCAGAAAGAATTTCAGCCATTTAAGCATTTCATTATATTTCAAAATCCGCTATGTTTGTTGTTTTATTCATTGAGACATTTGATTTATTTGACCTGCTAATATGAATTAAAGAGAGAGGGTTTTTTATTGTTGCATGTATACATGTTGCCATAAATAAAATAGTTAATTAATAAAGTATTATCATATTGAGAAAAGAAAAAAAAGACATTGCTTTAAGCCTTGTACAAAAGATCCAAAAATCCAGCAGCTACATCATCGACAATTGTCTTATCAGGAACACTTGCAGCTGTACCATAAATAGCAGCTGTAGAACCGTTTCCAGATGATGGGTCATCAACTAAACCTTGTACGCACTCCTTGAGATCCTTGACAAATGTTTCAGCACTATTAACCCAAGGCAAAGTTGTGGAGATGTGAAGACCAGATGGGTTTTGAAGTGCACTCAAATTCCAACCTCGAGCAGACAACTTATCTCCCACATCGTAAATGTTGAGAGGCTCATTAGCACCAAATGAAAGTACAGGGCCAATAGGATCACCCTTCACATGAAGTTGAGGAATGGAACGTACACCAGCTTCCATGATACGACGAGCACCGACGATATCTTTACAAGCTTTAAGATAACCGTTGTCACCCATATACATGAGAGCAGACCAACAACCAGCAATAAGAGCACCAGGACGGGAGCCAGCAATACTAGGGGATGCATAAATACCACCAGTCCATTGAGAGTAAAGGAAATATTGATACTTTCTAATGGTAGCATTACGATACATAATGATTGAGGAACCCTTGGCTGCAAAACCATATTTATGAGTATCACAAGAAATAGATGTAACACCATCAACACGGAAATCAAAATCAGTGGTAGGATACCCTGCTTTCTCAAGATATGGCATAATAAAACTACCAAGACAACAATCGACATGCAAACCAATTTTATATTTCTTTGCTAATTTGCCCAATGCTGAAATATCATCAGCGATACCATGAGGGAAATTAACAGCAGAACCAGCAATCTAATTTAGAAGTTTCAATGAGTTTATACGTCAATTTATAATATTGATTTTGTACATTACCATCACAGTATTCTTTGTTATGGCTCTTTCCATCTTTTTCACATCAACTTTGAGGGTTACTGGATCAATAGGAATAGTGATAAGCTTGATTTTAAAGTAATTAGCGGCCTTCATGAAAGCAGCATGAATAGTATCAGGCACAACCCTATAATACAAAAAATATGCATTTAAGTAACGAAATACTCATAAACAAATACATTATATACATACATTTCAGGATAATTAATACCCTTCAAATCCTTATACATGTCACGATAAGTTTTACAAGCCATTAAAATACTTTCTGTACCTCCACTTGTCATGGTACCACAACCAGTGGATGGGGCGTTGTACATGGATAAGACCATAGCAACAGATTCGGCCTCCATACGTCTAATACCGGGGAAAATCTCGGGATGAAGAGGGTTTGCAATTGCAAAAATCTTGTAAGCCTCTGCAAGAATTTTAGTGAGATCTTCACCACCATGATAAATAGAACCTGACACTTTTCCTGCAGCCCAATCTGCAGCCTCAAGTCCTTCAAATCTATGTAAAAAGAAAAAAAGAAAAAAAAATTAAGTAAAAAATGTTGCATTAAATCGCCATATTATCCTCCAAAAATAAAAACTTACTTGTGCAAACTTTCCAACACTTCTTGTTCTGTCAAACCTTTAGCGGGTAAAGTTAAATTGGCCCCTAAACCTACTTCTTTTTCCATCATTGACTTTTCCATGCCTGCTAAAGTAGATCCAAGTTCTTTGTTGATCTTTTCTTGGACAGCAGGAAGACGACGCAATTGCCTGAATGCAATCTTTTTTTTTTTTTTTTTTTTTTTTTGATAGAATTAGAGTTAGGATAAGATCTATAGATATACAATTTCAAAATACTATATTTACTCTCAAAAGATAAGTCTTAAAGTCATGAATGGCTCTTACAGGACCTCCAATTAATACGGTATTGTATAATTTTGACCAGTAGTTCAATAATACCAACACAAACACAATGTTCTTTATATGGCGAAGATAACGGCTATCTAAAATATCGTTTGAGACTTGAGTTAAACGAATTAAAGCAGAGGGTCTTGATACTGCGTTTGTCATTGTTTTGTTATAATAATATATGTTTAATGAAAGAGAAGAAATCTAGAAAATTATTGTGGGATTCTTATACACAAAACCTTGAATGTCCGATCATCAAAACCAACTTTTTTTTGTTGTAAGCATATATACTGAATTCACCTAAAAAGGATTCTAGACATCCCAATCGATTTTTTTTTATTATATATAAATTTTTTAAAGTACATCAACATCTGAAATTCTTAATACAGTATGAGTTTGTTTGTGTTCAATTGTACGCTTGTAGTTCTTTCTTCTCTTCTTCTTCACAATTTGAATTAATTTGCTCTTGGTATGTTCAATGACAGTGGCATTGATGCTGAAGACTGTTTCGGGAACATAAGGTGATCCTTTTAATGTATAATCTTTGGATCCTAATTCACGAACTTTGTCTAATTTTAATACATCACCAACTTTAACATCCTTCAAACGGTTAACAATCACTTTATCGTTTTTGGTAATCAAAAATGGTCTTCCAGCGATTTCGGCAACTGCATAGTAACGTAATTGATCACGAAGTTTTTGAACTGTAGCACTTGTATCGTAAGCTGAAGTTTGAACTTGACGTAAAGTGTCTAATTTAATTTCCAAATAGTTTTAAATGTTAATACATTTGACCTGTCAAAATATTTTCAAATTGTTTTACTTTGTAAAGGTTGTTGTTTGATGATTTGAGTAGAACCTAAATCAGAGACAAGTAATGTTAAATTTCAATTTTTCTAGTTTATAATTGAATCAGTCTACTGTACCTCTAGCAACACTAGATCCTATCCCCTTAAATAATGTTGAGAACATGTTATATCAAGTCAAGAAGGAGATTGATGTTGTAGGAAAAAAAAAAGACAGGGCTGGATGGCTTCTGGGATGGGTGTTGGAAGTGCGGGGCAGTAAAAGCAAGGTTAATGTGACGATTCAATCTTGAGTCCCCCCTCTTCTACTTGTCCTCTAAGCGAAGAACCTCAACCACTACCACCCAATCGTAACAGATGCTTCGAAAACATTGGATCTTAAATATGTAGTTTGTGTTGTTTAATACAGATTTGCTTTAGTTTGCCAAATTATAATTACTTTCTTTGATTCTACGGCTTTCTTTTGTTTATAAACAAGATTTCTGAACCATTATTTAGTCATACAAACTTAAAATTGACTTTTGCCCAAACATTTTGCTCAGAATATCTTAAAACCTGAGCACAGGTTTAGAAAAATCAAATTAAAAAACTGAATTTGGTAACTTTTTACAGAACTAAAATTACGAGATTATTTTATTAATGTTCAATTACCACTTTAATAATTTTTAACATACCATAGTTACCTCTAAACATTCGTTAAAATTTTTCGGAACACAAGATGATGATGATGTTTTGGACAATATAATGCGATGTTTTAATCGGCCATTTAATTTGATTTTGGTCAAATCAATCCACCATTTCATGGATGTACAATGTCGACTAAATGTTCAACTTTCAGTATTATAATGCAAAACAAAAAAGTGATAACGGACTGAAAGCTTCATTAAACACTTAATCATTAAAAAGGTTTTGAGTTTTCGTTCCTAAGATGCGAAAAAATCTTTTAAATGGAGGTAGTATAATTTTGATGTGACAGATCATGATAAAAAAAGTGATGGTATGGTACTTGAAAGCTTGATTAAAATCATTTGAATTATATGAACACCATTATTTATTCATTATCTGGCTTATCATCATGTTTATATAGATATATGCGACTCTTTTCACTATTCACTGCAATTACATTAGTAAATGGATGACTAGACAAGCCAATCACTTCCTCTTCGCACACTTTCACTTGCCCAACAAGTTCACCTGTTGCTACTTTGAAACAATGCATAAATGAGTCTTCAGATAGAGTGTATAAAAGCATGCCTTGGTGTGATACTGTTCCAGTGATAAATTTGGAATCTGACTTGTTTGCAATCTTTTGCGTCACCTTTCCTTTATCGTTTAAAATTGCAGCTGTGTTGTTTCCAAGAATAGCTATCATGCGATAAGTAGCAGTAGTACCATTAGGTATGGGTGAAATTGATTGTACTGTGACACCTATTTGTGGTTGGATACTATGCAGACATGCACCTGTAGTAATATCCCAAATCTAAATATTTATAAAGCGAGCGTATGATGAGTAAAAACCAAGAAATATCCACTTCAACATAGACTATACCTTGATAGTCTCATCACTACTTGCTGTAATCACTTGTGTATTATCTAAATTATAAATGGCAGAATTCACAAAAGAAGTGTGCCCTTCAAATGATATAACAAGTTTGCCCGATTTGACATTATGGATTTTGACAGAATGATCGTAACTACAGCTCAAAATCTGACTAGCATCCTTATTAAAGCAAAGGGATGTAACACCCTGACTATGAGCTGGTGAGAAACGTCTAGTACAGTATCCAGTTTGTATTTTCCAAATCTATTGTATGCATGAAAATCGTTCAATAACACAATTCCTTTTCTAAAAATTCACATTTCCTTACGGCGATTTTTCCATCTGTTGAGCCTGATGCGAGCATTTCGCTATCTGCACTGAAATTTAGGGAAATGACAGCTTGATCCATCGTCATTAAATTCTCTTCGGCTTGGTATTTCAAGTCCTTTCTTAATTTTCCACTTAAATAGTTCCATACTTCTATAAATCCATCCACTGATCCAGATACCAAGTATAAACCATTGGGTGAAAAGGCTGTACATTCTGCGTAAGTCTTTTTTCCTGGTAACTGTTTTATATAGATTTTGAATAAAGCACGCACGGTTCCAGATATTATACTACCATACCTTGATATTTTTATAATTATTATTTGCAAAAGCATCATCCTCGGTTTCTTGAACCTCATCAGATCCACGGAATAAATCAAATTCTGCGTCTAAAGGCAGTAAGCCCTGATGTTGTTGCCATTTCACACAATCTTCCAATAGTGTAATTAATCGGGAAGGTTCTACAATTGCTACCTCGTTTGCTAAAGCTATGCAAAAACGTATCAGTATTTGACTATATTATTTCAAAATATACATTCTTACATTGTGCAATTGCATTTCTTCTCTTTTCTTTCGTCATTCCTTGAGGGTAATTATCTTTTGCATCAAACATGGAACGAGATAATGTATGCTCTAATCGTAAGTAACGTTCTGGGTGTCTCTGCTTTAAAATAAACATTGGCTCTGTTTGCCGAAGTAAGGTTCGTGCTGCACCTAGTTCACGCAATTCGGCAAGCTCTAAAACCACTTGCTCATAAAGATCCATTAATTTTCGTGGAGGGATCTTGAGATCTGTTGTGCGCCTCAATACTGTATCCCATTCTCCTTGTTTAATCTCTTTTATGAATGATTCCTTATTTTCAAGCGTGTTTACTTTGACAGTTGTTTCCTGTTCAAGTGTTTGAGCTGCTTCTGGATAATCATTTTCTTTCAAAAATTGTAAGATGAGGCGAATAACGCTAAAAAAAAGAGATATAGTTAATTAGGTGAATATCTTTTTTATCATAATGTTGGTTAATAGAATTACTCTTCGGATTCGATTTCGATAGACATTTCTTAAGCTGAAAAAAAAATAGAGTATTTGAAAGAATAAACTTGGTAAATCAACAGTGCACAATGTCCTAGTTCGTGACCTGTTTACTTGGCTAAATGCATTGATTCAAATGAAGACCAGTATGATACAGTATGCTTTGAAGCCACTGCTCATGAGTATAACTTCCTGGTTCACTGAAATTCTTTAATCTAATGCTTGTCAACTCTTTGTTTTTGGTCTTGAGCAACTTGATTCGAATTTTTAATTACAAACAAGAAAAATAGAATTGATCGAAATCAATGATTCCACATTCCGCCATGTCTGTATTTTCGACATAGTCTTTAATTGCTTTTCTTTTTCAATAAATTAAAAAAATCATATTCACTTTATAAAATTACATCTGTTATACCCTATAATTGACAAACCATTGGTTTGCTGTGATTATTTTTTGTAAGCACCTGCTCGAGCAAAATTCAAATTTTCATAGTTTTCTATCTTCAAAATCGGGGCGTGCCCTCTTTTCTATAACTAACCTCATACTAAACACTTTTTAGAATATACCTTAGACACTACTAAACAGACATAAATTGGTCGCATTATGCTACCTATCCCTAAATTTATTTTATATCTCACGAAAGACTCAAAAACGCGTAAAATTCACTGCTTTTTTCTTGAAAACTGGGTCTCATTTTTCATCCCTGCTCTACTTTTTGTTTTCACTAAATAACACCAAGAAAAAATTATATGCCCATGTACCTAAGATGTTCAGCTTTAATCCAAAAACAAGTATCTGGAAATATCCTATTTTTTGCAGTTGGTATTAATTTTTCAGTGCTAAGGTTTCAGATTTTTTACGCGTATTTCACTGTTAATGGATTGAAAACTTTGAGGCTTCATATCTCTAGAAAAAATTAAGCTATACTAACACTTTCTAATAATAAAACTTACTTGTTTTGAAGTGCTCTATAACATATTTCAATATAAAAAAAATCTGAGCACTTTTATTTTTTTTCATTTTTTTTGACATTTCTATAGTAGGTTTCAAAATATTGGCTAAATTGAGCAACATTTTTTTTTGCATTCATGTCGTTAAGCTCGTTAAGCTCTCTCGGACCCAATTTATAAGTTTTTCAAAATATTGATTTTTCGTGGAGATATCCTCAAAAATGTGTACAAAAAGGTACTTCCATTTCTAACTTCCATTTTCCCCTTGTATACCCTCATCCCAAATTCTGAATCTGAAAGAAAATTGGACAGAAATCTTGTTTTTTCTACGAAAAATGCAGCTAAAAAATTTTGCAATAGCTCAATCGATAGATAATTTTTTGTGCATTATTTCAGTTTATTACATTTTAAATATGTTTATAAAAAGTGATGTGTATCTTCAAAAAACTTCCAAAATTTCAATTGCATTTTACGCAAAATTTTACGTGAAATATTTTTTTAAATTTTATATAGATGGATGCAGAATCTAAAACTGTACAAAAAACATTTAATATGCTAGGTCTACTTACTTTGCATCTCATGAGCTACTAAACTATTTTGCTTTTTTTTTTTTTTTTAAGGTTAAGCCAAGTAGGGCAGTTTTATTAATTTTTAACGTGTTATCCACTATATATTATAACTCCTATTTAACGCGATAATAGCAATGTGTAGAAAAGATGGACATGGTAATGGTTCTTGAAAAGGGACAAAGGGAACACAGGTTATCCTACCAGCCGAAACCGCGGACACACCAGCATTGTTGAAATTCCTGTTTAATCTAACATGAGATGATTATTAAGTCTAGATAGGGTAAGAGTGACCAATAAGCAACAAGTTCAGGGAAACCCAATACGATTGTTGGTAAAAAGCCCCGAACAGCTAGGAGCAGTGTCATGCTTCGACTGTACAGCCTGATCTCATACGACACCATGCGCCAAAGTACACATGGTGCGGCCCCGAAGGACTATTTTGCTTTTTGAATTATTTTTCGTTCATTTTTGTAGTAAATCGATTTTGGAACTCAGTTGCCATAGGTTTTAAGCTGTAATATGAGCTATTATTTTGATTATCTTGATGAAAAATTAATATTTTTTGCTGGGACAAAAAATTTAGAGTATCTTCTAGTTGGATCTATCTTGTGAATACAAAAATTAATACCTCAATTTAGGTGCTCAATTTTTTATAATCATTTTTAGGCCAATCTTGGTCAATGTTTGGCCAGTAGTGCATTTATATTCTGGTATTAGTATTTCTATTTTCCGAGAGATATCAATGACCTATAGAGTGAAGATACATTTTCTTTGAAGATTTTACGTGATTCGATTCAATATTGGGCGAAAACATTCGAAAACCATTTAAAAACCATTTGAAAACCATCTAAAACCTACTTTTTACAACCTTAAGAAATTGATAACAAAAGCCCTATATGTCGTATATTTTCAGATTTGATAAATAATACTTAAAAAAGAATACAATTAAAAGAGAATAAGTACGTAATGAATCAGTTCTTCAACAAAATTGCTTTATTGACGAGATATAATCATTTGAAATTTGGGGTTTGAAAGAGTTTTGCCCATGTTCTTCTTTCGGGTACCAAATGGGAACAATGACAACAACCTGTTTGGCAACACTAAAAGTATTTATGCCTTTGTAAATTTCTATTTATAACACACAAAACCGACTGATTTAGGATTATTTTTTCTTTTTCTTCCCCACTTTCCTCAGCTCTTTTCTTTACGTTTAAAACTACAACAAAAAAATTAATATCTTTTATAAACTGAAATCAAGCAGCAGGTACAATAATTACATGTTTTTCCTATTATTTATTTGGAAATAAATTATTAACTGTTAATGTTAAGGGCGCGTTATAATATTATTTTTTTCGAAAAAAAATCATCTACGGCTTAGTCATTTTTTCCCATCATCTTCGTTATAATCAATGGTTTTTTGGACTAAATTTGATATCTACCTGCTAAAAAACTGGTGATTATAAAAGTATGTATATTATTGACTTGATTTGAATGGATGAATAAAAAACTCATGTTAACGTAATTTATTTAGTTTCTAAAAAACATTTGTTTCTATTTAGTGGCCAACAACTAACCAAGAAGAAGAAAGCAAGATTTTGCCTTGTATATCACTACCAACTATCAAAAGTACATCATAATAATTATCAATTATTAGTTTGTTAATTGATTTTACTAATAAATCAATTTTTATAGGCCAAAAATAAAGGTATATTCAGCTCAAAACGCTTGAAACAATTCAATTATACTAATTTACATGGCTTATAATCTCTTGCTCATTCAATTGCTATGTTTATTTGATTTTAATTTCTTTTATACTGCTAATCGACTCGTTCGTCCATTAGAAGAGTTAACTCACCATCCTTGTTTAGCGTATCTATAGAAACGGTCCATTATTAGCTCATGATATGCAAAACTATTAAAAAGGGTCATCTAATCTCAAATTTATCTGATTCAACTGCTGATGCTAAACTAGCATCAAATTAGTTGTTGTGTTGACTCGCAATAAGGTAAGGCGTTTTATCAAGTACGGTGTTGGCGTTCAATGTATTTCAGTTAAATTAAACAGACAGAAATATGGTTCATGCAGAGATATATGAATGTGAGAGAGAGAGCTCAGATCGATGAACACAAAAAAAAATGATCCAAATTGTGATGCTTCGTCTACCTGTACGAAATTTTTTTGTGGCGATACCCTGGTGGCTCAAGTGTAATTTAGGCATTTAATTGCCAAATGTATCGAATCAAGATGAAGTCGATTGATTAATATAACGGATAATAAATGCAATGCCATTTATTGAATGGGTGAATGTAAATGTATAAAGCATAGCGTACTTTTTTTGAATAAAAGTTCTAATAATTCTGATTAACATCAATAAGTTCAAAAATTATAATTAAGTGCAATAATTGCTACTCAATCGCATGATTTGATATGCAGAAAACTCTTGAAGCATTCATTCTTTTTTTTTGGTAGTGCTGCAAATCATCCTTCAACATGACTGGATATTAATAAATTAAAGAAAATAAAACTGGTAAAAAGCTGATATCCAACAATGTACATCATAGTCAAGATAGATAAAATGTGCATTCATTGTGTAGTATAAATTGCAACATTTTGATGGATAGAAATTACAGGACCAAGACGTTGTGTTTTCTTCAGGATTTTTAAAAGGGTTTAAAAGCATACTTTATCAAACTTACTTAGATGGTAAATACTCACCATATGCTATTAGTATCCTCTTGTTTTTTATTTAATTGCTGTATTATTAAAAATCAAGCTTCTCATAGCTTACAATGATATAACAATGACAATGGGATGTTTCTGATTTATATTGACATTTATCATAAAGAAGCGGGCTGATAATACGCTTGATACTACTGTAGTAGGTAAAACCAGTCAATTTATTTTATGAAATTTGAATGCAAATACCGACGAACCATTTGCAAGTAAGTACTTAAGTTGGTTCTGGTAAAGCATTGAATAAATGGGCTTGGGACAAAGAGGATAAAAAGGCGGCAATAGGTTCCAGTGATGGCCATGTTTATGTTTATGATATTGGAGAGGAGGTAAAACTAATAAAGCTCAATGTAGATTACCTCTAGTGCAATAATTATAAACTAAGGCTATATTATCATCAAATAAACTACCACACAATATTCACATGTATAAAAATTTATAGTAATAAGCTTGAATCAAGTGGGTATAGCATCATTAATTCTCGAAAAAGTTCTCAAATATTATAAAATCTCTTATTTTTAAGACTTACAAGGCTTATAAGCGGAATATTAATTTAGAAAATTATTCTTGTCCAGATCATCAATTTTGACAATTTTTAATTTTTTTTTCTGATTTTGCAAATCTAGAGTTAATTATATTACCAATTATAAAAACAAAAAATATACACATATACCAAATTTAGCGCTCTATTTGCTCAATAAAAAATAAGGAACATTTTTATTGCAAAATATTACATGAAAATTCTTTAATCAAAAAACCGTTTTTGGGCGAAAAGTACAAAGTTTCATTACTTAACATTTAATATTAAGCTTTTATAAGATGTGTATTAGCTATACCTACAATTTTCTCTCACAATGTAGTATATTTAAACATTGATTTTGGTATCAAAATTTGGTTTTTCTGTTTTTTGATCAAAATCACGAGAGTTGGTAAGGATGAAATGAGCCCAAAAAATGTCCGTTACAAAGTCTGAATTTTCAGACCGTACGTGGTTAAATATAAGAAAAGCTTTAAAAAAACCCGCTTTTTTATTTAAAACTTAGATATATACCATAGTATAAGAGACTTAGCCGTTCCATCTTGCTATGCTCAATTATGGCGTTGCTCTACGGGCTCGCTTTTGCGACTTTTTAATGAATGTACAGTATGATATGACAGACGGTTTTTCTGGTAGAAAAATGTATATTTTATGATAATAGATATTGCCTATTATTTTGTTTAGTTTATGGTTTATGCGCCGTAATAATGCTGCTTTTACATTCGCTGAAATGTGCAATTTAGCAGGGCTTTAAATGCAATAAATAATGTAAAGCCTTGAAAATCCTTTCCTACGTGTGTTACTTTCTTTTTGTTTTCATATTTCAAGGATATATTCACCGTTTGATAAGGCATATCAGACTATCAAGCGGGTATTATTTTCTTGTACCTGAATCTGCATTCTAACATAAGGGACTAATGTTTTTAATATAATACGTAGCAGTCGTTATATTAGAGACTGATATTTTCATTTAACTGCATTTTAAGATCAAATATCATTATTTACTACTGTATTATTGGACATATTTCTTGATTACCAGATCAAATCGAAGGCAATGATATTTATATCTATTCAATGAAAAGCTATAACTGGCTACAAATTCACGAAATGTTCCAGGAAAGTGATAAAACTTCAAATGATATAGAAACAAAAAAAAGAATAATCTAATGTCTTGCCTAGTCACCATGGTTTTGATTGTATACAGTATATACTGTACTTGAAAACAAATCTTTTTACAGCTGCTGACAATTGTAAACTAAAATAGTAAGTTTAAAGAAGGTTAATTTGCTTAAATGTATGAGTGATAAAGTAACATCTATAATCTTAGATTTGGCTTGGAATATAAATTTAAGCAGTAAGTGTTATTTAAGTTTATGCTCAAGCAAAGACCATTGTTGCTGTAAACATTATTATAGCTACAAATATATTTACAAATGATAATAATTGTAAATATATTGGCTTTTGCATGTATTGCTCTACATCAGCAATACAACAATGAATTGAATTGTATTGTCTATAATCTACTATATTAATAAAAACAAATGTAATTTAAAAACCCATTCCAGTAAAAAATGCAATGGAATTTTGAGAACGGCACGATGCTCGTGTACAAACCAATTTGTGCCCATACAATTAGCTCATTATTATGTTCATGGTCAGATTTTATTATTATGCACAAATAGGGATAATGGTATGCTTATGGGCAATTCTACTATTATGCACACATGAGATTAATGTCATGCACACGGACAGAATCTATAATTATGCACATACAGGCTTAGCGTTATGCTCGTGTGCAGTTTCTTTTGTTGTGCCCATGTACATCTTGTTATCTTTTTAGCCATATTCAGTGGGCACAGCAGCTCAGGCTATAGTGTGTAGCCCATCTGGACACAACGAAATCATCTTGTGCAGCACAGGTCAGCCGTAGTGCTTATGCATTTCAGTCAGTAAACTCACCACCAGTGCTCGCCGAATATGGACCCAAAAAATGAGCTCCAATTGCAATAATAATAAGTGCTTCTACTGTTGATCCACAGAATTGAAAAAGTTTCAGCCTCCTCGAGTTGCTGTGAAAATGGGAAATGAAAACACGTACGTTTCTAAACTATTTTATACGGGTTGTTTCAGATATTCTTTGCAAATTTTTATAAATTAAATAATGGTTTGAAATTAAATTCTGAAGTTTCACTTAATGAGTTGTAAATACACAAATAACACATCTTGATTTTATTAGCTAATAGTTGTTTTTGAAATAGTTTAGCACAAGTTTCAAAATGAAACCTATCTTCGTCTGCCTAAGAAAATTAAAGCAACTGGAAAAATGTCTGCAATTAATGAATATTGATCCAAAAGAGGTGAAAGTTTCGAAATATATACTACGGCCGTAACAGTATCCAGAATGATATTTTTAATGTTCTGTTAATTTGCTGTCAAATCGTAAGAAACAAGCCCTACTTTTTTCAAATGGAGTTTTTGGCTTAGCGAAACCCTTTCAAATTAGAAATAGCGTTAAATCAGCCAAAACCAGCATATATGGCAATAACCGCTACCGAAATCAATAAGTAGACGTCCTTTTTACAAAGTTGTAGTATAATGTATTCTACATCTAATTTTTTTAAATTTAAAATATTGTTTCAGATAACTCCAAGTAAATCAATATATATTCGAGAAAATACCAAAAATCGTAAGCCTCTGTTTCTTGAATAATGAGATGCTTCGTTAAATGGTCAACAGTTGATGATAAAGCAAATTGTAGACAATAATATCTGTAGAGTGCTTTTTAAGCAAGATTTAAGAGTAATTGTTTCTTTGAAACTGCAGATCAATTTAGAATTGGATGTGCTACAAAAAACATTTAATCAACAAATGATGGTATCTATATGATTTATCGTCAAATTTTTAAAACGTTCTCAATGCCTACTGTATTTTGCCTATTTACAACAGCTTAAAATCGTGAAAGAGAAACAGATTGTATTGATGTACTCATCAGACAATGACTTTCTGCGTCAACACAAACAATAACAGAAGCATAATACTGATTAATTGTAATGAAGCTCACAATTTCAAAGAATGTTTAACGAGTTTAATGTTATGCAATGTTGCTAAAAGTGGGCAAGGATCTGTAGCTATACTGTATTTGACAAAACAAAGAGAATAATAAATAAGCATGCTATATATCTAATGAATAAGATGAGCGAACAAATAATTCTAGTGTTCGCAAAGAAATAAGTTTTATTTAATATAACCAAAATACATATTTGGAAACGCTGTACAAATTTATGGGGTAGACATAGGACTTAGAGTTCATCATGTTCGTGTTCGTCAGATGTAGCAATAGGAGTCTCGCTGCTTTCTGAAGCGGTCTCTTGCTGGCTCTTTGAGCCTTCGTTCTCTTCCTCGGTATCGTTTTTAGGTACTTCAGGAGCCTTCTTGGGTACCTTGGGCTTCTTCTTGCTCATCAACTTCATCAAATGTTCTTTGACAGCTTGTGTTTTATCAACAACGTTAGATGTAACAAGAACAGGATCTTCCGTATTAGCAAGTTTCTTTTGAGCAGCTACTTTTTCAGCCATCCAATGTTCAAGCTTCTCAGCGGCAGTTAATAAACCATCAAGCTCTTCTTCGGTGTGATAACGAAGATCTTCAGCGAGCTCGTTGATGTTGGCGACAAAATCACGGGCAAGTTTAAGAGTAGAATCAACAAGTTTAATATTATTATCACGTTCGCTGTATTCTTTTACACGATGTTGAATGGGTTGTTCGACGAGTCTATACAAATTGGGTCGAATTAATATTGAGTATCGTATATTCATATATTGAAACTTACTGTAATTCTTTAAGTTTGCTTGTGAAAACAGGAGTATCAGCATGTTCGCCTTCGTCATAAATCCAGTCAGAAACTTCAGAGAGTCTCTCTCTAAACTTTTCAATATCACTTTCAGAAGCAACGAGTTCGACTACATCATTATACAAAAAATCTTGAACTTTGTAAACAAAGGTTTCAAGGGCATTGCGAGATTCTTCACGAAGCTTCTTGCGAGTATCCAAGGCATCTAATTCAGCAATTCTAATAGAAATATATTAGACATCTATTTATGAAATAGCTTTCTTTGGTTGAGCTTACCTCTTTTTGGCAATGGTTTTATCCTTCTCAGAAAGTGGAGCAAGACCAGTGGGAATAAATTCAATAGTCAAAGGAACCTTGGTAATTGAAACGCTTTCTTTGGCCTCTTCGGCAGCAGTATTGTTCTTGGTATCAGTAGCGCCAGCAGCATTAGCTGTTTCATTCTTTTGGTTGGCTTCTTCATCCTTTTTCTATGCAAAATATATAAATAATTGTTCATGTAATTATGGAAAACTTGAGCTTACCTCGGCGTCAGTATCCTTTGAATCCTTACTGCCAAAGAAAGATTTGACTTTTTCTAAAAGGTTAAGGGGTTAATAAACAAAAAGGCAATCTATGGTTGTTACATTGATTTACCTTTGAATGTTAACTTTCCAATTTGAAGAGTAGCTTCAGGTACGGATACAAGACCAGAGTTTGACAATTCAATTGAAATTCTAACCTTGGGAGGGATCTCAGATGCTTTGATATCATCCTTGTGCTTCTTCATGGCTTCGGTGAGACCAGAGATCTTAACCTTGGCAATACCATCAACACCTGCGGCAGAGTCCTTTCCATAGGATAAATCGAATTCAAAGTCGTTGATTCGGTTAAAGGTCATGATCTTACGTGTGCCGATGTTGTCAAATTTACCGAAAATGGTAGTGTCGACAGCAGTTTTAGCTTTATATAAAGATTAGATCACTAAATAATCCGAAATGATTTGTAAACTTACCTTCTTTTCCTTTGTTTTCAGGCTTGTAAGTAACTTCAACAGGGAAAAGAGTGACATCCTTAATGCTGATTTGCTTACTCAATCTAAATTGGTTACTGAGAGAAGCACCACGGAAAGCAGCACCTAAAACAGCGGCTTCATCAGCGTTAACATTCTTGGCAATCTTTTGACTGAAAATTTGACAATATTGAATTAGAATAAATGGCATTTCATATCATGTACAATTATAGCACTTACGCTCCAACAAGATCCATCAATTGCTTTTGTACAGATGGTACACGGACACCACCACCAACTAAAACAACAGATTGAATATCATCCACAGTCATATTAGCAGCATCTAATGCTGTTTGAAGAGGGCTTCTAACACGAGCAATCAAATCTTTACAGATGCTTTCTAACTCTGCTCTTGTAACCTTCAACTTGAAATCAATGCCTTCGTGAAGACTTTCAATCTAATAGCACAATGCTTATTAATCAAACTAGATATATACTTAATTTTTGCAGATATACTTACTGAGGCCATAGTTTCAGTATTTGCACTTAAAATTTGCTTTACTCTGTTAGCCTCCTTCATCAATCTGGTCATAGCACCAGAATGCGATTTAACATCTGTGCTGACACGATCACCATTGGTTTTCATGAACCCAGTAGCCAAGAGCTGTTGAAGGCGAACATCCAATTCATGACCACCCAAGGTACGGTCAAAGCCAACGCCTCTAACCTCTAATTGAGGTGCAGATCGAGTTTTCTTACCATCCTTTGTCTCAACATTTGAAAAGGTAACAATTGAAGCAACTGTAGACCCAGCACCCATATCATAAAAGACGTGATTCTCGGCTGATTTACCAATTTCACGGTTAACAGCATAATTGAGAGCGACTAAAAATTGAGCATCTATGCATTAAAAATCTAATATCTATATAAAATTTGATACAAAATTTACCAGCAGTTTCATCATGCATAAGCGTCAAAACATTTAAACCAGCAAGTTCTGCAGCATCAAGAATAGCTTGACGTTCAAATTGATTTGCAAATGGTGTAACCTTAAACATTATATAAATAAAATGCAAAATAAATCACAATATTTCGCTTGTTTACTTACAGTAATAACGCAATCCTTCACTTTTTCTCCAGCAGTAACAGAAGCTTGATGCTTTGCATTTTGGAATTGGTAAGCGATCAACTCTTCAATCGATAATTGAGTTGTTTCGTTGTGGATGAATACAGGCATATCTCTTTCATTATCGGCAATCATATTATTAACATAACGACGACGGAACTCTTCAGCAAGAGGATCATCGTATCTCTTTCCAATAATACTTTTCAAGTTTGAGTATGTCAAATGAGGAAATCTACCAGCCTATAAAACATTGTATATTAGTTGAACTGATATTTTTTAAGGTTTAAGTAATATTTAATTTTACCAAACTGATAGCATCGCCACCATAAATACGTTCACCATGACGAATTGTAACGACAGATTGTGTTTTTCTCTTGGAATCTTTGTTTAAAGCAACATCTAAAGGCATTCCAGGTTTAATAAGCCCGACTTTGAACCATTCTGTACCATAATCAATGGACATTACAGCTGCGTGAGCAAAAGGTACGATTGTACATAATAACGCAACTGTGCAAGCAAGTATACACAGCCAACGTGATCCCATTTTTACGTGTTAAAAAGTTGATTAAAAAGGGGGGAAGTGGAAAAAGAATGTGGTAGAAAGCTATAGAGAAACAAATCAAACATTATATACTTTAATTTTTATAGTTCAGTTATTCATTGAACTTGTCCAGCTACAATTGGACAAATTTAGGCCAACTGCCAGATTCTCTACACGTCACTGACTCAAACGTGCGTTTACAACTCACGCTAATTTGGGTCTGCGATACGACAAATATGTGTAAAAAACCCGGGAGTACCATCTTTAAAAGACATATATCAGCATTAATCAGATTACAAGCAGTTAGTGTATATTTATTCATAACATTCACCAAGCAAATTGTGATTAAAATCTACATGCTCATGATGAATGTCTCATAATATATACTTTCAAAGGATTTTACCTTACGTAATATAGCTAATTGTACCTTTATTTTTAATGAAAATATAAACTATATCTATTTTCCAGTATTGTAGAATTTTTTGTTTTGGAATTAAGCATATAGAATAATGAGAAAAGTTCAAACAATTTGATCCATTCCTGCCGTATGTGCCAAAAACCTTGTCGTCGTAGTGATAATATTTAATGTCCGATATTTTTGGAGTTGGAGGTACTGTAATTTGAAGGATATATTTAAAAAAAAATTGAAGAATACATAATCTCCCGGAAACAGTCCGGCGGTCCGTGTATGTCCGGTAATATCGGAAATTGAAAAGGTATCAAGGGTTTACATCCTCACTTTGAGGTTGTCTCGTTCAGAAGTTTGATATTTGATATTTGACAGTATTTGAACACAATATCTATATGCAAGCGCTTAATATTATTACGCATTCAAAGACACAAAATACTAAATAATTTTTTAATGAAAAATTCCTCAACATTATAAATATTTTCAATTTAATAATTAAAAAAGTGTCAAATTTGGTTCGAATGACAATTTGAAATGATGTGATTCTTCAGGCACTAAATACGTATCTTCGAAAACAAAAATATTAATATTTATTTCAGATGTCTTTATTTATTTTATAATGTCTTTATCTGCTATTCTCCGCTTTTAAGCATATGAAAAAATCTTCAAAAATGGATTAATTTGTTGGATTCTTTTGCCCCAGATCAGTTTTTTTTTTTACTAAAATACTAAAGCGAGTGTTTTAAACGTTTACCGAATGTTGTTTTTAAAAGAAAGTACTAATATAAATATTTAAAAATAGTTTTTTATACCTTGTAGAGAGATATCGATCAGCGACAGATCAGTTAAAAATGTGTCAATAAAGACTTGTCAAAATATTTAAACCCCTTAAAATTGCAAATAATGTCAAATTGTTTATTTTGTATAGTATATCTTTATAATGCTCAATCAAAAAGTTAATTGTGAGGGGTAATCGATTACCATTGTTCGGTTTCACGAATTTTACCCATTTTTCAATCTTCTGCATAAATACAATTACTTTACTTCTTTTTTTCCCCGCAATTGGCATTCCCGAATATTTACATTTTCGCCTAATCGTTATACCTTTTTTTTATTTGTGTGTGCATTTTTAAAACCAAATATGTCGTGTGAAATTCTCAATCGAAAAATATATTCTTACCAATCTCCAATTGTGTTTTCCTCCCTTCTCCTTTCATTATGCAAAATCTTCTTTGTATAAAAAGAAGGCTTATTGTGGTTTCACTTCATCATTCTTTTTTATAGCAATAATCTCCTGTGACGGGTGAAGAATAAGAAGAAAAAAGTGAATTGAAATTAGTCCGGGGTGTTCTGTTTTTTACCGTCGTTTCCCTTTTTTTCTTGATTAATATTAAAAATATGTGGAATACCTGTCAAAGATATCAACAACCATTAAGACGTTTAGTCTTGTCTAATCAAGTCAGAAGCATTGTAACCAAGCAAACAAAGTCTATCATTGCTAATAAGGCTGCTTCAATTCATTCTACTACCAAGATCAACAATAATAAAGAGAGTAAATGTCATTACAAATATTGTTTTTTTTTTTTTTTTTTTTTTACATTTTATCTGATTAATCTTTGATTCTAGATGCTGATTCTGTCTATACCGTTAGACCTACCGGTTTCTGGATGGACAAAATCCTTCACCATGAATCTAAAAAACCTGTAACCAACAGTACATCTAAGCCTCGTAATTTAATTGACAGAACAGTAAGTGGACAAGAGATAAAGATTTTTTGGTTAGTTTGTTTAATTCATTCTCCGGTTATCTTAATTACTGCCTAATTTAGATGAAGGATTCTTACATGCAAGAATACTTGCCCTTCAAGTCATCTCCAGAGCTTTTGGATGAATATATCTTTTCTGATGGTAAAATTCGTACAGGAAAACTTTTGGAAGGTATGTGTCATTGTTAAATTAGAAACTCCACAAAGTTTCATTTAATGCGGTTTCATTTGATCCTTACTTAATTGATATTACGCAATTAGATTTGGATGCTCTTGCTGGTGCTATTGCATATAAACATATTGACAATGGAGACCCTGAAGCTCCTCCTGTAACTGTAGTTACTGCTAGTGTTGATCGTCTTGACCTTTTCTTGCCCGAAGCTGGTATTGAAAACTATAAATTAAGTGGACATGTTACTTATGTCGGTAGCAGTTCCATGGAGAGTGAGTAAATCAGCTTTTACATCATAATGAAGTAAATATCTAATCAAAATATTTCAGTTTTCATCAAGGCCGAGATTGTTCCTGAAGGTGAAGATGGCTCCAGTGCTGATGCCATTGAAAGCCCCGAAAACCTTGGTATTCTTCGCAAAAACACTGTATTGGCAACAAGATTTACCATGGTAGCCATTGATAGTGGTACTCAAAAACCTGTTAAAATCAATCCTTTGAGATTAACTTCTCCTGCTGAGGAAAGGCTCTTTGAAATGGCCGAAGCAAACAAAAAGAGAAAGAGACGTGCAGCTGAAACATCCTTGCTTCGTCAGCCTCCTACACCTGAAGAACGTCTTGATATTCATGACATTTTCTTGCAATATTCTCAATATACAAACGGTTTGAGTGACGATGCATTTGTAAATTCCCAATCCTCTGATGAGATGCAGCCTTTACCTGAAAATATGGTTTGGATGCGTGATACAAAGATTGAAAGTAACTTTTTAATGCAACCTCAAGACAGAAATATTCACAACAACATCTTTGGTGGTTATTTGATGCGTCGTGCTTACGAACTTGCTTATGCTAACACAAACCTTTTTATGAAGTCATCTTCTCCCACTTTATTATCTATGGATGAAGTTACATTCAGAAAGCCCGTTCATGTTGGTACTTTGTTGAATTTAAGATCTGGTATTGTCTTATCTGAAGGCTATCCTCATCGCTCAGTACAAGTTCGTGTGATTGCCGAAGTTGTCAACATTGAAAAAGGTACCCGTGAAACCACAAACATCTTCCACTTTACATTAGCATCTGGTAATGATAAGCTCAAACTTCGCCGTATCTTACCAAAGACCTATGCTGAAACTATGCTTTGGATTGACGCCAAACGTAGACGTTTCCAAGGTATCCATGCTAGACATGCCATGTTGGAAGCCGGCGTCCAACAACATGATTAGACCCTTTTTTATTTTTATAATTCTCTCACCAAGAGCTTTCTGGTGATGAACCATACCTTGAGAAAAGATATGTTCATTTGAAAGCTCCTGGGAGAATGGGGGAAATCCTCTATATTTCATTTACAATGCTTTAGATTTTCTTTTTTCTTTTTTACTTTATATATATATATATATCAATGCTCAACATTTTTTAATAAACTGTACATTTTTTGCCGTCCTGGTTAATATGGTAATTGCATATACATCTTTCTGATTGTAGTTGCTAGGTAAATAATGTCATAATAGTATCAAAGCTAATGTATTTAAATACTAAGAAGCTTAACTCAATGTACATAATAATTATTCGCATTTATTTAGATTATAATAAACATTTATTGAATGAACAACAAAATATAATTAATCAAAAAGTGGCAATCCAAAGCCAAAAAGCATAGGATCATTGAATCTTTGGTTAGTTTTAAAGCTACTCAAAGCCTTGTTGTCTTGTTGATCCAACTTGATGTTTAAAATATCCAAATTACTCTTCATTCTTTCCTCATGTACACTCTTGGGAATAACAGCAATATTTCTGTCAAGGGCATAACGTAACAATACTTGACCAGTGGTAATATTGTGTTTATCAGCAATGGATTTAACATTATCATTAGCGAGCAAAGATTGATATGTTTTGCCAGATTCAGACAAATCAACGTATGAAGTAGGACCAAATGAAGAGTAAGCAGTAACTTGAATGCCTTGTTCTTGAACCCACTTGACTAAACGTTCTTGAGGTAACAAGGGATGGATTTCAATTTGCAAAACTGCAGGCTTAATCTTTGCATAAGAAAGCATATCGAGAATAGCTTGACAGTTAAAGTTGGCAACACCAATGTTACGAGTTAATTTGGCTTCAACTAACTTTTCCATCTCGGCCCAACATTCGTGAATGGGAGAGCGTTCAAATGTGAGCTTATCAGCATTAGGAACGTACCATTCGGGAGGGTAATTAACAGAAGGATCGACGTATTGCAAGGGAATAGGGACTAAATATGAACAAAAATGTCAAGTAAATACTCTACAAAATCACCAATGTATACTTACAATGAATAAGATAAAGGTCGAAATATTCGAGTCCCCAATCTTTCAATTGTCTATCAAAAGCAGCACGAACGTGTTGTTTGCTGTGGAAAGTGTTCCATAATTTAGTAACAACTATTTTATGATTAAATATATATATCTTTCCTGTTTCGTCACTATTTACAACTTACTGAAAAGCTCTTCTCTCTTAACCAAACCGTCCTTGATAGCTTTATTAACACCACGACCAACTTCGACTTCATTACCATAATCACAGGCACCATCAAAAAGTCTGTAACCAATCTTGATTGCTTGATAAATGGTGTTTTCAGCATCTTTCTTGTCAATCTTCCAACAACCGAAACCGCGAAGAGGCATTTTGTCTCCGGTTCTATCTAAGGTAACGTAATCTGTAGTCATTTTAATAATTGCGTAATATATATAAAAGAAAAAAGTGTTTTGTTTTGTTTTATGCTCTTTTTATGTATTTTTTGCGCCCGCGGTTGATTTCTTGTATTTTCTAAACCGACGACTGGAAAGATCTTGTTTCTGCTGGGACGTACTTCATTCGCCGAAATGTCAGCGTTGTAGCAGGAAATCTCTGGGAAAAAGGTAACTGGAAGAGTCCAACCTAACCGAATAAGACTTTTTGCACATCCTTAGACCCTCTGCCGCAGCAGTCGCTTACTTGAAATTAAGTGTATGACAAGATCAACTTCAGGGTTTGATTACTAATTAGTACTGCTTAATGTTGACTGACAATGGGAGCAATGGGTCTAATTCAACTCTAATTCAACTTCCCGTATACTGACATTACCCTGTCATTCACATGCATCACTTGATTGTTAATAGCTGCTTCAAACTATGGCACCTTGTACTATATTTTGGTTTATTCGTATTTTTGCATAATGAACGCATTTAAAGCTAAAATTGAAATTATGTTGCTTTACAAATAAAATTATACAAATATCTGCTATAGCTTGATGCATTTTGTGAAGGTTTTATGGTAGTTAAAATTTACACATTTAGCAGATTTGTGAAATATGCAATCGTAACTCAATGTTTAGACCCAAAATTCCCTGATGTGATCATATTTAAAGAATTTTTTTACATACTTTTCGCCATTTTTCAGAGCCCAAATTTAATTTAAACTATTTCTTATTTCATCTACCTACTGTGTATATTATTTTTTTATGTTTTTGAAATGATAAAAAATTTCGAAATTTTGACTCTCTCAACCCTTACAAGTATAGATGGAAATCGCTCAAAATCGCTATTTTCATTTTTTAACCCCAAAAATGCGGTATTTTACTAAGACATATATTAGATAAAAATGTACAGAAAACATCCTGCTATTATATAAAATTATCCAATTTACGGTTGGTTATTCAAAATATCGATTTTTTCAAGGAAAACTGATATTTTGATTTTCGCAATTCTTGGCAAATTTTTAATGCAAAATTATTTTTAAAATAGTATCATTAGATGCGCCATCAAAAGTTGTACAGATGTTAATTAGATAGCTATAGACTTTTACTTACTAGTTTTTGAGGAATATGTGCTGAAAAGTCAAAATTTTCGAAATTGTGTCCGATTTCATGATTTGGAAACAAAAAATCAAGCGGGAATTCAATTTTTGATAATAGTGTAAAATCCACATTTAAAGGATTTTTAAAGTTGCTTTGATGGTTGAAAAGTAGAGATAAAATCAAATAAGCAACCATAAATATGCAAAGCACACACATATATATATATATGTACTATTTGATAAAAATATCAAAAACAGCGAAAATGAGCGTTTATTTAGAAGGTTATATTATTTTGAAATCCAATTGTCATAATGCAAATCCATTCTACGCACAACACAGGCTCCCATAGCACTATGAAACAAACGCTCATTTTACGGTTTGCATAAAAGATAATCTCGATGAAGATTTATGAAATCATAAAAGCCTCATCTTTGTTCTTTAAAGAACCTTCATTACCCAACTGTTTTGTTGAAACTTTTTCTTTCGGCGACAGCAATAACGCTTTTTCTTCTGATTATATTATCTCTGGGAATATAGACAAGTTATAGCATATGAAAGCTGATGCCGTTATGCTTTATGTTAGCAATTGCCTTTTTGTTTATTGTTCATTGAAGCCGATTATAAACAATTGTATACCTGAATTTTTTCAATACTTATTGTATGTATTTTCCCTGAAATATTCAGCCTTCTTTCAATGCTATTCGAAAATGACCAAGATTGAAACTTTAGACAGGCATTATACCAGAAAAAGCGAATAGTATATATGGTGCTGTTTATTACATGATGTTATATTACATATGAGCATTTAACTAGCTTATGATTGGGTTACCTAATCATTTAGAATAAAGTTTTTTTCGAGAAATTTATTTTTCCTGGTACTATGAAAAAAAGCATGTGTTGATTCGCTGTAGTTTAATTGATTAGATGGTTCTTAATCCTTATCGAAAATTTAAGAGATATCAACTCGAAAAGTATATAGCATTATTGATATACATGAGATCAATGCCTTAGATTATTGATTTGCTACATTATAATTTGAACTCTTGTACTTTATTATTTGTTTACTTTTTCTTTTTTTTTTTTGTTTGTAGAAATTTGTTCTTGAATGCTTTTATTCGTTTAAAATATAACCCACCTACCTATGAGTTATCTAAACAGCATGCTTGAACTGGGTTTCAACTACAATTCAGGCAACAACGACAAGCAGGAATCAGGCAAGAGTGAACATACAATGCTACCACTTTTTTGTGATTAACTGCGATATAAAATTATGCAAATTCTCATAAATCAGTTTTCTAGTAAATATCTACTTTATTTAATCAATTTTCCAAGAAATCTACCAAATATTATAGTATAAAACTAAAACAATTAAGCGTCTCAATACTTTTTTTGTGACTCAATATGATATTCTTACACTCTATGACTCACAGTTACAGTATGCTATGAATCTGGGGTAAAAAAAAATAGCCCAAAAAAAGCAATTCATGATAACGGCCGATCGGATTGTTTGAATATACTCCGCGTTAAAAAGGATATATATAATGGAAGATTTGTTTTAGATTTTTTTGGTCTATTCATTAGATTATTCCATCTTTCTTCTTTTATATTATATTAAAATATGTCTGCAATTACAATTAATACTTCAAAGCCAAATCATTTCATCACTACTGCTGATTATACTGCAGAACAACTCCTTGATTTAGTCAATCGTGCTATTCAATTCAAGGTCGAGTCAAAGTACAGTCATCCCAAAGCCCGTACTGATCGTCCTTTGACTGGAAAGACATTAGGTCTTATCTTTTCAAAGAGATCCACTCGTACTCGTGTTGCTACTGAAACTGCTGTTGGTTATTTAGGTAAATTTGAAATATGGAGATTAATTGAATAAGAAATCTGACATATCTTGTAGGTGGAAATGCCATGTTCTTGGGTTCTCAAGATATTCAGCTCGGTGTTAATGAATCTTTATTGGATACAACCCGTGTTGTTAGTTCTATGGTTGATGGTATCATGGCCCGTGTTGGTGGTCATGATGAGATCGAGGTAGGCTTTTTATTATGAATATGGGAATTTGAAAGAGATCTAAATAAAATCTTAATTTCTAGACTCTTGCTAAAGAATCTGCTGTACCTGTGATTAATGCCTTGTCTGACAAATATCATCCTACTCAAATCTTGGCTGATTTAATGACAATTCATGAATATTATCATCACAAGAAAAATAATGTAGCCAAGGGTGTTTATTCTGCACATACTCAACATCCCCGTGAAACCTTAAATGGTTTGAAGGTCGCATGGGTTGGTGATGCTAATAACATTCTTCAAGAAATCTTGGTAGCTTTCCCCAAATGTGGTATTAGTGTATCTGCTGCTTGCCCTCCTGGTTATGTTTGCGATCAAGATGTAATTGACATTGCTCAAGCTGATGCCAAGAAGACTGGTGCTTCTATTGTGTTTACTACTAGTCCCGAGGAAGCTATCAAAGATTGTGATATCATTGTCACTGATACTTGGGTTAGTATGGGTCAAGAAGAAGAAAAGAAGAAGCGTCTTGCAGAATTTGAGGGTTATCAAGTTACAAGTGATTTAGCTAAACGTGGTGAAGCTAAACCTGACTGGATCTTTATGCACTGTCTTCCTCGTAAGCCCGAAGAAGTTGATGATGAGGTCTTTTACTCTGAACGTTCTTTAGTCTTCCCTGAAGCTGAGAACAGAAAGTGGACCATTCTTTCTGTTGTTGATGCCTTGATGGTTCGCGGTGGTATCTAAATCCAAAACGACAGAAATTGTATTATATTTTAAAAAATAGCCCATCTTTTATTATTTTTTTCTCTATCTAAGATGATTGTTAATATTTTCTTTCATTCAAAAATACATTTTTATTAAATAAAACATACATTCTATATTTTTATCTACAAAAAAATACTCAAAAACATATTTTGGTGATACAAAATGAAAAAGTTTTTTTGTTGATGTTTCATAACAGCATTCGCTTACGATGGGAAAATTTAAGAATACAGGGTTTGACCCTGATCATTTTTAAAGAAACTATAGGGGGATCACTTTCCAATAGCCATAGTTTTCTACCAGCACTCTAATATCTTCCTGTCCATATAAACCTGCTGTACATTTTAATAAGATATCAAAAGATTTATGTAACCAAATCCACTACAAGAGAGGCCTTACTTCATAATTGGCCCTGACCAAATCTTTTATATTTAATCACCTTTTACTTTAAGCAACTACAGGGTGCACCTCGAAGTTCAAATGATTAGCTGCTGTCAAGTTTTTTTTCAGGTACAAAAGATCACTAATGAAATGGCGCCAGTCATTGTGAATAAAATGCTATTGCAAATGTACATAAAAATATTTTTTTACTATGCACAAGACAGTGATTGAATAAAAAATAATGCAATACAATGTATCAGCATATATCTCGTATGCTGATATTTTCTTTTGATGAAATTCTATTGGATTTCTTGCATGAAAGGCTTACCAAATGCATGCACGTCCACAGTAAACTTCATTCGAAATAAGAAGAATTGTCTAATTTTTTGTACATACCTTGGAACTGTCAAGATACAATTTTGGTCAAGTATAATGTAATATTTTTTGTGCAATATATCCTCTAGGTTATACCTATAAGAGTTCGGGCGAAAACTTACCATTTCAAACATTTTTGTGTACCTTGATTGAACCAAATTCCGAGTGCCGACAAGTCCCTTGTTAATGCGATATGATTCAGTGTAACAATGGTTATGTTACCATACCATAATGAAGTGTTGAATAGAAGAATGTGATTTTCTTTGAATTTAGCTTGCCCATGAAATAAATCAATGAGGTCACATATCTTATACAGGTAATTGTAAACATGCATATGTACGTCTAACATATGTGCAAAATCGGTTACCAGGATAGGCAAATGATATCGGATCTGAAATATTTCTGGTTCGTTTGTTTGTACCAGAAATTTTTGTTTTGCTTGTCATATTTCCTTTATCATTTTACTTTTTTTACTTGCTTATCAAATGATTAAATCAACTCATTTTAAATGAAAATATTGAGTCAATTTATTCGAGCTAACTTTTCCATGTTTTGTTATTGTTGTTTTTCAATAATAAAAATGCAAAATAGGTGGAAATCTTAAATTTAACTGATTTGGAATATGGAAGTTACTCTTAATTCTTTTTATTCTGTAAGCTTCTTTTCAGATAAGGGTATATAATAGTAAAAAAAACGTAAATTGGTATTGATGATGAACTAGTACAATTCTGTAACATGTGTGTGTGAGGTATTTTATTTGCTTTTTTCAGGGGAATTACATTACATATATAAATAAAATATTGACATTACTTTAAATAAAGTATTACCATATTTACATGTAAAAAAGAAAAAAGATGGAATTCAGAAAAATGAAGTCTATTTACTTCTATTTCAAACAAATTAGAACAATGAGCCCGTTGCTCGGATAGTATAATTCTCTTATCTATATATACTAGATATAATGAAAAAAAGCGGCTCAGATTCATGTACTCGTGAGATGTTGATGAAGAACATAGATAGCACTAGTGCAAAAATATACACTTAATAAATAATAACATCTGCTTGTGTCAGATTCCATGAGAAATCGGAACAAAATATTTCTACTTTTTTCTTTGTAATACACACAACAAGTGTGGGGTCGACTATACTATAACTATATTGATCATTATGGTATAAACAGTGGTGATAAATAACTGAGATCGAAAGAATGAAATCTTAATTCACACACTTCGATTGATTTCAATAAGCATGCACACTCTCATGTCATTCTTCTTTGGCTCTTTTTTCTCGATATATCATAATCGATGAAAAAAAAGTAGAAACATGGGCAAGGGGAAAACAAAACAGATAAGAATGATAGATAATAAACCCATTATTAAATAATAAGAAAAAGGCACAGTGATGCAATTACGATACTTTTCTGGGGGATCATTTGTACCTCTAACTATCCTTTTCTCTCTCTCTCTCTTCTCAGATAATAAACTAAACCAAAAACAATTCAATAGAGTTGAATGCACAATTATATTTGATATCATCAAGTTACGGGTCACCTTGTTTATTATACTGTACAGATATCCCTCAATGACGACATTTAATCCACTGTTAACAATAATACTCAAACTTAATCTAGTCGCATTGAATGATATCTCACATAGATAAATTCCATAGATTAAATAGATTATATATATTAGCTATTTAGATTGAATTTTCAATGTTCATGAAAATATATAAAAGGACATTTGATTATATCGTTTTTTTTCTTCAGTCAATTAAAATCTCAACTTGATTTTAGAATACAATTAACAAACAAAATGACTGTAGAATACATTACTCTCCAACCTTCTGGCGACAAGATGCCTTTAATTGGTTTTGGTTGCTGGAAAGTTGACCCTAAGGATGCTCCTGAGACCATCTACAATGCCATCAAAGTCGGGTACAGATTGATTGATAGTGCCAGCAACTACAAAAATGAAGTCTCTATTGGTAAAGGCATCAACATGGCAATTAAAGAAGGTTTAGTTCGACGTGAAGACATATTCTTAACTACAAAACTCTGGAGTACCTATCATAAGAAAGAGCATGTTCGCCTTGCCCTTGACCAACAACTGAAGCAACTTGAATTGGACTATGTTGACATGTTCCTCGTACATTGTAAGTAAAATTATCTAGTTCTGTACAATCTTTCTCATTACTCTACAATAACATAGTCCCTCTTCCACTCAAGTACGTTCCTATTGAACACAAGTATCCTCCTGGATGGTATCAACCTGGCGATGACAAGGACTGCAAGATTACCTTGGATCGTGCTCCTATGCATGAATGCTGGGCTGAGATGGAAAAGCTCGTAGAAGCAGGCCTTACTCGCAATATTGGTGTATCCAATTTCAATTGTCAACTTTTGATGGATATGCTTACTTATTCAAGAATTCCTCCTAGCTTATTGCAGATTGAACTTCATCCATATTTGTCTCAAGAACACCTTGTTAATTGGGCTCAATCTCAAGGCATTGCAGTAACTGCATATTCTTCGTTTGGCCCTACTTCATTCATTTCCACTGGTTCCAAAAGAGCAAAAGCTGTTGAGCCCTTGTTTGAGAACCCTGTCATTAAAGATGTCGCTGCAAAATATAATAGAAACCCTTCTGAAGTTGCTTTGCGTTGGTCTCTTGAACGATCTGTTGCCGTTGTACCAAAGAGTTTGAGTATTGATCGTATGAGAATGAATTTGGAGGCATTGAATTGGGAGATGGAAGAAGAAGATATCGAGTGTATTAACAAGTTGGATATGGGTCTTCGCTTCAATGACCCTATGGTTAATGCTCAAAAGATTCCTTTATTCTACTAAGTTTCAGTAGAAAAGACAACAATGCCATAATCCCCTCCTCACCCTTTTTTTTTTTTTTTACCTTTTTGGCTTTTCCTTTTTATAATCTTCTATACATATATCTTACATATCATTCAGTGTTTCTATCATTGATTTTTTATAATAAATTTTCCTTTTACATACAAAAAATTAGAACTGTCGACTATTTTCTATAGACATTAGTCATTATACTTAATATATTTAAAGTTAAGTTTAGTTCATTTCGCTTATATGGATAAATATACATTTAAAAATCAGCGTAAAAGCTACAAACATTAAAATTAACTCGAAGTTTATGAGATACAAACATTATATGTACATGAAGTTAGCCACAACGGCATGAAAATATGTATCCTTTAGTAATTTCTCCTAAAATGCTTATTTATCTACTGTTTCTTCATACATTTACATTATGTACAACCTAATGCATTCTGTGGATGGGAAAATGTAAAATGAGTTCTCACATTTCCATATGGAATTGTATACAAGCACACGCATATTATATATACATTTACGTAACAAACTTTCAAATGCTGTGCTGGTTGCGAAAAAAAAGAATAGGTTTCTCAACATAACGCTGATACAGTTAGTATGAATACAAAAAAAATTGAAGAGGAAAAAGCAAGGCTACACACACTATTTTCGTAAAAATTACAAAAAATAAGTGCTCATTAACAGGGTCGAACTGTTGACCTTGGCGTTATTAGCACCACGCTCTAACCAACTGAGCTAAACGAGCTTCTATGACTGTTAGACCATAAATAATTATATAACCTTTTAACAAATTTGTAAGAAAAAACTGAATTTTAAGACTTTTACCGCCAATACTTAAATTGTGATCCTGAATTTTAAATATTCAATTAAACACATAGTACATACATATTAAATGACTTTTTTTAATTACTCCAGTTGACAAAATTTGAATTTTCTTCAAAAATTTGATTTTCATAGTTTCCAATTTTCAAAATAATCGGAACTGCAATGAAATGGCGCCTTTTATGGACCAAAGTTGCCATTGTCATTTCAGACAAATAATTGATCATAGTTTGTACCTGAATCTCGCTCCATAATGATTGAACTCCAATCAGATCTTACAAGCATAACGAGGAAACTCTATATTGCTGGCGTCTGTAAAAGGAAGTGTCCCTGATTAAAACACAACCTTCTACAACATGACATCTATGATATAAAGCTGTACTTGTTTTGCATTAACAATATATTCCAAAACTCCTGCTAATAAAATCGCAGTTGCACTAATTCTAGATAAGGAATCACATCCCATAAAAATAAGCTCAGTTACATTTTAAATCATATATAATTGGAATGTTGAAAGATCAACTGATGTCTTTCAAGACGGATTATTATCTTTTTTACCTGTTATTATATACTCAATAAATATATCTAGTTTTAACTTTATTTTTTTACTTATCTATTGTGTACATTAAACAATATATAAATGACTGGGATATAACACAATGGTAATCGAGTTCCAGAGTATATTTGTTAAACTGATCGAAAAATAATCAAAAAATAAAATTGTTTAATAGTTTATCAACTGTAAAGTAAGTTGTTGTGTAGTACCCACCGGTTATTTGTAAGATAACAGACCTTTTGATTTGTAATACAGTAATCATTGATAGAAAGTCAGCTAACTGATCTAACGGATAAATTCAATATAGAATTTGTATATAAATAGGACAAATTATTGATATTAAATAAAGATTCTCTTCAGTTTTTGTATGTGATTTAATTTAGCAAGTTCCTTTATTAAATTATATATTTTTCTTGCAACAATATTTATTTTAAATCTTGTGCATTTCAAGTTGAACTAGCGTATTAAATGGTTTTTGTGCAATTTTGAGCCCTGGATCCACTTAAACAAAATGCAGACAAACGTATTAGACGGATATCTATAATTTTCACATCTTTTTAATTTTCTATATATATCCTATTTTTTTTTGTATATCTTCAGATTTCATATTTTTATAACTTTCTTTATGAATTAAAATGATTATTAAATATAATAAACATTATCAAGAAGGCAACTTTTCCATTTTGCATGAAAAAGCAACATTATATTTATGCTTTCTCTTAAGATACATACTAACTTCATATAAGATAAGATATCCGTCTTCTATAGCTATGCCATATTTATATATATGGATTTAAATTAAAGATTCATCCCAGATGGTAATTTTTATAAAAATGAATCTTCTCTTATCTTAACTTAAATTAATTATTTACTATTCCAATATATTTTAATACAATAAAAGCTATTAAATTGAAGTCTATTAACTAAAAATATATAGCATGTGAATATCACGTGACCTTGTAAATTGTTTTATTTTTTTATTCTTTTATGTAATTTCTATATAAATATGAATGTTTATCTATAGTTTAGTATTCCAATATGTATTAATACATTCATAATTATTAAAATTACTATAATGTATCCAAGAATTATCAATATCACTATAATTTTTCCATTTTACAAGATAGTAACTATCTTCGACTATTAATCCCTTATGGTCCAAAATAATATCTATCTCGTAACTATTTTCATTACTATCTATGTCTGTTTCTAAATCCATTCTATCGTTATGATTGTTTTTAATATGTGAGGTATCTGATAACTGTATTCCTAAAAATTGCTGCTGTAACAATTTCATTTTATCTAAATTATTAATTCTATCATTTAATTTTGGAAGTAATCTATAATTGTCAATATTATTAGAGATATTATTCTTATATTCAAAATCAAAATTATCATTTATCCAATATGAATGAAAATCGTATTGTTCTATATTGTTTAATTTAACAAAATTTTTTATGTTTAAAAGGACAGATGCAATTTTTAATTGTATATTATATATATTTATATTAGTTGTTAAAAAAGACTTTTTATTATTTAATCTTTTAAAAATAAACCCCATGTCAGAAAAAGTTTTCTCCATTTTTGATCTAAAACTTCCAAATTGATCATTGTAATCTAATTCAATATTATCTAAATTTATATTTTTATCTTTTCTAATGGGATATACAAAATTATACTCATTTAAATCAGAATTATTTATAATAGGATCTACATATAGACTGTATCCTCCATCTAATGCAACACAATCCATTAAATTTATTTTATTTTGTATATTCATATTTATAAGCATTGACCCATCATTATTGAAACTACATGGTACACTATCTGATATAAATATGATCATACTGTTATTATCTATAGCAACCTGAGTTCTAAACCCATTTTTTTTTAATTTATAACTGTAATAAATAGATTTATCCTCTGCGCCATATACCATACCTCTTTTATCATGGCCGTCTATATGTATTGTTACTTGATTAAACAACATAGGATTTTCTATTATTCCGTTTAATAATCTGATCTTTATATTTGAAAACATATTTTGTAAAAAAAAGTTCAATATTTTATTTAATTTTAACATTCTATCAGCTGAATAAAATTGTCTATAAATTTGATGAAATGTACTTTTTGCTATATAATCATCCATATCTTCTATTGACTTATTTTCCGTAATAAAATATAATATTAGTAATCCTTTTTCTATATTATTATATGGTCCTTTATAATCTCTATCACCAAATAATATAATTAAGAAGAAATAAACAGGTATAATTCCTAATTTTTCTAATAAAGCCTTTTTTATTTCCTTGATCTTTTTGATAGAAATAGGTCTTTTAGTATGATACTTTTTTTGTTCAATCTCTGGCCATCCATAATTTAAAAATTTCCAATATTCATTTGTTAAATTTTGAAATTCCATTAATAAATTATCTCCAACATTATTAATGCCATCCATTTCTTTTTTTTATTAGATAAAATTCAATTTTATATTATAATTATAGTAGACGGATATCTATAATTTTCACATCTTTTTAATTTTCTATATATATCCTATTTTTTTTTGTATATCTTCAGATTTCATATTTTTATAACTTTCTTTATGAATTAAAATGATTATTAAATATAATAAACATTATCAAGAAGGCAACTTTTCCATTTTGCATGAAAAAGCAACATTATATTTATGCTTTCTTTTAAGATACATACTAACTTCATATAAGATAAGATATCCGTCTTACATCAAAATTTACGTGAAATACAATTGGAATTTTGGCGATTTTTTGAGAATACACATCACTTATTATAAGCAGGTGTCAAAAACAAGCAATTAAAATGATACGCATTAGAAACATATATCAATCTACTGTAGCTATTGCTGAAACTTTTAGCTGCATTTTTCGTAAAGAAAATAATATTTTTGTTAATATTTTTTTAAATTCAGAATTTGGAATGGGTAATGGGTATACACACATTTTTTTAAAGCAAGACTAAGAATATCCTTTTGTAAACATTTTTGAGAATACATCCAGGAAAAATCAGTACCTTGAAAAGAACTACTGTAAGTGTTACGCCAGGAGATTATATCAATCTCAAAGCTAAAATATGTACTAAATCACTATGTAGGAAATTTGTGAAATTTACTTACACCCCTGCAATTATTAGTAGTCCGCGTGCAATAATTATGCAATAATCTCAATGGCCTGCATTATCCGCACGGAAAGTTACTGCTGAAATTGCAGACTATTGAGATTCCTGTAGATTTTATGCGTAATTTGCAATTGCGTGCGGAAAATATGCAGACAAATTATCATCCCCATAATAAACTTGGATTGCTTGGCTGTACGCTTTCAAATTATACAGACAAAGTAGCATATATAGCGCAAAATTTAAGTTTCTTTTTTTTTTCTTATTTATTTTTCAGAGAAAATTACAAAATTCAATTTTCTGAATTTTTTGTTGATTGGATAACGCCAATAGACATAAGAATATCTTAAAACACTTATTTAGATGGTTAAATACTATATAAACCTATGTTTATCTATCATATAAAAAAAAGGTGTAAATTTTTAAATTTATTTAAAAAAAATATATACATTTTCCGCAATTTTAACACCAAAAAAAACCAAAAATGTACAACAGTTTTGAAGCTACAAGCTATATTGCAATGCAAAAGAATATGGTAGAGCCCCCCCTTTGTTTACAAAAGCGCCACAAGACTGCTAATAAAAACTTTTCATTATGGTTCAAATATTTTTTTATTCATTTTTTATTCATTTTTTGTATATGTTTACAAGTTACATAAATATGATTTGAATGTAATATATGGATTGAACCCATCGATACACTGGCGGTATCAAGCTTATTTAATTTTAAACAATCGTATTTGTGCCCCTGGATATCAAGATCACGTTAAAAGAGGAATTACTTGGAATTTGAGCAGAAACACTGGTATTTTTAAAACAAATTATTGGTTCTTGTACTATTTTATGTGGTATTGCTACGATAGTATTCGACATTTTTGATTTTTATGAATAGATTTTTTATGGTAAATAGTAGTAGCTGAAACTAGTAGTAACTACTGTTGTATTGATTGATAATGTGTTTTGCATTTCAACTATGTGGATTATTTCTGAAAATAAATCAAAAGGAGGCTGGATTCGGTTTCATGGATATTGATATTATGAGAAAATGATCAAGGAAATGAGGATATGCTTTGACAAAGTGGTTCAAATGATGGCAGAAAAGGTAATTAAGAGTATTTGGAGCTTTTATGGATCGAGAATATTGCATTTTGCAGCAAAAAAATGACATATATGCAACAATTAGACTTTGTGGGGGAGGGAAATGGTACACATTTTGGATGTAAAATCAACATTTTTACTATTAAAAATAAAATAAAAAAAATATCATGTTTGCAATGAAATGACACGTTTTATAGACCAAAGTTGCCATTGTCATTTTAGAAAAATAACTGATCTCGATTCGTACCTGAATCTCGCTCCATAAGGACTGAGTTCCAATCAGATCCCAATAAGCATTACGAGGAAACTCTATATTGCTGGTGCCTGTAAAAGGAAGTATTCCTGATCAAAATACAACCTTCTACAACACGACACCTATGATATAAAGCTGTACTTATGTTGCATTAATAAAATATTCCAAAACTCCTGCTCATAAAAACGCAGTTGCAGTAATTCTAGATAAGGAATCACATCCCATAAAAATAAGCTCAGTTGCATTTTAAATTATAACTGGAATGTTGAAAGATCAACATCCATCTAATGATATTCTATCATATCAAACAAAGTATCAACATCTCAACCAAGTATCTTATAAAAGAATGTCAATAAAAGACATTATGATTGAACACCTGTAAAATAGGCATCAACACACAAACATCCACTATTTTACAATTCCTATAAATATAGCATACTTTATGAAGATATCATTCTTTTTCTTCAGATTTCTTTCAATCGCAATAAAACCGTGGAAAGACTATAATTTTATTTATCAACGCTTTTATTTTTTATTTTATTTTTTATTTTTATAAAATTACTTCAATTTTATTGCATTTTTTACAATTAAATCAACCTATTTTTATTTACCTTAAAATTCAACAATGTCCAACCCTAACTCAACTGCTTCTTCTCCTAACGCTGGTGATTTGCCTGTCGGTGGTGTAACTATGTCTGGTGAAGATGTTAATTCATCTGGTAGTAATTCCAAGATCTCTGGTGGTGATGTTGCTGTACCTATTAGTAGTCCAATTGTTCAAGATATTAATGAATTATCAAGAATCCATTTGGGAAGTGATTCCGAACAAGGAAGTACTGGGTCAATTGATAGCATGGATGTAGAAATGAATGAAGTGAATTTTTCTCCCGTGGCCTCTCCCATTCGGAATCCAGTTGATGTCGCTAAAAAGTTAGTAGCCAAGCGGGATCAATACATGGCTTTGCTAACTGACATGATTTCGGGAACTGAGCTTGACAATGAAAAGGGACAACATCATATTTCGGAAATGAGAATCAAAATCGAGGAAATGAATCGATTAATTTCGACTATCAAGCATTCTGTAAAGTTATCTGGGGACAGGGTAGCTGCTTCGATTAACGGTGGTGCAAGTGACAACAACAATGGAATTTCCTTGTCGAAAAGAGACTTACCAAAATTTCAGTTAAAATCTGGTATGAAGTACTTTGCTGGTGAAGAGTCGTACGAGTCAGTATTCCATTTTCTAAGAATCTTCGAGAAGGTGATTAGCTCATCTGGTCAAGGAATAGAACAGGTGTGGAAGCGTTATTTACCATTGACTATACCATATGAATTTGATCTCTGGTTGAATGAAGAGCTGCTCAAGGCTAATTCATGGAAGGAAGCTGGGGAAGTAATGGCAAAAAAGTTCAACAATTCGCTATTGAGGTTGAATGCAAGAAGAGCAGTTCAATCAGCTACCATGGAAGGTGGAGAAACAACAGAACATTATTACAACAGGTTTGCTAGATCGGCAATGGAGGCGGGTTATGCTGCAAATGATACTTCGGTGGCGGATGCATTTTTGAATGGTTTCCCCAATGAATGGCAAATTCAAATTACCACCCTCTTGTGTACGTCATATCCAACTCTCACAGCTTGGACTTCTGGCCAAGTGTTCACCTGTGCATTAAACATCCTTGGTAATAGCAAGTGCCCTTTGACCATCGTCGGGAGAGCAGATGGTGGTCGAAACAGCAATAGTAATAATAATTATCCCAACAAGGGTGAACGTGGTGGGAGTGATCGTGATGGTCGTAGTGGTCGTGGTGGTCGTGGTGGTCATCATACTCAAGTAAATAATAGCCGTTCTTTTGGTGATGAAAGAAAAGGTATAAATTATTCTGGAAGTACCAAGTATTTGGGAAAAAAGAATGTACCAAGGCTGGCCACTGGTAATGAACCTTGTACTCATTGTGGTAAAATATGGTTCCAGGGGCACAAATGTCGTGAGTTCTACGAGAACAAGCGCTTAAAAGTATTATCAATTAAAAGAATGAAGAGACGCAACAGACACCACAACAAAAAGAATCGTCGAGACAATGATAATAATGAAAATGATAATGATATTGATAAACGCGGCAGTGATACTGAGCAAAGTAATTGGTTTCGACAAGCTGTAGAGAACAGTAGTGATTGTAAGCCTAAAGAAAAAACAAATCATAAGTTTAATCTAATAACACCTTTGCTTATTAATGATACTAGGATCCTTGGAAAAGTCGACCCTGGTAGTGATATTAGTATAATCAATAAAAGTATTTTAAATAAAAAGTTTTCAAATATAAAAAACATAAAGGCTTTGGGGGGGTTACCTCATGTTTCTTGGGAATAACAATGATGGAAGTCCTAATAGTACAAAGCGAATTGGCACAACTGAACCATTGAAAGTTACATACATGAATGGTATTACCTTTAAACATTCGTTTGAGATAATCGAATTTAATGATGAAATGGCAGAAGAGTTTGATGTTCTTTTAGGCGTCGATATTCTTCCTCTTTTAAACATTTATTTGAGCGGTGTTGCTCATAAATGGCCGGACCATCCGGACAAAGAAATAGAACAATTCAAAAATATCAATTATGATACTGATAATGCTTATGATCCTGAAAATGCTAATTATGGAACCTTGGATGAACGAAAATTACTTATGAAGCAAATTGAAAAAGCCCTAAATAATAATAAGGAAATTCCTCCTGATGCTGTTTGTACAATGCCAGAGAGTGAAGTACATATACCCATATCAAATCCAAAAGATTGTTATGTACGACAATATCCCTTAGCAATAAATGCTTACAAAGAAATTGATAAACAAATCAAGGAATGGTTAGAGAACAAAATTGTGGAAAGGTGCAAACCTTCTTCTGTATTTCATTCGCCCTTACTTGCTGTAGGAAAGAAGGATGAAAATAACAATGTTACGAAATTGCGTATTTGCTGTGATTTGCGAAAAATTAATGCGGCAATTGATGACAATTACCATGAAAACCTTGCTGTGCCAAAAATTCATGAAATTTTCGAAAGAGTGTCGGCTAATGCATGTATAATAAGTAAAATTGACTTACACCAGGCATACTATTCCTATGGTGTAAATGTTGAGTCGAGAAATGCCTTAATATTTAGTCATAATGGACTTTATTATAGATGGTCTCGAGCACCTTTCGGTTTAAAATTTATGAGTTCATTGTTTGGTAAAAATATGTCCATATTATTGGAGGGAATTCAACAAGAACTACATTATGAAATGGAAAAACTAAATCAATTAAAAATTAAGGGTCCTGCAAAGATAACAAATGATCTCAATCACCCAATTGTTTATGGTGGAGTAGAGCACTATATTGATGATGTAGTCTTATACTCTAGAGATATAAAAAGCCATATCATATTGATCAATCTAGTTATAAATAGGCTAACAAACGTGAATTTACGGATTAACGTGGCTAAATGTGCATGGTTTCAAACTTCTGTCTTTTTATTAGGATTTGTAGTTGGACCAGGTATACAAAAGATTGACATGAGACGATTATCTAATATCGACACATGGCAAATTCCCAAAATAGCTAAACAAGTTAGAAGTATTATGGGGGTAATTAGTCATTTAAGAGATTATTGCCCAATGCTTTCTAAAGTTGCAGAACCCATTGATAAATTACGAAATGACAAAGATGTAAAAAATAATTGGACACAATTACATACTGATCGCTTCAATGCGATAAAACAAATTTTGCAATCAAATCAAATACTTCATGCTCCAAACCTAAACGAAAAAATGTACTTGCAAGGAGATGCTTCCGTATATGGAATTGCCGCTTGTTTATATCAAAAAGACCCCTTAGGTCGTATTAAACATATTGGTTTTGTGAGTAAATCTTTGAATCAAGCTGAACGTAATTGGTCAACCAATCGTCGAGAATGCGCTGCAATCGTATTTGGTTTTGTGAAATTCAAATCAGTATTGTGGGGTCATCCAAACATTGAAGTGTTAACTGATCATTTGGCTTTAACTTTCATGTTTACTTCGACTGGTCTAAATAGCACATTACAAAGTTACTTGGAAATTCTTGGAGAATATAGCTTTACTATTTCGCATGTCAAAGGAATAAACAATGTATTATGTGATGCTTTGTCTCGCATTTATCCTCCAATTGAAGAGGACAAGCTATTAGAAAATGAAAATGATAGACAAATCAAGAAATTACAAAAACTCATTTTAATTAAAAGAGCATCCAATAATAAAAAAGAGTTAGTTAAAGAAACAACTTTCTATGCTCAAGATGTGAATCTAAATGTACTAGCTATCAAATTAAATAGCAAGGAATTCAAATCTAAAACCACTGATTATGTGTGTCCTCCCGTAAAAGAACGTGCACAAATAATAAAAGATGCTCATGAGTTGGGTCATTTTGGTGAAGCCTCTGTTATTGACCATATCCATACATATCATGGCTTGCACTGGACATCTATCTATTCAGATTGTAAAGAAATTTTAAAATCTTGTCGTGAATGTGCTCAACATAACATTACCAGAAAAGGATTTAACCCTGCAAAAAGCATCGTCAGTTTTGACGCAATGGATTTCTGTGCCTTTGATCTTTTAGGACCATTGCCTGCCACAGATAAAGGGAATATCTATGTTTTAGTTATGATTGACCTATGCACACGTTATGTAATCGTTCGTGCACTTCCAAACAAAAATAGTAGTACGATAGCACAAGCAATTTTGAATATTTTCGGGGACTATGGCGTAGCCTTGTCCGTACAGTTAACGGATAATGGAAAAGAATTTCGGTGCATGTTGATGAACCACTTTGCAAAGACCTTATCCATCAAACACAATTATTCATTACCTTATTATAAACAATCAAACGGCAGCTGCAAAAACGCTGTGAAAAATGTTACACAAACCTTAAGAAAAATGTGTGGAAACGATACCCATAATTGGGATGATCGTCTTGCTATCTGTCAACTTATCATTAATATGAAAGTTAAACAAAGAACTGGTAGTACTCCTTTTAGTTTGATGTTTGCACGCCAAGTCAATACTAATAGAGAAGTCGAAAAATTAAATTTAAATGGTCGTAAAGCCTTGACCGTTGAAGAATTGGAAAAAAGGGTCGAATACATGAATGACATTGTCTTCCCTGCAATTCAAGAACGTACAAAACTCTTAGCGGAAGAATACAGCAAAAAATTGGACAAAAAGCGATATATCCTTGAAGATATACCTTTTGATTCAGCTGTCATGGTTCGCCTACCTGAAGGTCGCCAATCTAAATTAGCTCCTTTATACGCAGGACCTTATATTGTCGTTCGACGTACTATGGCTGGCAACTATATATTAAAAGATGAGACCAATGAATTGCTCCATCGCGAGTATACTCCATCTGAATTAAAGCTCGTCAATATTGATGAAACCGCTTTAGAAAGTGAATATTTTGAAGTCGAAGACATCCGAGATCATCGTACCCGAAAAGATGGTGTGATTGAATATCTCGTGAAATGGTCAGGTTATTCTGACAGAGAAAACGAATATATTACAGAGGATTTATTTTCTACACCTCTACCCATCAAAAAATATTGGGAAAAGATTCGTCGCATTAAAGACTCACAAAAACAACAGGTAAATAAAAATAATTCCACTACCAAAAATACAAATCGCTCCATTGGAAAAAGATCAAATGATGATCAAAACAATTCTCAACAGAAAGATACCAAAAGACATAAAAAGGCATAATCGTTATATTTTATTTTTTTCGCTGGAACACAACAAAAACAAAAGACAGCTTTATTTTTTACTTAACCAATAAACGATATATGTACCATCATATAAACTTTATAACCTTAAATATTTATTCGAGATGATACTCTACAAATTTCAATTACGCATGCATAATATATTTCTTAATAATCCTATACATACTATATGCAATCACCTTTTTGTACTACAAAAAGCTTGACTGGGGAGAGTGCAATGAAATGACACGTTTTATAGACCAAAGTTGCCATTGTCATTTTAGAAAAATAACTGATCTCGATTCGTACCTGAATCTCGCTCCATAAGGACTGAGTTCCAATCAGATCCCAATAAGCATTACGAGGAAACTCTATATTGCTGGTGCCTGTAAAAGGAAGTATTCCTGATCAAAATACAACCTTCTACAACACGACACCTATGATATAAAGCTGTACTTATGTTGCATTAATAAAATATTCCAAAACTCCTGCTCATAAAAACGCAGTTGCAGTAATTCTAGATAAGGAATCACATCCCATAAAAATAAGCTCAGTTGCATTTTAAATTATAACTGGAATGTTGAAAGATCAACATCCATCTAATGATATTCTATCATATCAAACAAAGTATCAACATCTCAACCAAGTATCTTATAAAAGAATGTCAATAAAAGACATTATGATTGAACACCTGTAAAATAGGCATCAACACACAAACATCCACTATTTTACAATTCCTATAAATATAGCATACTTTATGAAGATATCATTCTTTTTCTTCAGATTTCTTTCAATCGCAATAAAACCGTGGAAAGACTATAATTGTATTTATCAACGCTTTTATTTTTTATTTTATTTTTTATTTTTATAAAATTACTTCAATTTTATTGCAATGTTAAAGAGAAATGTTTGGGCTTTATTTTTAATTATAAATTGCATAATTGATTGTATCAAATTTGGATCATAAAAATTAAAATTCATTGTAAAAAGTTTACTTGTCTGGTCAAAACAACATGGGATTATTATGATTTTGACAATGAAGACATGTCTACTAATGATTTGAATCAATAAGAATATGCAACCTTATGATATGCAGATAATAAACTACAAATTTTACTTAAATTTATACTGAATTTATCTCTATTTATGAGCCATTTCAGGCCATTTCAATTCGGAAATTGCCATTTTTTTTAGATACACCTGCCCTTTCTATTAAATTATTCTATAGCCAAGTCATCTATACAAGTTCTTCAAAGTTTCAATACAACAAGGATGCTGGATCTCGCCTAAAATTGAAAATAGAGCATTTCTATAATTCTTTCAAACATTTTACTGGCTTACATTCATTTTTAAGAAAATTCCATGGGGAAAACAAGCATTTTTTTATAAATAACCCTTGCATTCAATTATATTTCTTTCTTTCTTTTTGTGTTTACAACGTAAGTATGTATTTTCTATGGCATGTAAACGGTTTTTTAAGCAAGTTCTATTAATATTTAGATATTATTATGTTGAAATATAGCAGCAAATTCAAATAATATGCTCCACATATCCTGCAATAAAACCGGTATTCTGCAAACAGTCTCTCATATTTAATACAAATGTAAATTATTTATTTTACTATTTAACAGCTTATAATACACAGTAAGTTATCAATGAATTTGGGGTGCTATACTACTAACATTTAGTCCTAAAGTATTATATCATTTCTTTTGAGAGTTGAAACATGGTAATATAATTAAAGATATAATGTGTGCATGAGATTGCCTATTAACCTTTTTTTGACTACTTTGCTGGTGTAGATACAAATATGTTTATAAAAAGTAAGTACTCATTTGCGTATAATCATAAAATAGCATTACTAATATGTAAAATCCATAATTTTTAGTCAATTTTTGAAGCTCTTCATTTTTCCATTGTGTAGCTTGTAAGTATATCATATTAAATTTAAGAATGTTAGATAAAGACATACTAATATTGTTAAAATCCATAGGTTGCTTTATTGTTATGAGGCTTATTTTGGCTTTTATTGGTTCAGTATCTATACCTATTATGCTCTGAATACTACACGTCTATATCTATTTTATCAAGCATGGCATCCCTTTTATTGGTTATCCATGGTACAGTTTAATCAAGCAAAGAGTATTATTTTATTTTTCAATACAATAAACAAATTTATATATTATATAAGCATTTGATCCAATTTTTTTTTATAAATTTTCAAAAACCAAAAACCATAAATAATATTGATGCGTGCATTAATTTCAAAAGCGTACGTATTCCTCAAATATAATTTTGCGTGCAATTATTGCAATTGCTTGCATTTTTTTGTTTTGTCAGTGCTTTTATTTTGCACGCATTTTGCTGTAAAAAACTATGCATTAATTGCACGCGCGTGAGGTTTTTAAGGAAATAATTGCACAAATTTCCTACATAGTGAATCATTTAATAAAAATAAAGGAAAACTGTTATAAAATGAAAGAGCAAACTAAAACTAAAGAACTTTATTATAAGATCGAAGCATCTTCTTTTATGTTCACATTCTCTAATTATATGACTAGTCTAAAATGAGTCTATTTTTATATATATATATATATTCAATCAAGTCTAGGTGACATACACTAGTTCCACATTCCTAAATACGTACAGTATAAACTGAGCTTTAAAGCATAATACACAGCAATGTAGAACTTAACATATAAAACTGTGTCGTAATCTTAACCAAGGAATGCACGCAGATCTGTGGATGCAACAGTTGGGGTCAAAAAACAAGAGTATACACCTTCAAATCTTCATTACTCCTTGAAAAATTAATTTTTTTGAGAAAACTAAAAACGGAACTATATATGTTGCTGCTCGCAATTATTTTTATGGAACTGACATTTTGTTTGATAACTTACTGGAAGATGATATTAGTAATTTATACGTTTTTGGTGTGTTTTATGGGGTAAATCCTTTGAATTTTTATTTTAGCTCTATTTGTATCTAACAAATAATATATATATGATATAGACAAAAACCTTATATTATAATTGTAAGTAATGTTTACTTAATAAAATCAATAGGTATGGTTGTTTTTCTGATATTCCTATAATTTTTTGAACAGCTATATCTCCGCAAAAAAAATAGTTAAAAATATATGACTAGCACCATAGTTATTGTAGCATTAACTTGTATTAGAATCCACTTTTGCCTCCCCATGTGAAAAAATTTATGGGAAAAATGTTGGAGATCTGATTTTTAGAAAAAAAAACCCATTTTAACTTGTGGAGTGTAACTTTGTAATTTATGGAGTGTAACTATTTATTTATGGAGTGTAATTATTGATTCATGGTGTAGCCTATTAATTATATGGAGTGTAACTATTTATTTGTGGAGTGTAACTATTAATTCATGGAGTGTAACTATTGATTCATGGAGTGTAGCCTATTAATTATATGGAGTGTAACTATGCTTTTATGGAGTGTAGCTATAACAGTCAAATACGTTACACTCCATATATGTCGGCGTTACAATCTACATTGAAACAGCACACTCCATATATTTAAAAGTTACACTCCGTAATTAATCGGTTACACTCCATAAAAACATAGTTACACTCCATATAATTAATAGGCTACACCATGAATCAATAATTACACTCCATAAATAAATAGTTACACTCCATAAATTACAAAGTTACACTCCACAAGTTAAAATGGGTTTTTTTTTCTAAAAATCAGATCTCCAACATTTTTCCCATAAATTTTTTCACATGGGGAGGCAAAAGTGGATTCTAATACAAGTTAATGCTACAATAACTATGGTGCTAGTCATATATTTTTAACTATTTTTTTTGCGGAGATATAGCTGTTCAAAAAATTATAGGAATATCAGAAAAACAACCATACCTATTGATTTTATTAAGTAAACATTACTTACAATTATAATATAAGGTTTTTGTCTATATTATATATATATTATTTGTTAGATACAAATAGAGCTAAAATAAAAATTCAAAGGATTTACCCCATAAAACACACCAAAAACGTATAAATTACTAATATCATCTTCCAGTAAGTTATCAAACAAAATGTCAGTCCCATAAAAATAATTGCGAGCAGCAATATATATAGATCCGTTCTTAGTTCTTTCAAAAAATTATTTTTCAAGGAGTAATGAAGATTTAAAGGTGTACTCTTGTTTTTTGACCCCAACCCCCATCCAAAAATCGCGATTTTGAGCGATTTTCATAACAAAATAGTAAAAACCTCTTATTGGAATTAGTTTGATTTGATACAGATTTTTAAGGGCTACAAATAACAATTAATTATCTACAGGCTATCACTATAGCATCTGTCGAATAAATTCGGAAAAACCGATAATTTTTCTTCCAACTTTGGTTTTTACAGCTTAAATATGAAAAATTGAAACTTTGAACCTTAATATCTCTGCAAAAAATTATCATATTGATGCCGAGTGTATTATTCGTCAATCATATAAGAAATGGTAATTCTATTACGTTACACTAATTACTATTGTCATAATTGAAATGCCAAAACGGTCTTAAGAAATAACCTTGCCATAATATTACACTTTTTATTGACGATACACCCAGAGGATGTATTTATATACTTTTTGTTATAATTATTACACAGAATTACTATCTAAGGACATTACACCAATTAAATAGAACGGATGTAAATTAACGTGGACGCCTGTTGATTTACTATTATACCGAATATTGACCGAAACCTTGAATGTTCGACCTCAGATATAATATTGACATAAAAATAAAAATGGGATCTAACTAGATTTTAAGTTTGTGAGATACCGGTGATGCAATCACTGCTATTAATTATGAAGTTATTAGTAGCAAACTTAATTTGAATATGGAAACTTCAGAAATTATCCAGTACGTTAACATCTCAATAACAACAACAAAACAACATTAGTCGTAGTATACCAAATAAGCCCCCACCGCAATGATAGATACATCTAGGGTTTATCCAATATAATTTTAAACTTTTAGTCCCCTCACTTTTTCATCTATTTTATATGTAGTAGGTTGTTTCAGATATTTTTGAAAAATTTTTATAAATTCAAATAATGATTCAAAATTAAATTTTAAAGTTGTATGTAATGCGCAATAGATATATCAATATCATATTTTGATTTCATTAGATAACAATTGTTTTTCAAAAAGTTTAGCACAAGTTTTTTTTTAAAATTTTTTTTCTTCCTCTGTTTAAAAAAATAAACCAACTGAAAAAATGCTCGTAATCAATGAATATTGATCTTGATGGACTGGAATTTTTAAAATGTATATTACAGCTACAATAGTATTTAAAATCAATTTTACAGCATCCATTGATTTTCTGGTTAGTTCGTAAGGAAAGAAAGCGCCCTTTTTTTATTTTTTAAGCCGCGTGCCCCATGAAGAGCGAGTTTAATGTTAGCGATCTTGATGCCTCAGTGAAAACAGAGCCAAACGAAATTGTTGGCTCTCATCATTTGGATATTTTCGAGACAAATCCCCGAAAAATCTTTTAATTCACTAAATTCTGGTTGAACAAGCTGTTTGGATAGCAGTAGATGAAGCAACAGAATTCAAATGATGGACAAGAGCCAGCAAATTTCATTTAAATAATGGCAGTAGTATTTTGAATGGCACTATATAGTCTGCTGGTAGTATATTCACACAAAAGTATGTATGCAATTTATGAAATCGGATTCATTTACACAATAATGGTCGTACAACAATTAAATTCAATTTTGAAGAATAAATATACGTAATTCCTAATACACAAAGAAGTGGAAGATTTCATGATAGATCAAAGTCGCGTAAATTTACATACTGTAACGGTGCAGTAAGATTATAAATAATAACAGAATTTATTTGAGGAAGAATAGAAAGAACCTAATAATTAAAGGGTCCAAGGATTTTGAGCTAAACCTCTTGTCAACAACTCCAATTTTCCATCTTCTCTGACAACGACAATATCTTCAAGACGAATACCAAATTCATTTGTGACATAAATTCCAGGTTCCACACTAAATGTCATGCCTGGTTCCAATAATTGTTCAGTATTTCCTTGATGCATATAGGGTTCATCGTGCATACGAAGACCGATACCATGACCGAGTCTATGAGTGAAATACTTTCCAAAGCCTCCCTTATCAATGATATGACGTGCTGTCAAATCTACTTGAGCGCAAGTTGTACCTGCTCCAGTTTGGTTCAATACATTTTCTTGTGCACGACGTACCAAGTACCATGCATCTTCGATTGTTTCATTGTGTCCTCTCTTTCCCATGAAGAAAGTTCTAGTTGTGTCTGATTGATAACCTTTAAATAATAGTTAATATCTCAATCAATTTTCCATAATGTTTTCAATTGTTTACCCAATAGTTCTCCTCCAGTGTCAATCAATACAGTACTATGCTTTGTAACCTTCTTTTCACTGGAGGAACCATGAGGAAGTGCAGCATTTTCATCCACAAGAGCAAGAACCCAAGTATTTGTCAATCCAGCTGTATGTAATGCCTTTTCCATTACATTTTGAATATCAAATTCAGTCATACCAACTTTGATATGAGGACGGACTGTTCGAATAGCTAATTCAGTTGCAGTATTTGCACATCTCATGATATTCAATTCAGCTTCTGATTTAACCATACGCAACATACGGATAGATCTAGGCGCCATATACACATCGCTTCCTACCAAGCCATCGGCGATACCTTTATAAATAAATAATCTAGCATCTTCCTCAACAATAATTCGACTAGAACTTTTGTTAAACACTTTATTGACAGCGTCGTATGGCGATTCATACTCGAGCCATTCGACAATCTTTGGTGAAATTTCCTTTGGTAAATTGGCCTTCTTTAAACTATCCAATGCACGTGTAGCTTCAAATGCGGGGGATACAATGGTTGTGCGAATACCAGTAGGCTCGTTACTATCTAATTGAAGAACAACCATAAATGCACGCTCTGTTAATCCCCATTCAATGTTGGTATAATAGATCATGGAAGCGCCGCCTTCCATAATTAAAGCATCGGCCTTTTCAGTTTCTAATACTTTGGCCAATTTTTGATGACGGCCAATGTATTCATTTGGTTGAATAGAATTAATATGAGCGCAAAAGCCATCCAAAGGAGTTAAATCAAGCTTATCGCCTTTACTGAGATATATTTGAAGTAAGCATGTACCAGTAGCTAACGCTGCTAAAATTGAGAATACAATAGCAGCACGAATAATCTATGATACATTTATAAATTTCATCACGATGGAAACGGATAATTTTATTATCAATCAAAAAACGAAAATTACCATGGTACTTTTCTTTAGTCTGTTCCAATGACTAACTTTTCGGTTAGTTCTGGTGAACAAGGGTGCATTTTCCTCTTCTGAAGACATTTCAAAATGAATATAGAAAAAGAAAAAAAGAAAGATATTTTATTATTTTTTTGTTACGGAAATCGTGAGAACTAAAAGCAAAGGCCGGGACCTTTCTTTTTTTTTTTTTGATATTTTTAAGCATCAGTAGCGGCATAATACATGATCAATTTTCCAGGCCAACCTATTTTATATTAATTAGTTTGTTATCGTCGTTATCAAAATAGATTACTGTACCATTAAATACTGTAAATAAAGTTTCTTTAACGTATTTCTCCTGCAAACCTGAATCTAATTCTCTTGGTAAAGCTAAATTCAAAACGCCTAATTTTTCACAATTTTTACGCAACTCTACACAACACATTTCAAAATCTGAATAACTTGGTTTGTTGTATGATTTCTGTCTTGTGATTAGATAGAATACATGACGTTGACCATGAGCTACAGATGCCACTTGTCCTACACTCTTTTTTTGTGCTTGTACAAGAGACAGTTGATTTCCAATCTTTTGTCTAAGGGATTTGTTTGATAATTTCATGTCCTCACTGACACCAATGATAACACTATCTGTTGGTGTAATACACTGAAATAGATCACCTTGTCTTTCTTCAAAATCAAAAGTCATTTTGGTTTATGAAAAAAACAAAAAAAGTAATAAAGGAAAGAAAAAGAGAGGAAAATGGTTAAACCACGCGACTTGGGCATTATTGTTTATTTGTAAATAATTTGACATAACATTTAACGGAAAATCTTGTATGATATATACACAATACATATAATAAACATAGTTGTATAGAGAAATGTAATTCTATGAGCCCAAGGCCTTGTTGTTAATTCTTTTGGAAAGAATTTTGGTCTGTATTGATTTGGTACGTAGCGATTGTACTAGCATTGATGGTTAGTTTATTTAGCTTATAAACAAATCACAAACTTACATAATTATTTAATTCTTCATCTAATTGTATCGACCAGCGTACAAGGCGAGGATCTTCATATGAACGAACATAGGTTTTTGCTCTGGGACCCATTGCACGAATATTATCTCGAGAGCAAACAATTGTTCCATCACGAATAGCCAATTTTTCATCTTTTGTCAACAAACCATCTTGACCTAATCCGGCCATTTTTGGTTCATATTTTCTAAATGTTAAATTATTACTTGTAGATGTTTGTGTATTTGTTGTTGTAACATTGGCATTTGTCACCAAAAGGTGATTTGTACCAGTAACTTTAAATGTGGTTGCCAGAAAATCATATGCATTTTTCAACTGACCCGCATTATGTACTGATTTAGGCAAATTTGGTGTACTTTGTCGTGCCAAAATAGCATTATGAAGAAGATTCAATGTTTTGAGTAAATTCTCTGATCTAGGTTCTGTACTGTATAGTCCTTTCGGTTTCCATGTATTGCCAAATCCACCTTCCAATTCGACAAATAGTTTATATATCTTGCTTAGTTTTTCTTGAATTCGTCCATCCATTGCATCTGTTCCATAACACAATGTTGATATTTGTTTGAATGGGTTATTAACATTTGCTGCTATGATACTAATCGCATTTGATTGAAAGCTTTCTAATCCCTTTTCTATATGAGCTAAAAAATTCACCAAGTCTTGTTCTTTCAATACATTAATCAATCTATATAAAATACGCAGTTGACCACGAATGGTACCAGTATCTGTATAAGATGATAGATGTGATGCTTGTTGTATACTGTCTTTATATTCAAATGTGCTTGTCCGTTGTAAAATTATATCTACCATTGAGAAATAAAAGGGTATATTGTCCAAGATGAATATTGCCCATCCATGCGTAATTGGTGTGTATTCTTCAGTTTCAGAAGATCGTGGTGCTGCTCCAAGACGCCACGGTGCTGCCCAAATACCCCACAGTTCTATAACTTGTAAATAATCATCATTTTTACTCCAATTAAGAGCCAATCTTGAGAGCATAAAGAAGAGTTCATCTTTAACAGATGTATAAACAGAATGGTAAAGCGATTTTTCGTTGGCAAGACATAGTTTCAAATCGTGCTTGACAATATTTCTAACAAACGTTGAAATGTATTGCATGTGTTCCATACTGAGTTTTTGTCCTGAAGTTAACCAAGTTGTACGAATCCATAATTCAATGCATGCATCCAGAAAGAAAGTTTGCACAATTCGAGGAAATTCATCGCTTGTCTTGATTGGAACAAATCTACTGAAATATTCTTCAAATACAGCACCATAAACACTCGCAGTGATAGTTCGTAATTTCCCTGGTATTATATAAGGTGGCGTTGTTGAATTTGCTGTAGCATTGGTACTACCATTTGTTGCATTGATATTAGTGTTTCGAATTGTACCATATTCAAAAGTCTTGGAAGGTAATAATGTATTTGTGTTTGTAGTTGTTGATGTGGGTGTTGTTCCCCTGATATAGTTCATTGCTGATGGTTGTGGTGGGGGCACTTGTGGTGGCCATGTTGGTACACTTGCAAAATAATACAAATAGAATTGTAGCATATTGAACCTTATTTTTCTATCACCTCCAATAGTTGTAGGCAAAAGTGTTGATTGTCTGGTTGCTGTGGTTCTTATATTGACCGAGCTTGTTGTTTTTGACGCATCCAAATAAGAGCAGTTTGCATATACTCGAGGTAATAAATGAATAGCACCCGTAGTTAACACTTGCCGTACATCAGCCTTGATTATATAATAAAATATAATTAGTAAATTTGTTTAAACCATTTCCTCATACAAAAAAACCCTTACTGGAAGACTTTCTGTCACTAGATCATAGGAATATTCGGGAAACATACTCAATTTGACAAGTGCTTGAAAAAAATGACCATTTACTGAAAGTAAATTCCTGATGGCTTCGTCTTGTTCAATCTTAGTTTCTGTTTGTATCCATCCTCTATTGATTAGAAAATATATTTAGTTAACATTACACATTCATTATTAGCCTATATTGCTAACCTTATTGATGGTGACCCAAAGATGTAAACAAGTAATGTTGGTAAAAAAGTATGAAAAGACCTTACATAATGATCAGATAATGTTACAGTCGAATTGATATATGATTCACAATAATTGAGGATGTGATCACAGATTCCAATAACATTGCGTTCTTGGAATACTTTTGGATTATCCATTTTATTTCATTATTTGTAATTAAAAAGGATCGAAACGCGGTTGCCACCCTTTGTTCCCATTTATTGAGTCCTGGATCATCCAAGTCCGCAGAAGCAGCACCAACAGCACCAGCACTTTTACATCTCACGAAACTAAGCGGTATTTCAAAAACGTCATTTTAAAGGATTTCCCTCAAGAAATGAACAAATTAAATATTATCTAATCTTTGTGTATGCTTTCATAAGCGCTTCAAATTTGTGCTTATATTTTATTTCAAATAAAATTGTGGGTAATGAACGCTGTTTTTATTCATCTAACGGTGTGCATCACTGACAACATTTTGTATTATTTTCACCTTTAAACTCCGACAAAGTTTTGCTTTGTAGATCTATATGATCCTTCAATGTTTGAAGAAAACCCCATATTTTAACTAGGTAATAGAGTGTCAAGTAATTACAATAGTTGAATAAATAGTATATATTAATTTTTAATAAAAAAACCGCATTTAAAATGCTATTATTATTAAGGCTACAAGTCAAATAGAGTAATTCTAAACGACATCTACGTGTCATTATACGACAGGAAAGGGTTAACCTGTCTTGAAAGGGTACACAAAAATGGTACGGATAGCTTTCACATACAAGAAGCATATTTAGCCAAGTCTATCCTTCAGAAATGGCGAATAAATCGCATGGAAATCATTCAAAATGCTGTTGTTGATTTTAATGCAATAGAATTAAACATCGTTGCAAGTACTCTATCACTTATTTTTTTGACATTTAATATTTGAAGAATTTTTACAAATTATTACCGTATTGATGATACCTAATCTTCTCTTATGTTCAATGCAAATTTTAACGTTTTATTGTATGAAATACTCCGTATACGCAACTTTTTACATGTTTCCGATTGGGAATGTGAAAAAAAAAGAGATAATTTTATTGTTATTTTCTGATTAAATACAAGGTTTTTGAAATGTTATAATGATATATGTATATAAGTTGTATAAATTAAAAATCAAGGGTCATTTCATTATCCTTTTTAAGTAATTCCAACATGCCAGGAGGCATCAAAGGCTTCTTAATGGTCTTTTGTTCACCATCTTTAGTAGTGATGGTTTTGCTTTCTGCGATATATCTAAATGGCATGGTTACAGATTCATGACGAGAGAAAAAAATTTCGGGATAATCAATATAAGGAACTTCATCTAAAGGAACTATTATAAAAAAGAAGTTAATTACAACTGTCAAATGATCTAAAAACAACAACTTACTTCGGTCTTCAACAACTCTTTTTGTGACATTGACAGCAGTGTCAGTTGTCATTTGAACAGGACCAAGGCGTCTACCAGCAAAACCTAACTTACGTAATTCGCCAGTACGATCTAATGATGATTGTCAATATAATTGTTTATATAAATCTCTAGATTCTATTACCTCTAGGAGGATGATCACCCAAAATACCGCCAAACAAAAAGTACTTGAATTTATCACCATCCTCAGGTGCTAATTCAGAAGTACCAGCAGGATCCAACAAACAGATTTCATCTGGATTTACATTAGGCAAGTTTAAAACATCAACTTGGTAACATTTAGCTGTCTTGACCTCCTCTGGCATACCCTCATTCAAACATTTATCAGTCAATGAGGTGAAATATAAATGGCCAGGGCCAATATTTTGAAGCATATGCTTATATTCCAAGGCGCACCATTCATGCATGGCATCTTCCATGTGTTCAATGATATAACAACGCTTTTGATCAGTCATTTTTCTATGATATTTGTGTGGAGAAGGGTTGCAAGTGAGATGGAGGTAAAGGGAAAAAATTAAAAGCCTGTTTCAGAGGCAGTCCATGGAAAAAAAAAGGAAAAATGGTAACTGGAAAAGATTGTGATTCTGAATTACTATGAAGCTTTATCACACTATACTACGGAATAAAAAGAAGCTTTCAAGGAGATCAACCGAGTGAAAGCATATCACCAGTTAATCAATTCTAGCTTGCTGTACAATACTAGATGAGTAAAAGTTGAAACATCTAGTCATTCGATATGTGGCTTAACATTCATGCATTGAGCATTTAGCTATTGTTAAATGTAGAGTTGTAATGAACGCAATTCAGATTAGAGATACACAGCTCCATAAGAAGCTTTGTATATTAGTAATATAACAAAATTTGCTGAAAATATGGCTGTTTTAATCCAGCATTTTTACTGAATTAGTTTTCATTGTAAAAGCTGAAGCCATCTATTTTCGACTTATTCTACGACAACTGCAAAAGCAAAAAACATATATCAAGAGTACAATTAATTACGCATGATTTGCAGTACTACGCGTCTATTTGTTGATTATAAGAAACTACTTCAAAAATCCCTCAAAGTCGAACAGTTATTTGAAACGTCTTTAGGCAAATGTAGTTTCAGCACTAATCCTCTTCACCTTCTGAACGTGAGGCATTACAACGTTTACAATCGGGGATCAGCAGCACAAATGACTCGGGTTACACGGCGATTCGGTTAGCTGCACATCTTGAAAATTGCTTTCATATTTAAGTCAATCTTGATCTCCATCAATAACGCATTTTGTTTATTTTTTTCTCTTATCTTCTACACATGTTATCTCAGATGAAACCTTTTCATTTTATTACTTTGTTTTTAGTATCAATATTATCTTTTACATCTGGTGTTTATGCTTACTTGGGCGAAAAAAACTCACCATTTGTTATAAACATTGACAATAATGAAAAAGATGGCCCGATCGTAGTCAAACATGGTGATATCCTACAAATTCAATGGTAAAATCCAAGTAAAAATCTTGTTTCTATATAAATAATCTCAAATGTTTATAATTTTACAGGACTCTAACACCTGGAGTACGATTTCCATTGTACGGATATGCATCTGCTAGAACCTCCAAAACAGAAGGTATGTATTATTATGTAAATATCACTTGTAATCTAATAGTTTAATACGTGTATATTTTTATATATAGTTGGTTTATTATCAGTGGAATCTACACGAACACAAGATTATACACATACTATTGATGCAGATATCTCTATTCGAGATCACACATATTCGTGGACAATAAATCAAGATGTTCCAAAAGGAAAATATCGTTTAGGCATTGGATTCTTTTATCATGAAACCACTAATAATGAAATACACATCATCTAATACTTGTATATATCCATAATACCAATTTTGTTCTTTTTTAAATATTCATAAATGTACAATTTGCTCCATCGTTTCTTTTTTCTTTCTTTCTGTTTGCATTGAACATGACGTCAAATACACATAATTTCGAGCACTTTTGACGATGGTATTGCATTACCACTAGAAGCTAGTATATAGCTAAAAAAGATGCATCTATTATGACATGATTTTCAACTAGAGTTTTAAAAGTGATACAAATTTATGCGTTCTGGTGCCCACTAAACATAAACAAACTCGGATCTGAAAATAGTAAAAAATAATTTATAGCCTCGGTAGTTTTTAGCCTAATTTTTAGCATAAAATAATAGCAAAATAGCATATTAACTTAATGCTAGTGGAGCAAAAAGGTAAAGCAAATCGTTCATTGTATATTCTTGTTTAATACAAGAGAAAGTTATTTATTGAAACCTTACAAATATAAAGTTTTTAATATTAAATACCATATAAAGACCTCGCCCAAATGAGGCAAACAAACATAGTATAATAAATATATATATATATAAAAGTTTAAAATATAGGCATTTTTATAAAAAAAATCATCATCTTTCTAGTATGGTGTTTATAAAATCATGTCTATCAATTGTCTGCATTTTGACTCTTGGATTTATAGAATGCCAACCTACAAAAGCTAAAAGATCCTTCAAAGTTGCATTATCCAAACCAGCAGTAATGACCAATGCTACAACTAATACTGCCGTTTCTTTTATTAAAAAGCAGAAACAAACCGCATATAACCATGGAAGCGGTATATAAAAGCTATACCTTGAATTTCCAAACAAAAACTAATCTGATTGTAATAGGATATTATGGTGAAATAAGCATCGGATCACCTCCTCAAAAGTTCAATGTTATATTCGATACAGGAAGCTCTGATCTTTGGGTTGTTTCCTCTAAATGTGCAAGTGATATATGCAAAAACCATCAAAAATTTGATTTTCAGGCCTCTAATACCTATGAATACTCAGGGAATGAAGAAGAAGAAGATGATGGCGAAGGTGTGATTCAAGTTGAATATGGTACAGGGAGCATATATGGCCATGTAGGTAAAGATATAGTAACTTTGGCCAACAATCAAATCTTGTTACAGGATCAAGTTATTGTAGATGCTTTTGATATATCTAGAAACTTCATCGGCTCCCCTTTTCACGGTATATTTGGTCTTGGTCTGAATGATCTCAGTAGTTCCAAGAGCAGCTCTCCATTGTACGCTATGCTCGAACAAGGCTTGTTACAAGAACCCATTTTTGCAATTTATTCACAACATAATGCAGGGGAAATTGATTTCGGAAGTGTTGATCCAACTCGATTTATTGATGAGATAAACTATGTAGAAGCAATTGATACAAGCTATTGGATGATGGCAATGAAAAAAGTTCAATTTGGATCACAAACATTTGAGAATCGAAAAGCTATCATTGACAGTGGATCAACATTGATTATCATGTCAAATCAAGATGCAAATGCTTATCATAGTCAAATTGAAGGAGCACATACTAATGGAGATGGCACATGGTCTTTTCCCTGTAAGGCTGTCAAGCAATTAGGGCCTTTGACAATTCAATTAGACAATATTGAATTAACCATTCCTCCAGAAAAGTTATTTTTAACACCCACGAGTTCAAGCAGTAAAAAATGTTTATCTGGTATTTCAGGGCAATACATGAATCAAGAAGAAGAGGAAGGTAAAGACAACACATGGATTTTAGGCGACATCTTTTTGAAGCAATTTTATACGGTAAATTCTAAATTTATCTATTACATATATACTATATACATTTTAATCCTTTTTTTTTATCTTAAAAAAAAAAAAAGATATTTGATTTGGGAAATCATAGATTAGGATTTGCTACAGCCAAAGAAGACGAAAAAATGTCAGATCCAGCATATAAACAAGTTTTACTTTAATAAACTATCTTTTTCTTCTTGCTCTTTCTCCAGTACTGAAAGCTTTTCAAACAAATCTTCGAGTTCTTTTGCATTGGTATCAGATACAAATTTGATCGATAAAGGCCGTTTCAATTGAGCATGATTTCTAATCATGTTGCTTAATAAATGTGTATAGTCTAACAATGCTCTATGCACATTTCCTCTTTCCTTTTTTACTGTCGATGATGGCTCATACAGAATTTGACATTTTCTTAAATTTCTTGACACCTTTACACCTCGAATATCCACAAATCCAGGCGTTACCCATTGAGATGGCATATTTTCCATAGAATACATGGTTGAAATTGCTCGTTGCAATCTCTCTGAAAGGCGTTGCTGTGCAATATTTGGTGCAGAATCGAATTCATTAAAATTAACAAGTCTAGCTGGTGCTGTATGTAGTTGCTCAATACTGCTAGATGATGCCTATTGTAACAATAATTTTTAGTTTTGTTATACAGTTGTTTTCTATTCACTTTTTTTCTCTTACAATATCGAGTATTTCTGGCCTCTTTCTTTCTTTTTTAGTTTTGAAAAATCGAAGAGCAGGGCCAGGAATCATCATTTCATCTAAAATTTGTTGATTTTGAGGGGTATATCGTGGGGTTTTGGGCAATTTTTTTGGTTTCGTGGTAGAGGTTGACATGCATCGAACTGCCATAAAAGCATTTTTCTGACCATTTCTCAAAAATTGCATAATAAAGTTATGAAAGAGATTTATTGAAGGGGTCAACAGAAAAAAAAAAATAGTTTGAAAGGGTAATAGAAGCCGGGATGCCATCATGTCCGGACCATGAACTAGCCTAACAAATAGAGGGAAATCCGGAAGGAGACTCAACTTTTTGGCTTGAAATGTGGACAGAGATAGAGGGGGTGTGGGCAATCGAGGTAAGAGAAAGAGCTGAATACAGAAGGTGTAATACCTCCTCTTTCGCCATACATCCATAAATCAAGATGAAGTAAATGAAATACCCAACAAATCCATCCAACACACAAACATCCATCCAACATTTGATCACTAATACACTTTATATATTTTAGGCTTGAGATTTGTTCTTTCTCTGGCCACAAGATCTACCCTTCCAAGGGTAAGACCTACGTCCGTATCGATAGCAGGTAAATTTGAATCAACACTAATAACAGAATTGAAAAACTAATGCCCATTTTGTTTGATAGAGTAAGTGTTTTTTTTTTGGAAATTTATAATATAGAGAGAATGTGGACATGTTTGATGTTTAATTGGGCCTATTTTTTTTCCTATAGACTTTCCGTTTCATTAACGGTAAGGCTGCCTCTTACTTCCTCCAACGTTTGAACCCTCGTAAGATCAAGTGGACCGTCATCTACCGTCGTTTGAACAAGAAGGGTATGACTGAGGAAGTCCAAAAGAAGCGTTCTCGTCGTACTGTCAAGCACGAACGTGCCGTTGTTGGTGCCTCTTGGGATGCTATTCGTGCCAAGCGTAACCAAAAGCCTGATGCTCGTGCCGCTGCTCGTCAAGCTGCCATCTCCAAGTCCAAGGATGCCAAGAAGGCTGCTGCTGCTGCTAAGAAGGCTGCTAACCCTGCTGTAAGTATAAAATTGATTTGGGATTTGGGGTTTATATATGCATTGGTACTCATTTAAATTGTGTTTTATATAGGGTTCTCAAGCCAAGGTTAGCAAGCAAGGTGCCAAGGGTTTCGCTCCCAAGGCTGCTGCCACCTCTCGTTAAATAACATTTTTCCTCTCATTTTTTTTCTTTCATGAAATAAAATATACAAATTTATATAATATGTTTGGTTGTTGATATCATTTTAAATTAGGATTCAATTGTGATTAATAATTCCATTTTAGCTGTTATTATATGCAAGAGAGAAGAGACATGACACGATATTTGAACTGTAGAGACGGAGAGTACAAAATTTGGATCTATCATGTACATATTTAATAGTCGAAGCGAATAAAGTTGTATTGACTACGAAACGATGCGAAGATTAGTTATATCTACTCTTAGAATATCATTAATTGTTGATGTTATCATAGTAACAACTCCTAGTTTATAGATCCCAATGTACACACATTGTCATTCGTTTTCAGGCCGATTGTATATTCAAATAATCATGCATTCCCTTAAATTTGTCTTTTTTTTTCCACAGTTGTAAACATATAGAAATTCTACAAAGTTCGCATATACCTGAATCCTTATAGGTTAGCCTTTGAACTGCTTATACGTGTGTAATTTAAAGCATTTAATAAGATATAACCTTAAGTTTTCAACATTTTTAGGAATATTTCCTCACCAACATAAATATCTCATAATATGCGTATTTCAGAGCTTTAGGGCCAACTATCTACAAAATAAGGCCTTTCACCTATGCAAAAGAGCCTACCAGATGTAATCTATTTCATACTGTAGTATGCATGCTTGAACAATTCTTTTAGATTTAAGAATATTACATTTACAATTGCTGAATACGGAGTTGAAACTTGGCCAAGATTTACCTAATTTCAAAATAATAGTACTCTGATTTTTTCGCTGAAAATATTTTTGAAAAAAATTTAAGCGTATGGTTGGAATGCTACTCAACAGTAATGTATTAAAACTTTTTATCAAGCTTATGACACGAGTATGCATAAATCCTTTGAAAATCTGACCTTGAATTTTTTGCAGCTTAAATTCTGATTTTTGATCCAATATATCTCAAAACTTTAGTAAGCTACTGCAACTTTTCAATTAATTAAACTCTGCTTTATTTTAAATTTTCCATAATAATATCTAAGTTTTAGAGAATTTTTTTTTCAATTTTTTTCATGTTTTCTTCGCGTGTTTTCAAGGAATAAAATCACGTAAAAGTGCAATTATAACACAACCGTATACTCATGTTATAGTGCTCGTTGAGAGCTATCTAGATCATCTTTTTGTTCAAAAAAAGGTTGATTTTTGATAGAGAAATTTGAAATTTAAAAATTTATGGATGTCGACCTGATTCATCGTAGATTTTTCCCTTGCAATTGGTCGTCCTGAAAATCTCAGATTGAAAATTTTGACCGAAAATCTGGATTTTCTCCACGAGAAATAAAGCTACAGATACAAATGACCACTCAATCTGTAGATAATGTCCTTGCTCATCATAAAAAATTTTAACTTTTAAGTATTATTATCAAAAAATAGGACTTTTGACAAAAAAACCTCTATTTTTTGTAATCGAATTTTCTGAAAATTTTGTGAGTAAAGTACCTCTGAAAATAGAACTATTAGATGAAGAATAAAGAGTTTTACCAAAGTTAATTAATACTCCAACTTGATTTACATACACTATTTTGAGTATTTTTACACTTTTGATTTTTGGATCATTTTTGGATCAGGTTTTTTCCATTTGAAATTTAAACACCGAAACCTGCGAATTATGCAAACTTAAGCCGTGTGATATCTAAATGTTTAAGTTTAATGAGTTTTTTCACACAATCTATCTAAAAAAAAAAAATACCAATAAGCTTCCAGTATCCTAAAGACATAAAATAACATTAGTATGAGCCAATAAAGCTTTATTTTCTTGAGAAAAAACTGTTTTAATGCATTGCTGTTATTCCGCTACACTGATTTTTAAGAAGAAAAAGTGATAGCTTGCGGTTAAAAACAATATATCGGGATTCGGGGCAATCCGTCAACAAGCAGCAAAAAAAAATATCAACGAAACATGACAAGTGCCATTCTTGTTATCTATTAATATGTTGCAAACTTTGTTGATTAACGTTGCAATTTATAAACAAGTACAATTTATCTATTCTCAAACATTTGATAGGGGAGGGGGGGGGGCTTTACTAACCACATACGTATGTGTATTACCTTCACATTTAAAATGGAAATATGCAAGTAATGAAGTTGTGTACTTGTGTAATAATGGCCCAGATTGGCGTATTGTAATTTTATACACATTATGTAACAAATAGGAGGGATAAAAAGGAATGAATTACTAATTAGATCTCCTACCGTTTTCCCAAAGTCTTTTGCTCTCTCCTCCCCCCTCTTCCCCTCTCCCCCAATCCCCAGAGATTCTTTTATCAGATCTTCCTTTACAATGGCGAATAATCACTAAAAAAACTGAATAAATTATTGGCTCCAAAAATACAAGTCGGTACGACATTAGCATTTTATAATCTTACGAGAAAAAAAGACAATAAATCATCATGGGTCATTTACTTTTTACTCTTACAAATTAAAAATGGGGGAAACACGCCATAATATAATAAATTTAGGATTGTGATTAGGAGTAATAATTGTTTATTTGTTACTAAAAAATCATTTTCATCTGCAATTTACGCCGATGGGGATTTTGAGTGTTCTCGAATGCTAAGCTTTTCTGGTATTAACTTTCTCCCCTCCTTTTGGTTTCGTCCCCTCTTTTATCCCCCACTTGAAAATAAACGGAGAAACATTCAGCCAATTTATAACAATTTGCCCTATTCAACCATTTCCCGTTTTCAATAATAAATGTAATTTTTCATTAATTAAAAGAATGATTCTTTTTTAGCGTATTGATACAAGATAAACTAATTTTTGATAGACATTACACATTACACAACATGATTATTTATTTGCACGAAATTTTAAAAAAAGATGGAAATTTTTATTGATAATCAAGTGGAAAATCATAGAAATTTACTAATTCAACATCAGTTAGCTCAGAGATGGAAAAATTATTATTTATTAATAATTATTTGTACTGGAATTTCTTTTTTCGGTAAGATTATTAATATAAAAAAAATTATGCAAAAATGCAAGGTCTGAAAGATAGACAAAGAGATAGACTTTATTATCAATATTGATGAGTCTATTCACTATCATTATTATGTGCTACTCGATCAACATCCATTCAAAGTGATTGATAATGACAAATTTCTACTCTTTTTTCGTTTGTTTAAATAGCCGTTTGAATCAAGATAATTTCTCGCCACATGTTGACTCATTTTTGTCAACATTTCCATGTATAATTATGAATGTTATTCATTGACCAATCAAATACAAGTACGATTCTTGGCTTCCTTGTCAATTTTGATGTTTATTTTAGATGTAGCATGCTACAATATGTACTTTTAATACATTTTATTTAGGGCCTACTCCTTGAATTTATTTTTAATAATTTTTTGTCATTGTGTTTTCATAGATTATGGAAAAAAAAAAAGAAATTTACATACCCACGGTTCTCTTCGGTGCTTGTAAACAAGCGATTACCAATTAGAAAAAAGGTCCCCATCGATACATAATCAGTGATCAAGATGTGCCCTTCTTTTGAATCAAGATGCAAATTAATTTATATAACAACTTTCAAGGGAGTAGAATACACATCAAAGGCCCTTCATTTAGTTTTTTATCCTTTAGGAGGGGATATTTTATCCGAAAATAACCCCAACCTGCGTTAAAACATACCTGCCCATCTCAGCCAGACATGGATTCAAGCCAAAAAATTGCTTCATTTGGAATTTCGTCATATCAATCGCTTTTCTGCTCCTCATGTAAACCAATCATATTGAAAAGAAAGCACGAGAAAGATAATTCAAAATAGATCATAATTTCAGCTATAAAAGAAGACGCTTTCCATTTTCCATTTTTTTCCTTCTTCTTCCTTACCTTTTTGTATAAAATCCTTCATTTCTCCCCTTTTTTTAATAACCTTTTTATTATTCATCATGGCTTCTTATTGATTTGCTCCCCAAGCGAACAAGACTATTAAACAAATTTATTTCTTCTCTTAAAGCGATAATTCTATAAAAATAACACAATATATTTTTATAAAAAAATCAAAATAATCTTTTTATATACAACTCACAACCTTACTATGTTAAATCTTTTCGAATCTCGACATAGCCCTCTGGCATACACCGACTCAGTCATATCAACTTAATAATTAATTAACTCTTTAACAATCAACAACAAAAAGGAAACTCATCAAATTAAATATTTAAAAATCTCTCTCAAATCTATATATACATACAATCAATCGAAATACTACTCAATTAAATATGGTACATCAAGATACTTATTGGTCTCAACTCTCTGCTACTATGGTCGATAAGATCGTCGGTCAAGAATTCCAGTTATTGGAAGTCCTTGGTCACGGTGCTTATGGCTGTCTCTTCTTGGGTCAATCTCTCAAGGACAATTCTTACGTCGCTGTCAAAGTATTAACAAAATCTGGTCTCGACCTTCAACAACTTCAACTTCAACAACTTGAAATTGATATTCAAACTTCTCTTAAACATCCCAACCTTCTGGCTCTTCATCGTGTTATTCAAGATGCTGATTATATCTACATGGTAATGGAACTCTGTGATCAAGGTGATCTTTTTGATTATGTTATTCGTGATCAAGACGAAAACTCTATCCGCGAAGAAAATTTAGTAAAGAAATTATTCTGTCAAATCTTGGATGGTGTTGAAAGCATGCATGCTAATGGTGTCTATCATCGTGATCTTAAACTTGAAAATATCCTTCTCAAGTGTGAAGATGATGAAGACGAAGAAGATGTCACTTGCAAGGTTGCTGATTTTGGTTTGGCTACTCGTGAACGTTATTCTATGGAGTTTGGTTGTGGTTCTACTTCCTATCTCGCTCCTGAACATTTTGATGATGATAAGCAAGCTGAATTAGTTCCTTACGATGCTGCTGCTTCTGACTCTTGGTCCCTTGGTGTTCTCTTGTTGGCTTTAATGTTTGGTCGCAATCCTTGGCAAGAAGCTTCTTCTGCTGATGCTGCTTTCAATGAATTCAAACGTATCCCTTCTATGCTCAAAGAACAATTATTTCCCGAATTATCTTCTGCTACCTATCGTCTTTTAGAATCAATCTTGGCTATTGATGGTGCTGACAGACCTTCTGTCTCTGAAATCAAAGAACAATTTTTAGCTATTGATCGTCTTTATGTCGACGAAGAAGATGATTATTATGTCGATGAAACCAAGAAAGAATCACCTGTTTCTATTCCTACTGCTTCAACCAAACATTCTGATATCACTTCTTACGATTCTGCTTTCTTCAGTGGTGGTACTGGTTCATCTTGGTCTGATATGGTCGAAGAAGATGAAGAAGCTGCTCTTAGCAAATCTATTGATTTCGATATCAACCACAAACAACAACAACAGCCTCATTTCTCTCAATATGATGATGAAGATACAGACATGTTTGTTCATAGTGGTGAAAAGGAGTCCTGGTGGCTATAAAATTTTAATATACATATATACATATATACATATATAACTCTTGTTTACTCCCCCTCTCTATTTCTTCTCTCCTTTTGCCTTTTCTATTTTTTTTTACATTTTTTAAACATTTAATAAAATATCCCATATATCATTGTTTATTGTAAATATCCTAATTTGTGTATTGAAACTATCTTTTAATTGGTTTATAACTATGAAAACATTCTCATTTATAAAGTCGCACGAAAGTTATTTCACTTGTTGATCAAATGATTTTCACCCCCTCAAAAAATTAAAACCTGTGTGTTTGTGTGATAAGGGGGAGACCGAAGATACGGTGAGAGTATATAATACAAAATGAGCTTAATGTGGCGTACTACGAGACTATTTGTATCACAAATATTACTGGTTTATTTAGATTTATAATAATCAAGAAAACGTGGTGTGCATGAGTGAGTGTGTGTGTGAGAGCAAAAATATACAGTGTGTAAATGCAGATCCTCTTTTTTTTTTTTTGCTCTATAAATTAAAATATCATTTCAATATTGACCATCCAGTGAGATTGAAACACAACTCAATAAACCATAACATCATTGTGCTTGGTCAATGAAATGCATTGCTTTCACATAAAAAGCATACGTATGCATGTCGTCGGTCGCACAACCAAATCAGAGTTTTTGTGTACAAAAGGAATAATAGGTTGAGAAATCTAGCCAATCTCATTTCATCGAACAAGAGGATGAGGATTCTAGAAATAGCTGGTTGACATCGTTGTTTCAAGCATCATTCGATATTTATGTATTGTCATATCATACCATTCTGCAAGCTTAAATAATAAGCCGTAAAACATATATCATAATCCCATGTAAAATACCAAACCCTGTCATTTAGTTGGATAAACTTGACTTTCAGGAGTAAAAAAAGAAATAGGCAAACTAACAGACTTGTCTAGCCCCCCCTAATATTTTGATCCCCCCAAATCGTCTAAAATTACATCATAAATTTATAATGCTTTAAATAGTAACCAAAATTGTTTTTAACCGTTCTTTTTTGATAAGTTGCATTAATTTAATTTAATTTGACAGTACTACTACACTTTTCTATAAATTGTAGACAGTCAAGAAATGTGCCAAGGAAATTTAGTTGGGTTTACATTGTAAATATTGTGGCAATAATCACTCAATTAAAGCGCATATAATAAGATGCAAATAACCCATAATTGAAATGGATATCATCATAGTTCTCTAAAGTATAGTTTAATCGAGAGATTTTAATTTATTTTGAGAGACTAAACATTGTCTAGACATATTTACATGCAATAGAACGATGTTAGTCCTTTTATTGAATCGTTGGTTGCCTTCACTAAAAAACATGTGCGGGGGCTAAAAAATGAAAAGCGCGTTTAATTTTTTTTCATTGATATTTGATGTTTTTTGGGCAAAATGGTCAACTTTAGAATTATACTACAGGTTCAATTTGCATGGAAAATTTATCACCTTAAATCGAAAAAAAACCCTGCTCCTTGGCTTTCTAAAAATGTAAAAGTTGTATTTGTAGCCCTTCTACAACTCCCACGCTCCGATTTTGAAAATTGGTTTTCCTAAAAAAGTTCAAAATAAAAAAGTTTACCATCTCATCTCGATTCAAAAACGCAAAAAATGGCAAAAATAGGGCATAAAAGTGGTATCAAAAGATTCCCTAGAACATAAGTTTTCTTTATTATTAAGTTATTTTTCATTTAAGTATCATTTAATGCACCTTTTCTCTTGTCTAGTTTATGTTTTAGCTTACTGACACCAGTTTTGGGCAATAAACGCAAATCGCGCCGATTTAAAGACCGATAACTTTTATTCTGATGAAGGTAAAAGTATCCTTTTGCAAATGCGAGTTTGATATATCAAACTAACCATGTTAAAAGTAGATCTTTTAAATATTTTATTTAGTAAAAAAAAAAAAAAAAAAAAAAATAGCACAAGAAGTTTTTTCTTTTATTGAAGATATGTATACAGAATATTATATTTTTGAGATAGGGTGAATTTTTACAATTGGGTGTGTTGTTTTAATTTAATTTTTCTTTGATAACCAAGTCTTGAGTAAGTTGATTTGTTCTAATACAGAAGATTTAGCGGTTCCACCAGGAGCATTACGGTTTTCAATTGAAGTTTCGAAGCTCCAAACGGAAGCAACATCATCTTCAAATGAAGGATGCAAGGTTTTGAGGTCAGTAACAGATAAATCGCTCAAAGAGCCCTTACGATCTTCTGCCATTTTAACAGCTGCACCAGAAATATGATGAGTCTCACGGAATGGAACACCCTTACGAACAAGATATTCAGCTAAATCAGTAGCCAACATATCAGCGCTCAAACTAGCACGCATCTTATCAGGGAAAATGGACATGGTACTCAATACACCAGCGGTGATTTGAAGAGAGCCAGACAAAGTATCGGCAGCATCAAACATGGGTTCTTTATCTTCTTGAAGATCCTTGTTGTATGTACTAGGGATACCCTTATAAGACATCATAAAACCAGACATCTATAAATTACACAAGTTTAGTATATACAATCAACTTGTTCCAAATATTAAACTTACATTGCCAAAGACACGACCACATTTACCACGCAATAATTCTAAACTATCAGGGTTCTTCTTTTGAGGCATCAAACTGGAACCAGTACTGTAAGCATCAGCCAACTTGACAAAAGCAAATTCACCAGAAGAATAGATGATCAAATCTTCGGCCACACGAGAGATATGTGTCATTGTCAAACTTGCCCAAAACAAGAATTCAGCAACAAAATCACGATCACTTACAGCATACAAAGAGTTGTGAATATAATCACGGAAACCCAATTCCTTTGCCAAAAAATCACGATCAATGTTGAAAGCATGACCAGCAAGGGCACCACTACCCAAAGGCAAGACATTGAAGCGATCAATCAATTGTTCTAAACGATCGGCATCACTTTGCCAAAGCCAAGCATGAGATAAAAGGAAATGAGACCAACGAATAGGTTGGGCACGTTGCAAATGAGTATAACCAGGCATAATAACATCCAATTCCTTTTCAGCACGAGTAACAGTAACTGCAATCAATTCCTTGACATGAGCTAAAATCTTGAGTGCTTCATCACGCAACCAGAGACGCATATCAGTTGCAACCTGATCATTACGAGAACGACCAGTATGTAATTTTCCTGCAACAGAACCAATCAATTCACCGAGACGACGTTCATTGGCAGTGTGGATATCTTCATCACCAGCTTTAATAACAAATTGACCAGAGGACCATTCTTCCATAACAGCAGTTAAACCTTCTACAAGTTGATCACGCTCGGCTTCAGAAATAATATTGTTTTTGGCAAGTGCTTTGGCGTAGGCAATAGAACCAATACAATCTGCTGCATACATACGCTTATCAAAATGAATAGATGCATTAAAGGCATCCATGAGAGGATCAACAGCGCCAGAGAATCGTCCTCCCCAGAGTTTTTTAGGTGCGTCAGTCATTTTATTAGCAATCGTAGTTGAGAGAATATAACAGAAAAGAAGAAAAAGAAAAAATTCCTGGAAAAATACCCACTTTTATTTGTTTTCTTGGTTCTATGACAGATAGTTGAGCCTGGATGACTCACATTGAGAAAGTCTAAAGCATTGAATCTCCGGGTGAATTGCTTACAGGGTGGGGTAAGATAGATAATAATGCCCCTTAAATCAGCGTTCATTGTTTGTGTCCAATGATGTATACTTTATCGAGAAGGTAAATGAAAAAAGAACGACTTGAGGGATCAACATATATTGGCGAAAACAAAGTGAAGGGATGAATTCATTTGAATAATTTGATTGCAAAGTATAGTATTCACGTCTATCACTGCTACTACCTGGCCTACAATTATAGCCTTTTTTTTGTTTTGTATCGCACTCCTTTCAGACTTTATCTGGTCATACAACAATTGATCTGGTTTTTATGATTTCTAGTTCCACCTTGTGATAAGAAGATTGATAATCTTGCCTTTTCTGCTCGGAAATCAGTGTCATATATAACGCCTATTTAGAAAATCAGAACGTACGGTTTCTTTATTTCTAAATATAAAATGTATACGCACCAATGAGATGATAAAAAACTTGAATAGAAAAGGAATTGTGTTTTATTATCGTATATTTGTTTAAATAAATTCTTTGAATTTATGTAGACTTGGAAGTGATGATTTAGGCGGATATCAAAATAATTTTTTGAGGAAGAATCAATTTTCAAAATGATATAACAACATATTTTTGTAGGTAAAAAGAAACAAAAAAAAAAAAAGGCAAAATGTACATGAAATACTGAAAATCAATATCCAGCAAAGAATCTGTACATATCATGTAAAATAGACTAGAATAAATCCTTTAAAACCCCAATTCTTAAATTTTTGGCCAATGAAAAAAAAAAAGACGAAATGTTTTTAGCACTTCTGTTAATATCTTCTGCAACTGATAATGATGGTGAAGATAAGATTTATACTTAATAGAGACCTCTCCTGGATTTCGTTATTATGTACGTGAATACTAAAAAGATAATTTTGTGTTATTGTAATTCCATTACAAGATATAAATTTTATTGTAAATCTGGTCCCATTGTATTGATTCAAATGAGCAATTAAAAAATCCAGTTGATATACAATTTTGCATGTATTTTAATGGCTCACACATAAAAAAATACAATAATTTCCAAAGATGATCGCAACTGTCATAGTTATTGATGGTTTTAGTAAATATTTACACAGAAACAAAAAAAAGTAGTTTATCTTCTACGTGATGGTGAAGCACTTCTTCTTTCTCTTCTACTACTTCTCTCTCGACTTCTTTCTCTACGATCATCTCTGCTAGATCTTTCGTCTCTGCTAGATCTATCGTCTCTGCTAGATCTATCATCTCTGCTAGATCTATCATCTCTAGAATATCTATCTCTTCGACTACTGCTACTATTATAATCATCTTTTTTACTGCTGCTGCCGGTACGATCTTCTCGTCGACTACTACTGCTACTATGATGGCGATGCTTGTGTTCTGAACTACTACTGCTCTTCTTCTTTTTATCTTTCTTCTCCTTCTTTTTCAATTCTTTTAATTTCAATGGGTTTTCTACAATAGCCTTGAGTGCCATTTGCTCACGCTTTTTAATCATCAATAAAGGATCTTCTCTAATTTTTGCTTGAATATCACGTTCATTGTTGGCGTTTGAATTAGAAAGAGTGAATCGGTTCTCTTCAGCCTCTGTAGCTGCTTGCTAAATAGAAATAAATTGTTAGAGTTCAATCATCTACTACCAGAAAAAAAAAAAAAAAAAAACTTACAATTTCTTGTTTTTGCTTTGCACGAAGTAATTCATCTACATTCTTTTTCCCCAACAAGAATTCTTCCATGTTATTTTCGGCAGAACCATTCAAATTGGCATTAGGAGACGCATACATCCAATCTAATTTATTTGATCGCTTCCTATTTTAACAGATGAATTAGTAACCATAGCAACCATTTACAAATGTTGTTTTGCCTTACTTTGTACCGGCATCTTCTTGCATTTGCTGCAGATCTTGAAGTTGTCTTTCCTCGGCCAACTCCTTTTTCATTTCAGCAATTCTTTTATCTTCTTCCTTACGCTTTTGCTCTTCCTTCCATACTCTTTCTTGATTTTTAAATGTGGACGGATGCCACGATTTCTTCAAATTAAGATCAGATGAACCCATGATTAATAGCTAGTTTATGCTTATTGTGATAAAGAGTAAAAGAAAGGAAAAGTTTTGATATTGTTTGCCGTAGTTATTATATCAAATAGAAAGGACTGTTTTCAAAGCTAGATTACAGACACCACCTGCAAACCACCCATTTAGATGTCTGAATGTAATTCATGTATTTGTAATATGATTTCCTTTGAACTTCTCTCTTTCTATTAAATTATTTATTTCTCTTTACTATTTATTCAATAATTATATATCCTATCTAAATATCTATTTATTCATTCTCTTCTTCTTTTACAACATTTACAAATCAACCTATCATGCCAGTCAAAGATGAAAAGAAACGAACACAAAACATGGATTATGTCATTCGCTCTGGTTTAGCAGGTGGTATTGCTGGTTGTATGGTAATTTAATATATATTGGATAGTATATAAATAAATATTCTAAATCATTACTAGGCAAAGACAGCTGTTGCTCCATTAGATAGAATCAAGATTCTATTTCAATCAAGAAATCCATTGTTCGAGAAATACACAGGTAAAACAATTGATGAAATGACAACGAAAGAATTACATTTATTCAAATATTTGCATTATATCAGGTTCTTTTATAGGTGCATTTAGAGCAGGTCGTGCTATTTACAAAAATGCGGGGTTGATGGGTCTGTTTCAAGGACATTCCGTCACTTTGATTCGAGTATTTCCATACGCATCAATCAAATTTGTAGCCTATGAACAATACAGAGCTGTAAGATTGACAAAGACATCTGTATTGATAATGGTATTGATTGATTTCAACTAGATATTAATGCCTACAAGAGCTCAAGAAACCTCTTCTAAACAATTTGTAGCCGGTTCATTAGCTGGTAAGTCTTTCTGACCCTCTTAAATTCAACTAAATGTATGTATATTTAACTCTTAAAAAGGTGTGACATCTGTATTATTCACCTACCCATTAGATTTAGTTCGTGTACGACTAGCTTATCATGTGAAAGAAGCCGGGCATAAACGTCCTACTTTAATAGACACAGTTCGCAATATACTCAAAGAGCCAGCAGCATTAGATACATATGGCAAATTCAAGGTATTTAACTTTTACCGTGGATTTTTACCTACAGTAGCTGGTATGGTTCCATATGCAGGCGTTTCATTTTGGACATACCATACAATCACTCAATTATTCAGATTTGATCCATTGGTATCACCTTATACTAGAGCGCCATTGCATTTCGATTTCGATCCTACTGACGACGATATTGATCTCACACCCTCACAACAAAGATTATTAGATAAACCACCATTAAAGACCTGGGCAGAGTTAGTATGTGGTGGTTTAGCAGGATTAGTAGCACAAACCAGCAGTTATCCATTAGAAGTGGTTAGAAGAAGAATGCAAGTAGGTGGATTGTTAAATCCCGATAAATTTGTTGGATTTACAGAGACAACCAAAGAATTATACCGCCTGAAAGGATTTAAAGGATTTTATGTTGGATTGAGTATTGGTTATATCAAGGTCGTACCTATGGTCGCTGTTAGCTTTGCTGTATACGAACGCATGAAACGAATCTTGGACATCTAGATTGACATGGTTTTATGATCTTCCCTGTTTGTAATGTTAATTTAGAATAATCTTTTATTTGCATGTGTAACAATAAAAAAGACGCAATTTTTGTAGAACTTTTTATCATATCCAAATGCTTGTGTATTTATGTGTGACCCAATAGCACGTCAATGAGAACTAAATGACGAATATCATGAAATAAATCAAAAGAAAAAAATACGTAGTATATCAATGGTAACAAACTCAACATTCGACATAAAATATATACAAAATAAGCAAATGTGCATAGGAAAGTAAGAATATATATATATATATATATATATATACAGTTTAATGGCAGGATATACACAGCATGTAAAATACCACAACACATTGCTATAAAATGGCATACTATAGCATCTATACTTTAAAGGCTTTTCTTGTAATACTCACCAAATACTATTACTACCAGCACTACTGTATAATTATTACATGGGCTATATATTTTTTTTTCTTTATTGGATCCGGAGCTATAGTAGTGGATATGCATATATAAATACCTTTGATTTTCATTGCCTCCTTCTCCTCCTCTCTTTTCTTTTTGTTCTTCTTCATAATAAAAACAGATTAAATGTCTACGTTTTCCATACAAGACGACCAGAAAAAGATACCTCAAGGTGCAAATATTGAAACAACAGAAAATATTTCTTCATCCTCCATCTCTTCTTCTCTTGATCCAAATGAGCCAGATAAAGGTTTAAAAAGAACATTGAAATCGAGGCATTTAACTGTAATTAAAAATTATGCACAACTGGCATACGCTGCTGCATTTATATAACTCGACCTGCTAACCTCTTCATTTTTATTGCAATTATAGATGATTTCGATCGGTGGTGTTGTTGGTCAAGGTATATATATATATATCATAATTGGTTTTATTTTGAGACATTTGATCTAATATTTATCTAATATAGGTCTTTTCTTATCGTCTGGTGCAAACCTTGCTAAAGCTGGTAATGAAACTTTAATAAACTGATCTAATCTTTCGGTCTAACATTTGAGATGTTCAACAGGACCAGCCGGTTTATTGATTGCATATTTCATTATTGGATTTGTTGTATTTTGGATAGCTGTAGAATTAGGTGAAATGGCTGCATATATTCCTGTAAGATAAACTTGAATATAAGCATTATATAAGACTAATCAACTATAAACATAAAAGATTTCTGGGTCTTTCACTGTATATTGTCGTCGCTTTGTAGATAGATCATTCGGAACTGTCATTGGATATAACTATTGGGTAAGTTACACTGTTTGTTTCCGTTGATGATTTGTATTGACATATTTATATATAATAATAGGCGTGTTGGTCAATTATTGTAGCAGTGGGTAAGTAGATTCACTAATTATTTTTTTATTATAAAACTAATCATTTATCCTTTATAAAGAACTAACAGGTATATACTAAATTTTGCGAATCCAAAGATCCCAGTTACACTAAACTTTGTATCAATATATAGCAATCCCGCTTGTGATGCGATTTTGGACTGATAGAGTTCCAGATTGGGCATGTAAGTTTGTGGCGAATTTCATCTACATGCAAATACCATTGATCTAATGTAAATGTATAGGGTCAGGAATTTTTTTGATTGTCATGTTTTCTATGAATTTATACGGTGCCAGAGGCTGGGGTGAAGCAGAATATTGGTTTAGTTTAATCAAAATTATCTGTGTTATTGTATTTGTCATTGTTGGATGTTTAACATCGGGTGGTGTCATTGGGTTTGTCATAAACACACTTTCACAACTACTCTACAGTATTTTAATATTTATTTCATTTGAAAAGTGGCACTGTGTACGGCTTCAAATATTGGAAAGATCCTGGAGCTTTCTCAAATGGTGTTCTTGGTGTCATTAACGCTCTTGTACTTGCTGCTTTAAGTATGACGGGTACAGACATTGTGGGCGTATCTGCTGGTGAATCGGATAATCCAAGAAAAGCTATTCCACAAGCTGTAAAAAATGTATTCTTCAGGATCATCTTTATTTATATCTTGTCAGTTTTCGTAATGGGCATGCTAATTCCTTGGAATGATCCTCATAACTTGAGTTTAAGTGGCCGTGATGTTACTGTATCTCCATTTACATTGGTGTTCCAAAAAGCTGGCCTTAATGGAGCTGATAGTGTAGTGAATGCGGTAATCTTGATCACAGTAAGTTTAGCAAGGATAAAATAGGATGAGATATATACTAACTACATAATCAAGTTTATTTCATGCGGTAATAGTGGCATGTATGTCACTACACGAACTTTATGTGCACTTGCAAATGAAGGTATTGCTCATAGAAAGCTTGGTAAGTTGGATATTTTTATAAAAAATTAAGCAAATCAATTATGCTAATGTCAAAGCAACCAGCTTATGTTAATAAACGTGGTGTGCCCATTTATTCCTTGATATGTACAAGCGCAGTATCTCTCGTATGTTTCCTTACTTCTTGGATCCCAGGTGCAGCCCTTTTCTTGGTTTTATCTTCTTTAGCTGGTATTGCAGGTTTAGTGAGTGCACGACATGTCATTATTAAGTACATATTAATATTAACTATACGAAATATAAAATAGATTACTTGGTTCGGTATTGCACTTTCACATTACAGGTTTAGAAAAGCAATGATTGTTCAAGGAAAAGACCTTAGTCAATTACCATACATTGCTCCTGGACATCCATATATGAATCTATTGTCTATTATAGTTTGTATTGTCATCATCATTATATCCGGCTGGTCTTACTTTGTACCTGCAGATGCTATTGGTTTAATTGGATCATATGGTGGCGCTTTGGTAGCATTAGGTGCATATCTCATACTTAGGTTCTGGACCAAATCAAAGCTGATTCCTTTAGATCAAATTGACTTGGATACAGGTGTTAGATACTATACGTTAGAAGAGCTCGCCGCAGAAAAAGATCAAGACACACAGCTTACTATTTGGCAAAAGATCAAGTCTGCTCTCATCTAGTTTACTCATTTCTTATACATACTATACTTTCTCTTTATTTAACCATCCAAACTAATTTCATTTTGATAATAACGAGACAATGCTCAACCTTTTAATATATTCATATCAACGCTTTTGTCTAATTTAACATTAAATAAATAATCTTTGTAATTTGCTCCTAGTAGACGATTTTGACCTTATCAATTGTTTCAGCACCTTTTGCCATCTTGTAAAACGTGCCTCAGATTTTTAGTAACCCCCCTTGGCTGATTAAATGTTATTTATACTGTAGCTGTGACAATATTAGTGGATGAATATCTTTTTGAAAAAAAAAAGTTCTGCTAAAATGTTTCACCAGCTCAATCACCTCTAACGCAATAATTATAAAGTAAGATTATATTATCATCAAATAAACTACCACACAATATTAACATGTTTAAAGGTTTACAGTAATAAGCTTGAATCAAGTGGGTACAGCATCGTAAATCCTTGAAAAAGTTCTCAAGTATTATAAAATCTCTTATTTTTAAGACTTACAAAGCTTATAAGCGGAATATTCATTTCAAAAATTATTCTTGTCCAGATCATCAATTTTGGCATTTTTCAAAAAAAAATTTCTGATTTTGTAAATCTAGAGTTAATTATACTATTAATTATAAAAGTAAAAAATATACACATATACAAAATTTAGCGCTCTATTTGCTCAATAAAAAATAACAAACATTTTCATTGCAAAATATTACATGAAAATCCTTTAACCAAAAAACCGTTTTTTGGACAAAAGTACAAAGCTTTATTAATTAACATTTAATATTAAGCTTTTATAAAATGTGTATTACCTATGGCTACAATTTTCTCTCACCATGTAGTATATTTAAACGTTGATTTTAGTATCAAAATTTGATTTTTCTGTTTTTTGATCAAAATCATGAGCGATGGTAAGGATAAAATGAGCCCCGAAAAATGTCCGCTACAAAAACTGAATTTTCAGACCATACGTGTTTAAACATAAGAAAAGTTAAAAAAATACTTTTTTATTTAAAAATTAGATATACGATAGTACAGTATAAGAGACTTAATCGTTCAACCTTGCTATGCTCAATTACGGGCTCGCTTTACGGGCTCACTTTTGCAATTTTTTAATAAATGTATGATATGACAGGCGTGATTTATCGAAAGGTAAATTGTATAAAATTAATCAAATGAAAAAGTACCGTTTTATTATGAGCTTCTAGAGGGGGTTTATATACTAATTGAATGAGTGTATTAAATGTGAGTGATAATATAATTAGAATGAGCATTTGGATATTGTGTGGATATATTGGAATCATGCTTCTATGATTCAATAGTAGCATGATGATAGACGCATGGAATATGACCTTGCTTGACTTGCATGTTGAACATCATGGTTTGACAGATGTTCTAAATTGGTAATTCGGTAATAATTCCTAATTCTGATATTCTGATAGTAGATCAAGGCGGTTTTTCTGGTAGAAAAATGTATGTTTCTATGATAATAGATATTGCCTATTTTGTTTAGATTATGGTTCATTGGTTCATGCGCCGTAATGCTGCTTTTACATCTGCTGAAATGAGCAATTTAGCAGAGTTTTAATTGCGCTAAATAATGTAAAGCCTTGAAAATCTTTTCTATGTGTGGTGTTTCTCTCTTTTTGTTTTCATATTCCAAGGATATATTCACCGTTTGATAAGGCATATCAGATTATCAAGCTGGTATTCTTTTCTTTTATCTGAATACGCATGCTAACATAAGGGACTAATTTTTTCATTATAGGTAGCAGTCTATTATATTAGAGACTGATATTTTCATTTAACGGCATTCTAAGATCAAATAATGTTTATTTACTACTACTACTGTATCGTTGGAAGTATTTCTTGATTACCTGATCAAATCGAAGGCAATGTTATTTCAATTTATTCAATTACTACGGCCGACCTGCGCTGCACAATATTATTTTGTTGTGACCACGTGGGCTGCACACTATAGCCTGAGTTGTTATGACCACTGAATATGGCTAAAAAGATAACAAGATGCACATTCACATGGGCCATGGGCACAACAAAGGAAACTGCACACGAGCACAACGCTAAGCTTGTATGTGCAGGATTATAGATTGTGTCCATGTGCATGACATTAATCCCATGTGTGCATAATAGTAGAACTGCCCATAAGCATATCATTATCCCTATTTGTTGTGCATAATAATAAAATCTAACCATGAACATAATAGCATAATGAGTTGATGATCGTATGGGCACAAATTGGTTTGTACATGAGCATCCTTCCGCTCAAAATTCCATTGCATTTTTTTACTGGAATGAGGTTTTAAATTATATCTGCTTTTATTAATTAATAATATAGATTATATAGACAATAATACAATTCAATACGTTATTGATGTATAGCAATACATGCAACAGCCGATATATTTACAATTATCTATCATAATTTGTAAATAAGTTTATAACTATAATAATGTTTACAGCAACAATAATTTTTGCTCGAGCATAAAATTAAATAACGTTTACTGCTTAAATTTATATGCAAACTAAATCTAAGATTATAGATGTTGTTACTTTATCGCACATAAGATTTAAACAAATTAACCTTCTTTAAACTTCCTATTTTAGTTTACGATTGTCAGATGTATGTAAAAGGATTTGCTTTCAAGTATAGCTACGATCAAAGCGATGGTTATTAGGCAAGGCATTGGATCATTCTTTTTTGTATTTCTATATTATTTGAAATTTTATCACTTTTCTGAAACATTTCGTGGGTTTGTAGCCAGTTTTGGCTTTTTATTGAGTAGATATTATGAATAACATTGCCTTCGATTTGATCAGGTAATCAAGAAATACTTTCAACGATACAGTAATAGTAGTAAATAAACATTATTTGATCTTAGAATGCCGTTAAATGAAAATATCAGTCTCTAATATAATAGACTGCTACCTATAATGGAAAAATTAGTCCCTTATGTTAGCATGCGTATTCAGATAAAAGAAAAGAATACCAGCTTGATAATCTGATATGCCTTATCAAACGGTGAATATATCCTTGGAATATGAAAACAAAAAAGAGAGAAACAACACACGTATAAAGGCTTTATATTATTTAGCGCAATTAAAACCCTGCTAAATTGCATATTTCAGCGAATGTAAAAGCAGCATTACAGCACCTGAACCGTAAAATAAACAAAATAGGCAATATCTGTTACTGTAGAAACATACATTTTCCTACCAGAAAACCCGTCTGCTGTCATATCACATATCATACATTCATTAAAAAATTGCTAAAGCGAGCCCGTAAAGCGAGCCCGTAATTGAGCATAGCAAGGTTGAACGATTAAGTCTCTTATACTGTACTATCGTATATCTAATTTTTAAATAAAAAAGTATTTTTTTAACTTTTCTTATGTTTAAACACGTATGGTCTGAAAATTCAGTTTTTGTAGCGGACATTTTTCGGGGCTCATTTTATCCTTACCATCGCTCATGATTTTGATCAAAAAACAGAAAAATCAAATTTTGATACTAAAATCAACGTTTAAATATACTACATGGTGAGAGAAAATTGTAGCCATAGGTAATACACATTTTATAAAAGCTTAATATTAAATGTTAATTAATAAAGCTTTGTACTTTTGTCCAAAAAACGGTTTTTTGGTTAAAGGATTTTCATGTAATATTTTGCAATGAAAATGTTTGTTATTTTTTATTGAGCAAATAGAGCGCTAAATTTTGTATATGTGTATATTTTTTACTTTTATAATTAATAGTATAATTAACTCTAGATTTACAAAATCAGAAATTTTTTTTTGAAAAATGCCAAAATTGATGATCTGGACAAGAATAATTTTTGAAATGAATATTCCGCTTATAAGCTTTGTAAGTCTTAAAAATAAGAGATTTTATAATACTTGAGAACTTTTTCAAGGATTTACGATGCTGTACCCACTTGATTCAAGCTTATTACTGTAAACCTTTAAACATGTTAATATTGTGTGGTAGTTTATTTGATGATAATATAATCTTACTTTATAATTATTGCGCTAGTAGAGGTGATTTACATTAAGTAGATGTATTCAAATAATGAACTTAAGAGGGTAGTTATCTATTATATAGAATATATTCCAGGCTTAATATTTAGATTATAAACAAATAAAAAGATACTAAGTTATAAAGGATTGAGATTTTAAGTAAGAAAAGAGCTAACTTTTATTTATTATCATATTTTGGTGGCATATTTATAGAAAAATATCGTTATTATACTACTGATTTTAAGGATTGAAAAGGAAATGAATTTGTGTAGAGAATAATATTTTAAGTGCAAACAAAGTCTGGTTTACAACGTGATAAATGAAGTTTTATTATGATAGATCTTACCACCACCAACAACACTCAAAAAGGATTTTTCTCTTCGTCCTTTTTCCTCTCATATCTTGCAGTCCAATGATCTCTCTACCTCATCGACGGAAATCAATACCAAAACGTTTCGCCATGCTCGTACATCTTTGTCTATCGCTCCACCACAGTTAGCTTCCATTGAATCCTCTGCCTGGAGATTTTTTTGGTCCCTGTCGTTGACTATGATTCAAAGGAATGTCTTTTACCGTTTTATCAATAACTGCATTTCCCACCAAGCTCTCTTGAAATATATATTCCCTACTGTACACTTGTCCTCCTTGTGTGCCGTATGCGCAATTGATAATGACTCAAATGGTCATTTTCTATTCTGCTGTCCAAAGAAGGTTCTCATCTGGCAGGTATCATCTTTGAGTTCCTTTGGCCCACGGTTACCATTGATGATATCCGCCATTCCATCATCAATATTGATTTTTACAACATTCATTATAGTCAGAAGTCCAAGGCTTCCTCCCATTTTATTGTTCTTGTCACACTGGCACATATTTGGAGGGCTCACTATCGTCTTATCTTCTCTCAGCAACGTTTTGAACCAATCTCTATTATGGCCAATGTTCGAATCGACATCCAAAAAATGTTCGATGAGGACAAGGTTCGCAATAGTGATTTCATTATTTTTAGTCATGCAACTGTCAACGCGGAGCAAATACTAAAAACCTTTAAAAAAAGGGGGTTTTTAAGCAACATTTTGTTTCTTTTTTTCTTTGTTCTTTATGCTTTTTTACAATGAATTTGCTTGAAAATTATATTTCACAAAAAGGCAAGAATAAAGTTACTATTTCTAGCTTTTTCAATAAAGAAAGAGATCCTATCCAAAAGTATTGCAACAACCTCCAACCTGAGAAACGTGATTTGGATCTCAAATTATTCTGGTCGTCTGAAATTGATAAGTTTGCTTCTCTGCACGAAGAAATCAAAGTAAGCTCTCATTTTAATTTTATTTTGTAAGATATTAAATTGTCTTTTAAAAGGTCACGAAAGATTATTATTTAATTGACTTTACCGATCTTGAGTTGAATAGAAGAATTGTAAGAGTCTAATAAAAAAATCCTTTTTTATTTCTCTCTAAATTAAAAGTAAACCATTTTGTAGCATATTGACAACAATCAGATCAAAAGAAATGTAGCGGAGACGCGTTCAATCGCAGTTGAAAATATGCTGGTGGTGAGGTTTAATTTGTAAACTATAAAATATGTTAAAAGCTTACTGTCTGCCATAGGAATCCGCAAAGGATGATATATTCAATGTTAATAGTATGGCCATAACAAATATGATTATATTGAAAAAATTGAACAAAGAAAAAGGAAAGCTTTCTCATGTAGCAGAGATGCACAAAAAAGAGTAAATTTTAAGTTATGCACTTGCCTCTTAATTGAATTATTGACATGTAGTTTTTTTAGTTTGCTCTACTATTCCATTATTGATTTAACTACCTCCAGCCAAAAGCAATCAATCTACAACGTTATCAATAAAGATCAGTTTAAGGGATTTTCAATTTTACACTCATCTAAGTTTAAAATAAACAAGGCTACAACTGCAATCACCATAGATATTATGGAGGTAAGTGATGGTTGAAAATTAAGACTATTTGCTAACACATAAATATGAAAACAGCGATTAAAGTCAGTTACATTGAAACGAGCATTAAAAGAAGCCAAAGCCAAAGTACGTTTATCACCAGAAAGTTCTGAAATAAACAAGAGAGTTATCAAAATTGTAAAAGTATTGTAAATAATTGCTATTTCCTTATACGTATTTATGAATCATGATTTATAAATATCCTTTCACTAGTCGAGATGCTTTATGCATTGAAGATAAATTGAATCGTCAGTGGAATGAGACGGAGTTTACTTTTTTCTTTCTCTTCCCTATTTTCCAGCAAGTGTTCTTTGATGTACCTTTCTCTCCCAAACTGTGAGTAACAACAGATTTCAAAATTATTTTCATGCCTAACTTGTGTATCTTGTTTAGTGGTGAATCCCATCTTCATTGCGCTGCTCGAGTCACCAATGATGATGAACATTCAGAGGCAGGCCCCAAGATTGATATTATTTACACCTATAATTTATACAATTTGGCTATCAGTGTTTGTGAGGTTTCTGGCCCCAATTATAAAACAAATAAGGCTCATTTCCTTGGTGATCGTAATAAGTTGTCTCGTAATTTAAAATCAATTTTGAAAGCAATTGAACACAGCACTATCACACCCAACCTCAAGAGTTTTAAAAAAATCAAGGTTTTTGGCATTCAAGTATATTGTGAGTAAACTTATCTCCACTGAATGCGTGCTTGCTAATAATATTTTATTTATGATCTTTAGTGAATACTATCTATATTTACAGCATGTCAAAGGTTTCTTATTCTTTTTATCTATTTCTTTTGGAAAAGAAGATCTCAATTCCAACATCCCTTGCCCTGTTGCCACAACAACTCCCTACCTTCATTGGCTCTTTGTTTCACCTGAATACCATGTACAAGAAGATGAACTTTGAAATTAGCAATTTTTTAGATATCAGCAATAATGAAGACTTTCCCTCCTCCTCAAACTCTGAAAAGTCTTCCCCAGCTACCTCTCCTCACAAAAAGCATAAGCAATCAAAGTAATTGCAAAATTTTGTGTTGTGTTGTGTCCTCCTCCTCCCCCAATTATTGTATTGAAAAATTCATTCGCGGTGATATCTTGTCTTTCTCTCTCCCTCCCTTCTTATGTAAATATGTGAATAAAATACATTTATTAAAGTTTTTTAAAATGACCTCTAAATAAACAATAATGTCAAGAAAAGATATCTAAATTAGGTATTTTTGATATCAGTGGTGGTTAAGATGTCCATATATGTGGTATGTATAGGCCACTTCTTCGACTCATAACGATATATAGTCTTTATTGTTTCCATTTTTTACCAACTGCAAAAAATAGGATATTTCCGAAAACTTATTTTTGGATTAAAATTCAACATCACGGATATATTGGCGTATATTTTTTCTTGGTAATTGCAAGTGAGAGCAATTATAATAATTCTGGTTGTTTCTTGTATTAAAAATCTATTAATAAACAGCACTTGAGTTATCAGATATAAACGCGGTAGAGTCAAGACGATTGCCTTTGATGAGTTGCTGCAGTAAACCAACCAAAATGCTTATGAGCATCAAATGCACGTATATGATTTACAGAGGACTTCAAGCACTATGCGTACATCTTGCTATATATATATATATACCATCCACAGACTAATTGGTAAGTTATTATAAACCAAGCTCGGTGGGTCAATCATGCAAAACACTGAAAAGTGAACTGAGAGGACTTCGAGCACCTTACAAGCTTTATAATAACGATGTAGCAAACATAGTGGTTCAATCTTGATGGATCATGTGTATGCAATTGAGAGGAAATGTAACAGTTTGGATGATTTATACTAAAAATTCCCAAAAAAAAAAAAGAATTGAGTCATCAAATAATTTAAAACGTGATAATGTCAAAATAATTACCTTTGATAAGTTGCTGCAGTAAACCAACCAAAATGCTTATGAGCATCAAATGCACGTATATGATTTACAGAGGACTTCAAGCACTATGCGTACATCTTGCTATATATATATATATATATATATATACCATCCACAGACTAATTGGTAAGTTATTATAAACCAAGCTCGGTGGGTCAATCATGCAAAACACTGAAAAGTGAACTGAGAGGACTTCGAGCACCTTACAAGCTTTATAATAACGATGTAGCAAACATAGTGGTTCAACCTTGATGGATCATGTGTATGCAATTGAGAGGAAATGTAACAGTTTGGATGATTTATACTAAAAATTCCCAAAAAAAAAAAAAAAAAGAATCGAGTCATCAAATAATTTAAAACGTGATAGTATCAAGATAATTACCTTTGATAAGTTGCTGCAGTAGAACAATCAAAATGCTTATGAGCATCAAATGCACGTATATGATTTACAGAGGACTTCAAGCACTATGCGTACATCTTGCTATATATATATATATATATATATACCATCCACAGACTAATTGGTAAGTTATTATAAACCAAGCTCGGTGGGTCAATCATGCAAGACACTGAAAAGTGAACTGAGAGGACTTCGAGCACCTTACAAGCTTTATAATAACGATGTAGCAAACATAGTGGTTCAACCTTGATGGATCATGTGTATGCAATTGAGAGGAAATGTAACAGTTTTGAATGCTCTTCATATTAAACATACGAATACGTTAACCTTGAAATGCCTTTTGATACCATTTTCATTGTATCTAGTTATATGGAAGTTTGTTCAATGTGGAAAAATAATAAAAGCGAAGGAGGAGAATAAATACAAAAAACATTATTCTTCATGATATCCACTTGAGGAAATGATGACGTATTTAGAGAATAAAGTATTTAATTTTTAGTGGATTATAGAACTGCCTAAAATAGGATCAAATAATCATGCAAAAATCATTACTCGGTATGAATTGTTTGTTTGCTTCAATACACTGTAAGATACATAGTACGAAGTCTCTAATTTATCCAAGAGCAATTTAGTTACAGCTACAAGCAATACTACCTTGATTTGCAGATACATATGCGGCCCATCTTTTGATAGAGTTAAACTTTAAAAAAATGTCAAAAATCATATTCATATTGTGTAGAAATCTGTGTGCATTTCTATACTGCCAATAAATATCATTATTATATCATGAAAATTGTTTATATATTATCTAACAAAATTGCATAGAATCTAATTGTTTATTTCTAAAAATTGGTATTGATTGTTTGCATCAAAGCACGATTATTGCCCTGCATTTGCATACTCTCGGCTTGCAATCTCATAACATCACGCAATTCCAAAAAGAGTTGATTTACCATTGTTACAGCAGGCACTTCAATGGGAGGGATATCAAACATTCCCTTTAACTTTGTAACCTGATTTCGGAAATCATCTAATGAAATAACATGGTCCATGCCACCATTGTCTTGATGTGAAATATGATTATTATCGTCATTCAGCTACAGAATGATGTTAATTACTTGATACTTGCAGGGTTGTTTTATTTTTACCTTTTTCAATAGATCATCTAAAAGATCACTCCATTCGTAGGCATTGATCATAACTACTTCACTACGAGAAGCAAACAGAAATTGCAGTAATGATAAAAACATGTTCCACACTGATAAACCAACATTACCAGACTGCATTGCATGTGTGTTAGTATTTGATAATTTGGGTATGCTACTGATTACACTTACCATGAATAATGTAGAGGGTTCAATTAAATCTAACAATCGACGAAGCGCTGGCCATAAAGTTAACCAGAATGAAATAGGATTCAATGATTGTGTTTTGATGGGATTATCATTTTTTACATTTCCACTCCTTAATTTCAACAAAACATAGGATTTCAATAACAAGAAACAGAGTAATAACTTCTCACTTGAAGGATTATAAGAAAAGTTGAGATCTGGTATATGAAAGTCTACCTCGACGGTGTTAAATGTACGAACTAAAAGTTCAGTTAAAACAACCTCGTAACCAAGCATTTCGTATAATAAGGTATCTGCTTTTTCTCGAAGTAATGTCAAGATGAACCAATTCAAGAATCGAAGACATTCAGCACCTTCCTCAAGCTAAAAAAAAATAATAAAATATTAGTAAAAGCTTAATACGTAATCAAATGATATTTACACATACCTTTAAATAACCAAATATAATGACCATAAGTTTAGGATCTTTCAAACACATTGCCACGATCAATTGAGCAATGCAACTATAGACCTTGAAATCTTTCTTTGTAAATTGTTGGCTAGTTGAAGCTCGCTTCATAAAACTAACAAAAAACGGCAATAAATGAAGCAATTTGCCATCAAAATATTGAGCTCTATGATGTCCGTGTAGCATTTCACCCAATATTGATGTTTCAATTTTAGTATACCAATTTTGACCATTTGGTTTAGTGTCCCAAAGTACAAGTTGAAGCAGAACCAGTAATGTGTCCTTATTGGGCTTTGAAGCCATAGAGATAGTGCTTTTAAGTTCATCAATGATTATATCTACAAAAATATTGTTTGGTTGAGCACCTGGAATTGACGCAATTGCTGAATATGCTGCCATTAATTTAACTACAGCTTCAGGTTGTATGGTGCAATTGGAAAGGCCATGCTTGAAAATAGCTTGAATGGGAGGTAACAATATAGAATGGTGATACGGATGTTCTTTCAATAATATGGCTGACATGGTAAATACAGGGTTAATATTCCAATCAGATCGTCTCCAATCAGCAGTGTGCTTAATCAATGCATTAATAAATCCAGCATAATCGTTCAAAATATTTTCAGAATAAGGATGAGTGTGTACTGTCTCAACGTAGCGGCTTGTATTATGCAACACAGTCGAAAAAGCCTTTCGTTCCATTTGTTGTTTCATTAATTTATCCAAGACATCACGTACAGGTTGATCTCGCAAATAGATAATCTCGCCTCGTACATCCTCATCAGGAATCACATCATCTTGATCAATGACTGTACGTAGAACAAAGAATAAATCAACATCTCCAGTATTGGAATCTGACACTGTTTGATTTTTGAACATCAATACAAACAAACCAGCTACAGCAAAACGTAAAAATGCACTCTTTAGGAACTGTTTAGCTTTCAAATACACTGGTTCAGAGTTACGAATGCCTAATTTTGTCATCAGTTTACCCAATGCCAAGATTTGCTTTGATAAAACCATAGCTGTTAAATGGTCGGATCGACGTAAAAGACATTTCAAGATTTCCAATATCAAAAGCTTGTTTTCTTCACTCACATCTTCAGTAAGAAGATCGATGATTTGTTTCATGCAAGTAACAATATGCTGTTCATATTCTCGATCTAAAATATTATGCTATATTGATTTGACATGTTAATGGATTTGCGCCGCATTAAATGCCTTATGAGAGATTTACCTTGTACACAACAATCAATACAATCTCAAGCCATGCTTTCAACATCATATGGCCCAATTTCGTCAAATCTACACCCGAATTCATCATTTTGAGTACAACATCTATGAAATGAACACCTGGACTACTATTTTCAGACAAATTCATTCTAGATTGCTCAAGAGAATCTGATGCCATAGCAGCTACAGTTTCAGCTGGCAAAGGAGCAAAACTATCCATAATTTTCTTTAACCCACGAATACAAGAAATCATGACAGCCACTCTAGCTGGATCCTTTGGATTGTATTTAAGCAAACCAAATTCTACTGTAATTTCTCCACCATCGTTAAATAATTGACAATTTTGGAAATTCATTTGTTGAACAAGAATAAATTTGAGACGAGAAATTTGAGAGGGTTCAATACTGAGATGATTGCTCAGCATTTGTAGAGCTAATGTAAGCATAAGAACTTTGACATTTTCAGATTCTGCAGACTCTTGATCGTGCTGGTGATGATGATGGTTCTGAGATTCACTGCCAGGAACATCTGCATCCTCTTTGATCAAATCATGTTCAATGGATGAAGAGCGAGTATATTCATCCAAAATGTCAACAGGCGTCTTCATTTCTAAAGCTTCTAGGAGTGATTCCCATTGAAGTACTTGCCAATCAGGAAATAATGCATTCAATTGTGTCATGAGGCTTACAAGAGACATTTTTTGTCTATCTGTTGCTGTCAAGAAATATGCTTCCCAGCAACGGAATGCAGATCGCAAGTGCAATGTACCAAATGTTCTGATTAAGGCATAGGCTTTAGATCGAACATATTCCTCCTTGTCCCATAAACATCCAATAAAATAACTGAATACTGGTCCTAAATGAGAAAGTAACTTGAGCCATTCCGTTTGGAATGCTGCATCCATTTTTGTGAATAATCCAAAAAGATTATCAAGACCTTGATATCTACAAAATACTATGCTTAATATTTTATCTATAATAATATCGAACTCGATGTTACCTAACTTCCCAATTAGCATCTTCGAATATCTTAAATACACAAGCTTGGAAATATCGAACATCTACACTGATCAGCTTCATCAATAAACCCAAATTAATATCACTCAAATGATCATGGGTGGGTGTAAGTAATTCCCAAATTCTATCGATATGTAAGTATATTGTTTTGCTAACAATATGTAGATACTTACGATGGGATCAATTGAGGCATGCATTTTGTAATAAATTCATCTTTGTTACTAATACCAAAGCCCCAATGAGATAATCCATAAAACATTTTGATGATATCTTCTCGAACATTCAGTTGATCAAATCGTAAATAAAGCAGCATGCATTGAATCAATGGTGTCTTTTCATCGGCTTGCATCATTACAGAATTTTCTGCAAGTGTTGATCTTTTGCTATGTCTATAGAACACACTATCAATAATGCGGAAAAAAAAACATCTAAAATCGCAGAAACACTTACGGTGCATTTGTAGCATGACCAGCTACATGAGGTACAATACCAAGTTCAGTTATACTTTTAGGAGGACAATTATAAGCAAAACAAGCCAATGCTGCAGAATACTTGATAAATGTTTGAGCACTAGTTAAACTTTCATCAGATAAAGATTGGCTTTCGTTGTTAACTTTTAAGGTTTCCAATGCAATTTCATTCAAATAACCAATAACATCAATTACTGCAGCACGAGGAGTTGGTACATTCAAACCATTGACAGCTTGAAACCAAACAATCTTGACAAATTCTGCTGTAATATCTAGAGGAGTACGAGCTGCAACAATCAATCTAGCTATATGAGCTAATGAATTCGAAGGAATGCCGGTTCTATTGAAAACGATTAGATTATTGTACCAACATTTCCCAGTATTTACTTACCCTGAATGTGTTACTAATGTCAACCAGCGCATACCACGATCAATGCTTTGTATATCTCCAGCATCAAATTGAGACATGATGATATCGATTGGGTTTGCTACATCTGCTGAAGAAGATGGAAGCGAGCCAGACATTTTGGATACTGAATGTTTTGTAGAGCAAAGTTTTGCTAAATGTCGAATATCGACAGGCTCTTTTTCCTAATGTATTGAGTGAATAAAATTGCTATATCTGTATCATTTTAATCGAGGTTTTTACCTTTAAAATACCAAGATGGCTAAATTCAACATGGGTTCTCTCTAGCCATTTCTGTAGGATAGGCTCCAAAGATGTGAATGTAAGGCCGTTGGTCTTTAGTTTAAGAATGTAACTGATCAATTGTTCGTATTTTTGCAAAACATGTTTCTATATCCAAATTAGTTTCATCCTATTATAAGTGTTTAATAAATATACTACCTTTGTATCATGAGTTTCTCCCCAATTTGGAACAGTGCACTCTTCATATTTATCATCAATAATTTCCTCCATGACATTGTATAGAATATCTGTATAAGCATTCTTGTCCATGTCATGAACTGTTGCCATCCAACGTACAATATATCTATCTCTTAAAGCAGCACGTGTAGTGACATATATACTACTTGCACCGCTACTAACGCCTGCTGTTGTAGTTTGATGAAACGTACTTACTCTATGACGATCTATAGTATGATTTCCTCCTTTCATTCTTGATAATAGAGCTGCCTGCGCCCATTTATTTTGTTGCTTATTAGCATGTACATTAGGACTCTTATTAGATGTTAATTCAGCATGTAAAGCCAAAAGACGTTCATCCTCATCAAAAATCCAACCAACAATAGCATTCACCAAACGTTCTCGAGTATAGTTTGACATGAATGGGTCTGGCCAACATCTTCTAACCAATAGCAACAATCCACATTCATTAATCGATAAGTCAACATCTTGTAAACAAGCTTCGATCGAATTGATAAGGGATTCTACATTGGCAGAACAATCAATAGCATAAGGAACAGGAAAAATAACTTGCACAGCCCTTTCTTGATCCTTACTACTAGATCCATCATTTGGAAATAACATAGGAGAAGCATCAAAACGTTCAAAAAATCCTAAATTTCGCATATGTTGCAGCATGATTTCAGCTGCTTTTCGACTCTTGAAATTCAAATTAGTCATGAGCCATGATAAAAGAATGGATCGATCAAGGTATTCATTAGGTGTATGGCCTTCACCGAAATCATCTTCCTCATCTTCCCAATTTGCAGTAAAAGGATTAGGAGATACCTGCAAAAATCCACGAGAATCACCTGCAGATCTTCTTTTATCTGCTGTCGTAGTTGCTGTAGGTTGTATAGGCGAAGATGCCGCTGCTGCTGTTGATGTTGGGAATGATGCTGTAATATTACCTCCACTAGCAAATGAAGTCATTAAGCATTTCATCATTGCACTGAGATGTCCAAGGTATTCCTCTTTACTCAAAACAAACTTATCAATTGTGCTTGATTTGTGGCCACAAAAATCAGCGAGAAAAGTAGATCCAAAACATTTTCCTGATGAAAGGTAATCAGAACATAATTTGATAGCTTTTGTTAATACAGCGCTATGAGATGGTTTCGTTTCAAGTTTAAACAATGGCGCATCTAATTTTTCCTCATTTTCTTGTTTGCTATCCAATTTTGATGATAAAGGGTCATCAGATTCGTGTGTAATTAATAGACAGCCAGCTGCAACACCGCAGTGCAATATATGATCTTGTAACATCAGCGCATTTAACATGGTACCAACTTCTTCAAAGCTTCTGCCTTCAAGTGATTCAACATTGAGTGGTAACGCATCATCATAATAAAGACAAAGGTTATTAGACAGATCAGATTGAGAAATTTGTATATCGCTTTCTAACAAGGGCTGATATGGAACACACATTTGAAAGCTGCTACCGTTTTCTCTCTTTTTGATAAAACTGTTTCGTTCTTCTGCTTCTGCAAGACATTGGACATGTACAAATCGATTACACTCCATACAATGGTATCCTTGTTGAGATATACCCCACAGAGGCAATCCACAACATGCACAAATAGTCAAAGTGTACAAATTAACTAATTGAAACATATGGCCCAACAAACCCACTCGAGAAGAATTCGATTTGATTGTCCAACCCAAAAGACCTCGATTCACCATATCACGAAATCTAGGTTGTGGTGATATATTACAGTATTGAGGGGTAACAACTTTTTGGATTCCCCCAGCTTTAACATAAAACATGATGCCTTGCTCCTTCATATCTGCTACAGCACTTGAGCAATTATAATGAACACTCCCTTTACATTGGAAACAACGCAATCCAAAGCCTTTAATAGGTTTGAAACATTCTTTACAGTATGCCTCGTTCATATCATCATGTACCATTAATGGAAATGTACTGTTATTGCTAGCTTGGAATGGGGTGTCATTTGAATCATACATGTTTTGCTTTCGTGGCGCATGGTCAAACATGTATGGATACCAAACATGATGATCTTCATCCAAATCTTCATCTAATGAATCAACTCCACTTGGATGTTGCATAAAATTAGGGCGATAATTACCATGCTGCTGCTGCTGTTGTTGTTGTTGTTGATGATGATGATTTTGGTATGGATGATGTTGGTTATTATATTGATGATTCTTTTGACGTTGTTCTTCAAATTCTTGCTGTTCTCTATGTTGATCCAATATTTCCAATTCTTCCCTAGTGCCCAACAAAGGCAAGGGATCTGCCACCATGACATGCCCCACACTAACGAAATAATAATACAATAATATTTGACATGCTCGAAATTTCACCTCTGAACTACTATGTGAAATGACATCTAAAATATCCAAATAAAGATCAGGTTTACAACTCATCATAAAAGAAAGTGCACGATGAAAGTTGTGGATTGAATTTGCTTGCCTTGTTAATGAAAAACTTAGGTTTTCTTGTTGCGCTTTAGTGGGTTGTGCTGCCAAGTATGGATCCAAGTATTGGATCATGAAAAATAAAAGTGGGGTGAATAATGCGTATGCATGATATTCAGCAACGGGTTGTCCTTGCATACTGCTGTGTGCGCTAGGAGCGGCAGGTGAGAGTGGCGAATGAGGTGATGATGGTGCTCCTCCTCCGGTTGTATCTATAGAGTATGGGCGAGTATCGATAGTCAGATGTGACATTTTCAATGGGGTATTAGCTGCCTGATCGGGTTCTGGGCTTTGGATATTGATGGTGGGCGTATTTTGGTTGATTTGTGATTTCCTATGTGTTGATTCTTTTGATTTCTGTCAATATTCATCTATTTAATAGTGTGTAAAACTTACTGGATGCATCTCCTTTAGAAGCTTTTCTTAGGTTTGAAGAACGTGGCTTGGGTTCATCTTTCAATTTCATTAATTTAGGTAATAAACTATCCAAGAATAATGATAAAAGTTTGCCGAGCATATTTCCCTCAGAAAATGCTTCAAATGCAGGTAAAAATACTGTGCCAATATGGTATAATCCAGCGGAATCATCACGGATTTGCACAAGAACTAGTGCTATATCGATCAAGATTGTTTGCATAGTAAATGGAGGTCGAGATGGTTTAGGATTAGCTGTTTTGAACCGACTGTCATTAAGTACGAGGTCATTCAATACATATAAAATGGTCTCAAAATCTGATCGCTTTTCTTTGACAGATACCATGTTGGGTACATTTGATGATGATCCATCTGCTGAACGAGCTGGACTTCCAATATGAGGTGAAGGTGCTGGTGAATTTGCTCTGGATGAGGCTGGAGAAGCTGTTGGTGTACGTTCACTAATAACAAAAAAAAATCAATAATTTATCAACTATGTCTCATATTTAACCAATATACCCTTGCATCAGTACTTGAGCACTTAGTCCTACTTGATGGCAAACCATCAACGCAGATCTCAACTGAATAAGAAGATCGATAGTATCATCATTTTCAAACTGGTCTGTCACTTGAGTTGTTCTACAAAGTTCACTTAAATGAAACAAAGCAGTAGGTGGTCTTTTTCTTTTCAATATTTTGCCTATAATATGTTGTATCATTTTCCTATATTCTTCTACCTTTGGAGAAGGTTTAGGAGGTTGTTGCTGCTGTTGTTGCTGTTGTTGTCTTGATGCATTAGACGTGCGACGAAATGAATTGTTTTCGTTGACAGAATGTATTTCATCATTGGGTGAATGTATGTTTATGATGGTAGCATTGAAGCGCGAGTTAGGTGTGCTATTTGGCATTTATTTGGTGATTTGAAAAATTCAAGAAAAAGAAATCCGTAATCAGTAAAGGCGTTTGAAAGGAGTTGAGTTTCGTTAATTATTTTTGATGCCTGAGACGTAAATAACTTTATATCACTCGGTCGGAAATAGCTAATTACTGATAGACATGAGACGTTTCCAATTGCTATCTCCCGAAAAACGTTACACTCCATAAATTAACAAAGTAATACTCCATAAATTAAAAAAGTTACACTCCATAAATTGAAAAAGTTACACTCCACAAGTTAAAATGGATTTTTTTCCTAAAAATCAGATCTCCAACATTTTTCCCATAAATTTTTTCATGTGCTGAGTTAAGAGTGGATTCTAATACAAGCTAATGCTGCAATAACTATGGTGCTATTCATATATTTTTAGCTATTTGTTTTGCGGAGATATAGCCGTTCAAAAAATTATAGGAATATCAGAAAAACAAGCATACCTATTGATTTTATTAAGTAAACATTACTTTCCATTATAATAAAAGTTTTTTATCTATATTATAGGCATATTATTTGTTAGATAAAAATAGAGCCAAAATAAAAATTCAAAGTATTTACCCCATAAAACACACCAAAAATGCATAAATTATTAATATAATTTTCCAGTAAGTTATCAAACAAAATTTCAGTTCCATAAAAATAATTGCAAGCAACAATATATATAGATCCGTCTTTAGTTTTTTCAAAAAAATTAATTTTTCAAGGAGTAATGAAGATTTGAAGTTGTACTCTTGTTTTTTTACCCCAACCCTCATTCAAAAATCGCGATTTTGAGCGATTTTCATAACAAAAGAGTAAAAACCTCTTATTGAAATCAGTTTGATTCGATACAAATTTTTAAGGGCTACAAATAACAATTAATTGTCTACAGGCTATCACTATAGCATTTGTCAAATAAATTCGGAAAAACCGATAATTTGTTCTTCCAACTTTGGTTTTTACAGCTTAAATATGAAAAATTGAAACTTTGAGCCTTAATATCTCTGCAAAAAATTAAGATACCCAAAGACTTTTTTATAATAAAACTTACTTGTTTTAAAATTCTCCTTAACATATCTGAGTTTGAAAAAACTCGGGACATCTTTTTTTTTATTTCATTTTTTTGACATTTTCGTAATAGATTCCAAAATATTCGTTAAATTGTGCAGAATTTTTTTACATTCATATCATCAACCTCATTGAGCTCTCTAGATCCCAATTTAGATTTCTTCAAAATATTGATTTTTCGTGGAGATGTCCTTAAAAATGTGTACAAAAGAATATCCTCGGTTTTGCTCAAAAAAAATAATGTGTATACCCTCATTCCAAATTCTGTGTTACGTTCACAGGTTATTATAGTAACTTTTAAGATAATAATAAACCTTTTGAGTTGCATTGTAATCCTTATTGTAAAAATGAGCTAACTAATCTGGGGTAGCATTCCTTGTATAATTATCACTTTCTACTATCTACGCACATTACTCTTTTACCAAAACTAGCGTTCGCAAAATGACCGAGCCCAAGCGAGCACAAGCAATTTCAGCAAGCATTTTCCGAGTCTAAAATATTTGAAAGTTACTCAAGCAAGCCCAAGCCTTAGAAACGGCTCGTCGAGCAGTTTCATATCGAGAATTCTCAGTTTTGAAAGCAAGTAATCAAGCATAAATCAAGCATTATCGAATTTTCAAAACGTTAAGCAAGTCGAGCACAAGCATATAAGCAAGCGAGAAACTCCGAGTGCAAGCGCAAACATAGTACTATATATTTTCAGCGTGATATTGGTTCAAAGTGTGATAAAACTAAGTATAAAAGACGAGCCGAGCCTAGGACGAGCTTGACCAAAGCTCGCCACAACGAGCCGAGCTTTGTATCACTCGAGCTCGAGCCGAGCTTTAATAAAAGCTCGTTTGACAAAGACGAGTTTTTGACTTTTTTTTAAAAAGCTCGTTTGAGAAAGACGAGCTTTTGACTTCTTTTCAAAAAGTTCAAATTTAAATAATAATTAGTAAATGCTATGACATTATTACTTTAGATAATTGTCAATTGACATTCATAAGTTTGCTTTACTTTAGATATTTGTCACTGGAAAGGTAAAATAAAGCTCGCATTGAGATGATGAGTTTTAGTCGCTGCATAAAAAAGCTCGTTTGGGGTAAACGAGCTCTAGTCACGCGCAAAAAAAAGCTCGTCGAGGTTGAACGAGCTTTTTTGTAAGCTCGTCTAACTTTAACGAGCCTTGAGAAAAGCTCGGCTGCATAAAAAAAGCTCGGCTCGTTTAATATCACTAGATAAAACACATAAAATAATATATAAGATGTTGTTTATTCTTTTTAAAATAAGGTAAAAATCTTCATGACTATTGAAAATCGTTCGCTATTTATATTAATTGTCTAATATAAAGGAAGTGGAGATTTAAAAGTAATGGATCATTGTTGCTGACCAATGATTATCTAGAAAGGTTGATTAAATGCGTTGAGTTGTCATGTACATTGGTAAATGACAAAGTTATTGGTTCTTCAAGAATATAAAAATTTATGGACTTGTTTATTAACAAGCTCCTTGGTTCTATCTTTGAATACACTTTGATATGGTTGCACAGGATGTCAATGGTACTGTATGTACGCGAGATTGACATTTCATTTGTGATTCAAATAATAAACTTTTGCTATAATGACAGTTACCGTTCTATGGCAATATCACGCTGAAAATATATAGTACTATGTTTGCGCTTGCACTCGGAGTTTCTCGCTTGCTTATATGCTTGTGCTCGACTTGCTTAACGTTTTGAAAATTCGATAATGCTTGATTTATGCTTGATTACTTGCTTTCAAAACTGAGAATTCTCGATATGAAACTGCTCGACGAGCCGTTTCTAAGGCTTGGGCTTGCTTGAGTAACTTTCAAATATTTTAGACTCGGAAAATGCTTGCTGAAATTGCTTGTGCTCGCTTGGGCTCGGTCATTTTGCGAACGCTAGACTACATGTTGTATTGAAGTGCAAATCCTTGATATCGGATATAAGAAACTCCTACCGTACTAAGTTTATCCAGCAATTAGCAAGAACGCTTGGACGACCTCAATTATGACACTATATTATTTCATCCTGGCGGTTAATCAATCAAGTAGCTATCAAATCAACATCCAAGCACATTTAGCACAGTATTGAAAAAAGGCAACTTATAAGCTCTGCAGGCACGGTTAAATTATGATTGATCCATTCCAATTCATAGATTACTATCAAACAGATCTAATGGTTCAATAGTGCCTTAAATTATTACATCTCAGGATCTCAATGCCAAATAAATATAAAAGATCATACTTTTATATCTCAGTAAACAATATCTTGTTTTTATTATACAGTTGAAGAACTGATTCACTACGCATTCTAATTTAATTATATTCTTTTTTAAGTATTATTTATCAAACCTGAAAATATACGACAGAATTCACCGTTTTTTTCTTATAAACTGGGCCTCACTTTTCATCCTTAACCTACTTTTTTTTCACTAAATAACACCATGAAAAAAAGTATATGCCAATGTACCTGAGATGTTCAGCTTTAATCCAAAAACAAGTATCTGGAAATATCCTATTTTTTACAATTGGCATTAATTTTTTAGTGCTAATGTTTCAGCTTTTTACGCGTATTTCACTGCTAAAAATTGAAAACTTTGAGGCTCCATATCTTCACAAAAAATTAAGCTATGCTAACAATTTTTGATAATAAAACTTACTTGTTTTAAAGTGCTCTATAACATATTTTAGTGTAAAAAAATTTTGAGCACTTTTATTTTTTTCATTTTTTTTGGCATTTCTATAGTAGGTTTCAAGATATTGGTTAAATCAAGCAACATTTTTTTTGCATTCACTTAATTAAGCTCATTAAGCTCTCTCGGATCCAATTTAGTTTTCTTCAAAATATTAATTTTTCGTGGAGATATCCTCAAAAATGTGTACAAAAAGGTACCTCCATTTCTGGCGTCCATTTTTCCCTTGTATACCCTCATCCCAAATCCTGAATCTGAAAAAAATTGGACAAAAATCTTGTTTTCTCTACGAAAAATGCAGCTAGAAGGTTTTTCAATAGCTCAATCGATAGATAATGTTTTTGCGCATTATTGTAATTTATTATATTTTAAATACACTTATAAAAAGTGACGTGTATATTCAAAAAACCTCCAAAATTTCAATTGCATTTTGCGCACAATTTAATGTGGAATGTTTATCTAATTTTTATTTAGATAGATGCAGAATCCAAAACTGCACAAAAACTATTTAATACGCTAGGTCAAGTTACTTTGCAGTTTATGAGCCATTAAACGATCTTGTTTTTTGAATCATTTTTCGTCCATTTTTTCATCATGTCGATTTTAGGACCCCGTTATGATAGGTTATAAGCTATGATAAAAAGTATTATTTTAATTTTCTGGACGAAAAATCAATATTTTTCGCTGAAACAAAAAATGCAGAGTAGCTTGGAGTAGGATCTATCTTGCGGATACAAAAGATTAATAGCTCAATTTTGATGCCCAATCTTGTTTTACAGTTTTAGGACAATATTGGCCAATGTTTGGCCAGTGCATTTATATTCTGGTATTAACATTCCACTTTTTCGAGAAATATCAATGGTCTATAGAGTGAGGGTACATCTTCTTTGAAGAGTTTACGTAATTTGACTCAGTATTGGGTGAAAACATTCGAAAAACATTTAAAAACCATCTGAAATTAAACCTGTGGATTACATCCATTTAGAATTATAGATTAAAAATTGTGTATAGATGGAAGGACATCTTCCTGTCAAAGAAGAGTCAATTAAGTTCTACTTGATAATAAAACCCTAATGTTCTTTAGTCGAATTTCTATTGTTTTTTATACTTTTTTTCCGTGAATACCTCTGCCTATACCACAAAGCCTACTTTTTACAACAGTAAAAAATCGATAACAGAAGCCCTAACTCGGTGAATTTTGATCCTAACAACTTCCAACTTTACATGAAAATAGCATTGGCGTCGAGCCTGGTTTTGCCAGCCAAATTTGCTAGTATAAGATGGGCTCGACAACAATCCTACATAGAAGTAGGGGCATAGTGTATATTTGACATGCTGGTTTCAAAGGGTAACGTCCACAGTCTACTGTGCGTTGAGAAAATTATTGCTAAAATACCGATCCAAATAAGCTGCCACTCTACATGGATATAGATATGATTAGATACGTCTAGGATTTATCCACAGAATTAAAAGTTTTCAACCCTCCTTAGTTTCTATAAAAATGAGGATATGACACCTACCAAAGTTGATAAGTAAACGCCATTTCTATGCATGATCAAAGTTTTATTGCAATGTACTTTTAATATATACATTTATTTTCTTCAAAAACTTTGGAATATACATGTACTTTAATTTTATAAATCCCCATTGAAAAAAAATTAAAAACATATAAGAGGTTTTCAAATCTATTGAAATTTCTATACGTTATAGATATACTGAAAAGAAAAAAGTACAGTGTAATTATTAATTTCATTTTGATAGCTTATAATTTTAACCAGACATTGTCAGTCAAATACTTTAATTTTAAGCGGTAAATTTTAATGCTGAATCTTGAAGGAATTAACCTTTGCTTTCCATACCTTGCAATCAAAAATCAAAATATATTATAGATTCAAGTTACCTTGGATGTTCTGAGATATTTTTGTTTTAAGACCATTTACTATCCATGTACTTTACAACTGCTACTTCCAACTCGGATTGAAATCAGCAAATCCAAAATTTAAACTATTCATGTTGATTTCTGGCTGGTTTCTCATTGGGTTTTGAGATTTAGAGAATCTGTTTGTACGAATACTATACTTTCAAGTAATATGTATTCTTTCACGATATTTTCAATTTATATTTTAGGCACAAGCGTTGATTTATCGTTTCAGAATTGCATTTAATTATTGTTAGATCTTTATAGCCACCTATTTGAGAACCGCGCATTTACAAAAACTTCAATTCTGACGTACTGTTTATTTTCTCTTTCCTTTCTCTTTCTTTACTTGCTAAATAATCAATTACTATGGATACAACACAAATGGAGTTAGGTAATATTTATTAATTGAGTTCCAGGAAGCACTTGTATATTCAAAAAAAGCCATACAGATTTGGAGTTAGATGCCCAACTTGAGGCAGAACTCATTGCAGACTTGGAAACTACTGCTGATAATAATATCAACAATAACACAACGACAACGACAGAAATTGATGTAAAGCCAAGTTTCGATGAAATGCTTGTTGGTGATGAACTTGTAGATCGTTTCGAAGCATTGCCCAGACGTACAGCAATTTTTCTCCATGGTGTAGACGATATGTCTACGGCAGATATCACAAAATACGCTGATTCACCACTTTTGACAAAAGTTGAATGGATCAATGATTCATCATGTAATTTAGCATTTAAAACTGAACAAGATGCTTTACAAGTAGCTCAAACATTATTGAGTCAACCTGTTCCAGAATTGGATCATCGTACATTAGTTGCTGCCAAACCTTTTGAAAATCATACGTTGTCAATTCGTATTTCAACAGATGAAGATGTTAAAGAACGCGGTGCTCGTGAACGTAGTCGTTATTATTTATTGCATGGTGTAGAAGATCAGCCTCTCAGCGAAGTTCGAAAAGAAGCACGCAAAGCACATTTGGAAAGAATGCAAAAGAATGGTGGAGATGGACGTGATGTATTTAGTAGATTGGGTACCAGAAAAGAACCTACTCCTAATGAAAGACGTAGTAGAGATAGAAGTCGATCCCCAACAAGAAATGACAATAGAAGTATAAAAAGAGAAAGATCAGTTGAAAGAGAAATTCCTCAACATTTGAAGAGTCGTTTAGGGCCTGTCAAGACTGAAAATGCTGTAACTGAAGAAGATCAAAAAGACGATTTAGTAAAGGATGAAATATTATAAGAAAAGAATAAATAAGCCTTTTATTTTATAATATATGAATAAATTAAAAAAAAACAAGAAAAGAAAGGGAATATACACATAGTAAAATTGATTTAATGTCTTGTTTTGAATTTGAGTAAAGGTGCCAAAATATCCAAAGGACCTGCTTTTCTGAGGAACTCATGGTTCATCAATTCGTCAGCAGTTGCTCTTGATCTAACATCAACACATAAACAAACAGCCAAGAAACCCTTGAGTTCACGAGAGAGTTTTTCAGGATTCTTTAAAGTAGGAGTACCATTAGTAGCAATCAAATAAAGCGCCTTTAAAGGCTCTTCATCAAGATAAGGAGGTTCATTTTCAATCATTTCAATAGCCATAATACCAAGAGACCAAATATCTACTTTAGCACCATATTCCTTTTGCTTTACAACTTCAGGTGCCATCCAATAAGGAGTACCTACCATAGTAGCACGCTTATTTCTTTGATCTGTTAATTTAGCACAGAAACCAAAATCACTAATCTTGACTTGACCTTGGGCATTCAATAAAATGTTGTCAGATTTAATATCTCTGTGAAGAATATTTTGAGAATGCAAATGCAAGAGACCAGCAGTAGTTTCATGACAAACAGTAGCAATTTGTTGTTCAGTCATTGAATTGTTATCAATAACATCGGTTAAAGCACCTCCTTCCATGAATTCCATAATAACCCAAAGATCACTGTTTTTAACGAGGAAAGAATCAAGATAATTGACAATATTGGGATGTTGAGATTCCTTCATGACTAAAATTTCAGTAACAATCAAATCTTTACGAGGTTGATGAGCGAGATCCATTTGTTTAATAGCAATTTTGGTATTAGTTGCAAGAGAAAGAGCAACATAAACGGAACCAGAAGCACTAAATAGATTTCAAACTTGTCAGTATAACGGTTTTAAAGATTCACAACTTGTTTTTCTTTACCCTTGGCCAACTCTTTTAATCTTTTTATACATATCATTTGGATCACCAGGAGTTACTACACTTCTTAATTGTTCCATAACTTGAGCTTCTGTCATTGTACTAATACGTTGTTCAACCTTTTTCTTGGGAGCAGAAACAGCTTGGGCAGCCTTTTCTCTTTCTCTATCACGAATTTCTATTTCACGCTCTCTATCTCTTTCACGTTGACGTTCCTTTTCACGTTCTTTTTGAACTTGTTGATCACGAAGTCTATCCTTCTCTCTCTGTTGTTCACGAATTTGTCTTTCTCTTTCACGCATTTCAACTTCAAGTTTTTCACGCTCATACATGATACGTTCATCATAAGTTGAAATACTGGTAGTACGAGCAGGTGCTCTTTGAGTACCATGGGATTTAGATGGTTCTGGTCTTGGGTATTTATTATTAGAGTTAGAATTATAGTTTGAATAGCCCTATTTTTTAAACGTTAATTTTGTATTAAGTTATGTCTACTAATTTATATATTTACAGGTGATGGAGGAAGTCTATCACTTGGTGATTGGTGACGAGAATCCATATGTGATTTAGGTGATTTAGGCTTATCATAAATTAATTAGTAATTATAATTTTTGTGTTTCCTCAGAACTAAAAAAAAGTTATACTTACTGTACGAATAGCTAATTCATCCATCATTTCATTCATATCAGGTCTTCTACTTGGTTGAATTGGTGGAGGAGGAGCAGGTCTTGGTGGAGCAGGACGATGGGGTGAAATTGGGTTTTGTTGTTGTTCTGATCTTTCATTTATTAAAGCAGCCCAACGATCATCACTCATTCTTTCAACTGCACCTTGTAATTCAGAAGAACCATATTCTTCTGCTTCTCTTTTAGTTTGTTCGGTATAAAATTCAAGTACATCCAAGACAGCTTGGGGATTTTTAGCAGCATCCTCTGCAGTAATAGCTGATCCTTTTAGTAATTTTGTCCATTGATCAGGTAAACCCTAAATTAGGATAATAATCAATATCAAAAAATAGATCATGTGAACCTTATTTAACTTACTGTAAATGCACCAGTATTGGGATCAAAACCAACATGAACTTCATGAACAAAATTTGTTGGACCTGAAGCACCAACCGTAGATCTCTATTTTTTACATTAGAACATGTAGCTATTTTGGTAATCTTATCAGATCTCTTACATTATAAACTTCGTCCATCCAGCCATATAGATCTTCATCGCTTTTACATGCAATATAATAAGTTTTGTCTTTTGTGGTTACTTCAAAGCAATAGGGTTTAAGATCTGTTCTTGTAACTGAAGTGATTTCTTTGAGAAAAATTAAAGCAACACACTGTCCTGATTGCTATAGATTTACAAAAATGAATAACACAATTTACCTACATTCAGTAATAACACTTACTTCATTTCTATGAAAAGTTAAAGCTTGGTCTCTCAAGACACAAAAACGCTTTGACCATATCCAAGCTCTTAAACCATCTTCTTTAACAGACAGGTAACCATCTTTAATAATTTCAGTCATTTAAATTTGTTTGTTGCTATGGTAACAAAGAAAAATGTATAAAATCTGTCAAAAAAGTTTACTCCTTTTTTTTGTCTTTTTGGGCCCTTTCTTTGTTTGTTTTTTTAATTGATTTGGTTGTTTATGATTTTAATTCAGACTTTCTATTCCACAATCAATCGTTAATAGAAATAACTCAAAATTATTCTTGTGGTTCAACTAAAAAAAGAAAAAAAAGTGAAAGAAAATAGAAAGGAAAGAGGGAAAGAGGGAAGTTGTATGTATTTCAGTCTCCCTTTTTGATGTACCACTGGTTTAGACCAAGTGTAACATTAAAAAAAGTTAAAAATACGCGTCACTCAGTTGCTTGATTTCCTCTGTGAAATGCTCATGATTGAAGAAAGTAGAAAGTATCAGAAATTGATCGAGAAGAAGAAGCAAAATATATTACCAACATTGGACGAATTTTATATTGAATGTTTTTTTGTTGTTGTTATTTGATATTGATGTTTTGGTTGTTGTGTTGTTGTTTTTATAGTACTATTTGGACTAAAGAATGTTACACGACGGGATGATATGCCTTTTTTTTTGGTTCCTGAAAGTAGATCTGTTTGGTAACCATGGAGACCAAAAAAGAAGAAAAAAATTGCTAGGCAACAAATGTCAAAAAATTAAGGTAATAAATCATACATTTTTCCTGTATAATATTAGGTCAAATGTCATGAATATTAAAGCATTGATTTATTGCATACATTACATATATATGCAGACACACACACACACACAGAAGATTTTTACGGAAATATTATGTATACATATATTGAATTATTTGATCTGTATTTACTCCCGTTTCTCCCTGTTTTTTATGATATATATATATACACCATTCCTTCGAAAGTACCCCCCTTTTTTTTCGTTATATAGCACACATGTATATATATAACTCGATCAATACACATATCCTTTCTCTCTTTTATTTTTATTTTTATTTTCTTTCTTTTAATAAACAAGCATAATTGTACGCTGATTTATTCTCCTCTGTATAATTCCTTGTAATTCATTCATTTTCTTCCCTCTCCCTTTTTTTTCTTTTTACAATAAAATTAATAACAAATATCAACAGAAATATCAATTCTCGACACCAAACACTCATACACATAAACATACACATACACAACATTCAATGTCTTTTTTAAAATCTGGTCAACCAATTCAAACAACAGGAAATAATTTAGTTGGGTTATGGAGACCTTCATTTGTCAAAGTAGATCATCGATTATTTGTTTATGGAGGAGGAGGCAATGTTACAAATGATTTACACGTATTAAACCTATTTGATATGAAATGGGAAACAATTCAAGTAAGGGGAGAATAATTTTTTCTGTATATTCTATACGCACATCACATTAATCAGTATAAATATAGACTGTAAAAGGGCTTGCTCCATGTAAAAGATATGGTCATACAGCAACATTATGGGATAATTACATTATTGTATTTGGTATGTATACAGTTATTAGAGATTAACGCATAAATTAATAACTTGACCATAGGTGGCTGCAATGAATTTCAAGAATATTGCAATGATATTCATGTATTTGATATTGAAAAACTTACCTGGTTTCAACCTGAATTGAATGGCTCAGTACCTGCACGATACTTGCATAGTGCGTCCGTGTACGACAATAAACTGTTTATTTATGGAGGATTTGCAAAGAATTCTGATCGTAAATATCTAAAATTTCTAGTCATTGATTTTGATCTGATTTTCTTTTGTTTTTAGGTACTTATGTTTTGGATGAATTAAGTGTATTAGATCTTAAATCATTTACATGGTCAAAATACCATGGCGTACCTCCTCGATACAATCACTCTGCAACACTTGTAGGCCATAAAATGTATATTTATGCTGGCAAAGATGAACATGGAAACACTATATCAGATTTATTTGTCGTTAATTTAAATACACCACCATACACACCGCATTTAGTATTGAATGGTTCCACTAATTCACAAATGGTATTATTAAAGAGCCAGCACTTTTGTGAAGCTGTTTGTGGAAAGCTACTAGTATTTGGTCGATACTTGACTCAATCTAATAACCACAGCATCATAGGTAGCAATAGTAGCAGTAGCAGCAATAGTAGCGTAATTTCAAACCCTGAATCAATGTATGGACTTTGGATGCTTGATTTAGATACATTGACTTGGGAAAGACAAGATTGCAATGCCAACTTCGAAATTGGTGGTTGGAATTATTTTACAATTATCTCTGAAAATAATGATCAATCAATGGATCAACAGGTTACTTTAAATAACCTCTTCTTTCTCGGAAATACAGACCCATTTCGGCCACAAGGATATGATCATTTTAGGTAAGAAAATCGGAATACAATAGACAGAAATAATTCGGAATACTTATAAGCATTGTATATAGAGACGCTCTTGTTATTAATGGAGAAACATTAGGTTTATATGATATTCCACCAATACCAATATCAAGCGAATTCTCTCGTTTATTAAATAATCCAGAACTATCCGACTTTGTCATTGTTCCCTCTAATGGTCAAGAACTTCATGTTCATCAAGTCATTCTCATCACGCGCTGGCCGCATTTTAGAAATATTTACAAATCTGGTATGATAGAATCAAGACAAAAACGCATGGAGATACCGGAACCATATGAAGTCGTATTGGCCTTTCTTAAATACCTTTATAATGATCGATTAGATGAAAATGAATCCTGTGATATTATTTGCCAAGTATTGGTATTAGCAAATATGTATTTATTGTATCGACTTAAAAAGATATGCTGTGAGCGTCTTTATCGTCAACATTTAACAATAGAAACCTGCGGTTTAATATTTGAAAAAGCAATTTCAGCAGAAGAAGTTGGTTTAAAATTGCTAACGTTAGATTTTATGTTCCGTAATTTGGGTTATATACTTAAATCAAATATTCTACTACAAATGGCACCAATGATCCGAATGGAATTCTTGGAAGCAGTTCCTGAAGAAGCTGTATTAGAGGTTCATCATAGATCTGCACGGAATCCAACTTATTCGACCTCAACAAAATTCGCAGCTTCTAAAAATATTGCTTATATAACTACAACAAATTTATATACTACCAACAACAATAACAATTCCGAAAATAGCAATAGCAACATTATAAGGCTTTCCACACATAACAATCAGCATAATCATCACCATCATCATCAGCAACACCAACAACAGCAGTCAGGAACGGGAGTAGTTGTTGTAGGCACAAGCGGGAACAACGATTTAATACCGGTTAGTTCTAATAATAACAATAATAATTTAAATACGTCTTCAGCAACAACTGTTGGTGTTTAATCAATTTGAAAATAAAAAATGAAAATAGCAAAAACTTCAGCCCTTTTTATGATTTCATATTTTTAGTGTGCAAAAAAAGTCTTGGCCTTTGTAAATTTGCTTGTGCTTTCTCTCCTATAGTTTAAAAATAGGCATAATAAACAAAGAGGTTCATTGTCTGGTAATATATAAATATCAATTATTTCTTTTTTAAAAAAAGAATTCTTTTCATTAGTTACAAACTATACTATACAAAAAAAAACATGAAATTTAACAGCAATGTTACAATTAAAAAAAGAGTTCGCTTTTCAGATCAAAATACTATTCGTTATACCCACAGCTCCAAAGAATATGATCGCTCTTGTTTTGCCATGGATTCATCTTCGTCTCCTGCTTATACAGCACCCAGGATTAAACATCATCAAGTGCAACCCTTAATGTGCATGAATCCACCTATTGTTTATAGTCAGCAGAGCCAACAACAGCAACATCAACAAAAGCAACAGCCACCAATGCTAAAAATTGATACAAGTATTAACAATGGCATGGGCCCATTGTTTTTGACTGGAAATTCAAATAATCATTACTATAGTCCGTTCAGAAGTTCAATCATGAATCGATACACCTCAATTAATAGCTACTTTGTAAATAATGGCGATATCAACAGCCAAGATGATGCATAGCCTCGAATATATATATAAATATATAACTTATACCTGACATGCGAAAAATCGTGTTGTAAATATATAGTAATTTTATTACAACTTGTGATGAGATTTTGGAAATAAATAATGTTATTTTTTTTTTTTTTTTTGCATGAAATTGAATTTTGAACTGATCTCAACTTTAAATTCCTCATTTCTCGTATGAAAATGTATAAATAAGAAAAGCTAATTAAGGTAAAAGATACACCAATTTAAGGGGTAAATACTTGATAGAGACAGAAAACCCCATAAAAACTATTTCTGGCTCCACAAAAGCTACACTCCATGTCTTTTTTTTTCAGAAAAATCAGAACTATCAACAAATCCAACTGAATTACCAAACATTTTTTTTAAAATATACCTTGGATCATTATTAAATAGATATAAGCTGGTAACATTATGCTACCTGTTCCTGAGATTATTTTATATCTCACAAAAGACTCAAAAACACGTTAAACTCGCCGTTTTTTCCTCCAAAACTGGGTCTCATTTTTCATTCTTGCTTTACTTTTTTTTTCACTAAATAATACTAAGAAAAAATTATATGTCAATGTACCTGAGATGTTCAGCTTTAATCCAAAAATAAGTATCCGGAAATATCCTGTTTTTTGCAGTTGTTATTAATTTTCCAGTGCTAATGTTTCAGCTTTTTACGCGTATTTCACTGCTAAAAATTGAAAACTTTGAGGCTCCATATCTTTACGAAAAATTAAGCTATGCTAACAATTTTTGATAATAAAACTTACTTGTTTTAAAGCGCTCTATAACATATTTTAATATAAAAAAATTTTGAGCACTTTTATTTTTTTCATTTTTTTTGACATTTCTATAGTAGGTTTCAAAATATTTGTTAAATTGAACAACTTTTTTTTTACATTCATGTCATTAAGCTCATTAAGCTCTCTCGGATCCAATTTAGAGTTTTTTAAAATATTAATTTTTCGTGGAGATATCCTCAAAAATGTGTACAAAAAGATACCTCCATTTCTAGCTTTCATTTTCTCCTTGTATACCCTCATCCCAAATCCTGAATTTGAAAAAAATTGGACAAAAAACTTGTTTTCTCCACGAAAAATGTAGCTAGAAAATTTTACAATAGCTTGATCGATAGATAATACTTTTGTGCATTATTTCAATTAATTATATTTTAAATATGCTTATAAAAAGTGATGTGTATCTTCAAAAAACCTTCAAAATTTCAATTGCATTTTACGCATAATTTAATGTGGAATGTTTGTCTAATTTTTATTTAGGTGGATGCAGAATTTAAACCTGTACAAAAACTATTTAGTGCACTAGATTAACTTACTTTGCAGTTTATGAGCTATTGAACAATTTGATTTTTTTCATCTATTTTTCATCTATTTTTGATCGATTTGTCAAATCGATTTTGGAACTCAGTTACTCTAGGTTTAAGCTGTAATATGAACTACTATTTTGATTATCTCGATGAAAAATCATTATTTTTTTGTTGAAACAAAAAGCACAGAGTGTCTCTCAATTGGATCTATCTTGTGAATACAAAAAAATAAAACCTCAATCTTGGAATGGTTCAAACTCGAATTTTGAAGCCGCACTTAATGCACAGCAACAGTAAATGTACATTGTATTAATAGAATGTCCCCTTTTTTTTTGGCTTGTTAAAAAACAGCGTGTAACGCTTCACAGCATGAAGATTATAATTAAGATCATGGAACTTGACGACGTAATGAAAAGAGCCTGGAGCCGCTTAAATAACCGTTTGCATATTTCAAAAAAAGATTCTTTGAACCTAATGCACCATTGCTCTGTCAAAAATGCAGCTAGAACTAAGCGAAGTCGTGTAAATAAAAGCCAGGAATTTAGCTCATGCTTCAGTGTTGAAATATATAAAATAAAGATACTCAATGCTGTTTTTTAATTAATTAAAACGACCAGCCATTCAACAAATTTTCATTTTTAAACGCTAAAAATGCCAGATGCATCGAGCGGCTTCGAAATTAATGTAAACTTTATTTTGTAAATCGTACCTTTTACATGGTATATTATCGTCTCAAAAATCTTTAAACTTAATAGAGATATCAATGGTTGAAATTAGGAATTTTCGCATTTTTTTAATATTATGTAATGTAACGAAAACAATTTCTAGAAACAGTACATTTTGAATAACTGTAGCATTTAAAACTACTTACTGATAGTTTTACTGCTATAGATTGTATTTGTCGAAGCTGGTTACAAAATAATAAGACATGTGCTTTTGAAATTGCAATATTTTAATAAAGCGCATGTTTACTTTCTAAATGCATATCAATTTATTTTGACTAATATGTATATGTGATACAAGGCATTTAAAAGCAAGGCAATGAAAGGGGTCGAGACAGTTCATCAACTTCCAACTGCTATAAAAACAGGGAAACGTATTTAACAATTATCATCATTGTCGTTGCTGATTTAGAGAAAGACATAGCATAGCTTTTATATCGATGAAAAGTGAATCAACTATAATTGAGAATGGCATTGTCAATGCCACACTGTGATTGATATTGCTGAGCAGGCTATCTTATTACCATTACATTTGCTGACATGAGATGCATGTTAGTGCCTTTCATTTGGCACAAAATATATCCATTACAAATTGAATCTTTACCTTACATATAATGACTAGACAAATTTTCGATGCTTGACATATTTGTCTTTTACAAATAAAAGGCAAGCTAAAATATATGAACATTTTGCAGAGATGTTGTGCTATCCATTTTAGGTTTATAAATTTGAATAAGTATACTAGATAAGCACAACAATTATTTAGTTAAAAACATTTTCGTACCAACCCAACTCTTGAAAGTTCTCCTTTTTAGGTCAGGATATATACAAACTTTCTTTCATATACTTGTTTTGCACTAAACTTCCTTGATATATTTAATAAGAAAAAAAACATTTAGACAAACCACAAGCAGATATAAAGTTTCGGTAATCAGAATGGGTTCATATCGCGTTTTTTCGAGACGCGCGGGAATCTTAATATCAGACCCAGTTTTAGAGAGAAAGTTTTTCCCTTTTTATTTCATTCTTCAAACCCAATTATGCAAGCATCAAGAGGAAATTCCAAGATACCAACAGCCAGACAATCCAAAGCTACATCCAGTGAAAGATCAAAACGTCCATCTATTCTGCCTAGCGCTAGCAATATTCCGGAAGGACCAGATTATTTAGTTCGCCAAGCCGACGTACCTCAAATGCTCAGATTCTTGAAAGACTTGGGCATTCATGCTCATGAAGAAGATCTGACTCATCCCAACCCCATCCGAATTCGACAACTATTTGAGATTCTAATTAGTTTTCTCGTTCCCCATCGTATGGAATTCTTATACATTGAAAGAGAAAAAGTAAAACTAGAATTCGCAGACTCACCTGTAAGAAAAAAAAGCACAATATCAGATCATGTAAAGGAACTCTTTGACTAATTTGATGTTTATTAAAGGATCTGGGTATCGAAATTGCTGAAGTAGTTCCCGTTTTTAGAGAAATGCAATATCTCTTAAAGCAATTAAAATTTACTGATATAAAAGTAACCGATATATTATCACCTTCTCCGTCTCGTTTAATGAAGATCTTGAGCGCCCTCATGAATTTCAGTCTTTTCAGAGATTCAGTATATGAACGCTTTGAACCATTAGCAAAAGAAGTTGTAAGAAGCTTTATTATATAATTCATTTGATTCAAGTAAAGTTAATGTTAACATTTAGGAACAATTGACATTGCAATGTGATAATCTTAATGCTGAAAAAACCGCCTTGGACAAAGAGATTCATGAAATTGAAGCGCAAACAGAATTGGAACGTGTTGAAGTTCAGGAATGGGAAAGCAAAAATCAGGAATTGGAGGAAGTAATGCGACAAATGCGTAAAGATAGTGATGCAATTTTAGCAGATCTTGAGTTTCATAAAAACGAAAGACGTCAAATGAAGGATACTTTGGTAAGTTAAATAAAACTATTATGTAAACATGCACTCAAGGTTTGTAAATATGTACAGCAAGAATTGCAATATACAATCCTAGCTGCAATTGAGCATGTTAAGCAGTTAAAGCAGTATGACACTTGGGATGTTGAAGAAATGAAAACAAAAATTGAAGAGTTAGAAGTGGTTATTAATAGTAATACAGAAGAAGTGAATACATTGGAAAAGGATATCCCTAAGCTCGAAGAAATTATTTCAGAGACAAAATCACTTAATAACGTAAGGAAATTTCCCATTTTGCATTTATCTTTTAACCCTAACAGATCCGCACATGTAGAATTTGACAAAATGGATTCAAACTATAGAGAGTGTAAACAACTTACATGGAGATGTAAACAGACATAAAAAGACCAATGAGGCCATCAAAAAGGAGCTAAGCGCATTGACACAACTACAGAAAGACTTTGCGACCAAGATTACAGTAAGTGGATTGGGAAGAGGGGGAGGGAGGGGGCCCTTTTAGTTGTTGATATGAATGATAAAACTTACAAGCTATTTAGACTATCTCTAGATCCTTGGCCCTTCAAGACAGCCGACTCCAATTCCTTATGGAACAACGAGAGAAAAAACGAGAAACTGTTGATCAATATCTTAAGGATTGGGATAAGAAAAATGTTATAATAAATAAAGAAGTGGAATCAGCAATGAACGAGAGAAAGAAATGTGAAGCACAAATCAAAGAATTGCAGGAAAAGGTAAATATTTTATGCATAATTGATTCTTTATTACTAAATTGCCCTTCCAATAATTAGTGCAATGAAGGCTACGCCGAACAAAGACTGTATATTGAATCACTTCGTTCTCAAATCACAAAAGTATTCTCTATTATAAATGACCAATATACAAACTCTTTAAAATATGCTAAACCAAATTGAAATATTATACATTTGTTTATTTTTAAATAATAAATTCAATCCTATTTTTCGGGTTGTTGATGCTATATTTAATATAATAATATATTGAATCCTTTATACAACAAACTTACACACGTGCAGACCATACATTGCTACATAAGTAAGCTTTTAAGCAAATTCAGGGCGGATCTGATTTGAGAGTGATTGCTATGATTTAATTTTCGACAAATAGAGATTAGGTCAGCCCATTTTGGACCGATTTTTTTTTTTTGGAAAAGCACCCTTTAAAAATGAATAGCTGATGATCCATTTTCCACTTTTTTTCAAAAAATCAAACAAAAAGAATCATGGATAGAGGAACTCCCTTCATATGGTAAATGTAACTTTTATTTGATAAGTATCTTGTGTAGGGAGAAATTCTTTCAGTAAGATCAGTCCAAATGGGCCGATCGGGGTAATCCCAACTTGCTAATTAATGATATGTTAAAAGGTATGACATTGAGAGAAATAATAAACAGAAATAAATAATAGAATAATAATGCATTAAAAAAAAAGTAAGTAAGCAAGTATAAAAAGTAGGATAATAAATAGTTTTTTTTTTAGGTGAAAATGACCATGGGGGTTACAGTTTCACGGATCAAAGAACCCAACATATTTTCATCTTTAAGATAATCTGATGGGAATTGCACTAAATGACCACGAACCTTTCCTAAGCGATGACGAATTTCACGACCATGTAAATCAGGATCAGCGACATGACCATGAGGAATCTTTGCAGGATCAGGCAAAAATTTACGATGTTGTTCAAAAGTATGCACAGTATCATCTGGGACACAACGGAAGAGGTCTCGGTAGATCATGGTGTTATTTTTAGCTGTAGCATTCCAAATATCTTGATGACAATGAGGAGCCAATGGATCTAATGCCTTTGCATCTAAACGAACAGCGATTGTTCCAAAATCAGTAGAATCAATTGGATTAGCACCAGATCTTTTCTCGTGTTCTAATACCCTGTCTGGACCAGCAGCTTCAAAGATACGAATTTCTTCTTTTGTGGTATGTTCATTGGTATGATGTGTTTCAGTAGGTTCATCTATATCAACATTAGGTGCGCGTTTTGCTTCTCCTCTAATCAATTGTTCCCAATTTGTAAAATCCAAAAGCCCTAAATGCTCTTTAAATAATTGCATACGTAAAGAATGTGCAAATTTAGCGGCCTTGTACTCTTTGCCGTCCATAAACGAAGGAACCATATCCGTATCTTCAATTAACATTGCAATTTCGGAATCACGATTCCCTAATTGAGAGCGATCATTGATATTTGCTGAACCAATTAATACAATACGATCATCGACAATCAAAATTTTGTCATGGATATAAACCAATTCACTGACATAGTGTTGACGATCATCATCATCCCAGATAGATTTATCAGATGGAGCAGGAGTGTCTGTTGGCGAGGGAGAAGTGGTAGGAGCAAGAGGATCTACACTAGATAAAGTAGGAGATACATCAGGTTTAGATTTAGGTGATGGTGTAGCATGAGGAGATGTCTTTTTAGGAGGAACCAATTTATCCCAATTACGCAAACTGTACCAGCCAATATAATCAGATGGCTCAATACCAGCTTCTCTCAATTTCTCCATGATGGAATTGCCACCACGAGAAATGGTAATATATTGAAAATGCATAACATTACGAGCAGCAGCAGCATCTTTTGTAGCTAGGTCACCTTCAAAAGCAGGAATTAAAGGAATCATGATGAATACCTTGTAGTTTTCTCCTTTGGCATGAGCACGTTTGATACGTTCAACTAATGCTTGAGCAATTTTGTTTCTTAATAGTTTATCTTGAGTAGTAGCACTGACTATAAACAAATGGTGAGTAAGTATATTAAAGCATTCTAAATACCTGTAAACTTACTAAAGAATTGATTTTCGATATATACAAAATGCTTCGATTTACTAATACATTCCATATAAGCGTTATAAATTGAATGCTCACGTTCAATACCAGAACTCCATTGAGCAGAACTTCTCAACATTTGTACTCGACAAGTGCCTTTAAATGCAGATTCATCACGAGCAGCTACATATTCACCTTTAGGCATTAAAAACGGAACAGTAGGACGATGCATTCCTTTACTTGCTTTAAGGAAATTCCATCTTTGTATGAAATGACGAGCAACATCGCGAGCAACAGGGCCAACCATACCAACTGTCATATCATGCCAAGGCATACGTGGTGTAACATTTCGATCTACAAGGGTTAAATCATACTGTGCAACTAATAAAAAAAAAGTTTAGTATATTATATATATATATATATAAAAGAACGTATATATGATCTAATAATGCAAAACAACTTACCGCTTAAGAAATCTTTAACACGAGGATTAGAATAATCTTGACCAGGAAATACTTCGTCTGTATGACCTTCTGCCGGATAATCGGTTAATCGATGAGATTGAGAATCATAACGACTAAAAGAATATTAGTATACTTTCTTATCAGATGCATTAGTTTTTTTTTTTTTTTTTTTTTTTTACCCCCAACATAAATCAAGACCACCTAAAAATGCCAAACGATTATCGACAACAACAATTTTCTAATGAAATACTTTTTAGACATGTGTTGATTCAATTGCTAATATAACCTTTTTACCTCATGATGGGACCAAAAGAGTATATTATTATCAATAGAGCGATGATCAGGATGTCGTACAACTATAATTTTTAAATTTCAGTACAGGAATCTGTCAGTTATTTTATATGCAACTAACCAATGATATTCTTGTGTAATCCTTGTAACCATAACTTTGTATGTGCAGAATTAATAGTTAAAGCAACAGCCATTTCCTTGTAAACAACAATATAAATCTTGACACCTTCTTCTGCTTTACGCTTTAATAAACGATCCAATCTAAATTCTTCATTCTTTTCTGGTGGTCTTCTAAGGTATAATTCAGGTGATAACCACCAATCAGCAATATAAATTTCTGATTTAGCTGAAAGAATCGCTTCGCCAACTGCATTAAAATGATCTTCACCATCAACAAACCAACGAATCTTTGAGTTGTGTCTTATAGGGGCAAATGAACCAAATCGTTGATTCTTGACCCATGGACTATCATTTAATACTCTTTGAATACTCTCCATCCATTCTTCGATTTCACGTCGACTTCCCTTGATTTCGATTCTTCTAAATTGGTTTTCCATTGTAATATGGTTGTGATATTTTCCTAAAATACCAGGTTTCTTGTTTTGTACAATCAATGATTTATCAAATAAGAAAACATCATTGATACGAGTTGAAGCTACTTCTGAAATGAATGCTATATAGGAATCTCTCAAAATGGCCCATTGCTTGTTCCATAAATGAGGTTTGATGATATGGCATAATCTGGGTATCACAAAATTGACCTTGTTTTCCAAAAATCCTTCTTTGCCTTTCCAACCCATATCCTCGACAATACTAACTGCTGAAATTTCCAAAAATTCACAAATATCATAATTTGCCATCATATGTGCTCGGATTAGCAATCGTCGTAAATATTTCGTCAGGGCTTTTCGTCGTTTAAGTGCAATCATATATTTCTCGCCTTCATATGTCTCGCCATGATCTAAAACAATGGTACCTTTTGCAGAATTAAGCCAAGATTGAAGTTGACTTGGAAAGCTTGGTGGACTAGGTACTGCATCGCTTAAACTAGATTTAAATTTGAGTGTGTAATGCAAACTAACAAATTCTGCGATTGTTCTTCTAATCACCCATTTTATATCACCATATTGTAATTCGATCCGAAATATCCATTGATTAATACCTTGAGTTAATAGTTCAGAATCTGTAATTGCAACCTAAATAACTACATGTTAATTTCTAATTTTTTTTAATGGCGAGGTTACTCTTACTTTTAAAAAAGGAAGTAAAACAGGTGGCTATGGAAACAACATTTAAAACAGAGAAAATATTAATATTATATGTAGTAAAAAAGTTGAAAAAATGTGTCATTACCCAGGGATGTCCATGTTGATCTTTAGATAATGCAATAAATACTGGATCAAACAATGGCGGATAATAGGGCGCTAAAGAAGATGTTGAATTTACTACTGTTTTTGGTTGATGAGGTAACGTATGCAAGTTGGCAATAAGTCGTACTTTATCTAATGTTTTGCCCCAATGCTTTTTTGCTCTACCATCATCTGGTGATGTTGGTGTTAAATCAGCTTGATTTATAGGTGAAATATCCTCGTTAGGGCTTTCATCACTGTCGCTACTACTTCCACTACTCATATGGCTGCTACTGGGAGCTTGCTTTTGCTTTTTCTTGATATTGTGTTTTTCCTCTTCCACAACAGCATCCAAAGTAGGCGCTATCGGGGCCTCAGCCGTAGATTTACTGGATATATTACTGCCACTACCACTTTCATCAAATGGTTTTGCAAAATAATTATCATTCTTTTGTTCCTCTTCTGTAGGAGGTTCTACGTTATTTTCTCCTTTTTCACTAATATCGTTTGTATCAGGCAAAACATCATCTTGATCATTATATTGTTGATTTTTATGTTTATTTCTTTTTTGTCGATAGGGCCTTCCAAAACGATTCATCTCATAAGCATCTTTATCACTTCCATGTTGATCATCATCTGAAGAGCTTGCAGAAGATGTGTCATCGTCATTTTCGCTTTTATTTGCATGTCGATTTGGTAGCCGTTTAAGCACTTTTTGCCACTGGGCTTTTGGATCAAAATCACTTAGATTATGATGTTGAGGAGCTGAAGGTTGTCGACTTTCTGGGGATTCTGGGGATAAAAGGTCTTGTAGATTTAAATTACTTGGTGATGCTTGTTGGTCTTGAGATGGGAATATACGTAGATTTGGTTTGGTATTTTTATTACGTTCTTTCTCTGCAAAGTATTCTGCTGTATCAGTGATTGGATTTGACATGATTTTCTTGCCAATTGATCAAGAAAACGTAAAGGAAAAAAGAGAAAAAGAGAAGGAAGCAAAGAAACATGGAAAAAAACTTTTACAGCTTAAATACGGAGTGTTAATTAAATAGGAACCATAGAAAAATATAAGACATATTTGCACAAACATCTCTATAAAAAGCAATAGAAACGCATGATTATTTTATTAAAAAGGGTTATGAATAAACGGATTGTTCATCGAGTATTGAATGCTTGCACTCGATGGCTTTTGTTGCAGTAAAAATGGATTTGTTGTCAATGCAACATTAGTGGTAGGAAATGTTGATGTAGTACTTATGACATGTTGATGATGGTGAATTGATTCTTGTGTTTGAACTTGTGTTACTATATGTTTATACAATAAGAGTTTAAAAATCAAAAGGAAATCACCTCATCTTATAATATTAATTTAGTAGTACCTTCAAAATTAGCAATAAATGGATTAATTAGGAAAGGATTGCTGCTGCTTGAATTTTCTACAACATTTCGGCCGGCGAATACTTGTTGTTGTTGTTGTGGAATAGGTGATGATACAAGCGAACTATTTGTACTACTTAGAGAAGGTGTAGATAATAATACCAAATCTTCTTGTGATGCTGCAGGAGTACTAAGACTACTACTAACAGCAAAACGTTTTCTTTCCCATTTATCTCTAATAAAGCTCTCCATAATACTAGATAAAAATTTAATTATTCCAATAACAAATACCACCTGAATCAACTTACTGATCATCATCTAATGCAATAGGTAAATTACTGCTTGCATTTGGATTTATTTGTTTGTTAATAAATGAATTGCCACCCAGGTTTTTCATATTTTGTAATTCTGCCAATGTCCAACAATCCATACTACATGATTTAACTTTTGATATATGTGTTCCCATTTTTCTATGTAAACTTGCACATCGAATACATAGAAATACACCAAGAGAATGCGAAGCCCAACGAGGATCTATTTTTGATTATTTATGAGCATCCCCACAACATTTATAAACTTTTTTTTTTTTTTTACTTCTAGCAGTGCAGTCAGCACACCGATCATTTCCAAGGATTTTATAAAGTTCATTCAACATACGATCATGTCTTTCCTGAGTTGCTTTTGATTGCTTACGATGCATACTAAACCTTGATATTTTTTTTTGGTGTTTTTAAAAAAAGAAAGGGTGTTGAATAAACAAATTATATTTCTTTTTTTTAAAAAACCATATATCTGTGTGACTAAAGAACGGCATTATAAATAAATAAAAAAAAGGTGCCTTAAAATCTCCAAGGAAAGTTAATGCCTGTATCTTTTTCCACATTTACATACAAACAATAACAAAAACTAAATGGGCTTACCACTTGACCACATCACTGTCTTTGAAATGGCTGGTTTAGCTCCTGCCCCATTTGCTGGTCTCATCATGGCTGATTTTGGTGCAAATGTCATTCGTATCGATAGATCCAAAGGTTTCAATGCTGATGTTTTAACGAGGTAAATTATTGTTTTTCTTCCGCTAGTATAAATAACAAATAAATTAACATCAAATTATATTAGAAACAAACGTTCAATTGCTCTAGATTTGAAAAATCCAGTAGCAATCAAAACTTTATTAGAGCTTTTTAAAACTGCAGATGTATTATTGGATCCATTTCGTCCTGGTATTATGGAGAAATTAGGCCTTGGTCCAGATGTCTTGTTGAAGCAAAACCCACAATTGATTTATGCAAGATTGAGCGGGTTCGGTCAAACTGGACCCAATTCTCAAGTAGCAGGTCATGACATTAATTATTTAGCAATTTCCGGTGCCTTGAGTGTATGTATCATCTCATTTATTATTATCCAACAACTAAATTTTTAGTATAGATGATTGGAAGACAAGGTGAAAACCCAATATTCCCAGTAAACATTTTAGGTATAGATATTGCTTGAATTATATATTCACAAAGCCTCACCTTGTTTCTATCGTTTAGCCGACTTTGCTGGTGGTGGATTAATGTGCGTAATGGGTATCTTGATGGCTTTAATGGAACGTTCAAAATCAGGAAAAGGACAAATTATAGATGCAAACCTCGTAAGTAGAAGCAGCTTACTAAATTCGTGTGAATTCAACTGACAAATGCTTTGTTGTGTTACGTCCAAAATGTTTGCAGACTGCTGGTTCATCTTACCTTGCAACATTTCCTTATTTAATGCAAAAACATGGTTTAATGTGGGAAGGTGAAAGAGGATCCAACATGTTGGATAGTGGTGCTCATTTTTATGAGACCTATCGTACAAAAGACAATCAATTTATGGCAGTGTAAGTGTGGTGGAGATTGTGTTATTTTTCAATTCAGTTTTTTTTTTTTTTTTTTTTTTTTTTTTTCAAGTATTAATACGATAAAAAAAATAGTGGTGCCATCGAACCTCAATTTTATGCAGTTCTCTTGGAGAAATTGGATTTAAATAAAGACGAATCATTACCTAATCAATTAGACAAGGAAGCATGGCCTGAAATGAAAATCAAGTTTCAATCTATCTTTGCGTCCAAGACTCAACAAGAATGGTGCTTGGTTTTTGATGGCTCAGATGCATGTGTCACTCCCGTTTTGTCTTTCAAGGATCCTATTCCCAATACCAATAGAATGGCAGAAGTCCCAAGCCCAGCTCCTCAATTATCAAGAACACCAGCAAAGAAGTTGGAGGCTGTTGATAAAGAAAGTTCTCCTCCATTTCTTAACGTGGGTGAAAATTCAATAGAGATTTTGAAAGAGTTTGGAATTGGATCAGATCAAATCAAGGAACTTTTGAGTTCGAGCGCATTGGTTGATTCCTCTAGTAAATCTAAATTGTAAAACAAACAATTGATTTTTTCAGATGCTAATATTGTCAATTCAAATGACATCAACAGTATGAATAAAAACCCTCTATTCTACATCATTATTCATTCAACCAAAGTATCATACTATACATTCATTTGATAAAGATGCAGTAAAAATTGATATAAACTTACACCTAAGCACAAAAAACAACCTATATATGTGAGCCAGCTTATATGCGTCATGTCATCTTGTCATAATGTAAGCCTACTACTGTTCTTCAATACTGAGTTCATATAAAAAGTTTCAAAAACTCTTAATTTCCAGATATTTACGGCTTGAGGCGGCCTTTAAAACCATATCGGATTTTTTTCTCCATTTTGTGGAAATCCAGAAATTGGATTTTCATTTTTGGTTTTTGCAAATTTAAAATATATTGGACTTATGAACATAAAAATAAAAAAATACAGAAATATACAGCATTTGTTGATATATTTAATGATATAATTTTTTTACAACTGTTACACACAAAAAATTTTATGAAAATTCTTTAATCAAAAATACGTTTTTTAGCCAAAACCACTTATTTTAAATATACATCTTTAAAACTAAATTATTGAATATACTTAAAGTCACTATATCTAAATTTTATACTCACATTGTTTACCGTTAAACGCATTTTTTTTAGGTAAAAAATCGATTTTTCAATTTTTTGGATTTTTTGATGGGTGTATACAAGGCTGAAAAAGGCGGAGAATTGTACTGTATTTTATCTTAATTTTCAGACTTCACATGCTAAAATACACTTAAAATGAGTGATTTTTTGAAAATTAAAAATGTAAATGTTTTGATACTCGGGTATGTCATAACATATACAAATGCAAACAGATCGCAATTAATCTTAGTTCTATACCTCGTTTTCCTGTTGAGATATTTCTGATCAAAGTTGAGATTTTTAAGCTCTGGATTGAAATTTATAGACATTAAATAATTTTTCTGGCCATAATTGAGACGCAAAAAACACATTTAAACTATATTTACATCGAATAAATATTTTTCTATGGTTTTAGGGGGGTTGAGTTGTCTATTTGTATTATAATTCATCATATTATATCAGCCTAAAGTATTGGTATTGACCTCAATAATTCAACATCAGATAATGAAAAAGAAGCTCGCGTTTCTTTTTGATGCCGCATTATTCTTTCAGGAGCACAATTTTTTTTTTTATTAAACTTTCTTTATTCTATTCAAATTTCTCAAAATGTCAACAAAAAAGCATTCATTTCCTCTGAGCGAAGAAAAACTATTAGCAGATGATGTAAAACTAATATCTTGGTGCCCAACAACAGATCTAGTATTGTTGGTTTCACCATCAAATACTCTGTCACTTTATAGAAGTGGTATCAAAATTGTTAGACTTTGGTCAATACAGCATCGAGCTTCAACTGATATCAATGTCGTCACTTGGAAACCCAACGGTTCGTAACTTGAGGGATACGTTGAGAACTTTTAATTAAACCGAATCTATTCTAGGGAAAGAATTTGTTTTAGGTTGTAATGATGGAATTGTATATAAAGTAGACATTACTTACCATACTCCTGTGATATCACCTTGTTGGAAGCCCTCCTCTTTATCATCCGCTGAAGAACCTCAGCCTGCTGCACCTATACTCTCTCTTGTCTGGATCAATTATGAATTTATAAAGAAACAAATGGACATTGTAAATGTTGATTGTTCATGCACCAATTATGCATAAATGTTTAAATTTTTATTTATTTTTTCATAGGATGGTTTTGACAGCGATGCATTCAATCTCGAATCAGTATTACCAACACTAAGCGAAAATCCTCCTGAAGAGCCAGTGTAAGTCAACTAGATGAAGACAATCTGTTTTCAATTCTTAACAAGATGATAGATCTCGATTGATTATAGGCAAACAAAAGAAAATCCAACTACCAACCAAACCTCTCCAACACAACGAAATCCAAACATTATTATTTGCAGGCGATGGATATGGACATGTTCAAATCATATTGAATGGGATATATCCAATTGGTTCATTTGCATTAGAAGCAAAAACAAAAATAAATTTAGATGCAATTGAAATTTCAGTAGCTCATAATGCATCTTTACTGCAAATTTTAACGAAATTTAAATCGAATTCATCTGAATTTGTTTCATACACTCTCGATACCCAAATTTTAGACGATCGCAAAGAAGAGATTCATAGTGTGTCTGAAATACAAACTCAATTGAATTATTTGTTGCAATATACTAAAAGTACAATGGATGTTGTGAAACGGCATCATGATGCATTTTCAGACTTTACGAAAAGTATAGTAAGACAAGCATCTGCTTATATAACAAATCATAATGGTAAAAACTTATTAAAATTGATTCACTAGCATCTTTTTTGTTAATATTCTATGATAGTGGATATGTCTGCAATGCCCGAAGTTGAATTATTTGCAACACTTGCAACTGGTAATGTCACTGAATCATTACAAGAATTTTTTACGGATTATTTGACATCTCAGGTACAAAAAAAAAAGGGTGTGTATAGCAATATGTAAGACCATTATTAACCTTTTTATAGCGTATCAAACAATGGGAATCTAATGTAAAACATGGATACCACAACTCTCTTGTCATTATTTGTGAGCATATCTTGCCAGCATGTGAAAGAATACAACTTCAGCTGTGCAAATTATTAGGTTATAGTCTCTGGTAAAACATATTTCAATGCTTTCAAGAATCATCAAATATTGATTATTTTATAGGACACAACGTTATGGTGATTTCCTCAAAACCGAAGCGGTTGAAGAATGCATTGAAAAAACTCGTAAACTTGTATCTGTAACTTTTGAATATTCCAAATCTCTTGGCACCTTGAACAAAACTTTTGATGCTTTTTCTAAATGGATTACAATTGGTAAAAAAAAAAAAGATTTAGAAAATTCACAATGCATGTCAATATTGACTTTTCCCAATCAAGTTTCTCAAAAGATTTATGATCCTGATTCAGTTGAATTTGAACATCAATCCATTTTATGTGAAAACCCTGAACTTGTAGCTAGTTTTTTAGAAAAGGATTTTGTTCAGGACAGCTTACAGATTTATTTTAATGAGAAAGGTAAGTTTTTAGACATATTTTAATTTGCAATGTCTTGTAACCTAAACTACTATGCAGATAAAAATTTGATTCATTTATTGTCTGATCTGTCAGATTGTTGCACTGAAATGCTAAAAAGACCTTCTGAAACTGTCTCTACAAAGATACAGGTGCTTTCTATCAGTAAAGTTCGACTGAATAGTGTTTCCATTCACACACAACCAAGAAATAGAATCATGTCTTTTACTGCCGTAAGTATTTAAAAATCAACATTTGACTTGAAACCCCCACAATTAACCATATAATGTAGATGGAAAATCATGTACAAACAATATATTATGCAATATTACAAAATAAACCTGAAACTCAATGTAAGAGAAAAGAGTTTATAATTAGGCATTTTCGTTTAACAAGCTATTTTATAGTGATGCTTCTCAAGAAAAAGTTTGATGATTCAGCATTAAAATATGCCATTTTCATTCTGAATGGAAGTGTTACAGATCTTGAATTTTTCGATGAAAAAGAACTAGGAGCATTGATCCAAATCGATCAAGAAACTACAGTTTTGCAAGCTATCCCATTACACGATATTAATTTCCAAACATTAACCACCAACAAACTAATCACATCGGAATTACCAAATGTACGATCTCAACATTTACAAAGAATGATTCATGTTAAATTTGGATGTAATGGTTTACCTCGCAGAAGAGTTTTATGTGTAGCTGCATCTAATGGTCTACTGAAAGTATATTTTATGGATGAAGAAGAAGATAGTGATGAAGAAGAATAACGAGCATTTGTGTAATAAACAGTTTATTCAAAAAGGGATAGTTTAAAAAAATTATATAATAGTAATGTGGGTTAAAAAGAGTTAAGAGATATAATATTATGTTGTGTATATAAAAAGAACACTGAATAGGGTAGGTTAATTTAGTTTTTAAATAGCAATAAAATACAAGAAAGATTATAAATAATAATAAATTAATCACCATAATATGATCCACTCATAGCGCTTGAAGTTCGTTCAAGTTCCCATTGCATTCTTAATTCATCCATACTACTACTACTATGACGATGAGATATCTTGGCTTGAGATGCACGAGTTGGTGTTTGAGATAATCTAGCAAATACATTACCACCCGATGGTGTACTTGCTCTATTGTCCATTGTAGACATGCTCACAACAGGGAGACGCTTTGGAGGTTGTTGTTGTTGTTGTTGTTGGTGGTGGTGCTGCTGATGTCCAGGGTATCTTTGATAAGACATGGTAGCTGTTGGTTCATGATCAAAATCACTCATATAATTGATACTTGAGCTACTATGTGTCATTGGGGTGCCACCTGTACCTTTAAGAGAGAGCTCACGTAATGAAGCACGTCTATTTGCTTGTTTCTGTTGTAATTGTTGCGCTTGAACAGGTGGTTGCTGAACAGAAAATGCTCTCTTTCGCAATGAACTTTGTGTTGAAGAAACAGTAGGTGGTCCTCCGCCAGAACTACTATTATTATTAAATGAATTTTGTGAAGATGAGAAATCTGATTGAAGAGATGCTCTACGCAAATGACCACTATGAATAGATGATGTTGATGATTCCCGATCATTGGCATAACGAGAGAATTCAGCAGGATTGACCATTGTCATGGGAATTGGGGATTCAGATCCTCCAACTCGTTGTTGCCATGATAAACGCTTCTGTATCATATTATAGAATCTATCTGGAGAAGGTGTTAAATCTCTAGTAGGGTAATTGCTATTGTTAACACGCATGACGCCGCCCTTTTCTGAAAGAGTAGCAGGAGCACGAACACCATTACTAGTAGGTGGACGAGTAGGAGAAAGCATCAAATTATTAGTAGCAGTAGATGCAGTATAAGCTGGTAAAGTTAAAGGAGAAGGAGGAGGCATTAAGCCTTCAGATTGGGTACTACTTCTTCTTTCATAACTTGCAGTAGATACAGATGCATCATCTGGAGATTCATTCGTGATATACTCAGGTTCAGGAGTGCCAATCATTCCTCTTAATCCATCTTCATAGATCTTGTCAAAAATGGTATTTCCACTGTTCATAATATAGTCTTCAATCTTATTATCAATACTATCACCAGTTTTACTGACACCATTATTCTTTTCTTCTAGCTTTCTAATTCTACGTTCATTTTCAACGGTTGTAGCGATTGCAGCACGCTTCATTACTATCAATGTTCTACGCAAATCTTGAACCGTCTTTTCTAAATTCTGCATTGTCATTTGACGATTACATTCACTCATACGAGCATTGGTAATATCATCAACCAAGGCCTCAGTGATGCTGCGACATTCGTCTGCTTCCAATGTTTTGAGTAGCTTGATAGTAACATCATAAACCAATTCTGGAGCAGCGTTAGATGGAACATTATACTGTTCTTCAAGAGCATCCATATCAGCCCATTCATCAGTTGGAGCAGATTCACCGACAATTTCATCAGCAAATGTCACCTTTCTCTTATCTTGATGGCGACCAGTTCCACTATCAGGGGACTGAGCAAGCAAATCATCTGCTTCTCCAGCAGCTTCAGATTGTAAGGCTCTAATACGAGCAGATAAATAAGAGATTTCGGCTTCAATCAAATCGATACGTTCATCAGCGAGATCAATAGCAAGCATATCCATGGGCTCTCCAGTTAAATCGGCCGTCTCCTTTTCAGCCATATAAATACTCTTTCTTTCTTCTAAAAGTTCAAGCTTTTCAGATGCAAGTCTTTCTCTTCTAAACAAGACTTGTTCCATCTCCACAATTGCTTGCTTTCCTTGAATAAATTGATACAGCATTTTATCAAGCAGTTGCTTTTTACGTTCAACTCGTACATTAACAGGGATAGGGTTCTTTCTTTTACGAGTTTGACGGAAACCAGGAAGATTACGCATACCACCACGACGAACAACAGCAGCAAAACTACCACCCATGATATGAGATACCTTGCTCAAAAGTTGATCATCAAGCATACCACCTTCTCTAACAGCCTTCTTGAGCATATCAGTCAATTGCTTTAATTGACTATTATTAATGACAATTTCTTTTTCACGACGCTTCAATGTCAATTTTTGAGCTTCATGTTCGCGTTCTAATCTAGTTCTAGCATGACTAACTTCTGTATATTGGCGTTGCATCTTGGATATCTTTCTTTCTTGTAATGCCATTTGTTCACGTACTCTTTCTGTTTCTTGCTTCATACGTTTAATCATACGTTTCTTTTCAACCTTGAGTGTTTCAACATTGACACGGAGTGATCTTAATAAAGACTCATGTTGATTGCGAGTAGATTGCATGTTCATGATGGTACGAGAGTAATTTCTCTTTAAATCATGAATTTCTATAACCAACTGCTTCATTTTGTTTTCATAAACATGGCGAGTTTCAATCAATTGTTGCTTTTCTTTGAGTTGCATGGCCATATCAGCACGATTAGGGGCTGCTGCAAAACTAGATTTGGTCTTTGCTAATGCTTGATCTCTATCTTTTTGAAGCTCTGATAATTGAGCATGCAATTCTGATATTTTATCATCAAATTTACGACGCATGAATGAATATTTAGTCTCTGATTTCTCCAAGTGAGATACTAATTCTTCTTTAACACGAATATCTGATTGAATTTGATGAAGCATGCGTACTAATTGAGGATTTTGCTTTTCAGTAGTAGAAGCAGCTGCTGCATGAGTCTCATTCTTCATATAAGAGTTTATTGAAGAAGATGAAGCAGAGGAGTCTTCATCATCATCATCCAATGTTCGAATCATTTTAGAGGCTGTTGTAGTTGTAGATTTATGATCCCAAGTAGGTACTGATAAAGCTTCAATTTCCATCATTAAATCAAGATCATTACCACTGCGTTGGCTATCGTCAATTGGAGATGAAGTTGAAGTGTAATTACCTTCATCTGATTCTGATCTTTCAATTTGGCTTGTCTTTTCATACAATTCCTTTTCGGCCTTTTCAAAGGCTTCAAGTTCATCTTCCCAAGATTGAGCGGCTTCTTCCATGGGCTTAATCAAATCAAGGACTTCCATTCCCTTTTGAATTTCGGCCTTGGCTTTAGCGATACTTTGTTTGATTTCATCTTCATCTACATAACCATCTTCATTTACAAAGCCTTCATCTTGATCAGCCTCGTCATCATTATATTTGTTGCTTTGATAACGGTTGTTTTTCTTTTTGGTACGAGATGTTCGAAGGCTAGAACTTTGTGACATGACTGGATTAAGTCTAACAGAACGTCTACCACCTTTACGAACTGTAACATTTGAGGTTACTGTACTTGAACTGGCAGAGGAAGTCTTTGATCTTCTTCCACGTCTAGTCTTGTTACTATTATTGATACCAGAAACACCGGCACCAGCACCAGCACCACGACGACGAGAAGAAGATGAAAAGTTTTGTTCTGGTCTATTGAATGTAGTTGTACCTGAAAATGACATTGGATTTGCACCACCCATTGCCATAGCATGCATACCAGCTGATTTAGTATTTTCAAGAAAGGTTAATCTGTCACGGGTATCAGATAGTTCATTGGTGAGGTCTGCAATGGTCTTCTGATATTGAGCTACTAACGGATGAGTCTTGACCGGGTTAGGTGTAACATTAGTATCACCGTCAACAATATAAGAACTTTGACGACTTGTCATCAACAAATCATCATCATTATCAAAATCAGGATTATTCATAAATTCACCCAATTCTCTCTCCATTACCAAAGTATCACGTTCACTTGAAACTTGAATTAAATTGGTTGACATATCTTGAATTCGATCTCGAAGTCGTGATATTTCTGTTCGTAAGGCACGGACTTCATCATCACGTTGTATGGATGACCCATAAGGGTTATGATGATGGGTTCGGCTTGATGTTCGATCACCCGAACCACCATTTTCTGCTCTTGCAGATGCAAGCTCTATTCTTAATCTTGCTAATTGTGCTCTCAATTGATTTACTTCAATAGATGAACCAGCAAAATCTTGATTAATTGTAACTCGATTCTTTATGTTTCTTGCTCGATTAGCATATTTTAATGTATTTAATGTCTCCATAAAATTTGAATCTGATGGAGACACACATGCAAGCATGAGTGTTTGACTATTACCACCAAGAGAATCTTGTAGTAGACGAGTTAATTTACTATCACGGTAAGGTACATGTGAAGTTCTTCTGGCTTCATCACCCAAAGCAGAAATAACATTACCAAGAGCCAGGAGCCCCGAGTTGATGGAAATACCTTCTTTGGCTCTGTCACCTTGTGCATTTGTACGTTTCAACTATATGAGAATATAGTTTAGCTTGTTGTAAAATTAGTTAAAAAGTAAACACACTTACTCTTTCCGAACCAGCTAAATCAACAAAATGAAATTTACTAGTAATTGAAGGCTCCTCTGCTGTTTTTTGTTGCTTTAGAATAACAGAAAATACAGCATGTGAACGAGAAGATACAGTATTCATTTCTGTTGAACCTGTGGTACGGCAAAGGGACCCTTTAGATAAGAATGATATTAATTCTTCAGGATTATAGCATCTTTCCTCACGAACACCGCTCCAGTAAATGTTTCCTGCAATGTCTTCTCGAATAGTAACTTCTACAGCAGTGTTTACTGGTGGTGGTACTCCGCTTCCACTTTTTCTTTTTGCAGCAGTAGTAGATGCCTGCTGTAATTGTGGACTCAATAGATCAATTAACTCTTCGTTGTACAGTTCCAAAAATGACACATAAACTTCATATTTGAATTCACTATTGGACTCGGATCGTTCTTCCAAGTTTCGGAATAAGTCAACGATACAGCGTGGTACGATACCTGTCAAGTTGCACAAATTATGGGAAAAAAAGGAGAGAGAGAGAGAGAATATTAGCTACAGTTAGCTTATGTGTTGCGTTATCTAGGTTAGTTACCTTCGTGCTCTGGATTCACTGAACTTTCAAGGCCTGTACCCATACTAAATGTCTTTCCTGAACCAGTTTGACTGTATACATTTAAAAATGTTAACTTTCGTTTGTTTTTTTAATTGTTTACATACCCATAAGCAAGGATAGTAGCATTGAAACTGGTAATAGTGTAACGAAATATTTTATGAGTATTTCAATCATCATATGCTGTTGTTTATTTATTATTATTCTTTTTTCTTTACCCCTCAATAAATTTTTCCAATAATGGTGATGCTGATGTTTCATAAACTTGTTGTTGTTCTGAATCAGTGTTAAATACATAATCATATGTAAATGATTTGTCTGTGCCCACTAAAATCTGTGGCTCATTTGGTATAAAACTAATACATTCTGTGCAGTTTGTTAGCTCTTCTTTTTGAGTTAAAGGTCTAACACGAAGGCCAACTCTAATGAATTTTTTATACGTGAAATGATGAGTTTTTTTTTTTTTTTTTTTTTTTTTGTTATTTTCTATTGACAAATTTGTTGTACCTCACAGCAGTTGAAGTCATGGTAATGACGATAATATATAGCTATGTTGGTATTGGTTTTTTGTTTTTCGATATTTACTGATAAGATTCGATTAAATAGATGATTAAAAATCTCTTTCAGTTTACAAAAAAAAAAAAAAGTGGGAGAAAATAAGCAAAGAATCAAAAATCAAGAGGGGAAACGAAAAAGAAAGGCTATTATTTTATATGAATTATTACACAAGAAAAAGTTAAATGGGTAACACAGGACGTGCAAAGCACTAAAATACGTCGAATAGTGTTATTTTATCATGACCTGTGAGCAGCACCAACACCTTTAAAGTCGAGTTTGAGCTCCATTACACTTGATCATCTCGGATCGGAAGCTTACTTTCCCTAAATATAGTTTATATTCAACAGTAATGACATTAAAACAATGCTTTTCACTGATAGTAATATTTTAGAATATTGATCGACAATAATAAATCTCGAATAATGAAATCATGTACATATTTGAGGATTTACAAAATGAGTCATCTATTCGCCCTCCTCTCCTACATAACCTCCATCATTCTTTATCTCATTTCGCACAAGAATGATACTATTTGCATATGTCGAGGGTATATAAATATTATAAAGCATATCGAGCATTATCAGCAAGTGTATTTTTAGATTATATGTCTTAAATTTATGACAATAAAGCAGTAAAATCAGTAGCAAAAAAAAATGCCTTGCATATTAGTAAGAAAAAGAAGAGTAGCATTTCCGCTCAGGGCAAGTTGACAACATCGGATAGATCGCCATTTCTCCCATAATGAAGGAATTTAAAATTCAAATATTTTGTAATATAACCTGGGTACATACTATCACGGAGTACTTCCGTTAGGTAGTAGATTGTACCGGCGGTGATTTGGTTTCTCTAAATTCATTTGCATCGTTTTAACCAATGATTATATTTTTAAAAACTATCATATGATCTATTTCTTTGAAAAAGAGGAAATATTCAAAATGTGCACTGCTTTGTCGAATACATATTTCACTGCCTGCTCAAGTAATCCATTCTATATATACACCTCCTATCTGTCTACACATAACCGGGTCATCATCGAATAATATCAGGTATATATCAAAAAAGGTTGCGGGTAAAAAACCTGTTCTAATTCTATATTTAGCACTCAATATGGAAGCATAATATGTTGTGTGTATGTGATACCTCTTGAGTAGCCGCATATCCGAAAAGATAATATTTGAATACAAAATGCAGCATATTTAATATGATATCATATGTGTTCAGATGCTATAGACTGTTTCAATACCATGACATTGCTATGTAAGAAATTGCGTGCGGTCTCGAGGACGATAATCTCATGCATTTATATAGTCTATAAAAGTCTCCTCTATGAAACATTGCTCAAAGTTGGAGCTATTTATAATGGTATGTATCAATGACTTATTTGGGATCAGAAAACATAAAAGTATACAAATGTACCTGAAGGAAAGCAGGGTTCTCAACCGACGACACTCCGTTTTGTTCCATTTCTCAACATAAAATTGTATTTACATTGATAGACCTAGAAATGTTTCTTCTTGTAGTATTTTGAGACTTGATGTCATTAATAAACAGGGTTTTCATCTAAACAAAACGGAAAAAGACATAACAGATGAAGAAAATAAAATATGATATATATATATATGTATAAAAGAGTAGCATTTAAACCTTATGAGTATAAAAAGGGGATTGAACAATTTGAGGTGGGAAGCTAATTATTTATATTGCAAAAGGTAAATTTCCAATCTTTAAATGCGGAGCATGCCCTTTTATCTACAACTATCATCATCTAAAATAACTTCTCTGAAACATCATAAACATTGCGAAATATATATGAACTTATCACATTATGCTACTTGTTTCTAAAGTTGCTTTATGTATAAAAAAAAGACTCAAAAACACATAAAATTCATTACTTTTTTTAAGCAAAAAAAAACTGGTTCCGATTTTTTATTCCTGCTCAATTTTTTTTTTTTCACTAAATAACACCAAGAAAAAATTATATGCCAATGTACTTGAGATGCTCAAGTTTAATCCAAAAACGCGTTTCCTAAAATATCCTATCTCTAACAGACGGTATAATTTTTTTAATGCTAATGTTTCGGATTTTTACCTTTAATTCACTGCTAAAAAAAGTCAAAATTTTGAGCTTAAATATCTCTGTAAAAAATTAAGTTATATTACCAATTATTAACGAATAGAGATCAAGTCAACCTACTAGCATTGGTGCCGAGCTACTAGGTTTTGTCGGCCAAATTTACTAAGTATAATAAGCTGGGCTCGACAGCATCCCTAATTACTAGGCCAACCCAAAAGAGCCAATTGTTTTACCAAAACTAATAAGAATTAGACAAGAGTAAAAGGTGTAGTTTTATTCAATGTAGAGAATGAGATTATATATAGAAGAGATTATCAAGTGATACAATAGCTATTGATGGTGTAACAATAACAATATCCTGATAATACAACTACTGTAGCGCTATATCTAGATTCTGATATAACACCAATAATAAATGGAGGTTTTTGAATAAATGGGGATTTGGTTTTTTATGATTCCGTATTGGGTTCATAAAGTTCAAAGGCTATATAATTATTTTGTCGTCACCATTTACTAGTTTTTTTAAATTAAAAAATTGCACTTTTTATTTAAAAAAAACTTGAAAGCCATGCCTCCTAGCCTACACTCGATTTTTTAATGAATCAAATTATCACTATAATAGTTCACAGCAGCAATACTCGTTGCAATGAAATGACACCTTTTATAGACCAAAGTCGCCATTGTCATTTCAGAAAAATAACTGATCTCGATTCGTACCTGAATCTCATTCCATAAGGACTGAGTTCCAATCAGATCCCAATAAGCATAACGAGGAAACTCTATATTGCTGGTGCCTGTAAAAGGAAGTATTCCTGATCAAAATACAACCTTCTACAACACGACACCTATGATATAAAGCTGTACTTATTTTGCATTAATAATATATTCCAAAACTCATGCTCATAAAATCGCAGTTGTAGTAATTCTAGATAAGGAATCACATCCCATAAAAATAAGCTCAGTTGCATTTTAAATTATAACTGGAATGTTGAAAGATCAACATCTCAACCAAGTATCTTATAAAAAAATGTCAACAAAAGACATTATGATTGAACACCTGTAAAATAGGCATCAACACACAAACATCCACTATTTTACAATTCCTATAAATATAGCATACTTTATGAAGATATCATTCTTTTTCTTCAGATTTCTTTTAATCACAATAAAACCGTGGAAAGACTATAATTGTATTTTTCAACGCTTTTATTTTTATAAAATTACTTCAATTTTATTGCACTCACTCTTTCCTCAGCTCTTTTATTTACGTTTAAAACTACAACAAAAAGACCAATATTTTTTTATAAACTGAAATCAAGAAGCAGGTACAAGAACATGTTTTTCCTATTGTTTATTTGGAAATAAATTATTAACTGTTAGTGTTAGGGCACGTTATAATATCTTTCTCGAACAAAAAAAGCGTCCAGGACTTAACCATTTTGTTCCATTATCTACGTTATAATCAATGCTTTTTTGGTCTAAAGTCAATATCTACCTGGAGAAAAACTGGTGATTATAAAAGTATGTACTGTATAGCATTGAATTGATTTGAATGAATGAATGAATAAACTCATGTTAGTCTATTTAGTGGCCAACAGCTAAGAAGAGGAAATCAAGATGTTGTCTTGTATATCACTACCAACTATTAAAGGTACACCATAATTATAACTTATTAGCTTGTTAATTGACTTTATTAATAAATCATTTTTTATAGGTCAAAAGTAAGTTTGTTCTGGTAAAGCATTGAATACTTTGGCTTGGGACAAAGAGGATAAAAAGGTGGCAATAAGCCCCAGTGACGATGGTCATGTTTATGTTTATGATGTTGGAGGGGTAAGACTAAACCTTAATGTAAATCACCTCTAGCGCAATAATTATAAAGTAAGACGATATTATCATCAAATAAACTACCGAACAATATTAACATGTATAAAAATTTACAGTGATAAGCTTGAATCAAGTGGGTACAGCATCGTAAATTCCTGAGAAAGTTCTCAAGTATTATAAAGTCTCTTATTTTTAAGACTTACAAAGCTTATAAGCGGAATATTAATTTTAAAATTTATTCTTGTCCAGATCATCAATTTTGACATTTTTTAATTTTTTTTTTTCTGATTTTGCAAATCTAGAGTTAATTTTACTACCAATTATAGTAGCAAAAAATATACACATATGCAACATTTAGCGCTCTATTTGTTCAATAAAAAATAACAAACCTTTTTATTACAAAATATTACATGAAAATCCTTTAACCAAAATGCCGTTTTTGGGCCAAAAGTACAACGTTTTATTAATTAACATTCAATATTAAGTTTTCATAAGGTGTGTATTAGCTATGCCTACAATTTTCTCTCACAATGTAGTATATTTAAACGTTGATTTTGGTATCAAAATTTGATTTTCCTGTTTTTTGATCAAAATCATGAGTGTTGGTAAGGATAAAATGAGCCCCGAAAATGTCCGCTACAAAAACTGAATTTTTAAACCGTACGTGGTTAGATTTAAGAAAAGTCAAAAAAAAGAAATGCTTTTTTATTTAAAACTTAGATATATACCATAGTATTAAGAGACTTAGCAATTCAATCTTGCTATGCTCAATTACGGCGTTGCTCTAGGGGCTCACTTTTGTAATTTTTTAATGAATGTATGATATAACAGGCGGTTTTTCTGGTAGAAAAATGTATGTTTCTATGATAATAGATATTGCCTATTTTGTTTAGATCATGGTTTATCGGTTTATGCGCCGTAATGCTGCTTTTACATTCGCTGAAATGAGCAATTTAGCAGGGTTTTAATTGTGCCAAATAATGTAAAGCCTTGAAACCCCTTTTCTATGTGCGCTGTTTCTCTCTTTTTGTTTTCATATTCCAAGGATATATTCACCGTTTGATAAGGCATATCAGACTACTATCAAACTGATACTCTTTTCTTTTATCTGAATACGCATGCTAACATAAGGGACTAATGTTTTTAATATAGGTAGTAGCAGTCTATTATTATATTAGAGACTGATATTTTTATTTAACGGCGTTCTAAGATCAAATAATGTTTATTTACTACTGTATTGTTGGAAGTACTTCTTGATTACCAGATCAAATCGAAGGCAATAATGATATTTATATCTACTCAATCAAAAGCTGTTAGAACTGGCTACAAACCCACAAAATGTTTCAGAAAAGTGATAAAATTTTAAGTAATATAGAAATACAAAAAAGAATGATCTAATGTGTTGCCTAATAACCATCGCCTTGATCGTAGCTATACTTGAGAAACCAAATCCTTTTACATCTGATAATCGTAAACTAAAATAATAGGAAGTTTAAAGAAGGTTAATTTGTTTAAATTTTATGTGCGATAAAGTAACAACATCTATAATATTAGATTTGGCTTGCATATAAATTCAAGCAGTAAACATTATTTAATTTTATGCTCGAGCAAAAACCATTGTTGCTGTAAACATTATAGCTATAAACTTATTTACAAATGATGGTAAATAATCATAAATATATCGGCTGTTGCATGTATTGCTATACATCAACAACGTATTGAATTGTATTATTGTCTATATAATTTATATTAATAAAAGCAGATGTAATTTAAAGCCCCATTGCAGTAAAAAAAATGCAATGGAATTTTGAGAACGGCATGATGCTCATGTACAAACCAATTTGTGCCCATACGATCAACTCATTATGCTATTATGCTCATGGTTAGATTTTATTATTATGCACAAATAGGGATAATGATATGCTTATGGGCAGTTCTACTATTATGCACACATGGGATTAATGATATGCTTATGGGCAGTTCTACTATTATGCACACATGGGTTTAATGTCATGCACATGGACAGAATCTATAATCCTGTACATACAGGCTTAGCGTTGTGCTCGTGTGCAGTTTCCTTTGTTGTGCCCATGTGAATGTGCATCTTGTTATCTTTTTAGCCATATTCAGTGGGCATAACAACTCAGGCTATAGTGTGCAGCCCACGTGGTCACAACAAAATAATCTTGTGCAGCACAGGTCGGTCGTAGTGATTGAATAGGTAAAAATAACATTGTCTTCAATTTAATCTGATAATAATCAAGAAATACATCCAACAATACAGTAGTAAATAAACATTATTATTTGATCTTAGAATGCCGTTAAATGAAAATATCAGTCTCTAATACAATAGACTGTTACCTATAATATTAAAAACATTAGTCCCTTATGTTAGCATGCGTATTCAGATAAAAGAAAAAAATACCAGCTTGATAGTCTGATATGCCTTATCAAACGGTGGTAAATATATCCTTGGAATATGAAAACAAAAAGAGAGAAACAGCGCACATAGAAAAGGGGTTTCAAGGCTTTACATTATTTGGCACAATTAAAACCCTGCTAAATTGCTCATTTCAGCGAATGTAAAAGCAGCATTACGGCGCATAAACCGATAAACCATGATCTAAACAAAATAGGCAATATCTATTATCATAGAAACATACATTTTTCTACCAGAAAAACCGCCTATTATATCATACATTCATTAAAAAATTACAAAAGTGAGCCCCTAGAGCAACGCCGTAATTGAGCATAGCAAGATTGAATTGCTAAGTCTCTTAATACTATGGTATATATCTAAGTTTTAAATAAAAAAGCATTTCTTTTTTTTGACTTTTCTTAAATCTAACCACGTACGGTTTAAAAATTCAGTTTTTGTAGCGGACATTTTCGGGGCTCATTTTATCCTTACCAACACTCATGATTTTGATCAAAAAACAGGAAAATCAAATTTTGATACCAAAATCAACGTTTAAATATACTACATTGTGAGAGAAAATTGTAGGCATAGCTAATACACACCTTATGAAAACTTAATATTGAATGTTAATTAATAAAACGTTGTACTTTTGGCCCAAAAACGGCATTTTGGTTAAAGGATTTTCATGTAATATTTTGTAATAAAAAGGTTTGTTATTTTTTATTGAACAAATAGAGCGCTAAATGTTGCATATGTGTATATTTTTTGCTACTATAATTGGTAGTAAAATTAACTCTAGATTTGCAAAATCAGAAAAAAAAAAATTAAAAAATGTCAAAATTGATGATCTGGACAAGAATAAATTTTAAAATTAATATTCCGCTTATAAGCTTTGTAAGTCTTAAAAATAAGAGACTTTATAATACTTGAGAACTTTCTCAGGAATTTACGATGCTGTACCCACTTGATTCAAGCTTATCACTGTAAATTTTTATACATGTTAATATTGTTCGGTAGTTTATTTGATGATAATATCGTCTTACTTTATAATTATTGCGCTAGAGGTGATTTACATTGAGCTTTAGTCTTACCTCTTCTCTAATATCATAAACATAAACATGGCTATCACTGGAACTTATTGCCGCCTTTTTACCCTCTTTGTCCCGAGCCCATTTATTCAATGCTTTACCAGAACCAACTTAAGTACTACTTGCAAATAGTTCGTCGGTATTTGCATTCAAATTTCATGAATTAAATTGACTGGTTCCATCCACAGTAGTATCAAACGTATCATCATCCCCCTTATGATAAATGTCAATCTAAGATCAGAAACATCCCATTGTCATTGTTATAAGCTATGAAAAAAAGCTTGATTTTTAATAATACAGCAATTAAATAAAAGGCAAGATGATACTAATAGCATATGTGAGTATTTAACATCTAACATCTAAGTAAATTTGATGAAGTATGCTTTTAAACCCTTTTAAAAATCCTGAGGCAAACACAACATCTTGGTCCTGTAATTTCTATCCATCAAAATGTTGCGATTTTTACTACACTCTACACAATGAATGCATCTTTTATCAATCTTGACCTCGATGTACATTGAGTATCTGTTTTTTACCATTTGTAATTTATCGTCGAGACTTTTTTGTAAATTAAAATCAACGTAAAAAGTACCGTTTATTAGAATGAATTAAATATGTGTTTATATAGTTATTGGGATTGTGTGATAATTAAGATCTAATGGACCCCTTTCCATTAGATGTGACAATAGAAATTATTATTAATGTGTATGGATATAATATGTTATGTTTCAGTGGTAATATTGGAACCATGAAATGTAATCTCTGCTTGATTCGCATGTTGAACGTCATGGTTTGACAGATGTTCTAAATTGGTAAATCGGTGATTCCTAATTCTGATAAATGAAGTTGTATTTTCTCTGATTCATTAATATTCAGTCATATTGAACGATGATTTATAACATTGACAAAAAAAAAAGAGTAGATGCTCCAAGAGTTTTCTGCATATCAAATTATGCAGTTTATTAGTAGCAATGATTGTATCAGGGTTATATTATATAAGGGGTAAGAGACACAGACAAAGATTTATTTGTTATGTTTAGGTTTATTTCAGAATATATAATAAGGAAAATGATGAGAAGAACTGACGAAGAAATAAAAGGAATTATGAAAGTAAGATGATTATTTATACTAAATTATTCAAGAGTCTAGTTCCCTTCATAAACTAGACTTCAGGGACATAGTGCTGCTGAATTATTACTCTATAACTTGAATACGAGTAAGTTGATATTGAAATGTGGTCATTGATAGTGTCGCAGTGCGTGTAGTAATAGAATCTCTTGCAAAAGCTGGAGATTGATATTGTAATACTATACACAATAAATAACAACTAGAAAATAAAGTTAAAACTAGATATATTTATTGAGCATATTGTAGGTAAAAAAAAAAAATGAATCCATCTCGAACGACATCAGAATTCAGGATATTTATATGTTTTGGAAGCGCGGATATAGCGTCTACAATACAGGATGTATGAAAGAATGATTTCATAGTCTTGAGGAACTAGTTGATTACAACATGACCATCTAATAGATTGGCCAGAGCAAGTCTAGTAGGATACGACCAAGTTAAATATATAGAATGTTCATGCTTGATTAACTTTAGACAGTGTGTCGTATATTTTCAGGATTGATAAATAATACTTAAAAAAGAATACAATTATAAAAGAATGAGTAATTAATCAGTTCTTCAACTGTATAATAAAAACAAGATACTGTTTATTTAGATATAAAAGTATGGCCTTTTATATTGATTTGACATTGAGATCCTGAGATGTAATTTAAGGCACTATTGAACCATTATTAGATCTGCTTGATAGTAATCTATGGATTCAAATGGATCAATCATAATTTAACCGTTCTTGCAGAGCTTGTGAGTTGTCTTGTTTCAATGCTGCGCTAGATATGCTTGGATGTTGATTTGATAGCTACTTGATTGGTTAACTGCTGGGATGAAATAATGTGGTGTCATAATTGAGGTCCGAGCGTTTTTGGTAATTATTGGATTAAACTTGATACGCTAGCAGTTTATTATATCCGATATCAAGACTGGCATTTCAATACATGTTGTAGTCAATAATTGTAAGATGTATTGATACTGTAGAAGGTGATAATAATGTATGATACTAGTAGGTGGAATACAACAGCTGTTATCATAGAAATAGAAACATACATTTTTCTAACAGAAAAACCGTCTGCTATATCATACATTCATTAAAAAATTGCAAAAGCGAGCCTGTAGAGCGACGCCATAATTGAACATACCAAGATTGAACGGCTAGGTTATCTCTTATACTATGGTACATTTAAGTTTTAAATAAAAAGGCGTTTTTTTTTCAACTTTTCTTATATTTAACTGTGTACCGTCTGAAAATTCAGAATTTGTAGCGGACATTTTCGGGGCTCATTTTATCCTTACCAACACTCATGATTTTGATCAAAAAATAGAAAAATCAAATTTTGATACCAAAATCAACATTTAAATATACTACATTGTGATAGAAAATTGTATGCATAGCTAATACACACCTTATGAAAGCTTAATATTAAACATTAAGGAATAAAACTTTGAACTTTTGGCCCAAAAACGGTTTTTTAATTAAAGGATTTTCATGTAATATTTTGCAATAAAAATGTTTACTATTTTTTATTAGGCAAATAGAGCGCTAAATGTTGCATATGTGTATATTTTTTGTTTTTATAATTGGTAGTATAATTAACTCTAGATTTGCAAAATCAGAAAAAAAAAATCAAAAAATGTCAAAATTGATGATCTGGACAAGAATAATTTTTAAAATTAATATTCCGCTTATAAGCCTTGTAAGTCTTAAAAATAAGAGATTTTATAATATTTGAGAAAACCGAGAATTTTTTTTTGCATACATTTTTGAGGATATCTCCACGAAAAATTAATATTTTTTTGAAAAAAAAATTGGGTCCAAGAGAGCTCAACGAGATTGATGAGATGAATGTGAAAAAACTGCTGCTCAATTTAACCAATATTTTGTAATCTATTACAGAAATACCAAAAAAATGAGAAAAAAACAAAAATGGTCAGAATTTTTTTATATTAAAATATGTTGTAGAGTATTTTAAAACAAGTAAGGTTCATTATTAAAAATTGCTAGTATAGCTTGATATTTCGTAGAGATATGAAGCCTCAAAGTTTTTAATTTTTAGCGATAAAACACCTGTAAAAATATGAAACATTAGGACTAAAAGATATTATACCAACTGCAAAAAAATAAGGAATTTGTGGAGACGCATTTTAGGATTAAAGTTGAACATCTCAGGTACATTTACATGTATTTTTATCTTGTTGTTATTTATTAAAAAAAAAAAGTAGAGCAGTAAATTGTATTCTTTCAATTTTTAGAATTAGCTGCAAAAGTTATAAACTTTCAGTCGTCATTTTTTGTAGTTGAGATTTTATCAGAGCTGTTTAGTACCCTATCTATGGGTTTAAATTAGTATAATTGAGCACATGGCGATGTTTTTTACTATTTTGCGACATCTTGATCTCCAAAATGGAAAATTATTCTAGATACATATGATTTCATCTGCCGTAAACAATACTTCTGTCGCGATAAAATTCCCAGAATATAAGCAAGTATCCTGCTTTCCATATGGATGTTAAACTAGACTGAAAAAGGAGTTTACTTGTACAGTATACGTTGTTTTGGCCCATTTTTTTTATTATAAAATTTTGACATCTGCAAAACTGTCAGTGGTATTCAAGGAGCAACACATTAAAAAAGATCGACAAAATAGGGTCATGATAAACAAGAGGAGATAAGGGGAGGAAAAGAGAACAATGCTTTCCGTACGGAGTGATTCCTGAAATCCGATAGTTGCTTACATTAACCTTAGCTACTAGATAAAAAGGAAAAAAGTTGGAGTACCATGACCAAGATTTGAAAGATTATCTCGATTACTTTTTTTATTATTTTATTTTTAGCTATATATTAATGTGGCCGAAGGAAAGGAGAGACAAAAAGAAGAGATCATCAAACCGTAATTATATAAAGGAAAAGGAGAAGACGAGATGGTATGAGCGACATATTGCATGCTTTCATTTTTTTTTTTAATTATGAACATCAACAGATTGGTTGATACACCTGAAAAGCAATATGCAATCATCTCAGAAGCAAAATGGTATTTAATGTACCGTGTAGCGTGATATAATAATAACAGGAGTTAGTAGCCATCTCATATCAATTCATCCAAAAAAAAAAAAAAAAAAAAAAAAAAAATAATAATAATGCAGTTTCTAATAATGCTTGTGAATTTTTATTATCAATAATAATGTTTATGTATACAATGTCTGTTTTATCTATTCGCTATCTTCTTCCATTTCATCCTCGTCTTGAGCATTCAAAGGCTCATCATCTTCCATGTTATCATCTTCCTCGACATCATCAACAGTAGTGATAGGCTTCTTTTCTTCGGTAGGAGCAACACTAGCAAGTGATTGATGACGGAAAGCTTGACGAACACCTGCATTAGAGGCCATATCCCAAACGTGCATCTTACCATTAGAACCAGCAATAGCGAGTTGGAAAGGAGAATCAGGACAAAATTGGGTAGAGAAGATTCTACCAAGCTCAAAGTTACGACTCGTCACCATACTAGGCTTATTATCAGTAGTATTCCAAATTTTGATGGATTTATCAGTACTACCAGTGGCAATACAACCGGGAACAAGAGGATTGACATCAAGTGCACTAACAGCATCGTCATGTGCTTGAAGAGTGAAAATAGATTTACCACCAACACCATTTTGGGCTTGACGAACATCATAGTATTGAATCATACCATTTTCCAAAGCAACATAAAAGTTTGATGGGTTATGAGGATCCCAACGGAGAGATTCGACATCACTGGTAAGCTTCCAACGAGTTACTTCATTAGGAGATCTAGCATCTAAAACACAGACAGTCTTGTCATAAGAACCAGAGAGGAAAATGGTAGGCTCAGTAGGATGCCATGCGACAGATTGAACTTTGTCTGTGTGATGGTTATAAGATTGAACACATTTAGAAACTGTCAAATCCCATAATTTAACAGTGCCATCTGCTGAAGAAGATAACAAAAAGTTTCTGTGATTCTTATTCCAAGCTAAATCCATAATGGCATCGACATGATAATTGCTGTTGGCCTTCTTGGATCTCTTTTTGGATTTATCGGTGTGACCTAAAATAGTCTCAGGGAACATAACATCGATGGTATCAAGGTCCCAGATTTCAATATCTGGCTCAAAAGTTCCTACTGCCACGTAGTTTCCTGAAGTGGTTTGATCAGCTACTTTGTTGGCACCGGTGTGGTAATCTAACCACTCGAGACAAAGGGGAAAAGAGGGCAACATGATATCGTGGTGAACGTAAATGTTGTCTTGATTTTCTTCATAAACATGAATTTCTAATTGAGAAATATCATCTTCAGTTTTAGCTGCCAACAACATGTTATCTGTAGGCAAAATTTCGAGTTCTTTCTTTTCTTCTTCCTCATCAACATTATGTTTTAATGTAACATATGGATCCTCGGTATCGTTTTCATAATAAGCTAAATCTTTGATATTGGAGAAAATACCAACCTCTATTGATTTAAGGATAATTTTGTCAACAAAATTTGGTCAAGATCAAAATTTCAAAATCAAAACTTACTCTTGCTGGAAGCTTCAACTTCGGCATCATAACTTTCCAAGTTGTATTGATCCATTTCATCGACTTCCTTCTTTTCAGGCTTGTTGGCAGAACTAGGATGAATGTTAATCTACATGCTCTATAACAAACAAACAAAAAAAAAATGCAGTAACTTACTCAACAGCCATGGCTTCAGCTTCCTTTAAATCTTGTTTGGCATCTTCCAATTGATCAGCAGCAAGTTTACTGATTCTTGAGTATTCTTCATCATTAAGATCATACTTTTTGGGATTTTGAGCAGCAGCACCCTTACGAATCCATTGAATAGCTGAAATCATCTCGACTTTTTATAGGATTGTATAGTTTAGAACAAGCCTAATTCACAGATTTTTTTTTCTTTTGTTTGAAATCAAAAAAAAAAAATGGAAAAGCAGTACATGTACTGTGACAAGTAATGTTGAAATCAAGAAATTGTGGCGGATCATATCATGGCCCAAGATTCATTAAGCAAACTGTACGACTCTTTTGCAATCAAATAAAAGCAAGTTTTCATGAGTATTAGATCTGCAAAAAATATTTCCCGGGGCATTTGACTATTGCGTGCCATTGTAGCTAAAAAGAACAGATTATAGTTAGAGTATATTTATATGGGGGAAAAAAAAAAAAGCTTAATTGATCTCATGTCCAGGAACATATTGTACAATTTAATAACAAGTTTACTCACGTTCATTTTGTATTACTAAAATAAAATGGGATTTTTTTTTTTTTTTGGTGTTAAAGAGTATCTTTATTAGTAAATTAAAATAGATATCGCTGGTATATGGATGTACCAGAAACTTGGAAGCGAATTATCAGAATCGTTTTTTGTGGAATAAGTTTAAGGGAAATCTGAATGTCTCAGTTGTCGTTAAAAAGGGGGCATTAATTAATTCAAAAGCAAAGAAAGTCGGTATAAAAATTCTTTCAAATTAATACAGAAAAAGAGGAGACCAAGATGAAAGATGGGGGGGGGAGTGCCAATTTTATTGAGGGAGGGATTCTAAAGATCGTACGGTTTTAACAACATAAAATCGAACATACTTCGGTTTTCATTCTTTTTATGGGATTTGGAAACAATAAGAAAAATCCCAGTGTTTCCTATTTTTTACTTCTCCTTCTAAAAGGTTGATTGTTATTTTTTTTATTTTTTACATATAAAATATACTTTTTCTTCTTTTTTTCTCTTATTCTTTGTTTATTCATCTTGTATCACAGACAATATATAAGAAAGACGTAAATGTCTAGTTTTAATGAAAATGAAAATGAAACTTGGGATACAATCATAGATTACGAAAACTTACATTCCCAACAACAGCAAAACGATGAAGAAGAAGAAGACATTAATCAAAATACAGATGATGATAATGAATCCGACTATTCTTTAGATTATGAATTTCCTGGACCTAGATTTGCAAATTACAGAAATAATCACGACAGCGATGATGCTTCTGAATTATCAGATATGGATTCAAATGAAAGTTCATCGAGCTTCGATATGTGGGATGACGATCCTTACAACGATTTTACTTGGGAATCGAATGACATGCAGCTTACAAGATTCGTAAAACAAAAGCAGAGAAAACTAAGACAAGAAAATCAGGATAAAGCTAGTTTTTGGAACAAAGAAAAGGGGTGGCCTAAACAACTTCCATCTTCTTGTTCTTCTTCAAATCATGAACAGTCTGCAAATGCCATTTGTCTTGTTCAATCAAATTATGGATTATCAGAATATTTATATGCGATTTATCGGGATAGAATCGTTGAATGTGGCAAATCTCCAACATCATATAAATCAACAAAACCTACTGCAGTATCTGGTAATAGCAATCATACAACTTTTTTAGAAAGCAGTAATCAACAGCAAATTAATAATACAAATAATGCAACGGATAAATTTATGGATACACATCAATCTGTTTCTCTTTCAAAGATTCAGCAACTCGGCATGCAGCAACAATATGAAGAATTGAAAGATCACGCTGCACAACAGCATTTCGCATTTTCTTCTGAAAATTTAATCTCTAAATTTAAGCCATACACTAAATTCTTGAAAAGAAGTGATTATCCTGGCATGCTACCTGAAGAAGCTTATCTAAATCTTGGTTTTGATCCGCAATGCTTGGCACAAAAATATGGTTACATGGCGATTGGCGGTGTAGAGGGTGAATTCGAATTATATTGCTGTATGAATCCAGAAAACCCTGTCAAGATTTGGGGTACAAAATTTAAAGGAAGAGATAATGTAATGCTCATGACAAATGCTATACAAATTATTCGATTCAAAAACAATATTACTGGAAATTATCAACATATGCTTATTGGATGTATGAATGAGGCAGGTCTTTTATTCTATCATCTTCCTGCGCACAGTCAATGTAAAGATATTCGTACATTAAGACAACATGCATCACCTATGGTTGTTGAATTGCATAGTCATCTTAGATCATTTAATGGTGTACCTATAAATGATGCAAAATTAAGTCCTGATGAAAACAAACTGGTTTGTGTGGGAGATGACAATATGATATTTATGATCGATGTGTATCATTGTGCGACCACTGGCGAAATTATATTTGGAACACCATTAGAGATTGTAATACCACCCATTTTATTTCAACAAGAAAACATGCTACCTACGCCTTACTCATCACAGTACGTAACCTGGAGTCCATCATCCAAGTATTTTGCACATACATCAGATTCACACAATCTTGTTTTAGTTTGGCGAGTTTCAACAAGGGAAATATTGTATACAATTGATGCAGCAGGTTACACATATGCTATTTCTTTCCATCCTCAGCTAGACAATATTTTGGTTTTTACCAATAGATATGGTTACTTTCACACTGTAGACTTTGCTAAGGGCACAACAACAGAATCAACAACAAATGAATTTATCAATATATTATCTTTTGATCATCAAACAAGTTCGTCAAGGGGACATCAATGTGTAGATTCTTGTCATCAGCAATCTCATCATGCTGTATTCCATACCCAGCATATAAAAGTACAACATGAAATTACAATGGTTAGTTTTAGAGGTGAGATCAATACAAGATTACGTATTTTAGCAAAAATCAATGGTATTGAATGGTCAAAAGATGGCAAATATCTCTATGTTGCAACCAAAAAGAGAGTACTGGCATTTCAGTTTTCTCTTGCGCAACAACCTATGCCTACATTGATTGACATTACTGGTATCCATTTAAGAAAACTATTAGAAAACCAGGAGAAATTGAAATTAAGCACAGGAATGGAGCTGGATCAAGAAGATGCCGAGAGACTAGATGGCTGGAATCTCATGCCAAATCATGTACGAAATAGAATATTAGGTGATAATCAGCTATTGGCTTGCCACTGGTAGAGTAATACCTTTCATCATAACCATCATCATTATAAACTATACTGTAGTATCACATAATTAAAAAGAGAGTCATGATAAACTCGATACAAGACATTTTCTATTTTTCTTCTTTTTTTCATTTTAGCATTTGCACATATATAAAATGGATTCTTTTAATGATCATAATCGAGATGAATCTGGTTGTAAATTATTAGATTCTTTTGCTATATTTGTTCAACTTGTATTAGCAAGCTTAGCCTTTTCAACACTTATCATTAAACGACAAAGAGAGTCACCGCAAAGACCATTGTTAACATGGTAATTTATACCCATTGTGCATATATTTGAACTATAAATTAACAAAATGTACACACAAGGTCTTTTGATGTCAGTAAACAACTTATTGGTGGAGGTGTAATCCATACATTAAATCTTATCGCATCACATTTATTCGGAAAGAGTTTAGATGGAGAACCAGAATCAAACCCTTGTGTATGGTAAAAATAAAAAAAAAAAAGAACATATTTTTATGTTTCCATTCACAGCATCGATCTCAAGATATTTTCATAAACAGGTATTTTCTGAATATTTTGGTGGACACAACTTTAGGAGTTTTGATCATTTGGGGAGTTTTATCAGCAGTAAAATTTATCGCAAGATTTTATAGATTGAAAGGATTCTTGAGTGGTGTTTATGGAGAACCACCGCTTTTAAATCAAGTTAAAGTATGGGCCAAGCAGCTTGGTGTCTATATCTTGGCATTAGTTACCATGAAAGTTATTGTTCTTATTTTGTTTGGCATTTGTCCATGGTTGGAAACTTTTGGTGAATGGGTGTTGGGATGGACCATGGGAAATTATAGACTTCAAGTGCTGTTTGTCATGTTAGTGTAAGTAGCCTTTAATTTCTCTTTTCCGGACGAGACATATCGCTAATGTTAGTGTAGTTTTCCATTAGTGATGAATATTGTTCAATTCTGGGTAGTGGATACAATTGTTAAACACAATATAACCAGACCTATTCGATTAAATCTGGATGAGGAATTACCGGATGATATGCTGATCTCTGATGGAGAATATAATGCCGACGATATATCGTTTTTCCATGATCATGGTAGTGACGAAGAAGATGCTACTTCAATATCTTCAATCAAGATTCAACATAATAGTGCTACTAAAGCAAATTTGCATCGTACTTTGTCTGATCATGGCTCGATATCAGATGAAAGCCTATATGAACTTAGAACAAGTACAAATCGTCAAAACTAATTGTAACATTTCATAATATATAACGAGCTAGTCAACGCCGCTACGCGGTATACAGCTCATGCTACTACTGGCCTGTTTTACTTAATTATAAGCTTTTCATCGTACTGTACCAATAGTTAAAATAATATTTAATGACAATGCAAAGATAAGTTACTAAATAATTGTATCGCTTTTTTTTTTTTTTTTTTTTTTTGTATATTCTTGTTCTCCTCTTCTTTCATTCTATTGTCCTCCTCCTCTTCCTTCTTCTCTTTGGTCGTTATTCTTCATTAACTTTGTTTAGGTGTGCGTTATCCTTTTTTCTTTTAAATTATTGTATTTATTTAATTTTGACTGTGAAATACAACCATATGATTTTAAAAATAAAGTGATATAATATACTAGATCTTAATTATACGTTTCTTCAATTTGAGTTGTCATAAATGTAACTGTTTGTCTGTGATTGAAGGCAACACTCCATCTGTAAAACTAAGGCTTTAAAGTATCCAAAGCCTTTGCGATCTTGTATTGTATGTAGTAATTGAAGAGCATTGCGTATTTTCTGGAATAAGGTTGCCCAGTTATAATATGAAAATCTATAAATTGCTCTATTTCATATGTAGAATCAAATTAGCATCAATTCAAAAATTTAAAAAATGACAATAAATAGAGTTGACCAAAAGTATTTATAAATCGATTGCGGCAATTTACATGTAGTAATCATTGGTTTTTACCTCTTAGAGGAGTAAGATTCATTGCTTTTTTCCTAAAAACTGGGTCCGACTTTTTATTCCTGATCTACTTTTCCTTCAACTAAATAGCATCAAGAAAAAATTATATGCCCATGTACCCAAGATGTTCAGCTTTAATCCAAAAATAAGTATCCGGAAATATCCTATTTTTTGAAGTTGGTATAACTTTTTCAGTGCTAATGTTTCAGATTTTTACAGGTATTTCACTGTTTATATTAAAACTTTGAGGCTTCATATCTCTGCAAAAAATTAAGTTATACTAATGCCTTTTAATAATAAAACTTACTTGTTTTAAAGTGCTCTATAACATATTTTAATATAAAAAAATTCTGAGCACTTTTTATTTCTCTTTCATTTTTTTTGGCATTTCTATAGTAGGTTTCAAAATATTGGTTAAATTGAGTAACATTTTTTTTTGCATTCATGTCATTACGCTCGTTAAGCTCTCTCGGATCCAATTTAGAGTTTTTCAAAATATTGGTTTTTCGTGGAGATATCCTCAAAAACGTGTACAAAAAGGTACCTCCATTTCTAGCTTCCATTTTCCCCTTGTATACCCTCATCCCAAATTCTGAATCTGAAAAAAAATTGGACAGAAATCTTGTTTTCTCTACGAAAAATACAGCTAGAAGGCTTTGGAATAGCGCAATCGATAGATAATTTTTTTGCGCATCATTTCCATTATTTATATTTAAAATATGCTTACAAAAAGTGATGTGTATCTTCAAAAAACCTCCAAACTTCCAATTGCATTTTACGCAAAAATTAATGAAAAAGTTTTGTTTAAACTTTGTTGAAATAGATGCAGAATTAAAAGCTGTGCAAAAAATATTTAAGACACTAGGCCTACTTACTTTGCAGTTCATAAGCTATTAAGCAATTTTACTTTTTTGACCATTTTCTGATCGATTCCACAACAACAACAACAAATCAATTTTGGAACTCAGTTATCATAGTTTTAAACTATAAACGAACTATTATTTTGAATATCTCGACAAAAAATTAATATTTTTTGCTGAAACAAAAAATTCAGAGTAGTTTTCAGTTTAATTTATCTCGGGAATATAAAAAAATAACACCTTAATTTAGGTATTCAATTTTTTTGTAATCAATTTTAGGTCAATTTTGGTCAATTAATGTTAGGCCAATCAATAAATAATGACCAAAATAGGCTGGAAGCTTCAAAATGCGTATTAAAGTTGTAGCGATACAAGTCAATGCGTTAGATTTACTCACTCGCTTACGGTCAATTGTAATCACTATCCTGAATGCTGAATATCTCGGTTGATTAGGCCAAAATATCACAGCAGCATTCTGATTTATGAAACTCCAATATTTCTAATGATTATATAGGTATATCAAAGTACTTTGTTTATTGCTTGAGTGTCTCAATTTCTGGATAAAGCATATTCAAAGGCCTGTCAAAGCATCATATTACTATTTTTTTCTACCTTCAAGTATGCGATCTGCAGATATTCTAATTCTAATTACATAAAAAATAGTCCGATAGCCTTCTTCTGAACTAATTCATTAAATCTCCAACAAGTCCCTGTAAAAAAAAAGTTAACCTTTTTATATACTACTATTATTATACCCCTCTCTCCCTCAATTTATTGGTTTCTACAGCATGTCAATTAATTTCTCGCGGCTGTTTCGATTGAAACCATTCAGACAATCATACTTACAACAATTACCTAGACGAAATGGAATTCATGACGCTTCTCGACCATTCCCACCCCCACAACCTACAAGACCTATTCATGAATTAGAAGGCAATTCATCTAACGATAGTAATAATGGCAACATTATGTCATCTACTTTAGATGCAGTTGCAGAGGATACAATATCCTATAAAGATCCCAATAGTTTTAAAAGAAGCCATCATTTTGATACATATGAGGTTTTGACACATTTAGAAAGCCAAGGATTTACAAGAAGACAAGCAGAAGTTATAATGAAAGGCATGAAATTTCGTTTAAGAGAATGGTAAATTTGTAATACAAGTTTAGTTTAGTTGACAATTAACACCTTTAAACAAAAACAAAAAAAAAAGCACTGCTTCCGTGAAGCAACAATTGTTATTAACCTCTGATTTGGAAAATGTATGTTAATACTGTATAATTAAAGGGGTTAATTATGATATTAAACCTTTTTTTCTTAGGAGTCGTATTTGTTTAAGGCAGCATTATCTGAATTAAGAACCGAGGTACAAGTGATGAGAAGAAATGATATGCAAACGCTTCAAACAGATTTATCATTGATTACAAGAGAAGTTGATAGTTTAGAACAAAGATTAAGCGAAGGTGTTGCTGATATGAAGAATGAAATACAAATGGATATGAACAACAGAAAAAATGAAACTCGAGAAGATCAAAAAGGGATGGATATGAAAATTCAGGAGATTAATAATAAGTTTACTATAAGACTTGGTGATATTCGTACAGAAATTGAAGCTGTCAGATGGGAAACGATTTGGAAAGGAATGAGTAAGTCTTTTTTAAGATGTATTTTTTCCTATAAAAACTAATCAAACAAAATGTAAAAGCTGGTGTATTGTTAGCAGGCCTTACTATTACTAGTTTGGGTTATTTGTTGACAAGATATTCGGCCAGAAAAGCTGATCTAGCAAGATTAGAAGCTGATCGAAAGAAAAAACTCATGCAAGAAGAAGCTAATCGAGCAGGCACAGCAGATATGGAAGTAATTTTCTAATAGATCTCCTCAATTTAATACATGAAATAATTAGCTTGACTTGTGGTTTTCATATATATATATACATACGTACATTTACATGCCTTTATCCTTTTCTTTTTCTTTTTCGCTTATATATAGATTATATGCAGATAATTCATATAAAGCCAAGGGCAAGGTGCCATTCTTGTCCTGCTTATATATATTCTGAACCAATAAATAATTTAACAATAGAGAATTTAAAGATACACAATGATTTCTATACTGTAAGAATTGAATGCATATTTTTGTACTTATGAATTACATATTTAATATATATATATATATACATATGTATATAGAGCGATGATGTTGACAGTGCGTTGCTTTATATTGATCAAATGGTAGAAACATTTGTTGATACTCAATTGCAAATTATTGAAAGAGAAACATTACTTTTCAAGTATGATTATACACAGCGTCAATCTTTGGTCATACTGGAGAATGCTGGTGGCGTAAATAACCGCCTCTACTCTTCCTCGTCAAAGAAAAGTCTAATTGTTCAACAACAGGATGATTTCAGAAACATTAGCAGAAAGACATATCAAGAATTACAAGACAATTATAAGCAAGACAGATTAGCATTGATTATGCAAGGCTTAAGTGTTACAGGAAGTCTTTTACCATCCATATTTTCACTACCAACAGACCTCAATTGTGAATCTACCTGTCGAAAAAAATCAAAATTGATACCAAAACTCATTGCAAAGAGAGATAAATTAACATTTACTGCTTATAGATATCCAAAAACAATTGATATTCACAGCCTAAGATCAATAGCTATTCGATTACTTGTAAATCTCTGCCCTTATAATAGTTGATTTTATGTATATATATATAAATAAACTATTTGATAAAATAACACATCTATATTTTCTCTTTCATGTAAATTGTTGTAATTGATTAATTTTGTTTTGTATTATTTCCTCCTTTTTTCTAGATAACATTTCTTTTTTTACATTCCCAATAATCCACTAAATTGACTAGCATATTGCATAGGTTTAACAGAAGGATGAGGCTACAATAAAAAGATAAATTAGTTGACGTTGATCACTAAAATATAAATATCACTTACGACAGCCGAAAAAGTAATATATTCCTTCTTCAAATCAGGTGTAATATTGATCAAAGCGCCCTTATTTCCCACAGTATCACAGTAGTTGGGAGCAGAGAACACAGTGACACATTTACCATCATGTTCAATAACATAACCATCCTCCTTTACTTCATGACTACGAATAATCATTTCCAAATCATTGGTTTCCAAGAAATTCTTGGTCACATCAGGACCAAATTGAATACCTACACCACGCTTACTGGCAGATCTACCCAATTCAGGTTGAGGATCAGACCATAAAAGCTCACACATGAGACCATCACTTCCAGGTTGACCTTGACTAATACGATCAATCTTTCTAATTTCATCCAAAGTAACATTATCACGACTAAACAAACCACCATGAGTAACAAAAATCTTGTTTTCAATTACATGTGATAAAGGTAAAGCATTGAATGTTTCTGAAAACAAATTAAACATCATTTCACTAAACTTGGCCTTAACTTCTCCTTCAAAACCGTACACCTTGTTCATGTTGTCAGTTTCATGGTTACCACGAGCCAAAAAGAGGTGGTTAGGATAAAGGCATTTATAAGCAAACAATGTTAAAATAACTTCGACAGAGAAAGATCCACGATCCACAAAATCACCATTGAATAAATAAGCATGCTTCTCGGATGGATAACCATTAGTCTCGAAAATATTGATGAAATCATAAAATTGACCATGAACATCACCACAAACTGTTAATTTACCATCTGAAGGAATCTTGATATCGATAAGAGAAGGTGCTTCCATCATAAATTCACGAATAGCCAAAACAATCTAATTGACCATATACTTAATAAATCCACGCTTAAACGCTCCAACAAAAATAAAACAAAATTACCATAAATGCATATTTCTTGTGAATCTTTTTCTGATCTTTGAAATGTTGTACCAAGGATTTCACAAATGGCAAATCAACCTTTTTGGTTTCTTCATTGATTTTAGGTCCATTGTAAGAAGCATCGACAGCTAAAACAACACAGTTAATAACAACAATAACAAGAAAGCTCCATTTTCTTGATGAATCATTATCACTTACCAATAGCATCAATATCCAAAGAAGATGCAACACTACGCTTTTGTTCATTATGCTCAATAGCCTTTTCAAATTCAATTCTTCTCACAATTTTAGCACATTCATCAAATTTTGATTTAGCATCTTTGTCACTAGGTGCACGTTTCGACACAATTCTTAAATCTTTCAAAGCTTCTTTAAAGTTTCCAAGTGCCATATTAGCAGAAGCGCGACGGTAATTTGCCTAACATTTGATTAATTAATCCCATATTGGTTGCCATGATTATTGTACTTACCTTTGTGAAATTAGGATCGATTTCTAATGCCAAGTTTGAGTCACTATTACATGGGGAAAAAAAAAAAAAAAAAAAAAAAAAGTGTCAAAATCATTCAAAATTTGATAAAATATAATCTTTTTTACTTACGCTATAGCATAACCATATGATTCCATCTTCAAATGACAGAAAGCACGATTTGTATAGTAAGAAGCCACCTTGGAATTTATCTCGATGGCTTCAGTATATTTCTCAATAGCAGCAGGAAAACGTTTTTCTATGTGAAGAAAAAAAAGTTAATATCAGGCACATTTTGAATGAATTTTCGAATCTTTTACCTTTGAAGCAGACATTTGCTTCATTTTTGATTTCCTCGGCTCTTGTTTTGAGTTCTTCTGTGATGACTGTCATTACTATTCTTTATTTGAATTGAATAAAAGGGAAAAAATGAATAAAAAAGAAGGGGGGAGCAAATGAATACAATGTATATATGGAAAAAAAAAATGAAATAAAAGGACGACGATCTTGAACAGTGAGGATCTTGTCCAATCACAAATATCGTTGCTTTTTTTGGTACATTTTTGTTATGAAGTTGTATACTGGATTGAATTGAATTTGAAGGGAACGATTCCACAAGATATTTCTATACAATAAATAACAAAGAAAAGCTCCTGCATTTCAGATATATAAAAAAGCTTAAAAAAAGACAAAAAAAAAAGCCTCCTATAAAGTGAATAAATTTTCATAAAATCCATTTTATTTAGTTACGGACCATATTCAATATCTTTAACCAATGCTTTTATTATCGCATATGTTCAATTGAACAGGGAAATATAGCAATATCTAAATATCTATTCTTATTGTACTACTAATTGATCTTAACGGATCGATCTATTGATTTGTGATTGTTCATTGCTAGGATTTATATCCACAGCCAAAGCGTATATACAACGGTTTAAGATGTAGAGGCATTTGTTGTGATACCAGATCTTGGAGAGGATGATGATGAGGTGGCCTATCTCATAAGTACTATTAGTTAGTTTATTCGTTTTTAATGCGATATGCTATGGTATATAAGGGTATAGATATAGCACAAATTAGGCTAGAAATGGAATTTGGTGTTTTTTATACATTTGGTATAATGTTTATAATTATTAGCTAAAGTGGAATCAATTGTTTTGCTTAAGTAAAGTTTGGTGTTGCTGAAATTTCATCAAATTCCTGTTCTACTACATTTTCATTCATAGATTCTCTTTTTCCCTCTGGCTTTCTTCTTCTTCTTTGACAATAAATGAAATCATTGGAATATACATTTGACATTTTATTTAGAATAAAACACAGTATTAGTGTAATCATTATCCAAGTTTATTTTTTTCAAGGCATATTTAGGGCGTTGTTTTTGTTGGCTAGGATAAATATCATCAAAGCACTTTTTGACAATAAAAAATATGGATATTTAAGAAAGATAGCTTAATCGGAAGAATTAATGAAAGAAGCTGTTTGCTTGAAATAATTATGATATTCAGCTAGATCATTCAACCTTTCATCAGCACAATTTAACTTTACTTTTCCACCTTCTAGCTCTTGGTTGCCAGTATACAATAAAAAATCTATCCATATCATCTTTTCTGTGCTGCCCTTAGCTGTTTTCCTACAAGGGGAAAATTAGATTAAAAGCAGATTTACCAACAAATATTCACTCTAAATACGAATCGAAACAGTATTGTTCACTACGGGAAAAATAATGTCAATAATTTTCTATGTGAATATTTGTGGATAATTGTTAGCGTTTATTCACAAAATAATAATAATAATAATACTAGCATGAAATAATGTAATACATGTTATTCAATGTAAAAAAATATACGGTAGGTTTTACAAGATGGCACGCAAACACTGAAATGGGCTACTTTTGTATCAGTTAGCAAGCTTAAATTAAGACTAAAATTACCCGTACATATCATGGCATATCGCGATAAAAACGAAATGATCGTATTGATCTACTAGGCTCTTCAAATGCTTCTACATCTTAAACCGTTGTATGCACGCTTTGGCTGTGGGTATAAATCCTAGCAATGAACAATCACAAATCAATAGGTCGATCTGTTAAGATCAATTAGTAGTACAATAAGAATAGACATTTAGATTTATTGTTGTATTTCCCTGTTCAATTGAACATGTGTATTGGTTAAATAAATAAAATCTCACTAACTTACTAGATATCAAAAAGTGCACTTTTTTTTATTAGCTTTATAGTATCTGCATTGATTATAAACACATTTTACTGATCATCCATAAATCTTACTGTTCAGCCATAAATTATACTATTCAACCAAAAACTTTACTGACCAACAAAAAATTCACTGCACTCCAAGGTTTTTTTTATTAGCGGCACTAGAGTTTTTTTATTTTTACCTCCTAACTTTTGTAATTATTATTTATTTATCTTTTTTTTTTTTTTTCTATTTTTTCTCACTGTTTTATTTTCTTTCTTCCTCTTCCTCTCTTTCTCTTTCTTTCTTTATCCGTTTCTTTATCAATTAGTAGTTTCCGCAGCTGGTCACTTTTTTAAAACACATTTTTATAGTCAATTTTTATAAATAGTACATCTTTAAAAAGTTTTTGTGTGTGGATTTTCATAAGATAAAAGAGAAAGGTAAATTGTGATATGCTATTTTTCATGCTAAAGATTAATATTATATTTTTATTCTAGATGACTATACCAAATATTGAGTCCAAAAATCAAGTTCAAGATGAACATGTGGCAACAGCAGAAGATGGCGTATCTTCAACTGTTTTTCATAGCAAAAAAGAATTCATAAAAAAGAAATACCATCATAACAATAATAATAATAATAATAATAATAATAATAATAATAATAATAATAGTAATAATAAGTACAACAACAACAACAACAGAATGAGAACAAGTTACAACAAATACAACAATAATAGTCGAGATGATTATTCGCGATACTATTCAAATCAACAACAAAAACCTGATTATCCAATGCCATACGTTTATTATTATCCTACCTCAACCATGTATTACCCACCTATTGACAATAATATCAATACTTCTGTTGCTACCTCTACTAATATCATTCCTACAACGCGTGATGAGGAAAATTTAGAAATCATTGTGCATGATGAAAGTATGAATAATGTAAGCTCCGTAGACACAAGATCCTCAAGCTCCGATCAAAGTAAATATCCTGCTGATATACCTATCAATGATTTGAATATCTCATATTATGAATATAGATAAACCTATTGATTTGAAGAAGCAATTGGAATTCTATTTTTCTAGGTAAGTTCAAAATATTCAAAATGAATGGTTTTTATTCATCAACATTTCACATTTAGACAAAATTTGGTTAATGATACTTTCTTGGGTAATACCTTCTAAACCTGGACTTTTTATATTACAATGTTATTAACTCATTTTCACTCAACCAGTTTCTCAAATGGACTCTGATCTATATGTTCCAATATCGCTTGTAGCCAATTTTAGACGTGTACGTGAATGGACAACGGATATAAATGTTATTGTGCAAACATTAAGAGATTCCTCAACGGTCACTGTTGATGAATCAGGAACTAAAGTAAAGCCCAATATATCCGTGCAACGAAATACAGTTATTTTAAGAGATGTTCCTGAATGTACACAAGATGAAATAATTGACTTATTAAAAGAATTAAATTCTCCTCCTGTTCAATCGATCAAGCAAGATATTGGTAATATGTGGTATTTTACTTTTGAATCAGAGGATGATGCTTTGAAATTATTGCTTGGTGTTAGAGGCAAGTCATTTAAAGATCAAGCAATTGCTGCTAGGATGAAATCTGAACCTGCATTAAGAGTGTAAGTTGTTGTTTTTCGTTATTTAGGATCTTATTAACTAATCGCTTCGTTCTGCAGCCAAGGTCGTACTTCTGCTGCCGTTGCTGCGGCTTCGGATACTCCTTCTTTTACAAATCAAAATATTAAAGCAGAAGAACAAGAGCAAATGGCAATAAATATATCACATGAGCCTTCAGTTATAATGCCAGAGATGCCACAAATGTATTCATACAATGGAAATGGTGTTGTTGATAATAATTATTATTATCCTTCTTATCCATCGTATAATAACAACAAGAGAAACAATTATGGGCATCAGCCATCTCGGTATAATAACAATAATAATCAACAACAATCAAAATATATCAACAATAATAGTGTTAATCACCATTATCAACAACAAAATCATTACCATAATCAATCCTCAAATAGAAATGAAGGTAGATTTTCGTATGAAAATCAGAAGACTCTTCAAGTAAGTGGTCGATCACCACGTGGTGGGCATAATAATCCGAGGTATTATCGAAATGGATCCGAATCTACATCTGTAACAGAACATGTAGAAAATGGAATAAATAATTTAACACTAAGTGATACAGTATCTCAACCACAACAACAATCTCAAAGACAACCATATTACAATCGACAACAACAACAACAACAACAATCATACCAAAATAACAAATACCAACATCATCATCACCACCATCAAAATAATCATACCAAGAGGTTTATTAATAATAACCATTACCATCATCAACAACAGCAGCAACAGCAACAGCAACAGCAACAGCAACAGCAGCAGCAGCAGCAACAACAACAACAACAACAACAGCAACAACAACAGCAACAACAACAACAACCGAATATTACATATAATAATAATGATACAAAGCAAAATCATGCAACAAATGATGTTACTACTAACAATGCTACTACAAATAATAATAGAAATCAACATCATAGTAATGAACAAGCAACATTACCACGAAAACAACAAGCACAACAGAATAAAAAGAAGGGTCGTTATAGTAATAACCAACAACAACAACAACAGCAGCAGCAGCAACAACAACAACAGCGTGAAAATAATTCAAATACACATCATGCAGGTGGAGGTAAAATAGATAACAAAAAAAAGAAGGGTAATAAATCTACTCATGAACTCAGAGAAAATACCAAACAAGATGGACAAGAAGGAGGACGAGGAGAACAAGAAGGTTATAAATGGTCAAATAAATATTTGAATGTATACTAAATGATTTATAATAGTTGTTGAATTGAAACCAACACATTTCCCTCCATTACCAAATCAACAACAACAACAGCAACAACAACAACAACAATCAGCAACAGATGAATTGTCATCAACCACAACAACAACAACAACAACAATATCAACACCACCGACAAGATCTGTTGCTGATATTGTCAAATCAACTGTTGTCGTACCCACCAAACCCAAAAAATCAATTCCAGTCGAAACAGTTAAAGAAGAAGAAGTTTTTCCTACGTTATGTCAAACTACCACCAAAGACTTGAAAAGTAATTCTTTTAGTTATGCTGATATGCTGAAGAAAAAAGATAATTGAAAAAGAAAACCAATCCCTTCTCAATGGATTGTTTCACAATAAAAAAAAAAGAATTTTTTATATTTTTTATATTTGACGGTTTTATTATTGTTGTGCAGATCTTTAGTGCTAGTATAGTAGAGCCTTTCCTTTTTGTATTTTTTTTTTTTTTTTTTTTTTTAGGTGTTCTGTACATATAACTTTTTTCATATAATGTCATCGTATTATCCATCAAAAAGATCGTTCAAAAAGAAACATGAATTGCCTTTATCAAATAGAAATCATGCCATTGGTAAAAAAAAAAAAAAAAAAAAAAAAAAATCACTGATAAATCATCATACATTACAGACATTAAACCAAAATATTTAGTTACTACAGAACCCTTATTCCTAGGTCTCAATCCTAAGCAGCTATCTTTAATCATCCTTGTTGTTCAAAATAGTATGTTGGTTCTTTTAATGCGATATTCTCGAACGTCAACACAACCTGATCAGCCCATTTACATTGCCTCTACAGCCGTATTTATGGCTGAGCTGATCAAAATTGCAACTTGTTTATACATGCTTTACGTACAAGAAAGATCCTATCGACGATGTATTCACATGCTTTATCTCGAAATATTCCACAAACCTCACGAGATTGTTAAAATGTTGATTCCAAGCGGTCTTTATGCATTACAAAACAATCTACTTTACATTGCACTGAGTAATTTAGAAGCTGCTACATTTCAAGTAACGTATCAACTCAAGATCTTATCAACCGCTGCATTTTCAATTTGGTTACTTGGTCGGTCGTTGAACCGAGAAAAATGGTTGGCCTTGGTACTATTAATGATTGGTGTTACACTTGTACAAACAGAAAGTGTTTCCTCTTCCAGTACCACTTGTGCAAATACAGAAAGCACCAGTCAAAAGCCTTTGATCGGTCTATTGGCTGTATTGACAAGTTGTGTTTCTTCAGGTTTTGCTGGTTGTTATTTTGAAAAAATACTCAAAACCTCCACTACTTCCATGTGGATCAGAAATATTCAATTGGGTCTTTGCGGAGCATGTTTCTCGTTTATCGGCATGATTGTCTCTGATTTTAGTTCCATCAAAAATCAAGGGGGCATGTTCCAAGGTTATAATGCCTTGACCTGGTTTGTCGTGATAAATCAAGCTCTAGGAGGTTTGCTCGTTTCTTTGGTGGTCAAATATGCTGATAATATTTTAAAGGGTTTTGCAACCAGTATATCCATTATTTTATCAGGCATTCTTAGTTTCTATTTACTGGACTTTCAACCTTCATTCTTGTTTATTACTGGAACAGCTGTGGTTATTTCTGCTACCGTCCTGTATGGAGTTAATAATAAACCATCGTAATTAGATCATTTTAGACATTTTGTATATATATAGACCTTTTTCATTCTCTTTCGTAATAGTATCCATATCAATATAAAAACAATACTTAATACTAAATATACTACTATTTTCTTTATAAATTAATAAACCAAGTTTGCTAATTCACATCACAGATGTATATATATCTCTCACAAAAGACTCATAAATAAGTAAAATTCACTGGGTTTTCCTTAAAAACTGGATCCGACTTTTTATTCCTGCTCAACTTTTTTTTCAACTAAATAACATCAAGAAAAAATTATATGCCAATGTGCCCAAGATGTTCACCTTTAATTCAAAAATGAGTATCCGGAAATATCCTATTTTTTGAAGTTGATATTACTTTTTCAGTGCTAATGTTTCAGATTTTTACAGTTATTTCACTGTTTATATTGAAAACTTTGAGGCTTCATATCTCTGCAGAAAATTAAGTTATACTAATGCCTTTTAATAATAAAACTTACTTGTTTTAAAGTGCTCTATAACATATTTTAATATAAAAAGATTATGAGCACTTTTATTTTTTTTATATTTTTTTTTTGGCATTTTTGTAATAGATTTCAAAATATTGGTTAAGCTGAGCAGTGTTTTTTTTGCATTCAAGTCATTAACTTCGTTTAGCTCTCTCGGACCTATTTTAGTTTTTTTCAAAATATTGATTTTTCGTAGAGATATCCTCAAAAATGTGTACAAAGAGATACTGTTGCTTCTGGCTTCAATTTTTCACTTATATACCCTCATCCCAAATTCTGAATTTGAAAAAAAAATTGCCAAAAATCTTATTATCTCTATGAAAAATGTAGATAAAAAGTTCATCAATAGCTCGATCGATAGATAATTTTGCTGCGCATTATCTCCTTAACTTATATTTTAATTATGCTTATAAAAAGTGATGTGTATCTTCAAAAAACCTTCCAAATTTTAATTGCATTTTACACAAAATTTAATGTGAAACATTTGTTTGAATTTTATTTAGGTAGATGCAGAATTCAAAACTGTACAAAATCTATTTAATACGCTACTTTAACTTACTTTGCAGTTCATGAGCATCTAAACGATTTTGTTTTTTTGACCATTTTTTGACCGATTTCACAAATCAATTTCACAAATCAATTTTGGAACTCAGCTATAAGCTTAAGCGGTAATGTGAACTATTATTTTGATTATCTCGACGAAAAATCAATATTCTTCGCCGAAGCAAAAAATACAGAGTATTTTTCAGCTGGGTCCATCTTGTGAACACGAAAAATTGGCACTTCAATTTTGATCCTTAATTTTCACAATCGATTTTAGGTCAATTTTAGATCAATTTTGGATCAATTTTAGGCCAGTGCCCTTATATTCTCGTACTGACTCTTTTATTTTCGGACAGATATCAATGACTCGTAGAGAGAAGGTACTATGCATCTTCTTTGAAGATTTGAAGTAATATGACTCAATATTTGGCAAAAAAAAAATCGAAAGCTATCTGAAACCGTCTAAAGATCCAAAACTCATTTGACAACAAAAATGCTGTCTCGACAAATTTCAATCCTAATAACTTTTAACTTTACATGAGAGTAGGCATTGCTATTGAGCAAGATGCACTGTAGATGTGCCTGTGAATAAAGGGATTGAATCAGAGTTGAAAAAAAGTCTTAAAACCCAAGAAACTCTTCTGTGGAATATACGAGGGTTTTATTATCAAGTTAAATTCTATTTGAGGACTTTTGTAATAAATAAATGTCCTCTTTATATAGTTTTCATCAGAGAGATTAGGTAAGCATTCCTAGGAGGTCCATACGTAATAGTTAGTAATAATACTCCTTCTTGTCAGATATAAGACTCGATAGTAACCAATCGGTGTATTCATAGAGTTTATGGGCCCTTAATCATAATGGTGTGATGTGTGATTAGATCCACATTATGTTGATTGGCCTTTAACTATAAGTTGCTAGGATTGACGCTCGGTAGAAAGTTTATATTAGTATGAATCAGCGTATATCATTTTTTAGTAGTGTAATGTCTATTCATTCATGCCAGCTGTACTTTAATTGAGAATCAGATGAAATGGAGATCAATATAGTGGATAAATATGTACATATTCCACAAGCACAACAACAACAACGCTAAGCCTGTATGTGCAGGATTATAGATTCTGTCCATGTGCATGACATTAATCCCATCTGTATATAATAATAGTAGCATTGCCCATAAGCATATTGTTATCCCTATTTGCGAATAATAATAAAATCTGACCATGAGCATAATGAGCTGATCGTATACGCACAAATTGGTTTGTACATGAGCATCGTGTCGTTCTCAAAATTCCATTGCATTTTTTACTGGAATGGGTTTTTAAATCATATTTGCTTTTATTGATATAGATTATAGACAATAATACAATTCAATACGTTTTTGATGTAGAGCAATACATGCAAGAGCCAATGTAACATTTACGATCATCATCATTTGTAAATATGCTTATAGCTATAACGTTTACAGCAACAATGGGTTTTGCTCGAGCGTAAACTTAAATAACACTTAATGCTTAAATTTATATGCAAGCCAAATCTAAGATTATAGATGCTACTTTATCACACATAAAATTTAAACAAATTAGCCTTCTTTAAACTTACTATTTTAATATTTTAGTTTATGATTGTTAGCTGTAAAAAGATTTGTTTTCAAGTATACAGTAGTTACGATCGAAACTATGGTTATTAGACAAAACATTAGACTATTCTTTTTTTTTTTGTTTCTATATCATTTGAAATTTTATCACTTTTCTGGAACATTTCGTAAGTTTGTAGCCAGTTTTAGCTTTTTATTGAGTGGATATAAATATCATTGTCTTTGATTTGATCTGGTAATCACGAAATACGTCTAACAATACAGTAGTAAATAATGCTATTTGATCTTAGAATGCAGTTAATTATAAATGAAAATATCAGCCTCTAATATAATGGCTGTTACCTATATCAAAAACATTAGTCTCTTCTGTTAGCATGCGTATTTAGATAAAAGAAAAGAATGCCAGCTTGATAGTCTGATATAGGAATGGGCTTCGATTCGAGTTTGAATCGAGTTTTAACGGAAACGGCCATTCGATTCGAGTTGGAAAACGGCCCGTTCTTTTGTAACCCAGATAAAAAACGGGGTGGGAGCAAGTATTGGTTTGCCTTAAGGAGGCTGTTAATAGCAACCTTGTCAAGTTAATATGGGATTATGAATCGATAATAGCATATTTGACAGTTTCACAACTTGAAGTATTTTTTCAATCCTGTTTTCGAGCTTAGCTAACAAAAAAAGAAAAGAAGAAACTCGAATACCCTCATTCGAGTTTGCATAAAAAACGGCCCGTTAAAGCAGTCAAACTCGGTTAACCGTAATACGATGCGTTGTTTGTGAAATCCTAGTCTGATATGCCTTATCAAACGGTGAATAATATCCTTGGAATAATATGAAAAAAAAAGAGAGAAACAACACACGTAGCAAAGGGTTTTCAAGGATTTACATTACTTAGTGTAATTAAAACCCTGATAAATTACACATTTCATCCAATGTAAAAGCAGCATTACAGCGGATCAACCCATAAACTAAGCAAAATAGGCAATATCTGTTATCATAGAAACATACATTTTTCTACTAGAAAACCCGTTTGTTATATCATTGATTCATTAAAAAATGGCAACAGCGAACCCTTAGAGCGACGCCATAATTGAGCATAACACGATTGAACGGCTAAGTCTTTTATGCTATGGTAAATATCTAAGCTTTAAATGAAAATGCGTTTTTTTTTTTTTACTTTTCTTATATTTAACTACGTACGGTCTGAAAATTCAGTTTTTGTAGCGGACGTTTTCGGAACTCATTTTATCCTTACCAACACTCATGATTTTGATCAAAAAACACAAAAATCAAATTTTGACACCAAAATCAACGTTTAAATATACTACATTATGAGAGAAAATTGTAGGTATAGCTAATACAAATTTTATAAAAGCTTAATATTAAATGTTAAGTAATAAAACTTAGCATTTTCGGCCCAAAAACGGTTTTTTGATTAAAGGATTTTCATGTAATATTTTGCAATAAAACGGGCTGTTGTTTTTTATTGAGCAAATAGAGCGCTAAATTCTGTATATGTGTATATTTTTTATTTTTATAATTGGTAGTATAATTAACTCTAGATTTGCAAAATCAGAAAATTTTTTTTAAAAAATGTCAAAATTGATGATCTGGACAAGAATGATTTTTTAAATTAATATTCCGCTTATAAGCCTTGTGAGTCTTAAAAATAAGAGGTTTTATAATACTTGAGAACTTTTTCAAGAATTTACAATGCCGTATCCACCTGATTTAAGCTTATTACCGTAAATATTTATACATGTTAATATTATGTGGTAGTTTATTTGATGATAATATAGTCTTACGTTATAATTATTGCACTAGAGGTGATTTACATTAAGTTTTTTTACTCTTACCTCTCCAATATCATAAACATAAACATGGCCATCATTGGAACCTACTGCCACCTTTTTACCCTCTTTGTCCCAAGCCAATTTATTCAACGCTTTACCAGAACAAACGTTTGACCTATAAAAACTGATTTATTAGTATAATAAATTATTAATAACAAGCTAATAAGTAATAATTACGGTGTACCTTTGATAGTTGGTAGTGGTATACAAGACAACATCTTGTTTTCCTCTTCTTAGCTGCTGACCACTAAATAAAAATAAATGCTTTTTAGAAATTAAATAGACTAGCATAAGTTTATTCATTCATTCAAATCAAGTCAATGCTATAATACATACTTTTATAATCACCAGTTTTTCTCCAGGTAGATATCGACTTTAAACCAAGAAAGCGTTAATTATAACGTAGATAATGGAACAAAATGATTAAGTCCTGGGCGCTTTTTTGTTCGAGAAAGATATTATAACGTGCCCTTACATTAACAGGTAATAATTTATTTCCAAATAAACAATAATAGGAAAAACATGTACTTGTACCTCCTACTCGATTTCAGTTTATAAAAAAATATTAGTCATTTTGTTGTAGTTTTAAACGTATATAAAAGAACTGACGAGGAAAGAGTAGGGAAGAAAAATATTTTGTGTGTTACAAACAGGAATTTACAAAGGCATAAATACTTTTAGTGTTACCAAACAGATTGTTGTCGTTGTTCCAAAAGAAGAACATGGGCAGAACTCTTTCAAACCCCAAATTTCAAACTGATATATTTCGTCAATAAGGCAATTTTGTTGAATCAGAGTAACTCACATCTGCTTTAAACCGTTCAAATTATCTTCGTTATTAATTACATTATGATTGATATACTTTAGTAAATTGACTAAAAAACCTTGGTTTCATTGCTCTGCTTATCTGAGCTGCCTGATCTGCACAATTTGTTTTACTCTGCCCATCTGTGCAGATCATTATGCCCATCATAGGAAGCATAGTTCGGCCGTAGTAGTGTTGTCCTTTTTACTACTGCAATATTGATCTCATGGATTTCCACTATACTTTTGGTCGTTGGCTCCAAAGACGTTTCTAGGCTTGTCAGAGATAGTACAACAAGCATTAATATTATTGACCTAAAATTGACCTAAATCGATTGTAAAAAACTAATAGGCATCTAAATATACGTGTTAATTTTTTGTATTCACAAGATATAGATCCAACTAAAAGCTAAACTGTGTTTTTTATTTCAGCGAAGAATATTGATTTTTCGTCGAGATAACCAAAATAATAGTTCACATTACAGCTTAAACTTATGATAACTGAGTTCCAAAATTGATTTGTGAAATCAGTCAAAAAATGGTCAAAAATTGGTCAAAAAAACAAAATCGCTTAAATGCTCATGAACTACAAAGTAAGTTGAAGTAGCGTATTAAATAGATTTTGTACAGTTTTGAATTCTGCATCTACCTAAATAAAATTTAAACAAATGTTTTACATTAAATTTTGCGTAAAATGCAATTAAAAGTTTGGAGGTTTTTTGAAGATACACATCATTTTTTATAAGCATAATTGAAATATAAGTAATGGAAATAATGCACAGCAAAATTATCTATCGATCGAGCTATTGCTGAACCTTTTATCTACATTTTTCATAAAGAGAACATCATTTTATCGATTTTTTTTTCAAATTCAGAATTTGGGATAAGGGTATATAAGGGAAAAATTGAAGCCAGAAGCAACAGTATCTCTTTGTACACATTTTTGAGGATATCTCCACGAAAAATCAATATTTTGAAAAAAACTAAAATGGGTCCGAGAGAGCTAAACGAGGTTAATGACTTGAATGTAAAAAAAACGCTGCTCAACTTAACCAATATTTTGAAATCTATTACAAAAATGCCAAAAAAAAATATAAAAAAAATAAAAGTGTTTATAATCTTTTTATGTTAAAATATGTTATAGAGCACTTCAAAACAAGTAAGTTTTATTATTAGGAGGCATTAGTATAGCTTAATTTTTTGCAGAGATATGAAGCCTCAAAGTTTTTAATTTAAACAGTGAAATACCTGTAAAAATCTGAAACATTAGCACTGAAAAAGTAATACCAACTTCAAAAAATAGGATATTTCCGGATACTCATTTTTGGATTAAAGCTGAACGTCTCGGGTACATTGGCATATAATTTTTTCTTGATGTTATTTAGTTGAAAAAAAGTTGAGCAGGAATAAAAAGTCGGATCCAGTTTTTAAGGAAAACCCAGTGAATTTTACTTATTTATGAGCTTTTTGTGAGATATAATATAAATTCAGGAGTAGGTAGCATAATTTTACCAGCTTATATATGTTTAGTAGTGCCTAAGGTATATCTTAAAAGTGCTTAGCATAGGGTTAGCTATAGAAAAGAAGGCTCGCTTCGATTTACTGAAATATTGGTCATCTTCACAAACCTCAAATTCAAGCAGAAAAAAACTTTATTATTGGACTCTGAAATCATGCAACTTGATATTGATATTTTGTAAAACTTAAGATGTATTTACAGTATTTAAATAATAAAATACAGTACCATGTACATGTGCATAATTAATCAATCTTAATGACATCAAAAATGAACAAATAAACAACGGCGATATTTTTATGTGAAAATGCGTAGCAAATGCAAATATCCGCAGGATCTTTGAACTAATATAATCGCATGAAATATTATTCATTTCTGGCTCAACAAGGGTTCCGTGTTCATTAAAATAGTTTTTTCATTGCATGACGTTATAAACATGATTGGAGAAACATAAATTATTAAAGTCTCGGTTCAAAGCAAATAATTGACACCAATCAATGCACTTCTGACTTCAATCGCGGTATATTGTTGAATACAACAGTGATCATGAATCAGCATATAGATTATTAATTTGTTGCCGGAATAATCTGCTGGTGTAGTGTAAGTGACTTGAAATCTGAACTAGAATCTTCATTTTTTAGCCGTCAAACATTGGACGTATTCAATAAACATTTCATGATTGCAACCACATAGCAAACGAATCATTCTTCTTGAATAATGAGGAGAAGGTCATATACCATACATTTCTTGTTGCTTTACTACGTCAAGTTGTTGAGGATAACCATTGAGAAAAGAAAGAGAAAATCAACTGACTTTTTTTTAATCAAGATAGGCTATCTCGGTGCGGATGCGCTACCTGAAAAAAAAAAACCTATTACATATATTAAATTCCCGATTTTTTTTTTCAAGTAGAAGTAAACCGAAATCCATTTGCAAACAATAAATCTTTCCCTTCACTTTAACAATCGAAAATGGGTAATTATAATAACACATCAAATGGCATCATCCATCTATCCATCCATCGTTGATAATGATGGATGGATGATGGATGTTGGTTTTGTTTAAATGGATGCATGGGACTAACAAATTTTTTTTCTATATTTCCAATTTTTATTTTTGCATCAATTTAGTTGTAAGTAGACAGAATTTCATAAGCAAAGCCAATAATATGAATAAAAACTAACTTATACATATAAAACATAGAATTTCACTATTGAAGAAATCCGTGGTTTGATGGACAAGGTTACCAATGTCCGTAACATGTCCGTTATTGCTCACGTCGATCACGGTAAGTCTACCTTGACCGATTCCTTGGTTTCCAAGGCCGGTATTATTTCTTCCGGTCGTGCTGGTGAGGCCCGTTTCATGGATACCCGTAAGGATGAACAAGAACGTGGTATTACTATCAAGTCTACTGCCATTTCCATGTACTTCAAGATGGAAGATGAGGAGGGTCTTAAGGAAATCGCTCAAAAGACTGACGGTTCCGCTTTCTTGATTAACTTGATCGATTCTCCAGGTCACGTTGATTTCTCTTCTGAAGTTACCGCTGCCCTTCGTGTTACTGATGGTGCCCTTGTTGTTGTTGATTGTATTGATGGTGTCTGTGTCCAAACCGAAACTGTCTTGCGTCAAGCTTTGAATGAACGTATTAAGCCCGTTATCTGTCTTAACAAGGTTGATCGTGCTCTTCTCGAACTCCAATTGGACAAAGAAGAACTTTACAACTCTTTCGCTCGTACTATCGAATCCGTTAACGTTATCATCTCCACCTATGTTGATGAAGCTCTCGGTGATTGTCAAGTCTACCCCGAAAAGGGTACCGTTTCTTTCGCTTCCGGTCTTCACGGTTGGGGTTTCACTCTTCGTCAATTTGCTAACCGTTATGCCAAGAAGTTTGGTGTCGATAAGTCCAAGATGATGGGTAAGCTTTGGGGTGAAAACTACTTCAACCCTAAGACCAAGAAGTGGACCACCAAGAGCACTGATGCCTCTGGTGCCCAACTCGAACGTGCTTTCAACATGTTCATTTTGGATCCTATCTACCGTCTTTTCGATTCTATCATGAACTTCAAGAAGGATCAAACTAAGGTTCTTTTGGAAAAGTTGGAAGTTAACCTTGCTACTGATGAGAAGGATTTGGAAGGTAAGGCTCTCCTCAAGGTCGTTATGCGTAAGTTCTTGCCCGCTGGTGATGCTCTTTTGGAAATGATCTGTATCCATCTTCCCTCTCCCGTTACCTCTCAAGCTTACCGTTGTGGTCAATTGTACGAAGGTCCCTCTGATGATGAGTGTGCTATCGGTATCCGTGCTTGTGATCCTAAGGGTCCCCTTATGCTTTACGTCTCCAAGATGGTTCCCACCTCTGATAAGGGTCGTTTCTACGCTTTCGGTCGTGTCTTCTCTGGTACCGTCCGTGCTGGTATGAAGGTCCGTATTCAAGGTCCTAACTACGTTCCCGGTTCCAAGACTGATCTCGCTGTCAAGTCTATCCAACGTACTGTTCTCATGATGGGTCGTAACGTCGAAGCTATTGAGGATTGTCCCGCTGGTAACATTATCGGTCTTGTTGGTGTTGATCAATTCTTGGTCAAGTCTGGTACCATCACTACCTCCGATGTTGCTCACAACATGAAGGTCATGAAGTTCTCTGTCTCTCCTGTCGTTCAAGTTGCTGTTGATGTCAAGAACGCTAACGATCTCCCCAAGCTCGTTGAAGGTCTTAAGCGTCTCTCCAAGTCTGATCCTTGTGTTCTTACTTTCACTTCTGACTCTGGTGAACACATTGTTGCCGGTGCTGGTGAACTCCATCTTGAAATTTGTTTGAAGGATCTCGAAGAAGATCACGCTCAAGTTCCTCTTAAGACTGGTGACCCCGTTGTCCAATACCGTGAAACTGTCACTGCTGAATCTACCATTGATTGTCTTTCCAAGTCTCCTAACAAGCATAACCGTATCTACATGCGTGCTCTTCCTTTGAACTCTGAACTTGCTGATGAGATTGATGCTGGTAAGATTACTGCCAAAGATGATTTCAAGGCTCGTGCCCGTATCCTCGCTGATAAGTACGAATGGGATGTCACTGAAGCTCGTAAGATTTGGTGTTTCGGTCCTGACGGTACTGGTCCTAACGTTATTGTCGATGTTACCAAGCAAGTTCAATATCTTAGTGAAATCAAGGATTCTTGTGTTGCCGCTTTCCAATGGGCTACCAAGGAAGGTCCCGTTGCTGAAGAGAACCTCCGTGGTTGTCGTTTCAACATTCTTGATGTCACTCTTCACGCTGATGCCATTCATCGTGGTGGTGGACAAATCATCCCCACTTGTCGTCGTGTAGTCTACGCTTCCGTTATTACTGCTACTCCTGGTATTCAAGAGCCCGTCTACCTCGTCGAAATCCAATGTCCCGACTCTGCTATTGGTGGTATTTACTCTTGTCTTAACAGACGTCGTGGTCAAGTCTTCTCCGAAGAACAAAAGCCCGGTACTCCTATGATGGCTGTCAAGGCTTACTTGCCCGTTAACGAATCTTTCGGTTTCACTGCTGATCTTCGTGCTGCTACTGGTGGTCAAGCTTTCCCTCAAGCTGTCTTCGATCATTGGCAAATCATGTCCGGTAACCCCTTGGAAGCCGGTAACAAGGTTTACGATATCATCCGTAACGTCCGTAAGAGAAAGGGTCTTGTTGAAGATATTCCCGGTCTTGACAAGTACTACGATAAGCTTTAAATTAATTGATATAAATCATTACAAAATAAACTTGAATAAAGCAGAATTAAACATGCATTTTGTTTGTATAATTAATAATTTAATAGAATATGGGTTTTGAATAACTTTGATATTGTGTATTAGAGATGCAGTGATTTGTGGAAATACTGCTGGTTGTGTTAGTGTCGAAAGTATGTTATGAGTAAATCAAATGGAAATCACGATAATTTGAAAATATCTTGATACGATGTGGCATTGATATGATGGCATTTATGAACACTTGCAGATCAAAATATCAAGATTGATATTTAAAGGATGTTTTTAGTCAACTAAACAAGAGTATGTGAGCAATGAAATTTGATATAATGATTAATGACATGCAAAGTATTTATCGGTATCTTTTGTTTTCTGAAATTCAATTTTGAATGATTTTAGGGCATGAATCAACCATCGATGTTACTACTTGAGTTTCAATCACGCCCGATGATGGTAACTATCAGTAATATTTAAACGAGCAAAGTGTATCATTTTTGACACCATACTACCAGAAAAAAAATGCGAAAATGTAATCAACATGCGCGAAAGTGCATGGCATATGTTTAATTTTATTTTGGTGCTATATCTCTTGTAAAACAATCCTTTACGTTTTAAAAAAAAAAGTTCGGAACTGTGTAACATGACATGCATTCAAATTTATTTTATTCTTGAATAGCATTCACTTTTATCTAGTATATATAATATTAATAGTTGGAGAATCAATTACTATTGTTCTTTTCAAAGAGCAAAGTGCATCAATGGCTATTAATATGCCTCTAGAAAATATTTGATCAATGCAAATATATTACATTCCACTATGATCGGCAAGCCCGAAACGAGGACCCGGCCGATGTGGCCCATCTCGACCCCGGGTTGTAAACTCGGCAAAAACTCCCAGAAAAAAAAAAAAAAAAAGAAACATGATGGTATTTGGGGGTCGATTCAGCATGACGAGTTCATGCGTTTTTCTTATTCAACCTTTTATCTTGAAAATATCGTCAAATTACTATATGAAATGATCAATAATCTAAAACTACTATCATTATTACTATTCATGTTGATGCTGCAATGCAGTATAAGCATGGTAGAAGCATACAAAACAATTATTGATGTGTTATCAGAAGACGCACGTTTCTCGACACTTATCCAACATCTTCAACACACTCGGTTAATCCCCATGATAAACAATTTGGAAGCAGGTACTTTTTTTGCTCCAGATAATGCTGCATTCAAAAAATATGATGGCCAACAGATTACCAGAGAGGTCATGCTATATCATTTATTGCCTCAACAATACTCTACCAAGGATTTTGAAAATGGTCAAGTCTTAGAATCTAGCTATATTCGACCTGGGTTTTTAGGAACAGAGGAAACAGGTCAAATGTTGAAAATTACCGAAAAATTTGATACATTCTTTCATGTCAACGATGCAAGGATTAAAGATAAGGATATCTTTGTAAACAGAAATACTACATTAAACGTAATTGATCAGGTATTGAAACCTCCTAAAATTCTATGTAAGTCTTGGTTTTTTTCAAATAGGAATTGAAAATGAGTGGATATTAATTAATCTCCCTGTATTTTTAACAGCCAAAGTTGTACAGTATCAAGATGGTAAATTATATGATTTGATGGAAAAGACAGGTGTCGACAAATTGATTGAGGCAGAAAGACCTTTTACAACCTTTGTTTCAGCAAAATACCTACTAGACAGATTCAATCATGTGGAAAAGAATTATTTGGTTTCAGAATATGGTCAATCTGATTTAGAGCGATTAATCAAATATCTTGTAATTTCCAAACCAATTTACTTTGATAATTATCCTGAGGGCGAAACATCATGTATGTGGAGTTGATTTTACCAATTTATAAGTTATTATAACCTTTTCTTGTAATAGATACCTCTGAATCAGGTGAAGATATCACAGTAAATGTTCAAAAAAATGGAAAAATTCTTGTCAATGGACACCAGGTTGTCGAGAAAGATATTTTAGCCGCAAATGGTATTTATATATATATAACAATATTGTGCTTGAACACTAACATTAAACCTTTTTATTCAGGTGCATTACATATTGTAGATGATTTACCCTATGCAGATTCTCTTGTATTTGATACCAGAAAGTATCTTTTTGGATTAAATGCCACAACATTTGTATCATTGGTTGATGAATATGGATTAGGTAGATTCTTGGATGAAGGAACCAACAATGTCACTATATTAGCACCAACAAATGAAGTTTTGGATGAAGATGATATCCCAAACAATCAAAAAGTTCAATGGTTAAGCTATCATATTGCACAAGGCGCTTGGGGACCACATGATTTGAATGACCATATGTTACTGAAAACTGAATACAACTCGACTCAGCTTCGTAATGAATCCCAACGTTTATTAGTAACGGTTGGAAATAATAGAAACAATGTCAAAGAAACTGATAGAAATGCTATATTGAAATCAATTCGATTTGGTGATCATTCCAGAGTTGTTGGAGATGACAGTAAGTTGGATCAAAATAGATTTATTGCAACATTATTATATAGTAACCGAGTTACATTTAGTGTCTATTGGTGGAAATGCTATATATCGCATATCAGATCCATTAACACTTCCAATGGACATATTTAGCAGCCTTGTAATTGATTTGGAAGTATCTACTTATATTGCTACATTGTACGTTTCTGGTGTAGTAGATGAACTCAAAAAGGCAAAAGCTGTTACACTTTTCGTACCAACCAACACAGCATTTAAGAACCTAGGGTTAGTATCTAGATATCTCGTTCATCCTTCTGGAAGAGCTGATCTTCAGACTGTTTTACGTTATCATGTTGCTACAAGTTCTCTTTACTATCAAGATTTATTGGGAGATATTCTCGAGGTTACTACTCTTTCCAACGAATCTCTTATCATCAATGGTAATAACGAAGACAATAATGTTTGGATTGGTACCAAAGAGAATAACGATGAAGATGATAAATTGGATGAGCATGGCATAATTGAAAAATCTGATATTTTGGTTTCTAATGGTGTTGTGCACAAGGTCGATCATTTACAAATCCCTGAACAGGTCAGCATTACACATCACAACTTATTGAAAGGCATCAATGCCAACACCATGTTGAACATCTTGAAGAAAACAAACCTTTTAAACGAAATTGATATGACTGATTGCATTATAATGTCGCCTACTGATAAAGCTTTCGAGCACGAGGATATGGAATCTCTCTGGAACGATACCGAAAAACTTGTTCGTCTTGCCAAATTGCATATTGTACCTAAGTCCGAGGGTCGTAAACGTTGGTTCCTGTATCCATTGTTAGGAGATCAAGTTTATGACACATTGTTATCAAACCGAGACAAAGTTGTTATACGTGAATTGGGATATGGAAGCACTATAATTAGAGTTAAGGGACAACCATATGGCACTCATGCACGGGTCCTGGATATGGGTCGAGTTAGTACAGGAGAACGTAGTGGTGGCATAATGGAAATTGACGCCGTTCTTTTCCCTATTGAAAGAGGGGCATTTGGATTACCATGGATATGGTCAATAGTTATTATTGGCTTGATATGGATTGCATCAATTTCATTGTTGCTATTAGGAGGTTTCCTTGCAGTTAAAAAATGGAAACGTAGAAGAAACGGCTATGAAACTATTTTGGAAGCAGAAGCAGATGATATTGCCAATGAAGAGCAAGAAGAAGAGCAAGGAATTAGTACAAATAGAGATCAAAATGGCTCAGCAGGATACCAACAATAATTTTATTATATGTTTATTAAACTAAACAAACTATGCGATATGTATTATAAAATTACATTTAATAATGTGCAACAATCTTTTGCATTCGTTTCTTTTTAAAACTATTTCGACGCTCAATGTTTTCATTAGAACCTGCTTGAAAAGAGCCTCGTCTACAATTTCTTCGAGAAATGGATGTGTCTGAACAGTTTGAGCCTCGTCTATAATTTCGTATTGTTGGCTGTTCAGGAGTATCCAAAAAGTCTAATTGTCCAAGCCATTTATCCAGAACAGATACAGGAACAATTGGTTTTTCTATGCTACATTTACTTTGCTTCGTTTTTGGTAATTTACAAAGGGTATTTTCACTGGTGATTTTAATTGCTGGTTGAGAAGACCACATTTTACGAGTGAGTTTGAGTTGTTCATCAATGGCAGTAACCCATTTATCCTTTTCCTCCGTTGTTACACATTTAAACTGTAGTGAAGCATGAATTTGAGGGTCTCGAGTCTCAACCATGAATGCGTATTTTGAAGATCTTTTGCTTTTTTGGTAATTATTTACAGCTAGGAAGTTTGACCAAACATGAATTTTAGGCATATTATCATGAAATAAAGAAGATATTACGCCTTTCTATGAACATTGCGTTAATAATTTGGCCTATTTTGCGTATAAAATCTGTTCAATGCTTACTTCTGATTCATGTACATGTATTGACATTGTTGTGAGTACAAGATATCGTCTCTTCCAAACAGCAGGTCTAAATTTGAAAGTGATACGTTGTTGCACCCAACCCCATTTTAATAATACCATGCTTTTATTTTATTTGGATTTATAATTAAAAAGGCTCAAAATACATATATTAACCAAGCAGTATATGCTTTTTATATTAGATAATTGTTGTAAAAGAAGAACAATGAATCTAAAATTTTCAAAGTATTCATGATAAATGCTAAAAATCATGATTGGTTATTTCAATAATTGAAGATCATTGTTTATAAATGATAGCTAATGTAACAATTACGTTTCGACAAATATTGTAGTCATGTATTGCTCATATGTAGTTGCGCTCTATATACAGATGTTGGTATGATCACATTGTTTATATATTCTATTATTTGGGTTTGTAAAATGGACCTCAATCTTTGCAATCTAGTCTAAAACTACATTTTTTCTCAATTTAAAGGGGTATATACATTGTTGAATTACTCCAATGAGATTCTTTTATCGAAAAATTATGATATATACAGGTAAATATAAACATATAAATACTAGATAAAAGCTAGCAGATACTGCTTGAACGCACACTATAACATGAATTCAAAATGTATCCATTCGAGATGCAAGAATCAGCCAGCGAGTTGAAGCATCTCCCTTCAAAATTTTGCACATTTTGCATCAATAAATAGTAATATAAATAGCATAAAATCATGCTGCCATATATCATCGATCCAATGAACACGGGGCTGCGATATCAAAACTGTGTCAGAACCAACAAATAGAGTTCTTTGGATTGAATTCATATTTGTGTTAAAACAACATCTAATGAAATTGCTACGTTAATATAATTTTCTGTGAATATATTGTATTAAAGTTGATTGACGAGAAAACTATTATATAAATATCAAGATTTGCTTTATTGGCAGGTTGGTGTGCTGAATTGGAACATCTACCATTAGGTTTTCATTTACCAAAAAAGCATCATCTTTTTGACTAGAATACTTGCATTCCATTCTCTAATTCAGGAAAATTAATACCAATGCTTGGGCATGCAAATTAAAGTTGTTCGTAGCTTCATAATCACAGGCAAAAGCAATGACAATGAGACATTTCAAGGTTTTCGGAAAACTTAAATATCAAAAGTAGAGAATAGAGCATTGTGAAATGTTCGCAGATTATTTTTCTATAAGAAAAGCAGTTCTATTAATGCCTTTTATTAGTCTTAGGCAACACTTTTTTTTATTAGTTAGCCTTTCTATTAAATAACTATTTCCAACAATTCTAGGCAATCCATATTGATTAGTGTCATAACCGATACTACTGATCCAAACAAAAAACCCAAAAAAATAATTCGCGTTCCGAACAAAGTTACACTCTTATTTCTAATTGTATCTTTTTTTCAGAAAAATCGAATCTTCAACTTTTTTCAAAATTTCACTACCGATACTAACATATCCACGTATTCTGATAGAACTTGTTGCTGCAATTACGATGATGTTATTCTTACATTTAATGCTATTTTAAATGCAAAGATATGATCCCTCAAAAAATTTCAAAAATTTCAGAAAACCAAGAATAACTACAGGTTTTGCACACAAACTTAAGCTGTGGGTTTAACCAAAGCTGTTTATTGAACATTTCTATACATTATTTACGAATAATGCATAAAACTCAAGTGAATTTTTAAAGATTTCAATCAATAAAACAACGAAAAAACGCTATAATCATTAATAGGTCTCCAACCAAACTAATAAAGCAATATAAGCTACTTTTTGGCTTTTGAAATTTAAAAAGTAATATTTTTTAATGGGGTAATGTAGATTATAAGATGAAGCTCTATTTTTGACCTCCTTGTCCGTCATGAAATGCTAGTTTTGGAGAATTTATGGAATTATTCTGCAGGAAACTTTTTTTGCAAATAATATCTACTGCTGCAGAATTTTAAGGGTTACGAATACCTTGTCATCGCCTATAATTGATTATTATGCTATCTGTTGCGTAGATTTGAAATTACCATTTTTATTTCTGGGTTTTTTTTTAACTTTACTGCTTAAACTTTTGAAGTGTCGCATTTGGAGGAGGATGATTCTGTTGTTTTATGGCAAGCAACCACAATCCATTGAAGAATCGATATAATTTTAGTACGAACATATATACCATATATTCAATATTTACTTCGACATAATGATATCATGATTAACTACAAGGCAATCATATTTTTACGTACTTTTGTATCTGATATAATCAAGTATTTTATTTTCTTTTAGATAGTCTTAACCCTTCTTGTTTATTTTGCAATGCATTATTAGCTCAAGCTTTCTTATAAATACGTATCTATGGAGAAGTAGTAAAAATAATAAGACAAAAGCAAATTTTAAAAATATATCTGATCGTGATTTTTATAGATAAATAATAAATAAAATTTATTACAAACTCATCTTATTAATTGTCCATAAACTGGGTGAATATATAGTCAAAGAATCTAAGAATTTTGTCAGCATTCTTCTAAAATAAAACTACTTTTTGAGTGCGCATACAATAGATAGTTGTAAAATATGTTGATGACTTTTTGTTTTGCGAAGAAATGTTGATTTTTCATTGAGAAAATGGGATTCCTACTCCAAATCTATGGTAAATATGCAAGTAGCTGAGTTTGAAATTTCAAGTGATGACAAAACTGATCGAAATAGATCAAAAAATTTCAATCCTTAAATACGCAACAAAATGAATAAAAAACATAAATAGCTTATTATTTACTTTATGTACAGGTTTAAATTTCTCGTCGAATGATATAAGTTTCCAATAATTTTTTATAATAAAATTTATAGTAAAATTGATGTAAACTTTTGAAGGTTTTTCAGCATTTTCTCTATAATTTTGGTAAAACTTTTAAGAATTTACTTTACCATAAAATAAAGCAAATAATTATGTACGGGCCAAGCTATTGCTTGTAGCTGTAGCTCCATTATTCATGGAGAAATCAAAGATTTTGTGTGATTTTTTTTTGGAGATTGGAAAAAAAGGATCTGTGAATGCTCATGAAAAATGTCAGGATAAATCGATCACCAAATTTTTAGCACTTTTTTTTTCCATTTCTCCCTCAAAAATTGAGATATATCAGAAAACTAAATTGGTATAGATATGTATAAATTAGACCTATCAATGGAGCATATTAAGCGCTACAGTTAATATAATTGTTATTTTGAAATCGTGGAAAAAAACTCAAAACATAAAAATTGGAAAATTTTCTAATACTCAAACACGATAAAAAACATCTTTGCACAAGAAAAATTAATTGGGTCCCTTAATTTTTCGCTGAGATATACTGCTACAAAGTTTTGATTTCAAGCAGTGACAAAGTGAGCTTAGAACTTTATAGAGTTTTTCTTAAAATTATGAAGGATGGCAAATCAAATCAACAAAAACTGAATCTATCTATAGTGTCTCAGATACGATATTGCATTTTTTGTTTTCAATTTTTTATATAGAAATAAAGAAATAAAAAGCAACTACAATTTATCCCTTTTTAGATTACGAAATCACGTATAACCAAATATTATGGGAAATTATAACCAATTATGTGTAAACAAAGCTTATAAATTATCGTAATTCTGCAGCAGGGTAACTTTCATTTATAAATTTTAGTAAATGCCATTGCCTTATAAGCTAAATTTGTCTTTTGTTATAGATCATATCTAAGCAATGAAGCCAGGTACGCTCTTTACTCATGTAATCAAATTAAACTATACTATCGTTTACTGGAATAATGTGTAACAACAGATAAGCTACAGTTTAAAATTAATTTCGTGTACAAAAAAAAAAAAAAAAAAAGGATTTTTCCTGTCCTCCCTCCCTTTCCTCATATTGATACACTATGGCTTCCTACGGTAGTTTGAATACAACAACAGGAATAGAAAATGAAAACAACGAAACTACAAAAAGCTGGCGTGAAATTTTAGGAGAAAAACTAGAAAATGAAAAGTTTCATTTAGCAGTTTTGGGCCTTGTTTTGATTGATGCTACTTGTGTTATTATTCAGATTGTATACACATTTTTTCATGAATGTCAAGTTCCTGTAGTTTTGTATAGTGGCTCTTCTCATAAAGCCAGTTATATGCTTATTGCCTTTGAAATGGCAGAAATTATCAGTATTTTTATTTGTTTGCTATTTTTGCTTGAATGTTTATTGTCCTTGGTTGCTTTTGGGCCAAAGTACTATTTACCTGGTTGGCCACACTGGAAATTACATGTTTTTGATGCTGCAGGTTTGTAGATTCATTTAGTAATTATGTAGTAAATGTGCTGACCAGTATTATATTAGTTGTTACAACTACATTGATTCTTGAAGTCGGATTGAAAGGAAAAGAAAGAGAAGTGGCGGGGTAAAAACTTAATGTATATTTGTACGCAAATCATTGTATTAACAACATTTGTAGTCTTTTGATTATTCTTCGTTTATGGAGAGTTGTTAAAATTATAGAAGCAGCTATTTTGAGCGTTAGTTATGCTCATGAAGATGAATTGGAAGAACTAAGAGCTAGTTATGCAGAATTGGAGGTTAAATACAAGCAAGAGCAAGAAAAAAATCAACAGCTTTTAGAACAACAATCATAGTTATATATAATATTATTTACACTTTTTCATTATTATTACTGTTATAATTTGATAAATACGATGATGCTAAAATAAACATCGGTCTTCGTTTGGGAGTATTTGTAGACGGCGGCGAAGACACTGTTGAATCCATATATTGTGGTGAAGATACTGTGGTAGAAGTATTCTTTTTCTTTTCTTTCTTGGCTATTGTTTTTGCTGTTGTTGTAGTTGTAGAGGATGTTGCTGTAGACGTTGATGTTGACGCTGCTGCTGTTGATGATTTATTCGATTTTTTATTTGATGTTGTTGTGGTTGTCAAGGCATCTGTTGTAGTATCTGCATTTAAGAAGTATGTAACATCTTGAAGATTTTTAAACGTAATTTGATTGTTATTGTTCATTTGTTGTTTAGCAATGTCTAGGTTGTTCAAAATGGCATCATTCGATGGGTTGCTACTTGCTGTTCTTTGTCGTGCAATTCGTAATGCATTATGAGCTAGTCTCACATTCTTACTATATCGAATCTTTTTACCATTTGATGTTCTTTTAGGGACATTTACGGGAGGAACAAATTGAAGTGGTTGTGGTGACGATGCTGTTTCAAAAATTGAATTAAAATCAACTTGTTGGCTATCATCTTGAATATTATTAGGAGTATTGAGGTTGTTGAGGTTGTTGTTGTTATTAATTGTAGATGTAGAAGGAGGAGAGCTGGCAGTAGCGTTTGGATTGGGCTGATTTAAATCTAAAAAGTTGATATCTGGTAATACTGAACTAAGATCCATCATAGATGCATTATCATCGTCATTGTTATTTGGTGTATTTTGGTCTGTTGCATTTGGTGTAGTTGCTGATAGATCTAATGCACCAAATGGATCACTATTAAACATTTGATGGAATAGTGCCATTTCATCCATAGATGTATCTGCTTTTTGAAGTTGTTGCTTCTTGCTTTCATCCTCTTGTAAGGTTGTTTCTGGTGTAGATGGTAATTTAATATTGAGACCAATTGTAACATCTTGAATTAATTTATTTAATCTTTTCACTTCTTCTTCTAGTTGGTTTACTTTTTGATGTAATCTTCCGCAATAACCATCGCAATGAATATTTACTTGAGTTAAAGTGCCAATAAATGGACAACCTTCATTGGCGTAAGGACACGTATAAGATTGGCATTGATTTTCATGCTTTGTTATATTTAGCAGCAAAAATGGTTGACATAGTGGCATATTATTTGGGCATGTAATTGTTTGATAGAGACATGTATCCAAGTGATGTTGCATATTTGATCTATTTAAATTGGTGACATTACATCCCTTGTCAGCATTTGGACATGTGCGAGGCTGAAATTCACACTAAAAGAAAAGAGTTTAGTAAATCATGGCAACAAAAAGATATCCTTGATGATGTATCAAATTACCTCAGATATGTGTTGATCTGATAATAAACCTTGCCACGAACATCCGTTTTCTAAAAAAGCGCATTTGATACGTAAGCGCCCAACTTGCCTTTGAACAAATTTTGATAACTGAAATGTATTTTTATCCAAATTAGTTGTGCAAATTGGACAATTGGATTGCTGTTCAACATGGCATGTTATACATTTGCTACAAAACATGTGATCTGAATAAAGGAATTAGCTTTAATAATAGTTATTTGGTTGAATATCGTCATTCACCTTCTGGACAGTGTACTTGCATAGGATCTTCTAGTATATCTAAAAAATGGGATGTTGAATAATCAAATGTGCATTATTGTTTCATAGTTCCATCTACATACCTGAGCATATACCACACAACAATTCAGGACATGGTTCATCCAACAATAAATCCACCTTTTTCATTGTATAAAAAGAATTAAAAAAGAAAAAGGGAAGGGTACAAGAAATTTGAATTGGAATGCCCTTATTCAACAAAAACAACGCGCGCGCCTTCAAGCGCCATTTTCGGAACTGTCTTCATAACGCGTCCACACTTTAAACAGGCAATTTGTATTATGCAATACAAACACAGCAAAGCACAGGTTTTGATCGACATTGAAATTTGAGATTGTTGTCATCACCATCATCAATAAAACCTTCATCATTAGTCAGCTGCTGCAGCCATGAACGAATCAGTTGATAATGATTTAAGGGGCACATTACTATATACAACGGAAAATGTCGGGTAACATCATCAAAAAGTATACATGCAACACATGACCTCAACAAATGACCTATTTAAATACACGCCACTTGTAAGAGGTTGGATTACCCCCCTTTTTTCTTTTTTCTTTCTCTTTTTTTTTTCTCACACACCCAAAAAAGAAAAAATACATTACAACAAAGTATCTAATCTATCAGAAAAAGCGAAAAAAAAATATATTACGCCTTTCTCTTCTTTTTAATTAAACGAAAAGAAAGGAAATTAACAAGAGAAAAAGAGAAATTCAAGTTTAAAGAATCAATTATGTCGATTTCTTGCACTAATTTTTTTCAATCAACAACATCTTTATATCCAACAGTTAAAAAAAAACGAATAAATTAATTAAAAATCTCGCAAAAAAAGCAGAAAATACATGTCAAGCAATAGCGTACTAACTTATTTATTATCACTTATTGGCATTATACCAATAAACCAACATCAATTACAACTACAACAGCAACAACAAACACAACAGGAGCAAAAAGCATTATCGTCAGCGGTAGCAGCAGATAAAGAAGAGAAATGCCAATTACTATCATCTTCTGCCTTTGTCTTGCAAGAAGAGCAAGATGATCAAATGGAAATCCAAGATTGGTTGAGCAGATTGTCAAAGATGGCTTTGTGCCAAATCCTAACTACTACAATTGCCGATTATCCTCAAGTTGCCGATGGTATTTACATTAGACATTATGAAAAAAACTACAGAAAGAAGAAGAGAATCACTCCGAATATTGAAATCGAGAAATTGAAATCCATTCAAACGAAATCAAGATCAATAGCTCATGAATTAGATAACCAAAGACCAAGTGAACAATTCGGTAGAGCGGGTGAAACTGCAGATGCATTACAGCAAATGGTTCGATCGCTACATGTTCAATCAGATCAATCATTTTTGACTTTATTTGGTCTTATCATAATAGCTCAGGAGAGCTTATTAGCCCCTTCTGAAGTTCGTCAACATATATTTTACCATGCAAAATTTGGGAGAACTCTCATTCTTGAAATATCAAGCGTTCTAAAGAATTTCAATTATAACAATGGTGGAAGCGACCAATATTGGAACTCGCTTATGGACACTTCTTGGTTATGCGATTTACAAGAAATTTGTTCAAGATTATCGAGATATGATATTACTTGGGAATACCGGAAGGAATACAGTGATGTAGCCATTATGGCTGAACGTTATTATCATCGTCGTTAAAAAATAAATCTTTATTTTATTCTACTTCCATAAAGCATTGTATTTTGTTGTTTATGCGTACGAGCGAATTTAAGTAATAAGAGTTCTCTGTCTTTCTTTTTAGGTGCTAAATCCATTAAAAAGGGCGTAATTTCTTCAGATGTCCATAATGGTTTTTCTGCAAATAACGATGCAAATCTTTGTGGTGGGTCTGTTGATAATTCGGATATAGGAAAATATTGAATATACTTTTCAGTGTATTGTAATTTCTTGGTTTCATGCATCATGTATAATCCATCGATATACTCTAATTTAGGTATGAAAATATCGTAACCAAGTCTATTCCACATCTCCAAGAAATCATTTAATTCCCAACGTTTGTTCTTTTCGAGCAGGGTTAGTTTCTATTTTGAAAATCATGTCAAATATTTCACTTACTCGAGGGTTACTCAATAACCATTCACCCAAGAATCGACAAATCTTTGCTTGATCAAATGTTAATACTTTATTTTCATCGTTGATATCAACATGGTCAGTTACAAATGCATTAATGCATGCAATGACGACCTGGTCTGGAATGCTATCTTCTTGATCAACTGCATTCATTTCTTCTGTAATACATAATTTGGCTTGTTTAAGTGACATTTCTTTGAAATCATAACTGTGTACAGTGGCATTAGTAACAAGCAAATCGAAAAGATGGTATAAATAAGCTCTATCGAATAATCTATAATATCCGTCAATCTGAAATGCTGATCTTGCTTCTAAACCATCCAATAATTCAAATTCACTTGCTTGAACAACAGACAATAGATCGTGATATGTATATAATGTCTAATAGAGAAGCAATGTCAATGCATTTATATATATATATATATATATATATATATACATGAACAATCTCTTGTTTTCCTACCTTGTTGTTGATAATCTCTCGTTCGTTCTCGTGACCAGAATAACTAGAGTCTCTCAAAAGCTCATCGATACGACCAAGGCGAGCAACACAAGGTAATAATTCGATCGTGCTAGAAATATCATCGTGTACAATATGTTGGTCTGATATGGGGTCTTTGTTGATTAATACCAGAGAATTGGATGTATTGACTTGTCGTACGATAAATGTCTTTGATTCTGTACATAGTACAGCTTCATCATCTGCAAGACCTTTAATAACAATACTAATATACAATTAATAAATAGAGACATACATAAATTGTATCTAATACTTACTTGCTACTAGATTCAAATGCTTCTATTAATTCAGCTGTACCGAGTTCAATCAATGCATAAGAATTCTTTTCGAATTTGTCTTTATATACAAGTTTGGAGGAAGCCATAATGTTGGTTCTATAAAAAAAAGAGAACGAAATGAAAAACTGGATTTATCAACCGCGAACTTCGTGATTTGTCGCGCAATGTTTACTTACTTGAAGTAGCATAAGCCGCATTTTAACCTTTGACAGCATTGTGGATAGTAAAATAACTTTTTTCAAAGTACACATATACTATTATCATTTCAAACTTGAATTTAGATTAAATTTATACTATTCAGATCATTTTTACTCCTTGAAAATCACTTCAGCTACCTATGATTTCGTATATTACATTATAGCATATCAGTTTAGATTTCGCTACAAATGTATACATTTAGTAAACAGTGCAATAGTTTAGAAATAGATTCATTAATTGTTTACGCAAAATTGTCTCTAAATTGAGTTGAGCAAGAATTCTTTGGAAGCATTTCAAAAGAATAAAATTGTAGATATATACAAGTTTACCCGCCAAAAAGTTACGAAATTACTAAATGAACAATTTGATGCACTGGAAACGAGGAATTTTATCTGTTTTATATATAAATTAAATACCTCATTTCTCGGCTAAAAACTGTAAGTTATCAGTTTAGCGATCATATTTACCCCTTTTTCAATTTATGATTCAGATTTGTACACATATTTTCTGAATATATGGGATAGCTTACGAAAATACCTTCTTTTGATCGTAGTAGGATATGATACAGCATCAAGTTATTGTTACTGAAAAGCCGATGTGTATGTAAGGGCAAGTGTAATACTTTGCAACCGGGCCTGAAATGTTATTTTTGTCTAAAGATGGACATTTTGAAAGTCTGAAATGATTATAAAACAATAATAAGTAAAGGCGTCTGAAATGCCAACATATTATTGTTTGTATAGCGTACATCATGAGTCAGAATAAATTTTTAAGGATAGGCATGAAATTCTACTGCTGAAATTCGAGGTTTTGATCGATGATATCTCAAGAAAAAATAAGTTAATGCTACATATTTGTTGATGAAACTTTACTAATACAAAACATATTCGAGTTTCAACAAAGTATAGAAATTTTTCTCTCCTTCTTCACCAGATTTTCAAGAGCCCATGAAAGGGTTGTAGTATAAAAATAATGCTTATATATTGGTACCAATTGGTAGCTAATATATTTCGCTTCCTCGATGTAATTTTTTGCTCATAAATTTCTTTCGCCACATCACATAATGTTCAATGATCATTGTTATCTCTATCATTTTTGAAGACTTTAGACCCATAATACCTTTAACCCAACAATAATCTAGCTTGGAATCTTGTTTTATTAATAATTCCATTAAATACTTACATTTTATAAAACTTTGAAAATTGTCCAGTAGATGGCGCTTCCTTTTTTTTAAAAAAAAATATATTAACTACAGACCACATAATAAAGTAACTCATCCAAGAAACAAAAGTTTACAATTTTCTGGTATTTTCTCCGGTAATTTTTATGTACAGTTGCTCAAATCAGTGTTGGATACTAAAGGTCTTGAAAGAAATAGGTGTGAATCACATTGTACTACTACTAGCTTAACATTGACCAAAGTTGAGCTAAAATCGATTGTAAAAAATTGAGTACTTAAATTAGGGTGTTATTTTTTTGTATTCACAAGGTAGATACAACTCCAAGCTACGCTGCATTTTTTGTTTCAGCAAAAAATATGAATTTTTCGTCGAGATAATGAAAAAATATTTCATATTACAGCTTAACCCTATAGTAACTGAGTTTCAAAATCGATCCGTGTAAAATCGACGAGAAAATGATCCAAAAAACAAAATCGTTTAAATACTCATGAACTGAAAAGTAAGTTAACCTAGCGCATTAAATGTTTTTTGTAAAGTTTTAAATTCTACATCTATCCAAATAAAATTTGAACAAATTCTTCACATTAAATTTTGCACAAAATGCAGTTAAAATTTTTGAGGTTTTTTGAAGATACACATCACTTTTTATAAGCATGTTTTAAATATAAATAATGAGAATAATGCGCAAAAAAATTATCTATCGATCAAGCTATTAGTAAACTTTTTAGCTGCATTTCTCATAGAGAAATCAAGATTTTTGTCCAAATTTTTTTTAGATTCAGAATTTGGGATGAGGGTATTCAAGGGGAAAATGGACGCCAGAAATGGAGGTACCTTTTTGAACACATTTTTGAGGCTATCTCCATGAAAAATTAATATTTTGAAAAGATCTAAATTGGATCCGAGAGAGCTTAATGAGCTTAATGACATGAATGCAAAAAAAATATTGCTCAATTTAACCAATATTTTGAAACCTACAATAGAAATGCCAAAAAAAAATAAAAAAAAATAAAAGTGCTCAGAATTTTTTTATATTAAAACATGTTATAGAACGCTTTAAAACAACTAAGTTTTATTATTAAAAAGTGTTAGTATAGCTTAATTTTTTCTGGAGATATGAAGCCCTAAAGTTTTCAATCCATTAGCAGTGAAATACGCGTAAAAAATCTGAAACCTTAGCACTGAAAAATTAATACCAACTGCAAAAAATAGGATATTTCCGGATACTTGTTTTTGGATTAAAGCTGAACATCTCAGGTACATTGGCATATAATTTTTTCTTGGTGTTATTTAGTGAAAAAAAAAGTAGAGCAGCGATGAAAAATGAGACCCAGTTTTCAGGGGAAAAGCAGTAAATTTTACTTGTTTTCAACTATTCAAGAATAATGCAGTTCGATTTAGAGTTGAGAATTGCACCTAATCATTCAGAGAGCCAAACTAATTTACCATTTATTATGTTGAATGATGAGTAATATAAAATCATGATTTCCTGCATCAAATTTCCATTATAACAATCAAAAATGATTCGACCTTTTTTTTTATTCGTATGATTAATTTTCACTTTGAAAGGCAGCATCATACAAAGAATAGTAATGAATACCTGTGATTCTATCATATGAGAAACACTAAATTAAATAGACTATTTGAACGTCTAACATCGTCGTTTATGAAATGATTTATTTCTTTAGATTAATAATAATATATAAAATAAGTCGTAAAACTTTGAAATGGAAAAAAGAACAATGCATCCATGACCAACATTAAATATCAAAATGGTCCCATTCATCCATAAGTGTATCCACCTCTGCCTCTTCTTTTGTCTTTTTATCAGTCGAAACCGTAGAAGCTGACGATGGTGATCTATTTCTTGTATGGTTAGTAGGACTAGACAATGTCGGCGAAGGATTTTGTTGAGCAGCTGGTACATCTTTAGCAAGTTTTTGACCATCAGCAAACAAGTTTTCAAATACTTCACGACCCAAGCTCTTTTGACGATCTGAAGCAGATTTAACCACCTTGAAACTATTTGTAAATCCATGATCAAACAACATTTCCAAGGATTCATTTGTCAAGACAACCATTCTAAAAGAGGGTATTGTGATGTCAACAATATCGGCCAACATGGAATTTTCTAATTGTTTGATACGTCCATGGAATGAAATCCCATCTGCTGTCATGGTTAAATCAGCTAAACGATGTTTTAGGGTTGCTTCATCGGGTTGATCTCCTTTGGCAAGGTCAGATTGTTCACAGCTATGAACTACAAGACTTGTTACTGCATCCCATGCGATATCTGTGTCTTTTAAAATGCTCAATAACCAATAAAACTCTTTGCTCATGTTGATAATGTCTTGGCTTCTTAGTATACCGTCTTTGTCTTTATCGTACAGGTTAAAAAACCAATCCATATGTGACATGAGATCCTATTTTCTAGTATTAGTGATATTGTCTATTCTATATCAATTAAAACCTTACTCCATGCAAAATCTCATTCATGCCCAAGATAACCATTTGGAAATCAAGTAATTTATCTGGCGAGTTTTCAGTAAATAAGGCATAAATTCTATCGATAAAATTACTGCAAACGCTATTTGCTGCATTGATATCTATGTTATCTGTATTGTGCTTCATCTTTGCCCACACTGTCATTGAAGAAAGCATGCTTTGAAACACCTCTCTATTCATTTTAGATTCTGATTGGGCTTCGTGATTTGCATAATATAAGGCACCGAAATATTTGTCATATAAAATAGCAACATCTTCTTTGCTAAACATGGCAGTGTCTTTTAAATTACGAATGACAGTTCGCTTTGTGAATGACTCGATACCAGCACCAACTTTCAATTGGTTTTGGCTGCGAAGCTCAAGAATCATTTCGTTGGTTACCAAAGAGAACTCACGATACTATAATGAAAACATATGATAAATAACCAATTTGAAATGATTTAGTATTTGCTTTACTTACAGCAATGAGCATCATTTCATTGAATTTCTATATAAATATAATGAGTATGCAAATCAATCTTTCAAATTTGTATATCACACTTACAGTTATCTTGATATGCTGATCTCCATTACCTACTTCTTCTTTCTGCCCAATATATTGGAAAAATGCCTTGAAAATATCTAAAAATCCACCATCATCTCTAGTTTCCAAAAGTTCTTCACCATTTACTTTCAAGATGGCTATAATGTTTTAACGTTAACAAAAACGAAGTGTACTATCATGCATTGTAATAATTTACCTAATCTATTAAATCATATTAGTCTATTAGTCCTTATATATGAAGTATCACACACATACCCAATCTGGAACAAAATTCGAGGGCCCTCCATAAACAAAATATCTAAAACTCTAACAGCAAATTCCAGGGGCATTGAATTAATGTATAAACTCAAGAACCAAGGAAGACAAGCAACAGATAATTCTACATTTGTGCGTTTAAAATGATTCCACAGAATAGGCATTGTCTTTTCTACCAATTGTTCAAAGGTGATTTGATCGAGCAAGGCACCATACATATTTGTGCTGTAATAACCGGGAAAAAACCGATCCACCAAAATATGCAGGATCCAAAATGCCTGTTCTTCCGTAGTGTAAATTAGCAATGCAGAAACTACAATGTTCATTGCTTGACAATAACCTAGTTCAGGGTTATTCCAAGCATAAGCTGTTAATACTCTACGTAAACGGTTAATACCCTCAGGAGATTGATATCCTGGATACTCGGGAAGTGATCTATTTAAATCCTTTTCAATTTCTTCTGTGGATGTAGATTTTTGATCCTTGTATTTGTCTAGAATTTCTTGGTATAATCCTTGATTTGCAAATCGTAAATACATGGCGCCAGAAGATGCTTCCCAAATTTCTCCTCTCAAAGAATTAGGTAATCCCACACGAACCAGTTTACCAAATGTTGGCAATTTTACCATTGTTAAATTCCTACCATTTTCTTGAAAATAAAGCTTCCATAGTTTAGTTTTACTCTTGTCTTTGGACTTTTTAGAGTTTTCAGGATATCCAAATTCCAAACCTAAGCCCCCTATATGCACTTTAGTGTCAATCAAATTGTCAGTTTGGAATATCTGTTCAGACTCGCATGTAGCCATAAATGGTTTGACTTTTTTAAATGAGGGGATCTGCTTGAGAAGCAATTCTTTTAACGTTTCACAAAACTGTTCACATGCATTCTTCTCGGCCTGCAAGTAACTGTTTGTTAAATTTTCGTTCGTTTATGTACAAACTAACCTACATGCAGAAAAAAATCGTGTTCCATTTTATGCCATGTTGTGATAGCTACACCTGATGTATATGCACCTTTATTCAGTCTTTCTACTCGTTTAATAGTATACAACGGAAATACTGCTTTACAAACAGGTAAATTGTGTTGTGGCACTGGTAATCGATCTTCAGATTCAAATGCTAGAAATGTTTGCGATAGGTATACTCTTCCTATTAAATGAACTACTCCAGGAGGTACTTGTGATAGGAAATGAGGGTCTCGATCATGAGACGCATCTTTGGAATACGTAGCATCTAAACCATTGATAAGATATTGATCTGCTGGAAGTTTAAATCGAGCGCAATAAGCATTGTTTCTCTTTTGTGCTGCTAAATCTTGCTTTAATGGACTGACTAATTGATGATGAGGAGCTCGACTTTCGGCTAAACGATGAATTTCTTGCATGCTACGCTTACTGCTTAATTCGGCAGCTGTGAATGCTGCATCGGTAGATTGCCCTGGCGCATCGCCTCCAGCATTTTTAAGCCATCGTTGCATTGCTTGACCTGTCAATTGAACCAATAAATCATATACTTCGTCTCTTTTAAACATATTGGATAGATAATATTCTTGTTTATCTTTTGTAATCAATCGCAAACTATCATCAAATATACCCTTTGATTTCTCTTTTTTAATTTCCTGTATTTCTTTCAGTTCAATCAGTTCTTTTGTCTCTACTCCCAGTAAAAATGAATGAAATCCAATGTAATTTTCACTAATATACAACCATCCTTGTCTTGACTTGTAGGCACCTGAGTAATCTAAATAATATAATATCAGTTGATCAAATCTAAAATATCCAATTCTATTCTTTTACATACAGCTTACAAAACGTTCAGAATGAGGAATGTCGAAAATTTGTCTAAATGTTCTGGAAGCATTTCTAACATTTTCATCAGATGACAATTCATCAGTACCGGATTCTAACAATAATATCTATTAAATAGCTGCTCATAGCATTTATTCCCATTTTTTCTTATGTAATATACCTATTTCAGTAACGATCATGTTGATTTTTTCTGATACCCATCTTTCTTTTTCGAGTGGATGGTCAATTGTTTCCATCTCAGGCATCATATTTTTCTCTATCCAAAACCATGCCGCATCAATTGCCTTTTCAGTTTCTCCTACTGCTATCTGAAGACACATTGTATTCACTTCTCTTTGAAATAAAATACGATATGGCGGTAATTTGGTATCGAAACTAGTACAAAAAAAATAACATTAGTTTCAATTTTCAAGGAGAAATTATTGTTTATTTTACACATTAGCGATAGTGCTCACTAGATTACGGAATAGATGATTTCCCGGTGAAGAAGACTTTTGTAATAAAAAATTATCTTTTTGTAATACGGTTGTCCAAAATGGTGTTAATGTGATATCAGTTGGCGTTGGCAATGTAAAAACCTATTAGAGGATTTACGTTAATTTTTTTATTGTTCCTAAAAACAAAAGATTATATATTACATTTTGTGGGACACCAGCCGTAAAGGCATGAAATTCTGACATTTATTTGATAAAACGAAAATGAGAGATATGAACAAAAAGAAGATATTCTTTTGAATATGCAACATAAACATACATCTTTTTTGTTATTTTCGGCAGTCCAATCACATTGTTACTTGATACCCTTGGCAAAAACAGAAAATTAGCCGAATTCAATGACAAACATGTCAATTCAAGAAGAAAAAAAAAGATCTCTTTTAACCATACACTTTTTAATTATGGTGCATATAATTTTTTCAATGCAGAATGTTACTGATATCACAAAAAGTGAAATTTTCAAATGTTTTTGCTTAGCAACCAAATGTGTAACCATGCAACTGTTAGTTACTGTAGTTGAACAGTAATTCGTTGACTGAACCTAATAGGCCAGCTTCTATTTTTGATCGTTATGTTGTGTGCGTGTGAGTGATAAATCCCTTGATCTTCACATTATCAGAGTTTCAGCTTCGTTGTTATATGTATCAAGATGTAATGTGTAGTCATTAGTGAAATAAAAACATCAGATCATCATGACATTTTAACGATATTGTATACACCATTCGTTTCAGAAAGCGCCTTTTTGTAAAAGGAAACAAGGTTAAATTGGTTGCTTATTACCAATCTCCGTGAAGAGTGGGGCAATGTTTAAAAGCCTCTTTTTTCTAGCCAAATTTTTCATATATCTCTTTCTTCTTTCTCTTTTCTTTGTCCATTCTCTCTCACTCTCTCCTCTTCTCCCACCTCACCATCCTCTCTCTCTCGCTCTCTCTCCTTCTTGCAAAAAAAAACACAAAAATAATATCAAAAATATAAATTTTTATAACGACCACATCAACAACTCCTCATATGACTGATAATAACTCTCCTCTTTCTCGACCTTCTTCATTAAGAAGAATTCGTAAAAACAATAGCAAGGTATAATAAAAAATGGCCCCACTATACGGATGAGTGGCGTAAATGACTCTAATACATTTTTTTTTAGGATGCAACCATTAGTTTGCCTAATTCTCGTCCTTCCTCTCGTCCTTCTTCTCGTCCTTCTTCTCGACCTGTTTCACCCACAGGAAATCATAATGAAGATAATGATCAAATAATCCCAACAGCAATTGTAATCAAGAATATTCCATTTTCTGTAAAGAAAGATGCTCTTTTAAGTAAATTGGTAACGTAATAATTCTTTAAAGTGATTGTATGATATTAAAAAAAAAAAAAAAAAAATACAAAATTTAGGCTTCTATGGATGTTCCAGCTGCGTATGCTTTTAACTATCATTTTGATAATGGTGTATTTCGTGGTCTTGCTTTTGCTAATTATAAAACTCCTGAAGAAACTGAAATTGTAGTTAATACAATTAACGGATTAGAAATAGGGGGCCGTAAATTGCGTGTAGAATATAAAAAAATGTTACCAAATATGATGGATAATGACAATAGAAAGAAGGAGAGAGAAATGTCCAACTCTTCATCATCTCAACCTGGATCACCTTTACAAACTGAACGTAGATTACCAAATAACAATAATAATAACAATAACAATAACAATAACAATAACAACAACAATAATAATAATTCAGATGATGGTAAACCAATATAATCATGTAGATAAATTAGTACTAACTCTTTATTAGATACCCTGGATTTAAATGATCCCAATGTATTGGAATTGTATAGCTATCTTTTACTTTTCCGTGGAGATCCCAATAGCAGTGAAATTGCTTTACCAAAGACTCTTTCTGCCAAAGAACGTAGAGATGCGCATTTAATTGCTGATAGATTAGGTCTTGCTCATTATTCTGAGGGTTTCGGTGCTGATCGACAAGTTTTGATTGAAAAGAGAGGTTCAATTCCTGCTCCAATTGTTCGACTTCAACATAAAAACTCTAGAGGAAACCTGAAATCAAGTCCTAGTCGTGAACGCTTGAATAACAATGGTGGTGGTAATATGGATAATAAGAGAGATAGTTACAGAAAGTCAATGATGTGAGTTTAATTTTGGATTTATTGATGATTATAAATATACTAAATATATGCAAATTTTGCAGGAGTACAAGCACTACTGCTGAAGTCCTTTCTTCTTCATCCAACACCAATTCAAACATTATTCATCCAATTCGTCAACCCCGTGGACCTGAACCAGGCAAAAATTTTGCATCTCGTATGAATTCCACCAGTACATCTGGTGGCAACACTTCTAATTCTGATCAATTATCAGATAGTTTTTCTCGTCAACTTCATGTTGGCGCTTAAATTAAACCAATAAAAACAATGTTTTTGTGTATAAATTTAACCGAAGAGTTTCTTAATCTACTCCTCCATTTTCTTTTTTCTTTTCTCCTTATATTCTTTCTTCTTCTTTCTTCTTTCTTCTCTTTCCCTTCTTTTTTTTTTTTTATATATTTTATTTATCGAAAAATGTCTACTTGGGAATCGCAATTAACATCTCAAGAAACTAAATATTTTACTCAATTATTTCAATTTGTGAGTAAACAACAAGAAGGCATTGTAACAGGTGCTGAAGCTGTTCGCTTTTTTGCAACTTCGGGTGTACCAAACCAAATCTTATCAGAGGTAAAGTGTCAATTTTGTGAAGTGGGATGGGCTTGCCATGGATACTCATCAATTCATTGCCATGGAAACCATTTAGATTTGGGAAGCTGCAGATCGTGATAAGGTTGGTTATTTAACACCAGAGACATTTTCAATTGCTTTAAAATTGATTGCATGTGCTCAACATGGAAAAGAAGCAAATGCGAATGTATTATCTTCAGGTTTGTATTTTTAAAAAAGTAAAACAACAATATAAATACTAATAGAGCATGGTTAATTAGTTGTTCCTTTGCCTCAATTCGATGGGGCTGTAGCACCAAGTCCAATTGTATCAAATACTAATACACCATTAATAACAACAACAACATCATCAGCAGCAGCATCTGAACCTATTTCTAATGCAGAACGCGAAAAGTATGCCAACATTTTCAAAGTACATCAACCTGTAAATGGAGTTCTTGATGCTAATACAGCACGAAATGTATTTATAAAATCTAAATTATCCATGGAGACATTAAGTCAAATATGGTAAATTAAAGCAAGGTTCATATCGTACACACACCTTTTAACATTAAAACTCCCAATAGGTATTTAGCTGATGTGCGCCAATCAGGATCTTTAAACCAAACTGAATTTATTATTGCCATGCACTACATTGCCAAGTTAATGGATGGTACACTCACTAGTTTACCGGATAAACTACCTCCTGCCGTCTATCAATCAGCTAATGCCAATAATGTTCATGAATCCATTACAACAACACAATCACCAATGATGCGTAATATGACAATCAGCTCTCCATCATTTCATAATGCTCGTCAACAAAGTATCATGACTCCTCCACAACGTGCTAGAACAATTGATTCTCTTGGCAACTTGGCTTTTGGTCCATCTGCTACTATTCATGAACCCGTACAACAATGGGATGTTTCAGCTCAAGAAAAACAACAATTCGATGCCTATTTTGATAAAATTGATTCAAATAGAGTTGGTGCAATTCAAGGTAAAGAAGCTGTTGAATTTTTCAAGAATTCAAGACTTGCTGAAACTGATTTGGCTCATATTTGGGATTTGGCTGATATTCAACAAAGGGGCGCTTTATCGAGAGATGAATTTGCTGTTGCAATGCATTTAATTCATAAAAGATTAGCTGGTGAACAATTACCTCAAGCATTACCAAAATCATTGATTCCTCCTTCAAACACTCAACAACAACAACCTCCATTACAATCACCTTTTGGTAACTCACCAGCATTTGCACCTGCTAGTCCTGCTGTATTTGCATCTCCTGCACCACAACCAGCACAACAACAACAAAACTCTCGCTCTTTACTTGACGACAACAACACAAACGATTTATTAGGCGATTTCGGCAATGATCAAGTATCTCATGAAACCAACCAAGTAAATTTAATCCAAAATCAAATTTCATCTCTTTCCACACAAACCACCGACATTTCCAACAAGAAACAATCTACAGAAAGTGTATTGGAACAATTAACTAAACAAAAGAAAGATTTAGAAGCACAATTAACCAATGTTCGTATGTCTCATGAAATTGCCGTTAAAGATTTGAACGAAATTCAAGAAACAGTACGCCATGAGGAAGGTGAATGGGACCAAGTACGTTCAGAATACGACGCAGCTCAACAACAACTCACTACATTACAAAATGAAATTGCTCAAACTACACAAACTTTGGAAAATGGACGTGCAGAAACAGAAAGTTTACGTCGTCGTGTACATGAAATTCAACAAGAAACAAATGCTGCTACTACAGAATTGGAAAAATTAAGAGCTCAAACTAAACAACAGAGTATGATGTTGGATATTAATAGACGTCAAGTTACTGCCGCTGAACAAGATCGCGCTCAAGCTAAACGTCATTTAGAAGATTATAAGGTTGCTGGTAATTTGAATACTGCTGAGGAAGGTGCTGAAGATTCTTCTGAATCTGAACAAGATGAATCCATTTTTGCCGATTCTAAACAAGATCCTATTACTGCTACTACTACTACTACTACAAAAGCCAATACAACAAGCCCTGAAGTTACACCTTCTGTCGTATCTACTCCTGCTTTGAATAATTTATTTAGTGAATCTCCAGTTCCTAAATCAGCTTCATCTCCATTTGCTACCTCTAGTAGTCCATTTGACGCATTCTCTCCTGTCGCTGCTACTACTAATACAACCACAACTACCAATGCAGGTAACGATGATTTTGACGCCATTTTCGGTAATATGAGCTCCAGCACCACTACAGCAGCACCTGTTCAAGCATTTGACCCAACTGCTTGGGCTACATCTGCTCCAACCACTCCTTCATCACCACCTACTACCACAAATGTAAAGTCTTCTCGTGGTCCACCACCTCCACCCCCACAAAGCAGACATCATAGACAACCTTCTGAGAGCGTCAGTTCTGTAAATTCAGCTACATCTCCTTCTACAATTTCTAAAAAACAACGTGCTCCTCCACCTCCACCTCCAGCAGCAGCATCAGCAGCAGCAACAGCTGCTGTATCATCTCAAACACCTACACAAATTGAAGAAAAATCAGACGAAGAAGATGATTTTGAAGCTGCATTCTCTGGAAATTTACCAGAAGCAAAGGTTATTACAAAAGAAAATGATGAGGATGATTTTGCAGATTTTGATGATGCATTTAGTGCATTTGATGCAAAGCCTACTGCTGTTTCTGCACAAAAATCTGCTGTCAATGCTAATGTACCTGCTTCACCTTCTTCTGGTACTGCTGCAAATGATAATTGGGCTTCTAGCTTTGGTGGATTCAATTTCCCTAGTGAGGATAATTTATCTAAAACCTCTAATGCTGCTGCTCCAGTAGCAAATACTACCACAAATGATGATGATTGGGATTCAATCTTTGGTTCTGCTACATCTAATGCTCAAGCATCTCCTGCTATTGCTTCTAATACTGCAGCTGCTGCTGCTGCTACTAACACTACCACCGGCAATAACGGATTTGATGATGCATTCTCTAGCTTTGGTGATGATTTTGGTAAACAATCTCCTGTTGTTGCTTCTCCCATTACAAATAATAAGGGTAAACAACCTGCAAATGCCTCTGCTTCTCCACAACCCGCTGCTACATCTACTACAAAACCTTCAGCTCATTCTATTGGTATTGTAGGTGATAAAATTGAAGATTTGGTAAAGATGGGATTTGCTGAACAAGAGGCTAAAGATGCGCTGAATAGATATGATCAGGATTTGGAAAAAGCAAGCAATTTCTTGCTTGACCAATTTTCAAAAGCATAAATTTAAGCAATGAACTTTAATAAAAAATGTTATTTTTTTGTATTCAATTAATTACTTGTTGCGTTATCTCCTAAATAGTGGTTTTATTCAACAGTACCTATTGTTGTTGTCGAAATCAATGATGATTTACTGGCATTATAAGTCATGATTTGGCAGCAGCAGCACCAAATATAAATTCAAATCCCGATTTTGGCGGTTGCGATCTGGGATGTCGAAAAATGACAATCTACAAGTTTCTTGGGTACCCAAGAGTGGTAAATCCTCAACAGACTTATCATGACTTCAAAAATTTAAAACTGTCCAGATACTATATATACAATTTAGACATACACATCAACATATACGACATTTTCTCAACGATAACACGCCTTATATGGTTTCATCACTTCAATCATGTGCTCAACTCAGTGCCATTTAACAGCACAATAGTCTCAAAGAAAATATGCTCAGAGCTATATAGAATGTCTAATATGAATGACTTGTAGGATAATATATATATATGATACTAATATGGCAGGTCACTTTACCTAGTATACACCTTGTCCATCACTATGATGAGTTTCAATTTTCTTTTTTTAAATAAAATTTAAAACTTTCATCCCATAAAAAAAAAAAAAATGACAATCTTGATTTTTTTTTACACTTTTTGCTCAATTGCTCGAGTTATTACATATAAACTAAGTATAGGTTTATAATAGTTTTAGATACAGATTTTGATTGCGCATTATATGGTATAAGCCTTGGAAATATTTTTCACAAAAAATATTTGAGAATTTAGAAAAATCAAAAAAGCAGCAATTCCTAAAAATGTTTACAATCTGTGTATAAAGTTGGCCAATAAAAGCATTCATGCAAAAATTTGGAAAATTTGACACATTTTGAGCTTAGGAAAGCATTAGTAGAAATCCCGCTTTTTGAGGAGAAAATCACGATCAAAGAAAAACAAGCAATTTTTGCCTGTATACCCTCATGAAAATTTGATAAAAATGAATGGATTTTTCATGACCCAGAATTTCCTAGAAAATGCAATGGGAAGGTACTATGGAATTAGAGAAATGGTTCTGTCTGATTCTGCGCTTCTATAAGTCCCTAAAATCATTGCAAAATGAGCTTTAAAATCGCTGGTTTTTGCAGGATTTTGGTACATTTATGAGTTATACGCCCTACTTTTTATATATTATAGTCAAGTTACTTTATTTTATATCATTGATTTTGCTTTTGGTCATGTTTTAATACCATTTTGCACTTGATATTCGCTGTTGTGCATTGGTTGTATCACAGGTGAGTGTAGCTCAGTCAGGACGTTTTTTGTACATCCGTCTATAAATCAGCTTAAATTATGTTAATTCCACGGCGAATATTAAAAAAAAAAAAAATAGGAATTAATAGAAAAGTATTTTTTAACAAAATCCAATTTTAAAAATATAATATTTATTATTAAATGGGACCATAAAAATCCTTTAAAAATCAATATTTAGTTTTCAAATTATGCGTCTTCTAGCGCCGACGGAAATGAAGTTTTCATAAAACTGCATGATATTTGCAATTTCAAACGAATATTACCGAATAAAAAATACAAATGCAAAAGATAAGTTATTCAATAACTCAACTATAGTCTAAATTTCGATACAAAAGTTCTGTGTAGTTGGCGATCATTCTTTCAAAGTAAGGAATTAAAATCCGGTTTGGAAGATTTGTAATCCAATCTTCTTCTTCATTCTTTGCGATTACAAGTATTGGTAGTAATAGATCAAAAGTAACGAACAAACACAGCAAAACCATATTCACAAAAGGTGTACGTGGCAGCTCATTTTTAAATTTATAAGAAATATTATTTCCAGAGAGACTGTTTTGCAACCTGTGCTTTAAGGAAATTGATTGCGATTAAGCGTTAAACATAGCATATCAAATTGAGCAACAGCAAGGGTTTCCGATTTGTTTCAAATAATAATACGATAGATCCATTATAGTTTCTGTATTTTCGATGCTTTAATAATACCACCTAAAGTATCAATTGAAAAGGATACGCGTAAACATTTAAATTGAAATTTGTCATCCAGAGAAAAATTTCTATTTGATTAATAATGTGAATGCAATGCAAAAGTCTTAGTTCCGCCTCATATCCGCCAATTAATGCGCTGAATAACAGCATCAATGGGCAATGGTAACGAAATGCAATTCAAAAGCAGCGTTTTTAATCTAAAACAGTGACGATAGTGCGCGTACACATTACCATTTATGCAAAACAAACTATTTTGTCTCAGAACAAGAGTTTCGAGTATATAAAAAGGCTTTTGATTTTATCTTTTCAGTTTTCGATTATTCACACGTTTTATTTACCAAATAACAATCATAATACAAAAATGTCTGCAATTCCTCGTAAAGCTTTGATTGCTGTATCAAGCTACAATGAACCCTTTTATCCCGATGGTAGCAAGACTGGCTTGTTCTATACAGAGGCACTTCACCCTTATCAAGCCCTTGTAAAGGCAGGATTTGAAGTAGATCTTGCATCAGAGACTGGTACATATGGCATAGATGAACACTCTACTGAAAAGCAATTTCTTACCGATCAAGATGAAAAGATTTATCAAGATTCAAACCACCCCTTTAATGTACTTTTAAATAAACATCTTCACAAGGCTTCTGATTTAGATGCAAAGCAATATGGTTTGTTTTTTGCTTCTGCTGGACACGCAAGTCTGTATGATTATCCCCATGCTAGAGGTCTTCAATCTATTGCCGAGGATATCTATAAACGCGGAGGTGTTGTTTCCGCCGTTTGCCATGGTCCTGCTATTTTACCCGGTATCAAAGAAAATGGTAAATCTATTATTAGCGGTAAAACTGTAACTGGCTTTACAACTGAAGGTGAAGTTGTATTGGATATTTTGGAGAAGATCAAGAATGACAAGGTTCCTACTATTGAAGAAGGTGCTGCCGCTGTCGGTGCTACTTATGTTGCTCCTCCATCTCCATTTGCTGATTTTAACAAGACAGATGGCAGAGTCGTAACAGGCGCTAATCCTGCTTCTGCTCATTCTACTGCTGAAGCCGCTATTGCTGCTTTTGACAAGGCTTAAAAGAAAAGACATCAATATGTCTAAACTGTTGATTTTTCTCCGCTACATTTCTCCCCCACATCATATGAATACATTACGCTCTCCCCCCCCCTCCCTCAAATTTCTTTTATATGAATAAAGAAAAGTGGTTTCCTTATTTAATTGATAGCTTAGGAGGTTATTATGCGTGTCTATTTACGAATCGATCGCTTTAATTTAAAGTGTTACATGGACAATTCTAGCTGATGTCGGATGATCGTTCTTTTGTTTTTTTCTTTTTTGATGATGAAATAAACATTTAACAATCTAAAACCACAAATGTCTGTAGTTTAGCGCTAAACTTTGTACGTCATTTTCATATGGGTTTTCTTATTTAAACTTCTGATTTAAAAAAAGTTGCAGTAAATCAACAAGCAGAGCACACGAGGCGATTTGTCATGCAAGCAGGTAATCAGGCAGGTAGACAGCCACTGAAGCTATAAAAAAAATCGTATTCATAACCATGTACAGAAGGACATTAAAAACTCATAATTACAAACTCATATGATACTATATACACAGGTTTATGCAAAATCAATATTAGAAAACCTTCAACTTCAATATAAAAAAAAAGAACAAGCTCAGGAGGAAGAGGAGAATTTGCATTAATTCAACCTCAATTTATCGACCATGTAGTATGTTTATGATTGTTAAAATGAGTACATGTATACAAAAATCAAATTGAATATTGCAACAACAAGAACAACATTTTACTAGTATTATACTCCTTAAACTATAAATTAATCCATGCTCTTTATTTCTACTGTCCAAGCCCATTACTATAGACAAAAGAGAAAGAGAGAGGATCAGTGGGGGGATGAATATTTTGGGAGTACTTCACATTATGTTGAAAAAAAGGAGCAGTAGTATACACAAAAAGAGGAGAAGGGGTACATAAAGCAACACCGTATATTAGACATATATATATATTTATAATATTATGTATATACATGTATGCATACATGTATGAGCCACCATTTTTTGAATTTATTGATATATATTTATAAATGAGCGCATTTTTTGTTATAAACACTATAAAATAATGTTTACTATGTAAACAAGTCAAATTATGCTAATCAAGTCGTTAGATCAAAAACGACCCTGAATCTATCAGGTTTTGTAACAAACAAATAAAAAGCAATATCTTGTCAATTATATTGCTTATGAAATTATTTGGTAACAAAAAAGCAAAAACAAAAAGGCTCCTTTCAAAACATAATGCATTTTGTATGATGGTTTGCCCCTCCTTTTTTTATCCTATCCCAATCAATCAAATATGTGTTCATTTCGACATCTTTTGGTAATATAAATTCGATTTATCTACTATTGTTTTTATAGAACCTAAAATTACTAGAGGATTTATATATAAATCCTTTGACATCCACTTTTTTTCTTTCTTTCTCTCTCTCTCTCTCTCTCTCTCTCTCTCTCTCTCTCTCTTTCCCTTTTTCTTTATTTTACTTTATTCTCTTGATTGTAATAAAAAAAAATGGGATATTCTTCAATTCCACCTTTAGCTTATACATCTATTTTAAAATTTACAATTGATGGTCGTCCTAGCATTGAAGTAAATATAAATTAAAAATAAAACATAAATTTATTACTTACGCAATATAACCATGTAGGATATTCATGACTTATTTTCTACATTGATCTCTCAAGTATCATTTTCAACTCATAAATACATGTTTCGAACTTATTGTAATACATTTTCATCTGAAGATGCTATTCAAGAATTGGGAACACTGAAATTTACAAAATCGTTTGAATCAACTGAACATCAAGATGCATCTACAACAACAACAACCTTTCAAATGAGTCGAGACATGGCAAAGGCTTTGATTCAACAATTTCTCTGGACCCGACTCATAACAAATGCTGTTGAACCATATAGTAAAACTTACCGAGATAAAGGTCTTTGGCGTATCAGTTCCAAAGGTTTATGTGTATTGCAAGAATTCTGTATTAAGACCAAGACAGACATTGGTAAATTCGCTGCCTACGTAGATCCATCTGCCAGGTTTATTTTCTTAATTCAGATTGAAAGACTAAAAGAAAATGACCGGCTTAATTGCAAAAGAAAATATATTTCATGCTTATTTGCGATCATGATTGCAAGTTTACCTTTACGCCACAACTTTAGTAATGAAAATAAGACTACCTGTGAGGATTCTCATTCCATTTGTTCTTCTGATTCGGGTTCTACAGCTTCAACATCTCGAAATTTATCATTTTCTGATTATTTTCCTCATATCAAGACATTACCGAACGATTTATTAGTGGGCGTCAGTTATAAATATCCTCAATGGTCAAGCCAAAAATCCTCGTTTCAGCAGCAAAGAGCATTACTAAAAAATTTGAATCCATCATCAAAGAAATTCAAGATGAGGGCTATATTCTCATCTTTATTATGCTGTAATTGGTTAATTGAATTTTGTACTGTAGCATCAAATGATGAAGCTGAAAGTATAATGACGGAATTCTTGAACTTGGGTTGGATAGCAATATATGATGAAAAATATAGACATCAACAACACATTGAATCATCAAAATCAATTGCACTTAATGTGACAAGAGAAGGCATTGAAGTAGTCATGGATATATCCTTAAAACATTGTAACGATATTCAACAGCAGGCTGTAGAAGATCAACAAATAATAAACAGGAGATGTTCAACTGTATCATCTCTATCAAGTAGTAACACAGATTCTTACCATACTACTACTACTACTACTCAGTTACCTTCTTTAGATGAAAAGGAGAGACTTTCATATCACCATCAAAAACCTAAAACGCCGCTATTGCCCTTATTACAAACATCTACAGTCTCTACTAATAGTGACATTAGTACATTGTCAACTCCTCTATATGATATCAATACAATACCTTATTTTGATATAAAACAGTTTAGTGCAACTCCACCTCTTACTCCTACTACTCCTACTACTCCTACTGACTCTATTCATATAAAAGAAAGTAACTCTATCAAACTCAAAATGGTTCTAAAAGATGCTCATTACCGTTCTTTATTCCGTGATTTTCTTGAATCGAACCTTTGTGCAGAAAACTTGGATTTTTGGATTGATTATGACAATTTGCGTAGAAATTGTCGGCGGCAAACTGGCTTGTCATTAGCAAATCAAAAGCAATTACTTGAAGATGCTTATGCTTTATGGGAAATGTACTTTCAGCCAGGCAATACAAGCTGTGAGCTCAATATCGATCATACTCTTCGGCAAGAGATGGCAAATGAAATCACCAATATGGTAACTGTTGTTCATACTTTCACTCCTGGACAACCAAAACCCATGGTTATTATCTCAACTTACTCGGTTTATCAAAGTTTATCTACTATTTTAAATTGGTTTGATAAAGTAAATGATCAAATCTGCAAGCTGATGGCTTCTGACTCGATTCCCAAATTCATTCGCACATCCGAATATAAAAAGGCTGTTTATAAATCATTTGAAATCAATACCCACAGTCCTTCTGTAGTTGCTAATGATTTGGATTCTTTTCCTCCTCCTCCCCAAAGAAAATTAAAGGAGACAGCTTATTTCTAATAAAACTGTTTTCTACTTTATAATATAATAAATGTTTTAATACCACTATAAAATGATCAGAAATCCATGTTTGTAATTTTAAAATAATGAAATAAAATGAAATGAAATGAAATAAAGGGTCCCTTTTTTTGTATTATATACGTTATTGTTTTATCGTCGATAAGTTGCTTTGGTATTCCGTAGACCTAGTTTCTCTTTTTTTATGCTTTTTTCTTGATCTATCAAAATGCCATAAAATGTATATATACATATAACATCAAGTTTTTTCCCAACGCTCCTGGTTTTCCCTTTTATGCAAATATCGTACTTTAAACAAAGTTCATGTACGCCGCTAAAAGGCTGTTATTTGCTGGTTTATTCCAGAAGACCCTTTATTTTTCTAATTCTGTGCTTTGGAATATAAAAGAATGCTCTTTTATCCCTTTTTCCAAATAAAGATTAGGACTTGATTCTCTTCTCTTGGTCATTGTTATAGATCCCTCCTTTTTTCTTTTATAATATCTACTTTATCCTTACCTTTGCAGCAAGAGGAGGAGGGTGTCTACTCCTATTAGACATAAAGGAGATCAGAAATGATCTTCTTGTATATTATATACTATCCGATTCCCTTGATTGTATGTAAATTATGAAACTATCCAAAGGTTTACTAAGTAATAATTGAAAGGAGCATAATAGGAGCATGAATGGTTTACATATATGATTATACATGCCTATACGATATGTGGATTTATGTCACTGCATTGGCCGTAACCAAACTCAAACCAAGTAACATGTTTATATATCTTTATGCAATGTGTATGTATTACTATTTTAATGAGTGTCCCCAGTTTATATATATATACATATCTGTTTTCCTGTATATATTTATTTACTTGTACCCTTCTAATTATATGTGAAGAGGGGATTAGTTTATATTATTTTGTTCTTTCGCCACTCGTTATAGAAGAATATGCCCTATTAGTGTCTTTTTCTCAATCGTTTTTGAGAATCAAAGAATAAAAATTTCAACTATGCATAATATGAATTGGATATTTTCGATTATTGTGCATACATCCAAATCTGTCTATGAAAGATCTTGCGATGTACTCGAATGCGGTTAGAGTATTTAGGTTTGCACAAATTACACTTTGATTACAAATACTACCCATTGAAAAAATAAAGTGTCTACAAATAAAATATATTCATGCAGACAAGATGCGTTCTATTTCTGTTTTTTTTCCCAGGGCTCATTTGTAAATTTATTGCAGATGATGGAAAAATATTTGGATATACTTGCACTAAAAAACCTATAATCAAAAACCTGAGTATGGTAGAATATACACTACGTGTATATAAACGAGTTAAATATAACGATTTTAATGCAGATTTATGTTTCATATGTATATGTGCATGTCATTTATGTGATTACAACAAAAATGGGAAGTATATATATTTAGATGAGTAGAGTTATAATAAGCCTATATTCATATACTATAATATCTCATGAAAAGCTGTTGTAGCCGATCATAGTTTGTAAAAATATCATGATATGATGTTTGCCACTACTGCTAGTTCACAATTTAAAAGTTAATTGCATAGTAAAATAAGATCAACAACCTAACAAATATGTTGCCAAAATTGTAGCACTTAAGGCCAAGTACATATCAAAATTTTAAAATCGGAGGGCATCCTCTTTTCTATAGCTAATCCATACCAAACACTTTTTATAATATACCTTGGACATTGCAAATATGTATATATATATAAATTACTCGAAACATGCTATCTATTCCTAAATTTATTTTATTCCTCGCAAATGACTCAAAAATACGTAAAAATTCCTGCTTTTTCCTTAAAAACTAGGTCTCCCTTTTCATCCCTGCTCAACTTTTTTTTCCGCTAAATAACCCCAAGAAAAATTTATATAGCAATGTACCTGAAATGTTTAACTTTAATCTAAAAACAAGTACTCAAAAACATCCTATTTTTTGCAGTTGATATAGCTTTTTTAGTGCTAATGCTTCAGATTTTTACAGATATATCAAAAGTAAGAATTAAAAATTTTGAGCCTGTATATTTCTGCAAAGAAATAAGCTATACTACTAATAATTTTTAATAATAAATATTACATGCTTTGAAGTGTTTTATAACGTATTTAAGTATAAAAAATTTAGAGGACTTTTTTTAAAATCCTTTTTTTGACATTTTTGCAGTAAATTACAAAATATTCGTTAAATTGATTAGTATTTTTTTTACATTCATATCATAGACCTTGTTGAGCTCTCTTAAACCCAATTTAGTTTTTTTAAAAATATTGATTTTTTGTGGAGATATCCTCAAAAATATGTACAAAGAAATAATGCTTTTGTCTAGCATCAATTTTTTCCCAGTATACCCTCATCCCAAATTCTGAATTTGAAAAAAAAATTGGATAAAAATTCAGTTTTCTCTACGAAAAATGCAGTTAAAAAGTTCAACAATAGCTCGATCGATATATAATTTTTTTTAGCATCTTTTCATTTACTTAAATGTAAAATATACTTATAAAGAGTGATGTGTATATTCAAAAAACCGCCAATTTTTCAATTGCATTTTCCACAAAATCTAATGTGAAACAGTTATTTGAATTTTGTTTAAATGGATGTAGAATCCAAATCTGTACAAAAGCCATTAAATAGTTAGGTCTTTTTATTTTGCAGTGCATGAGCTACTGAAAATTTTTGTTTTTTGGGTCATTTTTTGACCAGTTTGACAAATTAATTTTCGAACTCAGTTGTCATAGCCTTTAAGCTATAATGTAAGTTATTATTTTGATTATAATCAACAAGAAATTAATATTTTTTGCTAAAACAAAAAATACAGAGTAGCTACCAGCTGGATCTATTTTGTGAATACGAAAAATAATTTATATCTCGGTTTTGGTGCTTAATTTTACATTCGATTTTGGAACAGTTTTGGTCAACAATAATGATAGACCAGCGTACTTATATTCTGGTATTAACTCTTCTATTTTTGAATAGATATCAATGGACCATAAAGGAGAGATTCATCGCCTTTAAAATTTTTAGGAATTTGATTCAACATTGGTCGAGAAAAATTGAAAAACACCTATAACCATCTGAAACTTGATAACAAAAGCTTATCTCAACAAATTTTGATCCTAGTAATTTCCAATTTTATATAGTAGTAGGTACTGTATGTTAGCAATATATAATTAAACAACCGGCAAAAACATAGAATATGTCCAGGCTAGGGCGCAATTAATAATGCCTGTTTTTCTGTCTTCGTTTCTCGTGCCTGTCATAAACATCTAATAATAGTAATAAAATATGAAATTTATGACATAAATAAATAAAATAAAGTGTTATTGTTATCTACCTCTCTTTCAACCATGACAATAATACGAAAAGTTGTAAATTCTGAAAAGTCGAAACGGTCTTAAGAAATAATCTTGTCAAAATACTATACTTTTTATTATAGCTATTACACAGAATTACTATCTGAGGACATTACACCAGTTAACTAGGATGCATTTAAATCAACGTGGACGCTTGTTAATTTACTATAACACCAAATATTGTCCGAAACCTTGAATGTGCGATCTAAGGTATTAATATTGACATAACAAATTCTTCTAATGGAAGTTCAATCATCTATCTGTATCTTTAAATTGTTTTTTTTAGCACGACTAGATCATTTCTTCATTAGACTAGTACAGAAAACAAAGCTGACAGCGATAAAAATCTCAATACAGAACTCCAGACAGAAGACCATACTCAAACCAATCGTTGAAACAAAAAAGAAAGATAAGAAGGTAAATAAATATTATGTATGTACATTACTAGAATGTTTGCAGCCTTAATGTGCATTCTTACTGATATACATAACTAAGCAGTATTATAGAAATAATGTAAAAAACTGCGCAAATCTGAGGATGGCGCTTATGTTGATGAAGAAAACCTTTTTCTTTGGCTCAAGAATGTCAGTGAGTTTATGATGCTGAAAAAAAGAAATAACTGGAAATTGCTCATATTCAATGAATATTGATCCAAAAAATCGACTAAGATTTTTATAATATACACTAAGGATGTAATTATATTTTTAAAAATAATTAATTGTAGAATCCATTGACTTGCACATGATATGAACCATAATACAATATATCTAATGTCAACAAACCATGGCAAATCACGTGATCTACTTTTGATTTTAATTATGGTTATAAATGCTTTAAAAAACGGGCGGCGATTGCATGCCCCCGTGGCCTAATGGATAGGGCGTGAGACTCCTAATCTTAAGATTGTGGGTTCGAATCCCACCCGGGGTAACTTCATTTTGCAAAGCTTTCATTTGATGTCGAAAATCCAATTTGATTTCTTTTTTGCAAACCTAAGGAGTCAATTTATTTTTTTTTCTTAAATCAAATGTAAAATTCACTTATAGAATGAATTGTTTTTGAAAAAACAGAGAAAAGCAAATGCAAATACAAAATTTCCACCGGACCAAAGGAATTATTTCGATACAGTTATTGCTGGTTGTTGGAGACACATAAACATGAATCCAATTGATATATAAGATCACAATCATCTCTTGATAAGAAAGATATTTTGGTTTCAAGAATATAATAGCATTTGCACTATTTTAACTATTTTAGTTCCGAGATCATCGACGCGGAACCTCTCATAGCATTTAGTTAATCCAATGCTACAGAATAGCTGGCAAAGATCGATAGATTTTATTAAAAAACGGGATACATATCAGTTATAAATTAGGCATCTGTAGAGCTCAATGCAGTCATGCGTTGAATAAGGTCTGTCATTCTATCATCAATGATTTTAATGTTACTATTGATGGAATCGTCGTTCTCTTTCAAACTCGTATTAAGCTACACATACAATGTATGCAAGGTATTAGATCCAGTTTTTGATATCAAATAAATACAACTTACCAAGTCGCATGTTGTAGTTAAACTCTTTAATTCATCAGTCATTCTAGTCTGTTCTTCTGAGATAACTTTGACTGATTGACCAAATGTTGCAGCTTCTGTGTGCAATGTTTGTAAAGCCTTGAGTCTAGTCAATAAAGCAGGTGTCAAATTCAAAAGTGGATCGACTTTTTCAAGGGTTGCAAAAAGTTTGTTGATCTAAAAAATTGTTAAATCACTGAATGTGTTGTGTTCTCTCAAGGATGGCTTACTTTTGCCTCATTATCGTTGCCATCTTTGTTGGCAGCTTCATTTGTAGAAGGGGTATTTTGAGGATTAATAGTACTGGCAAGTCCAAATCCCAAGCTTGAAGTATCTTTGCGACCAGACTTTAATTCATTCAATCGATCTAAATCACTATTTAAAGCTTTGACTCTTCTTATTACCATTTCAAGCTGTCTTGGTTGAGCGAGAACAATAACTTGTTGCTCTAATTTTGCTAAAGAGTTTACAAGAGAAGTAGAAGAAAGATTTTGAGGCTATTTTATGCGTTACAAGATTTATCAATGACTCTACTTGATTTTGCTTACCAATTCATCCAAAGCTTGTCCAGCGTTGGATCCAACAAGTTTTTCTATCTTTGCGATACGTTCATCAATATCTGATAATTTGCTTTCTTTTTGCATTTTAGCTGTTTCAGGGGTATAGAAAAGTTCGTAGGTAACCATATCATTTTTATCGCTCTTCTCCAACACAGCTGCACCGTCCTCTTCTTTGTTATCAGATGCAGTGGCAGGTATATTTTTGAATGCTTCTAATTGCTTGATTAATGATTTTGCGTCCTCAATAGATTTGCCATAGTTTGATTTTTGACTCAAATCATCATCCCCTACTTGTTGATTCATTCTAACTAGATCTGATTGTAAATAAGCAATTTGAGACAGGATATCAGATTGTGAAATAGTTTCTTTTGCATCTGCTGGTTCCTATAAATATATTTAGACATCTTACATGTGTTATATACGTATTTATATTATACTCACTTTTGCTTTTTCCATTTCATCGTTCAATTCCTGAACTTCATACATAAGACGACGCAATTTCTGTAAGGGTGTCTCATCCAAAGACAAGTTTTTGGGTAAAATCTCATATTCATTTGTTTCCATGGCTGGTGGACGTTTGACATAAGTGCGATACATGGCTTTCTTTCTACGAGTTAAACGGTCCGAGAAATCTAATATGAAATCAGTAAGATAATCCTTCTATTTTAGATACTGAATACCACTATTACCTGTGTCTGTAGAATCTACAATGCTTCCTTTAAACCTATTAGCAGCATCTTTAATAGAAACACGGGATTTTACAACATTTTCATTATCATCGTCATCGCTTGACTATGGAAAGAAATTAGTTTAGAAATGATAACGTGTATGTGGATAGTAAAATGTGTACCTGGTTTTCGTAAGAAACGTTGGTGACATTGTCTGTTGAGTCAGGCGTCTCGTAAACGTCTGGTTGATCATCCTAAACATGCAATTTTCAGGTTTATTTTGCTTATATCATAAAACTATTGATTGCTTACAATATCAGGAAGAGCTGAATACTTTGAAGACATGATTGCTCAAGAAGAATATTATGAAAATAGGGCAAGGTTGGATTAATATTAGCACTTTATTTAATTTGTAGAGGTTCTCACGTGACACGCACATAATTAAGTGTAATCGTGGTAGTACTCTTGATTTATTTGGTTCATTTGGTTTAATCGATGTATCTTTTGTCTTAGATGTTCATTTTCTTGTTCCAATTCAAAGATTTCCCTAATTTATGTGTGTTTTTTAATATGTTTTAATGTAAAATCTCCATGATACTAACATTTTATAGCGTTTAACCTCCTTTAATTCAACTTTGGCTTGATCTAGAACCTTGTTTTGTTTCGCTATTTTTGATCTCAAATATTCAATCAAGTTTTTCAAAGCATTAAATCGAAACTAGAGCCCACAAAAATATGAATTAATAAAGAAAACAGTTTTAAAATGAATGTTTACTTCAATAATCTTTTCAGCATTATCGAAAATGTTCCTTGTAGATGTCAAAAACCCTGTGCCATTTTTTGGTACCTTGATTTTCTTTTAGACAGTGTTCAAAATGCAATGGATCCTTCTTTTACCTTTTCGCCTATAAATGTAAACTTGCATTTCTTTTTACATATAGGACAGGATTCCTCATATTTATTATAACAACTATATCCACATATTATATGTCCACATTCTGTCATGTAGTCCCATTCTGACAAGCTTTTCCCACAAAAATCACATCCAAACATTTGTTGAAATTACTTTTAATTAAAGAATAATCTTAGATAAAGAGGCTTTTTAGTTGAATAGAGGAAAATGGGGATATGCAAATTTACAAAAGAAATAATAGAGAAAGCGAGAGAGAGAGAGAGAGAGAGAGAGAGAGAGGGAGAAATAAAATATAAAAAATCTAATTGTTGACAGAGTATTTGTAACTGCAAAGGAGAAAATGATGATTAATGACTGATACATTTAATTCATGAAATATACTACTAACCCGCATTTTTTACAATTGTAAAAGACTGTTTGACCTTCATCAGCAGAACGCAATTGCATAGTATGATACTCCATTTCATGATGACCACAAGAAGGACATTTTTCTTTGATCTAAATTCAAGAAAAAAAGTTTAACATCAAGAAATAAGTATTGGATGTTTTATATAAACTTACAATAGCTCTTGCTTGTTTGTTTTCCTTGCTTTGTTGAACCAAATGACGCTTAGATTTCAAAGCTGATTGGAAAGAACGTTCAGATGAAGTAGTAATGACTTCTGTAGCTTCAACACCGGCTGTTCTAAAGGCACAACTACATTGATTACATAATAAAATATCATCATCGCCACCTGCCATATCCAAAAGATTACCACATTCAGGACAGAAGGTAAGTGAACCGATAATATTAGCAGAAGCCTCAGTTGCCATGTTGTTTAGGGAAAAGTTGAAATTTGACAGTTTAAAGCAGTATGTAAACAACGAAAGCGTTAATAAAAAATATAAAAAAATTATAGTGGCTTGTTGAACATGCGGAATATTCACAGGTAAGGCAGTCAATAAAATATGCATTGATATTGTTCATTAGTAGTTTAGGAAGCTTAAACGTTATATCATCAATAGCTCTGCAGGTATACTATGTATACTCTACTTACACTGATGATTCAAAGACAAACTTGTCAGTTTTCAAGTTTTATTCACCTCTACAAAACGACATTAGTTTAGCGATTATAATTTGCTAATTTAAACTTGAGACTATTGCCATTTTTTTAAAGAGTTTTTCCAAATGATTATTGATATGATTATTAATATAAAAAAGCTTTTCTCCCATATTTAAACATATCAATTACATTCCAAAATTATTTTTCTCTTCAAATCACCTTTTTAAGCGATTTTGCATATCAAGCTAAGTTGGCCCTCGAAAAATTTGAGGATCCTTCTTGAAATGTGGGCAAATGAAAATTGTTAAGCTTTTTTTTTTTCATTTACAAAAAAAAAAAAAAAAGAGTTATCAATTCATATGTCATTTAACATTTTTGTTGTTGCAAGATTTTTATTTACTTCTATAATACTTTCAAAAAACCCTTTATAAATATTACTTGAGTTGTTGATGTTTAATACGCAGCTTTAAAAACGCACATTTGATTATGATGGATATTTTTAAAATGGGAAAACCCTTAATTTTATTAAAATTACTCTTCATCACTCTCCTCCTCCTCTTCTGATTCTTCTTCTGCTTCATCCAACCATTCAATAAACTTGGTAGCCTTTTCTCTTAATTTAGCCTCAGCGGGAGTTGCCTTTGATAAATCAGTATTATACCATCTTCTAATAGCTTCTTCTTCCACAATATCAGCATTGTAAAATAATTGTAAAGCACCTAAAAACACTTTGCCTAAATATTCTTGTGATGTACAGTGCTTCTGCAAGATTTGCAAAACATGTAATTGATCTTCTGGTAAATGTGTCATTTTACCAATTAAAGGTGCCCATTTAGTTAAAACAGTTTTTAAGCTTTGAACTGAATTATTACGATCAATGTGGTCCATAACAATAGGAATCATTACTTCACGGATATCAGTATATGAACCATTGCTAGACATACGTAAACCAGTAACCTCTAATGCGGCAGTATATACAGTGTGATTTTCATCCAGAGAACGTTCAATGGTCTGTGCAATTTCCTTTTTAAATTCTTCTGTCTTACGGGCCATACTGTTTTCAAGTGCCCATGATCCATTAAGAGATCCAATGTCTGAATCGTCATCATCAGATTCTCCAACTTCACTTGCACTATCAGTGATATCTCCATCTTTAAGTACAAGATCAGCCATATCATAAGCTAATGAGCCAAGCTTCATATTTCTAATATCTACATCATCATCGTCAGATTGAAGAGTCCAGAAATAAACTGTTGGGTGATCACCAGTGAGAACTTGGTGGCGCTCTTCTTCATCATCCTCCTCATCACTGCTTTCATCAAACATGCTATTTTTAGGTTGAGGTAAAAGACTAAGTCTAGAATATTTAGGGATTTTAGCCTCAGGACCAAGAGTAACACCAAGAGACACAAGACAACCTTGAGCAATTGTAGTATTTTCCAAAATATTGACATTATTGGCAATAATACTCTTCTCGACAGTACAATTATCACCAATTGTGACATTATCCCAAAGGAAAGCACCTTCCAAAACAACATTGTCACCAATTATACAATTTTTTCCAATAATTGAGTTTCCAATGCGAGTGTTTTCTCCAATGCGAGTTCCAGATCCAATTTGTACATTCTCATCGATTATACATGACCTCGATAAAACAACGTTTGCAGATTTATAAATGTTGCCTCTAACAAATTCGTAATCATCGCCTGCTCTCAAATTAGTTTCAGGAACAATAGGAAAAGCCCAACGGTTGAGAATATGGTTGCTAGTGGTGCTATATAATTGTTCGTTTTGTACACGAGCAACATAGGGTTCGAATACAAGATTAGTGTAAATTGTCTTGCCTAAAATATCAGATGTCAAAATGCCGTGAACAAAATCGCTACGTAGACGTTGCCAATCGAAGTTTTCTGTGAACAAAGCAGGAACTTCAACAGAACAAATATCAAGATAAGGATCAACAAGGTCGTTACGGAATTCAATTTGAGGTCTATTTTCAAAAATCTCGGGTGAAATCTCCATACGGTGTTTGCGAGGAAGTGAGACGACAGATTCGTAATAAACACATTGATTTGTATTAGGATCCAAGACGAAAACACTGTTGGAATCCTTTGCTCTGTAAATATAAAATGTAGTGTTATTATACAGTATGTCATCTACATGGTTTTCAACCTACCTAGCAGTGTGAGTGCGAGATGCTTCCTTGAGAAGCATTGTCATGATTGAATTCTTATCAGTCTTCTTGCGAGCACGATGTTCTTCGAGGATTTTATCCAATTTTATGTTAGAGATAAGTTCTCCAGATGTCAAAATGAAATCGGTAGTAATTAATTGACGAGCATCGAGCTCACGAAGTGCATCACCAACAGACATACATTCTGGTGTTGCTACAATTTTGACAGTAAGTCTAGAATTAGGTTTCATCCATTCAGATTGTCTAATAAAAATCGTGTGAGTATACAGCTTTAAATCAAATGTCGAAAAACAGTATTTACTCGAAATATGCTTTAATGGCATCAATATGTGTTGTACAGACAATAAAAACTTCAAAAATATCTACAGTGGCTAATAATTCCAAAGTGTATTCAATTAATGGAATATTACAAATAGGCATTAAACACTAGCGTCAAAAAAGCTTTAATAAGTTGAAATAAATAACTTTTTTTTTTTAAAATCGACTTACTCTAGGCATTTCATGAGAAATAGGAAGGAATTGCTCCTCAAAAGAATCCGTTAAAATAACAGCTTGAAAAGGTGTCTCTTCCTCTTCGTTATTTTCGTGGTTGTTGGGCTTCTTTTGTTTGGGAGACATGTTGTCTATTATAGTTGAATAGGAATACAAAGGAGTGCCATCGCGTTCGCTCAATCTCAAGAAAAAAACTGTGCCTCAGATTTTTTTTCTCGGTGACTACGTTTACTTTTCATAGAAGAATGCAATATCAAGGATGGAAATAGCATTGATCTAGAAATAAAAACATTACAATGATTTCTTGAGACCTGTGAGGTAGCATTAGCTGCCAAAACCACACAAGAACTTTAAATATACTCATGTATTAAAAAAATTGGTCTTAAATGTTGTATCCACATGTTGGATCTTGAGAAATCTATTGATTAGAGATCATGACTCTTTTCTATAACTAACCCCATACTAAACACTTTTTAGGATATACCTTAGACACTGCTAAACAAATATGAGCTTGCTGCATTATGTTACCTACTCCTAAATTTATTTTATATCTCACAAAAGTCTCAAAAACAGGTAAAATTCACTGCTTTTTCCTTGAAAACTAGGTCTCACTTTTCATCCCTGCTCTACTTTTTTTTTCACTAAATAACACCAAGAAAAAATTATATGCCAATGTACCTGAGATGATCAACTTTAATTCAAAAACAAGTATCCAGATATATCCTATTTTTTGCAGTTGGTATTAATTTTTCAGTGCTAATGTTTCAGATTTTTACGCGTATTTCACTGTTAAAAATAGGATTTCACAAACAACGCATCGTATTACGGTTAACCGAGTTTGACTGCTTTAACGGGCCGTTTTTTATGCAAACTCGAATGAGGGTATTCGAGTTTCTTCTTTTTTTTTTTTGTTAGCTAAGCTCGAAAACAGGATTGAAAAAATACTTCAAGTTGTGAAACTGTCAAATATGCTATTATCAATTCATAATCCCATATTAACTTGACAATGTTGCTATTAACAGCCTCCTTAAGGCAAACCAATACTTGCTCCCACCCCGTTTTTTATCTGGGTTACAAAAGAACGGGCCGTTTTCCAACTCGAATCGAATGGCCGTTTCCGTTAAAACTCGATTCAAACTCGAATCGAAGCCCATTCCTAGTTAAAAATTAAAAACTTCCAGGCTTCATATCTCTACAAAAAATTAAGCTATACTAACATTTTCTAATAATGAAACTTACTTATTTTAAAGCGCTTTATAACATATTTCAATATAAAAAAATTCTGAGTACTTTTATTTTTTTTTCATTTTTTCGATATTTTTGTAGTAGATTACAAAACATTCATTATATTGAGTAGTGGTTTTTTTATATTCATATCATAGACCTTATTGAGCTCTCTCAAACCCAATTTAGTTCTTCTTAAAATATTAATTTTTCGTGGAGATATCTTCAAAAATGTATACAAAGAAATATCCTCGCTTCTAGCTTCCGTTTTCCCCCTGTATACCCTCATCCTAAATTCTGGATTTGAAAAAAAATTGACAAAAATCTCGTTTTCTCTACGCAAAATGTAGCTAAAAGATTTAATAATAGCTAGATCGATAGATAATTTTTTTGTGCATTATGTCAATTACGTATATTCTAAATATGCATATAAAAAGTGATGTATATCTTCAAAAAACCTCCAAAATTTCGATTGCATTTTACGCAAAATTTAATGTGGAATAATCTTCTGATTTTTGTTTAGATGTATGCAGAATCCAAAACTGTACAAAAACTATTTAATACACTAGGTCGACTTACTTTGCAGTTCATGAGCTATTAAACAATTTTATTTTTTGAATCATTTTCCATAATTTTTTTGGATTTTTCATCAAACCAAGGTTGAAACCCAGCCATCATAGACTGTAAGCTGTAGTATGAATTATTATTTTGATAATCACGACAAAAAATTAACATTTTTTGCTAAAACAAAAAATCCAGAGTAGTTTTCAGTTGGATCTAATGGATACAAAAAATTAACAACTTGTTGCATCCACAGATCTGGGTGCATTCCTTGGTTAAGATTACGACACAGTTTGATATGTTAAGTTCTACATTGCTGTGTATTATGTTATGAAGCTCCGTTTATACAAGAATGTGGAACTAGTGTGTGTCACCTAGACTTGATTGGATATATGTATATATATAAATAGACTCCTTTAAACAGGTCATATAATTAGAGAATGTGAATATAAAAGAAGATGGTTCGATCTTATAATAAAGTTCTTTAGTTTTAGTGTGCTCTTTCATTTTATAACAGTTTTCCTTTATTTTTATTAAATGATTTAGTACATATTTTAGCTTTGAGATTAATATAATCTCCTGGCGTAACACAACTGAATTTAAGTGCTCATTTTTTTACAATCGATTTCAGGTCAATTTTAGTTTTGGTCAGTGTTAGGCCAGTGTACTTATATTCCGGTTAGGACTTCACAAACAATACATCGTATTATTATGGTTAACCAAGTTTGACTGCTTTAACGGTATTATGTCAATACTCATCATAGGTCTCACATCCAAGGTCTCAATCTATAATTAGTGTTATAGTAAACCAATGCAGATCATTGATTTACACCATATTCTTCTTAGGTAGTAAACCCCTAGTAGTAATTGCAATTAATGTGTATAAATACATCCAAAGGATGTCGTATTGTTAATAAAAGTGTAATATTCTGGCAAGATTATTATTTATAGAGACCCTTTTGACATTTCAACTTAGTCATTTTGTCTCATCATCTACGTTATAATCAATGTTTTTTTAGTCTAAAATTGATATCTACCTTGAGAAAAACTGGTGATTATAAAAGTATGTATAGCATTTAATTGATTTGAATGAGTGAATGAATGAATACATAAATTCATGTTAATTTACTTAGTTTCTAAAAAATATTCGTTTCTATTTAGTGGCCAACAGCGAAGACGATGAAAACGAGATGTTGTCTTGTATACCGCTACCAACTATCAAAGGTACATCATAATAATGATTACTTGATAATTCATTTTACTAATAAATCAATTTTTATAGTAGGTCAAAAGTAAAGGAGTATTTAGTTCAAAACGCTTGAAACAACTCAATTATGCTAATTTACACGGTTTATCATTCCTTGCTCATTCAATTGCTATATTTAATTTTAATGTTATTTCGTTTATACTGCTAATCGACTCGTTCGTCCATTAGAGTTAACTCAACGTCCTTGATTAGCATATTCATAATAACGGTCTATTATTAGCTCATGGAATGCAAAACTATTAAAAGGGGTCGTCTAATCTCAAATTTATCTGATTCAACTACTGATGCTAAACTAGCATCAAATTAGCTGTGTTGGCTTGCAATAAAGTAAGACGTTTTATCAAGTAGAATATTGGCGCTCTGTGTATTTCAGTTGAATTAAACAGATAGAGATATAGTTTCTGTTGTAGAGATCTATGAATATACGAGAGAGCTCAGATCTATAAACACATAAAAATAATCCGAATTGTGACGCTTCGTCAACCTGTACGAGATTTTTTTGTGGCGATACCTGGTGGGCTCAAGTGTAATTTAGATATTTAATTGTCAAATGTATCGAATCAAGATGAAGTTGATTGATTGATATAACGGATAATAAATACAATATCATTTATTGAATGGGTGAATGTAAATGTATAAAGCAAAGATTACTTTTGAATGAAACCACTGTTCTAGTTATTATGATTAACATCCATAGGTTCAAAAAGCATAGTTAAGTGCAATCATTGCTACTAAATGGCATAATTTGATATGATGCAGAAAACTATTGAAGCATTCGTTCTTTTTTTTTTTGGCAATGCTACAAATAATCGTTTAACAATATGATTGAATATTAATGAATTAGAGAAAATAAAACTGGTAAAAAACTGATACCCAATATACATCGAGGTCAAGATTGATAAAAGATGCATTCATTGTGTAGTGAAAATTGCAACATTTTGATGGGTAGAAATTACAGGACCAAGATGTTGTATTTGCCTTAGGATTTTAAAAGAATTTAAAAGCATAATACTTTATCAAAATTACTTAGTAGATGTTAAATACTCACTATAATATGTTACTAATATCATCTTGTTTTTTATTTAATTGCTGTATTATTAAAAACCAAGCTTTTCATAGCTTATAACAATGACAATGAGATGTTTCTGATTTTAAATTGACATTTATCATAAGGCGGGCTGATGATACGTTTGGTACTACTGTAGATGAAACCAGTCAATCTAATTTATGGAATTTGAATACAAGTACCGAGGAACCATTGTAATTACTTAAGTTGGTTCTGGTAAAGCATTGAATAAATTGGCTTGGGACAAAGAAGGTAAAAAAGTGGCAATAGGTTCCAGTGATGGCCATGTTTATATTTACGATATTGGAGAGGTAAGACTAAGACTCAATGTAAATTATCTCTAGCGCAATAATTATAAAGACTATATTATCATCAAATAAACTACCACACAATATTGAAATGTATAAAGATCTACAGTAATAAGCTTGAATCAAGTGGATACAGCATCGTAAATTCTTGAAAAAGTTCAAGTATTATAAAATCTCTTATTTTTAAGACTTACAACGCTTATAAGCGGAATATTAATTTTAAAATTTATTCTTGTCCAGATCATCAATTTTGACATTTTTTAATTTTTTTTTTTGGTTTTGCAAATCTAGAGTTGATTATACTACCAATTATAAAAACAAAAAATGTTCATATATGCAGAATTTAGCGCTCTATTTGCTCAATAAAAAATAATAAATGTTTTTATTGCAAAATATAGCATGAAAATCCTTTAATCAAAAAACCGTTTTTGGGCCAAAAATGCTAAGTTTCATTACTTAACAGTTAATATTAAGCTTTTATAAAATGTGTAGTAGTCATGGCTACAATTTTGTCTCACAATGTAGTATATTTAAACGTTGATTTTGGTATCAAAACTTGATTTTTCTGTTTTTTGATCAAAATCATGAGTGTTGGTAAGGATGAAATGAGCCCCAAAAATGTCCGCTACAAAATCTGAATTTTCAGACCGTACATGGTTAAATATAAGAAAAGTTAAAAAAAACGCCTTTTTATTTAAAACTTAGATATATACCATAGTACATGCAGTAAATGACGAAGTTATTTACTAAAATAAAAAAAGTATAAAAAATGAAAGCATTAAAAATACAATTATAATTAAGTATAAAAGACGAGCCGAGCCTAGGACGAGCTTGACCAAAGCTCGCCACAACGAGCCGAGCTTTGTATCACTCGAGCTCGAGCCGAGCTTTAATAAAAGCTCGTTTGACAAAGACGAGTTTTTGACTTTTTTTTAAAAAGCTCGTTTGAGAAAGACGAGCTTTTGACTTCTTTTCAAAAAGTTCAAATTTAAATAATAATTAGTAAATGCTATGACATTATTACTTTAGATAATTGTCAATTGACATTCATAAGTTTGCTTTACTTTAGATATTTGTCACTGGAAAGGTAAAATAAAGCTCGCATTGAGATGATGAGTTTTAGTCGCTGCATAAAAAAGCTCGTTTGGGGTAAACGAGCTCTAGTCACGCGCAAAAAAAAGCTCGTCGAGGTTGAACGAGCTTTTTTGTAAGCTCGTCTAACTTTAACGAGCCTTGAGAAAAGCTCGGCTGCATAAAAAAGGCTCGGCTCGTTTAATATCACTAATTATAATCAGCTAAAGTTTTTATTACAAAAGATTTCTGAAGAGTTAAAATAATTGGAAAGTATGAGGGTATTTATAGTGATTTGGAGAACTTGGATACCATCAGACTTGAATGGATGTATATTTAGTAATCTTCCAGTTTTGAGTACATTGTTATTGCTTTGATATTTTAAGGGGTAAATTGTGTAGAGCATTGATTGTAAGGGATTGTATGTCAAGTGTGACAATATCGACCTTTTGGGAAATGGTTGTTTTTTTATTTCTGTTATATCTATTTTATGTAACCTTGGTTTTTAAGGGGTAATTTTTATATGCTTGAATCTTATTTATATTGATAGTGCAACTTCAATATAGATGAGCAGTTGACTAAATTAATATCTTTGTTTATTATTATTATTATTGATTTGGATAGAATCCTGTTTTGATATACAGTCGGGGTTACTAATGTTTCATCCATTCCCTATTTTTTCTATTTTTTTTTTGGTTAAACTTTTCTTTCAAACTCTTTCTTTGAGAGACATTCATGATCATGTAATTATAATATTATAATAAGAATTAAAATTAAAATAGAAATTAATATTATTTTGTAAATTGATAATCAAGCAATAAATATATCTACAATCCCTAATGATTAAGTTCCAAAAAAACTTAGTCATGCTTTTTTTGATTGATTTTTTTAAAGAAAAAAAAATTATGAGATGTTTGAAGCTTGCGAAATATCTCACATTATCTGCTAATAATTATTGATGGTAAATAGAAATGTTTCTCTTTATTAATAAAACAATGTCTAAAACTTTTGAAATTAACATCAAAAAATTGCAAGACCCAACAGGAACCAAACAAGATATAAAAAAAATGAAGCTTGGCGCAATTTTTTATTTAAAACAGCTTGGATTTAGCCAATATGACATTTCTACTATGATTGACATAAAGCGTCCTACAGTCCAAAGTATCATATCCAGAGGAGATCAAACTGGTACTACTTTAACAGGAAAAAGTACTGGAAGGCCATCTACCTTTGATGATTATACACAACGCCATTTGGAGCGATCCCTTTCAACAAACATTAGAGACCATTACGGGGCAACTCAGAATTATGGGAAAAAATGTCTCTCGCTCGACAGCAAGAAAATGGATAAGAAAGTTGGGCTTCAAGTACTATAAACTTGCTGTTAAACCCAAGTTAACAGAGGAACATAAAAAAGATAGACTGGAATGGGCACAATTTCATATCAATTGGTCTAATGGACAATGGAGACAGGTGATTTGGTCTGATGAGTCAAGGTTTTGTATTTATGGCAATGATGGTACACCATTAGTTCTAAGAAAACAAGGTGAGAGGTATGAGAGCTGCCATATATTACGTTCGGTAAAATTTGGTGGTGGTAGTGTGATGGTTTGGTCTTGTTTTTGGGCTGGGGGTTTTGGACCTTTGGTCTTTATTGACGGAAATATGAATCAAGAATCATATATTGATGTATTGCCGCAACACTACATTCCATGGGTTCAAGACCTACATCAAAATGAAGGTACTGATTTTGTGTTTCAGGAGGATAATGCTACCTGTCATACAGGTGCATATGCAAAATGGTGGAAGAGATCACATTCAATGAATGTTATGGAGGACTGGCCATCACAAAGTCCTGATCTCAACCCCATTGAACATGTTTGGAGCGAACTCGCTCGTAAATTACGTAGCCGTAAACATCTAATTAATAATACCGAAGAACTTCGACGGGAACTTCTCGTCGCTTGGGAGAACATTGATGTTGAGTTCGCTGCCAAGTTAATTGAAAGTATGCCCAAAAGATGCAAGGCAATTATATATAGCAAGGGAGAAGCAACAAAATATTAGTTTTGTTATTTTATTTTTACTTTCAAGTAATAAACATATATATCTTATTTTTGACGAAGTATAGAATTATCAGATATTTGCAATAAAGAGCAAATCAAATTTGAAAATAGGTGTTCATTATATTTTCATTTTCTTAATTTTTTTTGGATGAAACATTAGTAACCCCGACTGTATTGTCATTTGTGTAATTGATTGCGCCGTGATCAAGGGTGCTATCATCTACACAATATGTATGGTTCAAAAAAGGTATTTCATATTTTTAGCATGCGTTTGTTATTGTGTTCAATTGAAGCGTTTGTTTATTATTGTTGTTCACATTTCAAGTGGCATCATATTTTATGAGCGACACTTGGAATTTAGGTTGTTTTATTTTTATCTAGCGTTTTTAGTATGTAATTCCACTGCAGTACATTATAAGAGTATTCTTAGCCGTTTGATCTTGCTATTATTCTCAATTACGGCGTTGCTCTGCGGGCTCGCTTTTGCAATTTTTTTAACAAATATATGATATGATAGACGGTTTTTCTGGTAAAAAAATGTACGTTTCTATGATAACATTGCTTATTTTGTTTAGTTTATGGTCCATGCGCTAAATAATGTAAAGCCTTGAAAATCCTTTTCTACGTGTGTTGCTTCTCTTTTTGTTTTTATATTCCAAGGATGTATTCACCGTTTGATAAGGCATATCAGACTACTGTATTAAGGCCCAAAGTTTCAATTTTTCATATTTAAGCTGTAAAAACCAAAGTTGGAAGAAAAAATTATCGGTTTTTCCGAATTTATTCGATAGATGCTATAGTGATAGTCTATAGACAATAAATTGTTATTTGTAGCCCTTAAAAATCTGTATTAAGTCAAACTAATTTCAATAAGAGGTTTTTACTATTTTGTTATGAAAATCGGTCAAAATCGCGATTTTTGGACGGGGTTGGGGTCAAAAAACAAGAGTACACCTTCAAATCTTCACTACTTGAAAAATTATGTTTTTGAAAAAAATAAAAACTGATCTATATATATTGTTGCTCGCAATTATTTTTATGGAACTGACATTTTGTTTGATAACTTACTGGAAAATGATATTAGTAATTTATACGTTTTTGGCGAGTTTTATGGGGTAAATCCTTTGAATTTTTATTTTGGCTCTATTTGTATCTAACAAATAATATGCTTATAAAATAGATAAAAAACTTTCATTATAGTTGCAAGTAATGTTTATTTAATAAAATCAACATATATGCTTGTTTTTCTGATATTCCTATAATTTTTTGAGCGGCTATATCTCCGCAAAAAAAATAGCTAAAAATATATGAATAACACCATAGTTATTGCAGCATTAACTTGTAGTAGAATCCACTCTTACCTCAGCATATGAAAAAAATTTATAGGAAAAATGTTGGAGATCTGATTTTTAGGAAAAAAAATCCATTTTAACTTGTGGAGTGTAACTTCTCTGAATCATGGAGTGTAACTTTCTTGACTGATGTCTCAACCCCTTATGACATTGAGTATTTACCCCTTCAAGTCAACCTAAATTATTTCAAAATGTTTCAAATAATAAGTTTTTTATACTGCCAAATCGGTGAATAAATTCTGCACAAATTAAAGTTTCTTAACATATGGCAACTATTGTTAAAAACGTCATTTAAACTGTTTAATACAATATTGTATAAGATGTTTTAATCAATTAATTGTTCGAAATTTTGGATGTTTCCTGATAGCTATATATGTACAAGGCTTTCATTATTTATTGATACAGACTAATTTGTTATGTGGTCGAACTTAAATAAACTTAAACGAGCGATTGAAGATGCTAAATATTCAATGAAGGTTTGATTTATCGAGACTTTGTAAATGATTAAAATCAACATAAAAATTACTGTTTATTAGAATGAATTAGATTTGCTTGGGTTTATATAGCTATTGGAATTATGTAATAAGATCTAATGCACAGGGAAATTATTATTAATCGATAAATGTGTATGGATATCATATTCTGTTATGTTTCACTATAAGTTATATGTAGATAACGATTATTATTTCCAATACAATAAAAAAATAAAGACTACAAGTAATTATATCACGAAGAACTTAGGGTCTTTGTTATTAAGTTAAAAAAGGAAGCCAGGAGTTATCAGGTTCTGGATTCTAAAAGTATTTATACCATTTCAATTCCATTTGGATTTCTGGTTCAATACGGGATTGAAATGAGATTTAACATAAATAATACACAAAAACCTACAGTTTTACCAAAAGAATAAACATATGGATATTGCGTGAAGGCAATGGAATCATGCTTCTATTATTTAATAGTAGTAGTATGATGATAGATATATGAAATGCAGTATTGTCTAATTTGCATGTTAAATACCAGGGTTTGACAGATGTCCTAAGTTGGTAATTCGGTTATTCCTAATTCTGATAGATCACTAACAGCTACGGTGCAACCCCCAGATATAATAAAAATACAACTAATATAAATAGAGCAGAAATATAGACTTATTGTACACTATTCATATTTTGAATAAAGAAGGGTTTAAACTGTACCTTTTCCAAAGATTTTTTTTTATTTTACATTTTATTATACTATCGAACGTTTTGACATTTCATATATATCTCTACAAAAAATTAGGTTATACTTGCTACAAAAACGTAACTATAAAAAGCGATAGAAAATACAATTATAACTCTTCTAAGTTTATTAAAGATATAAAGTAAGCAACGATTCATCTATTCGATGGATCATTATGGTATTTATATTAAATGTCTAATTCAGGTTACTAATGTAGTAATTTGATCTTCTTGATTTTAAAGCTGATGGAAAAAGGGGACCAGCAATTACAAATTCAGGTTATACAATTACCTATAATTGTTTGTAATTTTAAATTATAGTCAAGTTTCTATATTTCATAATCTTGGTTCTCACACCAAATTCATGTTATTCATTACTAATTCAATTTGATGTGTGAAAGACTGTCAGTAGTTCACATCAACACTGACACTTTCTAATAATAAAACTTACTTATTTTAAAGTGCTTTATAACATATTTCAATATAAAAAAATTCTGTGCACTTTTATTTTTTTTTTCATTTTTTTGATATTTTTGTAGTAGATTACAAAATATTCATTATATTGAGTAATGTGGTTTTTACATGCACTTGATAGACCTTGTTGAGCTCTATAGAACCCAATTTAGTTTTTTTTTTTTTTTTTTTTCAAAATATCGATTTTTCGTGGAGATATCCTCAAAAATACGTACAAAGAGATACCTTCGTTTCTAGGTTCGATTTTTCCCCTGCATATCCTCATCCCAAATTCTGAATTTCAAAAAATTTGGATGAAAATCTTGTTTTCTCTACGAAAAATGCAGTTAAAAGATTAAGTAATAGCTCGATCAATAGATAATTTTGCTATACATTATCTCCATTGTTTAAATTTAAAATATTACTTATAAAAAGTGATGTGTATCTTCAAAAAACCTTCAGATTTCATATGCATTTTATGCAAAATTTAATGTAGAACAATTGTCTGAATTTTATTTAGATGGATGTGGAATACAAAACTGTACAAAAATTATTTGATTTGTTAAGTCAACTTACTTTACAGTTCGTGAGCTATCAAACGATTTTGTTTTTTGGATCATCTTTTGATCATTTTTCGAACTCAATTATCATAGACTTTAAGCGATATATTGGGCCAGTCAATAACAAAACCCATGTAAAACTCAATAAAAATATTCTTCCAAGCAGAAAAACAACGCAAGAAAGCTGATTACTCAAAAACGTTGATCAAATGCACTCAAATTTTTCATAGACATGATGGCCAAACTTACATTTGGCCCATTTTGTTGCGTATGTTTCAGATTTATACACATACAGTACATTTGAATCTAGATTAAAAAGGGATAATATACTTTGGACATCAAAATGCATCTACTGTCCGAATTTTACTATATACTGCACATTCAAAAATGTGCACAAGCTAATAAATAGAGGGTTTATTTTTAAATATACATATATTTTGTGATGCCAGATCATATAGTTATTATTAACGTCCTTTGTTAGGTTTGCGCATAAGCATAGCATGAGCTGATTGAGGAGCAAATTTCTTGATAGCTGCGATCAATTCGGGGAATCTTAAAGGCTTAGTAACATATTCATCCTATTCAAAGTCATTAATACAAAATCTTGTTAGAATTTTTTTGAATGAACTTACCATTCCAGATTGTAAACATTTTTCACGATCACCAATCATAGCATGAGCAGTTAAAGCAATAATAGGAACATGGGAACCAGTACCAGTATTGTGTTCAATTTCACGAATCTTTTGAGTAGCTTCAAAACCACCCATGATGGGCATTTGAACATCCATCAAGATCAAATCATAAGTGTTGTTTTCAAACGCTTCAACGGCTAATTTACCATTTGATACAATTTCGACCTTGTGGCCAAACTTTTCTAAAATACGTAATGCAAGCTTTTGATTCACAATGTTATCTTCTGCCAACAAAATTTCCAAAGGAACAGGTATAGCTGAATCACTTGGTAAAGATGAATTACTTTCAAGTGCAGGCAAGAGAGTATAAGCAAGATCAGATAAGCTAACAGGAGAATTGATATAACCTGTAATGCCTAAATCAATACATAATTTCATATTAAGACGATGGATTTCAGGCGCAATAAGAATGATAGGTGTATATCGCAAATGAACTGCTTCACGGATTTTCTCTGCATAAGCCATATTATCTACAAGTACTGTATCAAAGATGGGTGGTTGCTTGCTGCTTTTTGTTTGGAATACAGTTAAATTAGTCATGTTAACTGCTTCAGATATGCCAGTGATGCGAAAAGGATTCAATCCAAGCTCTTTAATTTTTGATTCTACATCGATTTGATCACCGGTGCCATCCAGGAACAATATATTACGACCCTTGAAACGTTTCATCTTTTCAAATGCATCATGCTGTTCTTTGGGGTATCTCTTAAAGTTGAGTGTAAAGAAGAATTGTGATCCACGACCATACGTAGATGTTACCCATAAGTCACCACCCATTAACTGCACCAAATGTTTAGAAATGGATAAACCAAGGCCAGTACCACCATATTCACGGCTATAATAAGAAATATTATATGAGTATTTAAAATAATATAACCCTTTAAATAAATACTTACGTTGTTGAACCATCAGCTTGACAGAATGTATCAAAAATAACATTCAGTTTATCTTCTTGAATACCAATACCAGTGTCTCGTACACAAAGTTCAACAATTACATCATCACCTTCAATACAAACAACTTTTGTTTCTAAAGCAACTTCACCTTGAGTAGTAAATTTGACAGCATTACCAATTAAGTTAGTAATAACTTGTCTTAAACGAAGAGGATCACCTATCAACTGATCAGGAATAGCACTATCCACATTATAAATAAGGTCTAATTTCTTTTGATTTGCTTTGACAGCCAATGTTTTGAGAACACTGAAAATAGCAGATCTAAGAGAGAAAGGAATTGATTCGATTGTCATACGACCAGCTTCAATCTTGGAGATATCTAAAATATCATCAATAATGCTCAACAAACTGTTGGCAAGGCTAGAAACAATCATCAAATTTTCTCTTTGCTGACGAGTTAATTCAGTTTCCAAAGTCAAGGATGTCATCCCAATGATACCATTCATGGGAGTACGGATTTCATGACTCATGTTAGCCAAGAACTCACTCTTGGATCGATTAGCCAATTCAGCTGCTTCTCTGGCTTGTCTATTCTTTTGAATAGCATCACGCAATGAGTTCACCATTTGATTAATCTTGGTTTTGAGAGAATCCATTTCACCAGAAGCCTCAACCGTAATTAGACGAGAGAAATCATTTTCAGTAGCTGCAGCAGAAATTTGAGCAAAAGCACGGACTTGAGTAGTAAGATTGGAAGCCATAGTATTGACATTGCTGGTAATATCTCTCCAAAGACCTTCGATATCTTCAACTTGAGCTTGAACACCGAGTTTACCTTCAGTACCAACTTCTTTAGCGACTCTGGTCACCTCAGATGCAAACGAGCTTAATTGATCTACCATAGTATTGATGGTGTTCTTCAATTCAGCGATCTCGCCATGAACCTCAACTTCAATCTTCTTGGATAAATCACCTTGGGCAACAGCTTTACAAACAGCAGCGATGGAACGCAATTGATCTGTCAAGTTACTAGCCATTAAATTGACATTGTCAGTCAAATCCTTCCAAGTACCATCAACACCAATGATTGTCGCTTGACCGCCTAGTTTACCTTCTGTTCCTACTTCACGAGCAACACGAGTAACTTCAGATGCAAATACTCTTAATTGATCTACCATACTATTGACAGTAATCTTCAATTCCAAAATTTCACCACGAGTTTCAACATGAATCTTCTTGCTCATGTCACCACTAGCAACGGCTTTGGTCACCTCGGCAATCGAACGCACTTGAGTTGTTAGATTAGCAGCCATAATGTTTACATTATCGGTCAGCTCATTCCAAGTACCGGCAACGCCCTTGACAACAGCTTGGCCGCCTAGCTTGCCTTCAGTTCCTACTTCCTTCGCTACACGAGTGACTTCAGAAGCAAATACACGAAGTTGATCTACCATGTCATTGACAATATTCTTGAGCTCCAAAATCTCACCACCAGATTCAACTTCAATCTTCTTTGAAAGATCACCAAGAGCAACAGCTTTAGTAACTTCGGCAATAGATCTTACTTGACTAGTCAAATTGGCAGCCATTTGGTTCACGTTATCCGTTAAATCCATCCAGGTACCATCGACATTAGGTACAAGAGCCTGACCACCAAGCTTACCATCAGTGCCTACTTCACGAGCTACACGAGATACCTCAGAAGCAAACACATTAAGTTGATCTACCATACTATTGACAATGTTCTTCAACTCGAGAATTTCACCACCAGATTCAACTTCAATCTTTTTAGAAAGATCACCTAAAGCAACGGCTTTGGTAACTTCAGCAATTGAACGTACTTGAGATGTCAAATTAGCAGCCATTTGATTTACATTGTCGGTTAGATCCATCCATGTACCGCCAACATTAGGTACAACAGCTTGGCCACCCAATTTACCATCAGTGCCTACTTCTTTAGCGACACGAGTTACTTCAGAGGCAAATACATTCAGTTGGTCCACCATACTATTTACAATGTTCTTCAATTCCAAGATTTCACCACCGGATTCTACTTCAATTTTCTTTGAAAGATCACCCAATGCAACAGCCTTTGTTACTTCAGCAATAGATCGAACTTGGGTAGTTAAATTAGCAGCCATTTGATTAACATTATCGGTTAGATCCATCCAGGTACCACCAACATTGGGAACAACAGCCTGACCGCCTAGTTTTCCTTCGGTTCCTACTTCTCTAGCAACACGAGAGACTTCAGATGCAAAAACATTCAATTGATCCACCATGTCATTCACAGTGTTCTTCAATTCAGAAATCTCGCCACCAGATTCAACTTCAATCTTTTTAGAAAGATCACCAAGGGCAACGGCTTTAGTAACCTCAGCAATGGAACGCACTTGAGATGTCAAATTTGCAGCCATTTGGTTTACATTATCGGTAAGATCCATCCAAGTACCATCGACATTAGGTACAAGAGCCTGACCACCAAGCTTACCATCAGTTCCTACTTCTCGAGCAACACGAGATACCTCAGAAGCAAATACGTTCAACTGGTCCACCATGTCATTGACAGTATTCTTGAGTTCAGAGATTTCCCCACCAGATTCTACTTCAATCTTCTTGGATAGATCACCAAGAGCTACAGCTTTGGTAACTTCCGCAATCGAACGAACTTGAGATGTAAGGTTAGCAGCCATCTGATTGACGTTATCAGTCAAATCCATCCAAGTACCATCGACATTAGGTACAACAGCTTGACCGCCTAGTTTTCCTTCGGTTCCTACTTCTCTAGCAACACGAGAGACTTCAGATGCAAAAACATTCAATTGATCCACCATGTCATTCACAGTGTTTTTCAATTCAGAAATCTCGCCACCAGATTCAACCTCGATCTTTTTGGATAAATCACCAAGGGCAACGGCTTTAGTCACTTCAGCAATAGAACGCACTTGATCTGTCAAATTAGCAGCCATAATGTTTACATTATCTGTCAAACTTTCCCAGGTACCCGCTACGCCTTGTACAACAGCTTGTCCACCTAGCTTGCCTTCAGTTCCTACTTCCTTCGCTACACGAGTAACTTCAGAAGCAAATACACGAAGTTGATCTACCATGTCATTGACAATATTCTTGAGCTCCAAAATCTCACCACCAGATTCAACTTCAATCTTCTTTGAAAGATCACCAAGAGCAACAGCTTTAGTAACTTCGGCAATAGATCTTACTTGATTTGTCAAATTAGCAGCCATGATATTGACACTTCTAGTAAGTTCAAACCATGTACCGGCAACGTCTTGAACGACGGCTTGCCCACCAAGTTTACCTTCGGTACCTACTTCTTTTGATACACGAGTAACTTCAGATGCAAAGATTCTCAATTGGTCAACCATATCATTGACAATATTCTTTAAATCTAGAATTTCACCTCGAGTTTCTACGTCAATCTTTTTGGATAGATCACCAAGCGCCACTGCTTCTGTTACTTCTGCAATGGATCGTACCTGAGTTGTCAAGTTTGCTGCCATCATGTTTACATTGTCTGTTAGATCTTTCCATGTGCCCGCTACACCTTGGACTACAGCTTGACCGCCTAGCTTTCCTTCCGTGCCTACTTCTTTAGATACACGAGTTACCTCGGAAGCAAATATACGCAATTGATCCACCATGTCATTAACAGTGTCTTTGAGCTCAAGGATTTCGCCACCTGACTCGACTTCGATTTTCTTGCTCATATCACCATTAGCAACGGCCTTGGTCACTTCAGCAATAGATCTTACTTGATTTGTCAAATTGGCAGCCATATGATTGACATTTTCTGTCAAGTCTTTCCAGGTACCACCAACATTTGGCACGACAGCTTGACCACCAAGTTTACCATCAGTACCTACTTCTCGAGCAACACGAGATACTTCGGATGCAAAGACATTTAGTTGATCTACCATACTATTGACAATATTCTTTACTTCAAGAATCTCACCACCAGACTCTACTTCAATTTTCTTTGAAAGATCACCAAGAGCAACAGCTTTGGTAACATATGCAATTGAACGAACTTGATTCGTGAGATTTGCAGCCATAATGTTGACATTGTCTGTTAATTCATGCCATGTTCCAGCCACGCCTTGAACTACAGCTTGGCCACCTAGTTTGCCTTCCGTACCTACTTCTTTGGACACACGAGTTACTTCAGATGCAAACACTCTCAACTGGTCCACCATGCTGTTGACAATATTCTTGAGTTCGAGAATTTCTCCACCGGATTCTACCTCGATTTTCTTTGAGAGATCACCCAAAGCAACGGCTTTAGTAACTTCGGCAATGGAACGTACTTGAGATGTTAGATTAGCAGCCATTTGATTGACATTATCAGTTAAATCCATCCAAGTACCATCAACGTTTGGAACCAGAGCTTGACCGCCTAGTTTACCTTCTGTGCCTACTTCTTTAGCTACACGAGTTACTTCCGAAGCAAAAACGTTTAGTTGATCTACCATACTATTGACAGTGTTTTTCAGATCTAGGATTTCACCTCTAGTTTCAACATCAATCTTCTTTGATAAATCACCTTTTGCAACAGCTTTTGTAACAAGAGCAATAGATCGAACTTGAGTTGTTAGATTAGCAGCCATAGTATTAACGTTGTCTGTTAAATCTTTCCAGGTACCGCTGACCTTGGGAACAACTGCCTGGCCGCCTAGTTTTCCTTCAGTTCCTACTTCTCTAGCAACACGAGAGACTTCAGATGCGAACACATTTAGCTGGTCCACCATGTCATTGACAGTGTTTTTCAATTCAGAAATCTCTCCACCAGATTCTACTTCAATCTTCTTGGATAAATCACCATTGGCAACTGCTTTTGTTACAACAGCAATGGAGCGTACTTGAGTAGTTAGATTAGAAGCCATGGTATTGACATTATCGGTAAGAACTCGCCAGGTGCCGTCCACACTAGGTACTCGAGCTTGACCACCCAATTTTCCTTCGGTACCAACTTCTTTGGCCACACGAGTTACTTCTGTCGAGAAGACACGAAGCTGATCCACCATGTTATTTACGGTGTTTTTTAGATCTAGAATTTCACCTCTAGTTTCTACATCAATCTTTTTGGAAAGATCACCCTTTGCAACGGCTGTCGTTACCTCTGCAATAGATCGTACTTGAGTTGTGAGATTAGCGGCCATAGTATTGACATTATCCGTAAGGTCTTTCCAAGTACCTCCGACATCCTTGACTACAGCCTGCCCGCCTAACTTGCCCTCAACACCAACTTCCAAAGATACTCTCCTCACTTCTGCCGAGAAGTTTGTGAGCTGATCAACCTAAAGCCAATATAAATTATTTAATAATCGAAACATTGAATTAATTGCAATCATTTTTACCATTCGATTCATTGTATTTTTCAACTCCAAAACTTCACCTTGCGCATTGGCTTTTACTTTTTTGGTTAGATCACCTTCAGCAACCGCTTTTGCAACAGCAGCAATATCTCGTACTTGACTAGTAATTTTCAATGCCATCATGTTTACATTATCTGTCAAATCTTTCCATGTACCTCCAACATCTTTAACAACAGCTTGACCGCCTAATTTGCCTTCAGTTCCAACTTCTAATGACACACGTGTTACTTCAACTGCAAACGTAGATAACTGATTTTATAGTTTATAATTAGTAAATAGTGTAACTAAACGTAAATTAATGAGACATCGCAATCTTTTATTTTACCTGATCCACCATAGTATTGATTGTATTCTTTAAATCCAGCATTTCACCTTTAACTTCTACTTTAACTTTCTTTGATAAATCACCTCTAGCAACAGCTTTTGAAACATGCGCAATATCTCTGACTTGGTTAGTTAAATTGGTTGCCATAGTGTTTACATTATCTGTCAATTCTTTCCAAATGCCGTCAACACCGGCTACCTTGGCTTGTGCTCCGAGTTTTCCTTCTGTACCAACTTCATGAGCTACTCTGGTAACTTCTGAAGCAAATAAATTTAAATGATTGACCATAGTATTGAATGTATTTTTTAAGATTAAAGTTTCGCCATAAACAGGAACTGTCATTGTTTTGCTAAGATCGCCTCTTGCAATAGCGGTTGATACATCAGCAATATCTCTAACTTGTTCCAAGTGATTTCTAGTCATGCTATTCAAATTTAAAATAAAATCACGCCAAACACCTTCTATATTATCATCAATTTCTGCCTGAACACCTAATTTACCATCTACAGCTGCTTCGTGAGCAACTTTCAATACATTATTAGTGATACGTTGTAATTGGTCTGCCATTGAATTAACAGCAGTTTTGAGAGCATTGTGAGAGGAGTGAGTACATGTTATACGTTGGTCCAATACACCATTATGAACAGCTTTAGCAACTTGAACTGCTTGGTCTACGCAGTTTTGACAAGTATTGGTATCATTATTTTCATTAACATTAGAATTTTCTTTTTTTTTTTTTTTTTTTTTTTTTTTTTCAAAATATGTCAATACATTACAAAAATAGAAATATGCAAAAAATAAAATTTACCAGTTGATGGAGATAATTGTAATTTTTCCAACATTGGAGATTGTCGAAAAGAAGAAATGCAATCTTCAGGCGTTCCATTACTTATATTTACAACAGATTCTTTTTCTTCTTGTTCTTGATCACTTGTATCTTTTTGTGATTGGTTTTGTTGTTGTTGTTGTTGTTGAGTTAATAGATGATGTTGCTGTTTAATAGCTATTTGGTATCTTTTATTTTCTGTTTCCAATTTCAATTGTCTTTGCGCAATATTTTTCAGTGCTTCGTGTAATGCTATTGATATATCCTCTTCGTTGTCATCGCTATCTATCGATGTGTTGGTAGGTGGTGTTTGTGAAATGCAGAAATCCAGGTCACCTCTATCAAGATGTAGGACCATATCCTTAATTTGTTCCATAATATTTGTCATTGGATTACTATTATTATTATTACTACTACTATTATTATTATTAATACTATTATCGTTATTGTCACTTGTATGTGTAGGTGAGGATGAAAGACACAATTTCTTATTTTTTGTAAAGTCGCTAGTTGAAGAGCGTTTCATAACCTTGCAAAATTATAAAAATAAATTCAAAAGAGAAAAAAAGAAAAGCTAAATGTGAATGATATTTCTCGCTCTTTTTCTTGTGTTTGTTGGTTTCTTTCTAGGTCAAGAAGTAAGAAAAGGCAAAAGAAAACCAAAATATCAACCAAATATAACTCTGCGTGTGACGACGTCGGCACATCCCAAATAAATCAATGGGCAATTTGTGGTTACACGTTTTATTGATTGGCTTAATTCATTATATTTTCCATATTTGACATCATGCTTAAACATTGGGATTTGAACTTGTAAGATGTTGATTCATGTATAAAATTGACTTCATTTAAAAGGATCTAAAAAAAGAGCGAATGCAATGAAGGCATTAATCACTGGGTTTTCTTTATCGTATCTGTGAGAAAGTAGCACAGCAATTTCTTATTCAAGCATTGAGTAGTACAGATTTCAATTTCAAATTTTGATTAAGAATCAACAATATGATATAAATAAAGTAGAAGCTAAAATATTATGAGGATCAAATCACAAAGATGAAACTTTGAATTTCTCCGGCAACCATGATTTCCAGGATTAAATTTCAAGAACTTTTGGTACTCAATTACCTGGAACTCGACCCATAGAAGCAACGTATTCATGTCAAAGTTCATAACAGCTATACTTTAAAATACCGATGTCAGAAGCATCTGTAAGCTTCCATGAAAAATAAACAAATTCGAAAGTTCTCGGCCCTAGATGTCATTCTTACGATGTTCGATTTTGAAAATAAAAGTTACACATAAACTCTTTAGTTTCCAGTTATTGCTTCTCCTTGCAACTTTAAATGAGTAATGGATATGCATATATGGCGTTTCCCTTTTTTATTTTACACTTTCATAATCTATGAAACAAATATTATTTATTTGTTATTATTATGTCTATGCAATTTGCCGTCGTCTGATTCAGGGGAGTAAAGGAGCAACTTATACCCTGCAATAAAAATTACATGTGATGCAGATCATTCAAAAGAATGTTGTATTTCTTCAATTCAAAGACTTTCCATAACTGATTGTCAATAGGATTAAAGTTTCTTCTCGTCATTAGCTGTATGTAACCCTATTAGTTACTTTTGCAATACATAAAAATGTAGTTTCCCTTAACCACATCCATGCAATAAACTTGTCTTTTTATTTGTTTCCTTGAAAAAACATCTCATTTGACTCTCTCCAACAGTATGGTACATGGTGTAATTTCAGGTTGGTTACACAGTTAAAATTGTAAAGGAGATGCCCATCAAGAACCGATGATTTACGAAATCAAACCAATAAAAATTACCTCACAAAATAGGTGCTTTGTCTAACCAAAGTACTGTTTGTTTAAAGACTTGATTTTAGCGTCAAACCAATAAACTAACAGCAAAATGCAGAGCAAAACTCAATTTTTTTTTGTCTTCATCCCTACCGATTTAAAATGGTCATTATAGTCCTCAAAACCGGAGCGTGCTGCTTTTCTATAACTAGCACCATACAAAATATTTGATGTATCATTCCTAACCGAATGTCAAATCCAAAAGTAAAACAATAATAGTTCACGAACCGAAATTCATGTCAGTTAAACATCAACGGAACCATGATTCCAGCATGATGTTCCAGCATGATATTACAGCATAGTATTAAAACATAATGTTCCACCATCATGCCACATTAGTATAATAGATAACACCTATAACCCTTATCTTATCATCATTTCCCTCAACTCAATTAGTATATAAACCCTCTTTATTTCCTTTTAATAAACGATATCTCTTTACGTGATTAAATTTCTAGTTTTATTTAGCATTAACATATTCTGATAAATCAATATCTTCCAGTATATACCTTGGACATTGAAAAAAAGACATAAATTATTCGAATCATGCTACCTGTTCCTAAATATATTTTATCTCTCACGAATGGCACAAAAATACGTAAAATTTACCGCTTTTTCCTTAAAAACTGGGTCCAACTTTTCAATCCTTCTCAACTTTTGTTTTCATTAAATAATACCAAGAAAAAATTATATCCAAATATATCTGAGGTGTTCAACTTTAATTCGAAAATAAGTTCCTGGAAATATCCTCTTTTTTGCAGTTGGTATTAATTTTTCAGTGCTAATGTTTCAGATTTTTACGTGTATTTCACAATTTCACTGCTAAAAATTAAAACTTTGAGGCTTCATATCAGTACAAAAAATTAAGCTACACTAACACTTTTTAATAATAAAACTTACTTGTTTTGAAGTATTCTATAACATATTTTAGTATAAAAAAATTTGGACACTTATATTTTTTTTTTCATTTTTTCAACATTATTGTAGATTTCAAAATATTCGTTAAATTGAGCAGCATTTTTTTTACATTCATGTCACTGACCTCGTTCAGCTCTATCGAATCCAATTTAGTTTTTCTCGAAATACTGATTTCTCGTGTAGATATCCTCAAAAATGTGTAAAAAGGAGTGTGTTCGTTTTTAACTTCAATTTTGCCCTTGTATACCCTCATCCCAAATTCTGAATATTAAAAAAAAATCGACAAAAATCTCGTTTTCTCTACGAAAAATTTATCCAGAAGGTTTAGTAAAAGCTCGATCGATATATAATTTTGCTGTACATCATTTTCACTACTTTAATTTAAAATATATTTATAAAAAGTGATGCGTATCTTCAAAAAACCTCCAAAATTTCAATTTCATTTTACGCAAAATTTAACGTAAAACATTTGTCTAAATTTTATTTAGATGGTTGCAGAATTTAAAACCGTACAAAAAACATTTAATACGCTAGGTCTACTTATTTTGCAGTTCATGAGCTATTGAACGATTTTGTTTTTTGGGTCATTTTCTAATTGATTTTACTAATGCTACGGCCTGGTTATAACAGCGCCGCTACTCTTTTTTGTCTATCTCCTATGCTCTTCCTAATGCTCTTATCTATGTTCATTTTTACGTTCTTTTTTATGATACACAAACTTATTAATTTCTTATAAATACGCTCTATGTTTTTCTTTAAATAAAATTTCCAGATTATTTTCTTGCTTAAAATTAGCCTTGTTTATTAAAAACTTGTATATCTATTTCAATCTATTAATAATACTCATATATTTGTATCCTTCAACCCTTTTTATCTGTTATAAGAACGCATCTGTAAAAGAAATCTTCTTTATAACTTCGAGTTTATAAGTATAACACATCCTAAACAACGGAAATCTTATCTTATTTACTTTTGTATCAAATCTTTATTAATTGAACACATCCTTAGTGGGAAATCTTCATAGTAAATTAATTATTGGGATACATTCTTTATCGGAAAACCTTCCTACTTTTTTTGACAAATCCTTCTTTTTTGGAAATCACCTCCTTTATTATTAAGGACACACTCAACTCAAAGTACAAACGGAGCACATCTAAATACATTAAGAATCTTTTTGCTTGATTACTAAAATCTTTCTAAAAGAACACAGTCACCTACTAGTTAGAGATAATCTTCTATATAATAAAAGTATATTATTTGACTGAACACATTCCTAAATTCGCTGGAAAATCTTCATTTGAATATTAACAACTTCGATCGCTCGTAAAGATTAAATTAATTTCAATCTCATACTACTCGATTAGTATCAATTGTTGCTTGTTAACAAGGTTATAAAGTCTATTCATAGTAATAATAACTCAATAACAACATATCAAATTATAATCAAATTCAAAAACAACACTACGGCCGCCTTGTGCTGCACAAGATGATTTCGTTGTGCCCATTGAATATAGTTAAAAAGGTAAAAAGATGCACATGGGCACAACAAAAGAAACTGCACACGAGTACAACGAAAAGCCTGCTGTATGTGCAGGATTATAGATTCTGTCCATGATGTGCATGACATTAATTCCATGTCTGCATAATAGTAGAATTGCCCATAAGGATATCATTATTCCTATTTGTGCATAATAATAAAATCTGCCCATGAGCATAATGAGCTGATTGTATGGGCACAAATTGGTTTTTTGTACATGAGCATTGTTCCGTTCTCAAAATTCCATTGCATTTTTTACTGGAATGGGTTTTTAAATTACATTTGCTTTTACTAATATAGCTTATATATACTTATATAAACAATACAATTCAATACGTTGTTGATGTAGAGCAATACATGCAAGAACCAATATATTTACGATTATTATCATTTGTAAATATGTTTATAATAGCTATAATGTTTACAGCAACAATGGTTCTTACTCGAGCATAAACTTAAATAACATTTACTGCTTAAATTTATATGCAAGCCAAATCTAAGATTATATATATTACTTTATCACACATAAAGTTTAAACAAATTAACCTTCTTTAAATTTACTATTTTAGTTTATAATTATCAGCTGTAAAAAGATTTGTTTTCAACAAGTATACAGTAGCTACGATCAAAACTATAATTATTAGACAAAACATTAGATTATTCTTTTTTTTTGTTTCTATATCATTTGAAATTTTATCACTTTTCTGGAAGAACATATCGTCAATTTATAATAGCCAGTTCTAGCTTTTTTATTGAATAGATATAAATATTATTGCCTTTGATTTGATCTGGTAATCAAGAAATGCGTCCAACAATACAGTAGTAAATAATGTTTTTTGATCCTAAAATGCGGTTAAATAAAAATATCAATCTCTAACATTGGCTGCTACCTATATTAAAAACATTAGTCCCTTGTGTTAGTATGCGTATTTAGATAAAAGAAAAGAATAGCAGCTTGATAGTCTGATATGCCTTGTCAAACAGTGAATATATCCTTGGAATATGAAAACAAAAAGAGAGAAGAAACAACACACGTATAAAAGGATTTTCAAGGCTTTACATTATTTAGCGTATTTAAAACCCTTCTAAATTGCACATTTTAGCCATTGTAAAAGCAGCATTAGAGCGCCTGCACTATAAAGTAAGCAAAATAGGCAATATCTGTTACTATAATAGAAAAACCGTCTGTCATATCATACATTCATTAAAAAATTGCAAAAACGAGCCCGTAGAGCGAGGCCGTAATTTAGCATAGCAAGATTGAATGGCTAAGTCTCTTATACTATGGTATATCAAAGTTTTAAATAAAAAAGCGTTTCTTATTTTTTAACTTTTTTTATATTTAACCACGTACGGTCTGAAAATTCAGTTTTTGTAGCGGACGTTTTTCGGGGCTCATTTTATCCTTACCAACGCTCATGATTTTGATCAAAAAACAGAAAAATCAAATTTTGATACCAAAATCAACGTTTAAATATACTACATTGTGAGAGAAAATTGTAGCCATAGCTAATACACATTTTATAAAAGCTTAATATTAAATGTTAAGTAATGAAAATTAGCATTTTTGGCCCAAAAACGGTTTTTTGATTAAAGGATTTTCATGTAATATTTTGCAATAAAAATGTTTGTTATTTTTTATTGAGAAAATAGAGCGTTAAATTTTGTATATGTTTATATTTTTTGTTTTTATAATTGGCATTATAATTAACTCTAGATTTGCAAAATCAGAAAAAAAAATTAAAAAATGTCAAAATTGATGATCTGGACAAGAATAATTTTTCAAATTAATATTCCGCTTATAAGCGTTGTAAGTCTTAAAAATAAGAGATTTTATAATACTTGAGAACTTTTTCAAGAATTTACAATGCTGTACCCACTTGATTCAAGCTTATTACTGTAATATTTATACATATTAATATTGTATGGTAGTTTATTTGATGATAATATAGTCTTACGTTATAATTATTGCGTTAGAGATGATTTACATTCAGTTTTAGTCCTACCTGATTTAATATCATGCGTCCTTCTTAGTAATTGCGTTTAATTTTATATAATTAACAACGGGACGACGATAGCTTGAGTCTGATTTTTTTTATCAAGATAATAAGGCTAACCCAAGGAGATTTTGATGGCCGTATAATTCCTAATCGGCAATACTTAACTAATTCAGCTTTCGGATGATGCGGCTCCTCTGGAGATATTCTGTATGGCCTTGTACGTATTGGGGGATGGCCACTCAGTAAAGATTTTATGCGATATAATGTTTGTCATTTTGGTAGGAGTTCCATCTTCCCAATCGAAAATGTCAATGTCAGTTCCAAGGAAGGCATGTAATTTTGTAATAATATCTGGATCTACTTCTTTCTCACATTCAGGAAACATGGCTAATTTGACAGGATCAAGTAGTGGTAAACAATTCTTTTTCAAATCAGTTGCAAGTTCAGGTAGTGACTCCAAGGTATTCAGAAATTCATATCCAACAGCATCTTTATCTTCGATAGTGTTTACAACAGCAAGTCCTTCGTGGATGCAGACTGAGTTATCCGAGTCACTATATATTGTTTTTTTCGTGAGGTTTGAGAAATATATTGTTCATTTGCAAATATTGATCATAATCATAGTTTATTTCAATAATTTGAGCATGTTTACTTTGAGGAATATTAAACTTCATTTCATATGATAATTTTGCAGGCACCGTAATTTTCTTATTTGATTTTTTATGGATCAAACCTTCCGTCATGGTCATGAGTGTATTATAATTGTTTCCAATTTTATTTGGTAATTCATCAATTTCTACCAACTGGTCTCTCAAACGAATATCAGATGCAGTGGTGGTAGAAATAGATACGGCTTCGTAATTGTTGTCACTTGTCATCGATATCTTGCTGTTTATACTCGGGTTTAAAGTAATGCAATGTATTTTTTTGAGTAGATAGCGGAATTGGAGAGTTGGTCTTTTCAATAAATATTGATATCTGACCCTTTCCTTTGCGGTACTCCACTATTAATTTGTGAGATTAAAGTCGATCTTTGCTTTTGCCTTTTGCAGCCAATTATTGCCAATGATAAGGGGCAAAGGGGTAGATTTAAGAGCTTCAATTGTAATTGGAATAACAATAGAGCCAACCTTAAGAGGCACATCATGAATTAGATCCAAGGAAACAACTGTGCGGTTATCACCCAAAATGAAAGTAGTATGGGAGGAGGAATCATCAATTTTTGAATTGAGTAGATCTTTAGTTTGTCGACTCATTATACAGTTTGATAGACCACAGTCAGCTAGACAATTCAACATTTTTCCGTTTACAGCAACAGAAGTTCTAGCAGAAGCTTCTTGGCTGTCATCGCTAATAAGATTAAGTGTCTCAATGTCATCTAATCCAGTTTCTTTAGATTCAATAGAATAAGCTAATATCTTTTTCTTAGACATGTCAGAAGCGAAGGTAGGTACGATGGTTATAAGTTGTCAGAATGTGATATCAGCTTTGCGATTCAACATGTCTTGAGATAAATTATATTGAGCGGATTCAATCCTATCTTGGATGGTAGCGCAAGATTTTGTTAAGGAAATCTGAGGTTTATCCACATCCATAATAGTGGGGGTATTTTATCTTTTCTTATCTTCTTTTTCTTTGACTTTACGAGCTTCAACTTCTTTTGCCTTAGATTGTATTGATTTAGTAATGGTGTCAGAAATAACTACTTCAGGTGATATATCGTTTGTTTTGATTTTTGTGTATTATTAATTGTTTTTGGTATTTGTAAGTTATTAGTTATTAGTTGTTTTTGGTTTTTGTGTATTTTCTGTATGGTTTTGTTGATTTTTGGTTTTGGTACATGAATTGAAAGTAGGTTCTGTATTTTCTACTCGCTCCACAGGTGCTAATATTGGGGTTTGGTATGGCGTCGATAGCCTAATTTCTCTCGACCCCGTTAGTTTTTTGAATGTTGAGACCCTTGAGACACAGAAGCAGGTGGATGAGGATAATATTTGTGTGTATATTCTGGCTGGTATTCATGGTAGTAATAATCATCTTGTTCAGAATACTGAGCATCTTCGTGATAATTGAACGAAGCAATATTCCATTGAGGAGGAGGAGGACCGACAGTTCTATTTTTATTATTAGGAGGATGGCTACTAGGAGGACCATTGGCTTCTGGGGGACCATATGATTGCCCATAATACTGTATTTTTGAGCAGAAGCACCGTACTGAGTACGAGGGGGATAATTGGATGGCGATTGATAACCTGATGGAGGATGTCGATAATTTTGTCGATATCCTCCTTGATACCTGATGCTACAAAAACGTAATTATAAAAAAAGCGGTTGGAAATACAATTATAACTCTTCTAAGTTTATTCAAGATATAAAGTAAAGCAACGTTCCATCTACTCGATGGATTATTGTGGTATTAACTGTATATCAAATGTCTAATTCAAATTACTAATGCAGTAATTTGATCTTCTTGGTTTTAAAGCTGATGGAAAAAGGGATGAGCAATTACTAATTCAGGTTATACAAGTATCTATAATTGTTTATAATTTTAAATTATAGTTAAGTTTCTACTATATTTCATGATCTTGGTTCTCAGTTCTCACACCAAATTCGTGTTATTATTAAATACTAATTCAATTTAATGTGTGAAAGAATGCCATTAGTTTACATCACCTGGATGGATAATTCTGACGAGGATTGGAACTATTGCCAGATTCTTTCTTCTTTCTTTCGTTCATCTTGATGGTTTCAGAAATCTTTCTATCTGTAGATTCCTCTAATTTCTTTGCTGTAGCTTGTAAATCATTAATCTTTTTATTAGAAATTTGTAACGCAGATGGCACTTTTCTTTCCAAAGTTTTTTCTATTACTTCATCATTTTTCAAAGTTTTTCTTCTGTAATTTGAGGAACAGAAGTAGATTCAGATTTTGGGGCATGTTCGCTTGCTTCAATAAATGAGACAGATTTAATAGCCTCATTAGAAGAGGTACAGGAAGATTGGTAATTAACAATGAGAGGTGAAAGTAGAAAAGGTGGATAGTGAGTTATCCACAGCCCCATGGAGTATTTGTAAAATTCAGCATGAGTTTCAACACCCATCAGTTGGTAATGCCTGGCATATTCTGGCAAAAGACCAAAGCGAAACGACGGAAAATTCACTTTTCATTATCCTTGATATCAGCTCTAAGAGCCATTTCATTTAAACGGGTAATTTGAGGGACTAAGTTTTAGACAAATGTAGACTGTACTTTTACTAAATTAAAATAAGAACCAACTTTAATTCATTTATAAGTATTGTATTGATAATGTAAGTGTAATGAATTGTTTACCAATTGGGTTTCTAGCAATCGTTGGTAAAGTTATAAGTAATAATAAAAGGGTTAATTGATAGTAAGAGTGGGGATTGGGGATTATATATTCTTTCAGGTGTATAATGTAACATGAATTTAGATGGCTATATTTAATTTCAATGTGCTATGCCACAAAACACGGGTAAGAAAATTAGCGGGAGATTTACCAGGAAGTTGTCGGCTTTCTTCAAATAATGCCTCTTCCTTGCAATATAAGCTTTTGTTTGTATTGTATTTGGCTAGCATTTCTTTGCAGACAGTGTCAAAAGTCAAAAGTGAGAGTGTCCAATAAGGAGGGATAAGCTTTCTCAAACTCGAGACGAACACCATTTCTCAGTATGGATCTTAAAATTGATAATTGTTGTACGTTGTCTTTTATTCCTTTTACGCCAATGTAATCAATTAAGCAATTATATACATCGATGAAGTCTTCTTCCTCTTCTGTTCCAGAGAATGGAAAAAGACGAACATTGTGCTGATTCTACACCAACAGAATTTGATCGGGACTAGTCCAATAGCATATAGTTGGGGATCTACTACGACGATTAAAGTCGAAATCAGGTGGAACAATAATTGATATGTTAATTGAATGCACTACTACAGCCGAACTATGCTTCCCATAAGCATAATAATTTACACAGAAGGGCAGAATGAAAAAATTTGTGCAGATCAGGCAGCCCAGATAAGCAGAGCAATGATATCAAGGTTTTTTAGTCAATTTATTAAAGTATATCAATCATAGTATAATTAATAACGATAATAATTTGAATGGTTTAAAGCAGACGTGAGCTACTCTGATTCAACAGAATTGTCTTATTGACGAGATATATCAATTTGAAATTTGGGGTTTGAAAGAGTTCTGCCATGTTCTTCTTTTGGGGACCAAATGGAAACAGCGACAACAACCTGTTTCGCAACACTAAAAGTATTTATGCCTTTGTAAATTCCTGTTTGTAACGCACAAAATCTTTTTTCTTTCCTATTCTTTTCTCAGCTCTTTTATTTACGTTTAAAACTACAACAAAAGACTAATATTTTTTTATAAACTGAAATCAAGTAGCAAGTACAAGAACATGTTTTTCCTATTGTTTATTTGGAAATAAATTATTAACTGTTAGTGTTAGGGCACGTTATAATATCTTTCTCGAACAAAAAAAGCGTCCAGAACTTAATCATTTTGTTCCATTATCTACGTTATAATCAATGCTTTTTTGGTCTAAAGTTGATATCTACCTGGAGAAAAACTGGTGGCTATAAAAGTATGTACAGTATTGGCTTGATTTGAATGAATGAATAAACTCATGTTAGTCTATTTAGTTTCTAAAAAGTAGCTGTTTCTATTTAGTGGCCAACAGCTAAGAAGAAGAAAACAAGATGTTGTCTTGTACACCATTACCAACTATCAAAGGTATACCATAATTACTACTTATTAGCTTGTTAATTGATTTTACTAATAAATCAATTATGATAGGTCAAAAGTAAGTTTGATCTGGTAAAGCATTGAATAAGTTGGCTTGGGACAAAGAGGGTGAAAAAGTGACAATAGGTCCCAGTGATGGCCATGTTTATGTTTATGATGTTGGAGGGGTAAAACCAAAATTTAATGTACTGTAAATCACCTCTAGCGCATTAATTATCAAGTAAGGTTATATTATCATCAAATAAACTACCACATAATATTAATATGTATAGCTATTTACAGTAATAAGCTTGAATCAAGTGGGTACAGCATCGTAAATCCTTGAAAAAGTTCACAAGTATTATAAAGTCTCTTATTTTTAAGGCTTACAAGGCTTATAAGCGGAATATTAATTTAGAAAATTATTTTTGTCCAGATCATCAATTTTGACATTTTTTAATTTTTTTTTTCTGATTTTGCAAATCTAAAGTTAATTATACTACCAATTATAAAAACAAAAAATATACACATATACAGAATTTAGTGCTCTATTTACTCAACAAAAAATAATAAACCTTTTTATTGTAAAATATTACATGAAAATCCTTTAATCAAAAAACCATTTTTGGGCCAAAAATGCTAGTTTTTATTACTTAACATTTAATATTAAGTTTTTATAAAATGCGTATTAGCTATGGCTACAATTTTCTCTCACAATGTAGTATATTTAAACGTTGATTTTGGTATCAAAATTTGATTTTTCTGTTTTTTGATCAAAATCATGAGTGTTGGTAAGGATGAAATGAGCCCCGAAAATGTCCGCTACAAAGTCTGAATTTTTAGACCGTACGTGGTTAAATATAAGAAAAGTTAAAAAAAACGCATTTTTATTTAAAGCTTAGATATACAGTGACATTGAAAAAATATACGCTGAAAAAATTTCTATTTTTGGAATTTCAATATATACATTTTACAAATGACCTTTTCTATCGACTATTCATTATGAATAAACCACTTCAAATAACACATGCTAATAAAGAATACTATTTATTATGAATATCTGAAATTTGAAGCAAAAAAATTAATATTTCGTATGTTTCCCTTTAGCTGCAATTACAGCAGCACATCTTGCTGGCATTGAAGCAACTAAGGCTCCAAGATAAGATTTGCTAATCTTCGACCATTCGTCTCTAATAATGCTCTCAAACTGTACTGCATTAGTAACATTGATTGTACGTTTATTGACACGAAGTTTGAGGTAACCCGATATATGCTCGATGGGGTTCAAATAAGGACTATTGGGAGGTCAAAAGTCAAACATCGTCAGTTGGTTCCTTGACTTGTACCACTTCGCATAGGTCTCTGTATGGATGGAAGCACCATATTCTTGGTATATAAGGTTATGACCATACAATCTGCATTGATCCTCAAGCCAAGGGATTGTATGGTTTGCGAGTAGAGACACGTATTTGTCCTGGTCAATTGACCCTTCCATAATGACCAATGGACCCAAAGCTCCAGCATGAAAGCATCCCCACATCATTAGCGAACATCTTCCGAACTTTAATGTTTGCACTTTAGTAATTACATACTACTGTTGGAAACCCATTTCTTTGGTATACTTCTTGAAAGTATCCAAACAAATGTCCATACCTGCAGCCCTCATTGACTTCCAGTGATCCTTAAACGTATCCATCGGTGTATGACGAATTGATGTTCGCATACGATTTTTTTGGGTGGTTGTTACCTTTGGGGGTCTTCCAGGTCTCTCTGCTGGTAAGGGGCTACCTGTTTCCTTATACCTATTGATGGTATCTCTCACTCTTGATTCAGTGACACCAAACCGACGCGCAATCTCAGAAAACTTTCCTCCCCACTCCCATGCGCCAACCAAACGTCCATATTCAACCGCTTCGAGCTCCTTACGGCTATCTGTGGTAATTCTCTTCAAAATTCTGTAATTAGGAGCAGTTTTTATTTAGTAAAATATTTAAATAAAGGCAATTAAAGTCGATATGTTATCTGTCTCATTTATTAAAAATTCTATTTCAGCGTACATTTTTTCAATGTCACGGTATACCATAGTATAAGGGACGTAGCCATTTAATCTTGCTATGCTCAATTATGGCGTTGCTCTACGGTCTCGCTTTTGCAATTTTTTAATGAGTCTATGATATGAAAGCCGGTTTTTCTGGTAGAAAATGCATGTTTCTATGATAACAGATATTGCCTATTTTGTTTGATTTGTGGGTTGATGCGCTGTAATGCTGCTTTTACATTGGTTGTGCAGTGGAATTACATACTAAAAACGCTTGATAAAAATAAAACAACCTAAATTCCAAGTGTTGCTCATAAGATATGATGCCACTTGAAATGTGAACAACAATAATAAACAAACGCTTCAATTGAACACAATAACAAACGCATGCTAAAAATATGAAATACCCTTTTTGAACCATACATGTCGTGTAGATGATAGCTCCCTTGATCACGGCGCAATCAATTACACAAATAACATATATATCAAAACAGGATTCTATCCAAATCAATAATAATAATAAACAAAGATATCAATTTATTAGTCAACTACTCATCTATATTGAAGTTGCACTATCAATATAAATAAGATTCAAGCATATAAAAACTACCCCTTAAAAATCAAGGTTACATAAAATAGATATAACAGAAATAAACAAAAACAACCATTTCCCAAAAGGTCGATATTGTCACACTTGACGTACAATCCCTTATGGTCAATGCTCTATACAGTTTACCCCTTAAAATATCAAATCAATAACAATGTACTCAAAACTGGAAGATTACTAAATATACATCCATTCAAGTCTGATGGTATCCAAATTCTCCAAATCACTATAAATACTTTCATACTTTTTCAATTATTTTAAATCTTCAGAAATCTTTTGTAATAAAAACTTTAGCTGATTATAATTGTATTTCTACTGCTTTCATTTTTATATTTTTTCGTTTTAGTAAACAACTTCGTTATTTACTGCAAATGGGATGTTTCTAATTTTAGATTGGCATTTATCATAAGGCGGGCTAATAATGCGTTTGATATTACTGTAGATGAAGCCAGCCAATTTAGTTTATGGGATTTAAATTAAAATACCAAGGAACCATTTGTAAGTACTTAAGTTGGTTCTAGTAAAGCATTGAATAAATTGGCTTGGGACACAGATGATAAAAAGACGGTAATAGGTTTCATTGATGGCCATGTTTATGTTTATGATATTGGAAACGTAAGATTAAAGCTCAATGTAAATTACTTCTAGCGCAATAATTATAAGCTAAGACTATATTATCATCAAATAAACTACCACATAATATTAACATGTATCACGTTTTACAGTAATAAGCTTGAATCAAGTGGGTACAGCATCGTAAATTTTTGAAAAAGTTCACAAGTATTATAAAGTCTCTTATTTTTAAGGCTTACAAGGCTTATAAGCGGAATATTAATTTAGAAAATTATTTTTGTCCAGATCATCAATTTTGACATTTTTTAATTTTTTTTTTCTGATTTTGCAAATCTAAAGTTAATTATACTACCAATTATAAAAACAAAATGTACACATATACAGAATTTAGTGCTCTATTTACTCAACAAAAAATAATAAACCTTTTTATTGTAAAATATTACATGAAAATCCTTTAATCAAAAAACCGTTTTTGGGCCAAAAATGCTAATTTTCATTACTTAACATTTAATATTAAGCTTTTATAAAATGTGTATTAGCTATGGCTACAATTTTCTCTCACAATGTAGTATATTTAAACGTTGATTTTGGTATCAAAATTTGATTTTTCTGTTTTTTGATCAAAATCATGAGCGTTGGTAAGGATAAAATGAGCCCCGAAAAACGTCCGCTACAAAAACTGAATTTTCAGACCGTACGTGGTTAAATATAAAAAAAGTTAAAAAATAAGAAACGCTTTTTTATTTAAAACTTTGATATACCATAGTATAAGAGACTTAGCCATTCAATCTTGCTATGCTAAATTACGGCCTCGCTCTACGGGCTCGTTTTTGCAATTTTTTAATGAATGTATGATATGACAGACGGTTTTTCTATTATAGTAACAGATATTGCCTATTTTGCTTACTTTATAGTGCAGGCGCTCTAATGCTGCTTTTACAATGGCTAAAATGTGCAATTTAGAAGGGTTTTAAATACGCTAAATAATGTAAAGCCTTGAAAATCCTTTTATACGTGTGTTGTTTCTTCTCTCTTTTTGTTTTCATATTCCAAGGATATATTCACTGTTTGACAAGGCATATCAGACTATCAAGCTGCTATTCTTTTCTTTTATCTAAATACGCATACTAACACAAGGGACTAATGTTTTTAATATAGGTAGCAGCCTATATTAGAGATTGATATTTTCATTTAACCGCATTCTAAGATAAAATATCGTTATTTACTACTTTATTGTTGGACGTAGTATTTCTTGATTACCAGATCAAATCGAAGGCAATGATATTTTATATATACTTAATAAAAAGCTAGAGCTAGCTGCAAACCACAAAATGTTCCAGAAAAGTGCTAAATTTTCAAATGATATAGAAACAAAAAAAAAGAATAATCCAATGTCTTGTCTAATAACCATAGCCTTGATCGTAGCTATTCTTGAAAACAAATCTTTTTACAGCTGATAATTGTAAACTAAAATAGTAAATTTGAAGAAGGTTAATTTGTTTAAACTTTATGTGTGATAAAGTAATATATATAATCTTAGATTTGGCTTGCATATAAATTTAAGCAGTAAATGTTATTTAAGTTTATGCTCGGGTAAAAACCATTGCTGCTGTAAACATTATAGCTATTATAAACATATTTACAAATGATGATAATCGTAAATATACTGGTTCTTGCATGTATTGCTCTACATCAACAACGTATTGAATTGTATTGTTTATATAAGTATATATAAGCTATATTAGTAAAAGCAAATGTAATTTAAAAACCCATTCCAGCAAAAAGATGTAATGGAATTTTGAGAACGGCACTATGCTCATGTACAAACTAATTTGTGTCCATACGATCAGCTCATTATGCTCATGGTCAGATTTTATTATTATGATGCATAAATAGGATAATTGTCGTATATTTTTAGGTTTGATCAATAATACTTAAAAAAGAATATAATAAAAACAAGATATCGCTTATTTAGATATAAACGTATGTGCAGTGGAATTACATACTAAAAACGCTTGATAAAAATAAAACAACCTAAATTTCAAGTGTCGCTCATAAAATATGATGCCACTTGAAATGTGAACAACGATAATAAACAAACGCTTCAATTGAACACAATAACAAACGCATGCTAAAAATATGAAATACCCTTTTTGAACCATACATGTCGTGTAGATGATAGCTCCCTTGATCACGGCGCAATCAATTACACAAATAACATATATATCAAAACAGGATTCTATCCAAATCAATAATAATAATAAACAAAGATATCAATTTATTAGTCAACTACTCATCTATATTGAAGTTGCACTATCAATATAAATAAGATTCAAGCATATAAAAACTACCCCTTAAAAATCAAGGTTACATAAAATAGATATAACAGAAATAAACAAAAACAACCATTTCCCAAAAGGTCGATATTGTCACACTTGACGTACAATCCCTTATGGTCAATGCTCTATACAGTTTACCCCTTAAAATATCAAATCAATAACAATGTACTCAAAACTGGAAGATTACTAAATATACATCCATTCAAGTCTGATGGTATCCAAATTCTCCAAATCACTATAAATACTTTCATACTTTTTCAATTATTTTAAATCTTCAGAAATCTTTTGTAATAAAAACTTTAGCTGATTATAATTGTATTTCTACTGCTTTCATTTTTATATTTTTTCGTTTTAGTAAATTAACATCGTAATTTACTGCAGTATGGCCTTTTATATTGATTTGACATTGAAATCCTGAGATGCAATTTAAGGCACTATTGAACCATTAGATCTGTTGGATAGTCATCTATGGATTGAAATGGATTAATCATAATTTAACCGTTCTTGCAGAGCTTGTAAGTTGTCTTGTTTCAATGCTGTGCTAAATGTGCTTGGATGTTGATTTGATAGCTACTTGATTGATCAACCGATGGGATAAAATAATATGGTGTCATAATTGAGGTCCAAGCGTTCTTGGTAATTACTGGATTAAATTTGGTACGCTAGGATTTTCTTATATCTGGTATCAAAACTTTGCACTTCAATACATGTCGTAGTCAATAGATTGTAAGATGTACTGATGCTATAGACGGTGATAACGTATGATACTAGGTGTCATACAACAGAGTGTCTCCATATACTGACTGCAAAAAATATATAAAAAATTATTTAAAAACCTGATATCGAAATTTCACTGCTTAAATAAGTAAAATTTATCAAGCCATCTCAAGAGTGAAGGCAGCTACAGCTTTAGTAAAATGACAAAAAATGCTTATTTTTCATTGCTGTATATTATGATTGAATTTCAAAATATTTGAGCGCATTTTATTTCTTTCACTTATTTTATTGGCATTTAAAGAATATCGCAGATATGATATAGATTGATTTTTTTATATTATATCGTACTGCTCATTGATACCTTTTTGATGCACTTTACTTTTTAAAAAAATATTAATTTTTGGTGGAGGAAAGTGCGAATATGCAAATTATTGATTTTTTGAGATTTTTCATGAGTGATCATTCATGGATTTTGGATTTGAATTTCAGAAAATACACAAAAAGCCTAATTTCTCAACGAAAAATATAGCTACAGTCATTATCAACCCCTTGATCTGTAGATAATAATGTCAGCTATTATTAGTAAAGCTAAATATAAAAAGTAATATGTAAAATTTTGATATTTCACTTAAAAACCTTGAAAATTACACTTGCGATTTTCTACAAATTTTGTGAGAAAAGTTATTATGAAAATTATATGGTTCGATTTAAAATCTAAAGCTTTACGTAAAATACCTATAATGCTAGTACAGCTTACTATGTGGTTTGTAGCGCAATTATACATTTTCAAATTTTTAAACATTTTTGAACAAAAAATCAACTTTTGATTCAAACTCCGCCAACTCTTTTTTTTAGCTTTTCTATCAATGACTAGCAGCAAAAACTCTTTGTGAGAGTTCGCACACATTATAACAAGCTTTTATTGCTTTTAATTAGAGCTATTAAGATAATCAACATTGTTTAATGTTTTTTTTAGGGGGTTGGAGTGTATTTTGGGCCGAATTTATGATTTATTTATGCTGAAACAAAGGTTCTTCATCTATGCTAAATTGTGCGCTACACAGCTAAATATATTATTTGAGACGCTAAATCCATGCAAAAGTTAGCTTCGCAATCCCTTAATTGAAACAAGAGTGAATTTTTAGATTATTGCGTTAATCTCAAAATGATTTTGCAGTTTCAATTGGTTTTTACTCGCATTTCTTATTTTTTTTTTTTTTTTTTTTTTTTTTTTTTTTGCTATTCAAAAACCATATAAACAAAAAAAACCATTTTTATAGTAGTTTATGATTGTGAAATTATATGAAACTGTAGATAAGTGAATGTGCTTATATCCACAGGTTATCTAATCCCTTGGATCTACTAACTACAACTGTTGTTGAAGCATATATCCTTTTTCTAGATGTTTCCAGTACGTAATTAATCATCATAAATAATCATTGTCTATAATTACTATGGTAGCTACTCAATTACTTTTTGCTTATATTTATGATCTGATCAACATGAATTCATCGTTTTCTTCTGAAACTACTCCATCTACAGGTGCTGATGTGGCATTCTCTTTTTTAAAACGCCGTAGAACATCGACACACTCAATATTTTCAGTATCTCTGGCACAACTTTCTTTATATTATAAATTTAATCGACACGACGAAATATGACAGATAAAGCCACAGAAGAAGCATCCAATGCCTTGACTACAGTTACCGAAGAGGATACAATTACCACTATACCAAAAGCCTTACCTGACCCAAACTGGTCAGTGTTGGATACGTTTAACGTGCAAGATGATACAGAATTATTTGAAGAAGCTTTGATTCCTCCCGAAAATTTCAACATGGTGTGTGAACATGTATATCGATCTTCGTTTCCGAAAAAGAAGCATTATAAATTCCTAGAAAAGCTAAAGCTTAAAAGTGTATTGTAAGTTTTTAGGGTTTAAACAATTGAAAATGTGTTTTTTTTTAAAAAAAAAAAAAAAAATCAATGTATTAGAACGTTAATTTTGGAAGAATATCCAGAACAAAACATGAAATTTTTGGAGGAGCAGAATATACAATTTTTGCAGTTTGGTATAGCAGGAAACAAGGTAAATTTTTATTATATTGACATGGCTTTAATTTACCAACTTTTTTGATGTAGGAACCTTTTGTACAAAGTAATTTATCCATAAATTTAATACATTGATTATTTTTATTTACAATGCTCCATAGTTCCAGAAGACAAGATCAGTGCAGCATTAGCAGCATTACTAGATAAAAGAAACCACCCAATATTAATCCATTGCAACAAGGGAAAGGTAAATAGCTACGTAAGCAACCAAAAAAATTGAATCTTAATTAACATTTAATCAATCATATCAACAGCATAGAACAGGTTGCCTAATTGGATGTCTAAGGAAGATTCAGAACTGGAGCCACACATCTATATTTGATGAATATAGAAGATTCTCTCATCCAAAGTCGAGATCAATGGATCAGCAATTTATAGAACTTTATGACGCAAAGCAGGTTTGGCCATTAGTTGATAGAAGATATTTGCCCAATTGGCCAACATTAGCAGACCCTTTCTATTAATATTACTACATTTGTCTATTAAATAACCGCTACAAGGGCAAATGACTTGGTTTTTTTTAAGAGACAAAGAAAATTATTCTATATTTAAAGAGGGAAAGGGTTTCTGTAAGGTTTTCTTTTTCTTTTTTCTCTTAAATAAACAGTTGATCGAAAATGTCGAATCCAAAAAATCAAGGTAATTCATCTTTTTTTTTTTGTTTTTTTTTGTTTTTTCAAGCATAGAAAGAAAGATGTCCAATTGCAAATTTAAAGTTTATAAATGTTAATGTGTCTTTCTTTAAACATAAAAAAAAAAAAAGCGAGCGATAATGCCTTTAAAATTGCTGTTCCATCTTATGAAAGTAGTGATGAGGACGATGTTCCATTAGCTAAACGTAATCCTATCACAAAACCATCAAACCCCACACCAATCAATAAGCAAGGTAGCAGTGATGAAGATGATGTGCCTCTCTCTCAAAAGGTTGAGTGTAAAAAGCGCGTTGTTAAAACTGAAGCGATGAGTAGCGATGATGATGATGTTCCATTAGCAAAACGAAGTTTGTCTAGTGCTCGCAAACCCAAGACATCTACTAATGCTAAACCTATAAAGTTGGAAAGTGTAAGCGATAGCGAAGATGAAATCCCTTTGGTAAAAAATGATTTATTACAACAGACATTTTCAATTATAGAAGTATTTAATTAAATTTTTCATTTATAGGCTCAGAAGAAGACAGCATTAAAGAAAGTAAAACCTGAACCAATGGAAGTTGATTTACCCTCCAGAAAACGACCTGCAGATACTAAACCATTAACTGTGAAGCGTGAAAAGAAGGTCAAGAAAGAAGCCGATGATCCTGATTTTTACAAGTGGTGGGAAGAGGAACAAACTACTGAAGTCGAATCTGATGATTCTGTTAAATGGACTACTCTTCAACACAACGGCGTTATGTTTCCTCCTGTTTATGTTCCCCATGGTGTTAAAATGAAATACGATGGCCAGCCTGTCACTTTAAGCCCTGAAGCCGAGGAAGTTGCTTCTTTTTTTGCTGCTTTATTAGAAACTGAGCATGGTGAAAATCCTGTCTTCCAAAAGAATTTCTTTGAGGATTGGCAGGAAGTTTTAAAACAAGACCCAAAGGTAAGTTATTGAGGTATTTGTTTGGTTTTGCCTATTAGCTAATTTCATTTTTTAAAAAGAATCCTAAAATCAAAGAATTCAGTAAATGTGATTTCAGACCTATTTGGAACAAATTTGAGCAAGATAAAGAAATGAAAAAGTCAATGACCAAAGAGGAAAAACTTGTAAGGATACAACATATTTTGCTCAAGTAGTTTTATTCATTGTTAATTTAATAGAGAAACAAAGAGGAAAGGGCTAAAGCCGAAGAGCCTTATATTTATGCTCTCGTAGATGGTCGTAAAGAAAAGGTTGGTAATTTCAGAATCGAACCTCCAGGATTGTTCCGTGGTAGAGGTAGTCATCCTAAAACTGGTAAACTCAAGAAGCGTGTTCAGCCAGAGCAAGTTACTCTTAATTTGGGTGTTGATGCAAAGATCCCTGAGCCTCCCAAGGGTCATAAATGGGCTTCTGTTGTTCATGATCAAACTGCAACTTGGTTAGCTACTTGGAAGGAAAATGTTAACGGCGCTATCAAGTATGTCTTTTTGGCTGCTACTTCTACTTGGAAGGGCCAAAGTGATATGCAAAAGTTTGAGAAAGCCAGAGAATTAAAGGTAAAAAAAAAACTACATTATTTAACGCAATTTTGGCTCATGCATTTCATAGAAACACGTTGCAAGAATTCGTAATGATTATAATAGAGACTTAAAAGACAAATTAAGTGAAGTGCGTCAACGTGCCACTGCCATGTATTTGATCGATAGATTGGCTTTGAGAGCCGGTAATGAAAAGGGTGAAGACGAGGCTGACACTGTTGGTTGTTGTTCTCTTCGTTACGAACATATTACATTGGAACCTGACAATATCTTACATTTTGATTTCTTGGGTAAAGATTCAATTCGTTATGAAAACTCTGTTCAAGTTGAACCTCAAGTATATAAAAATATCAAGATTTTCAAGAAACAAGTTGGAGAAGGACAAATGATTTTCGATCGCTTGACAACGTCAGGTCTTAATAAGCATTTGAATAGTTATATGAAGGGTTTATCTGCCAAGGTATTCCGTACTTACAATGCTTCCATCACTTTCCAACAACAAGTCGATGAATTAACCAAACCCAATGATTCCGTTGCTGATAAACTTTTATCTTATAACCGTGCTAATCGTTTAGTGGCCGTCTTATGTAACCATCAAAAATCAGCATCTAAGACACATGACCAGATGATTTCCAAGATTGGTGATCGTATTAGAGCCTTGAAGTATCAACGTATGAAACTTCGAAAGCAATTGTATGCCTTGGATGCTAAAATGAAAAAGAAGCCAGAATACGCAGAAGCGGAATCTGATCTTGAAGACGAATGGATTGTAGAGCATGAAAAGAATTTAGTAGAAAAAGAAAAAGAAAGAATTAAATCAAGATTTGAAAAGCAAAACGACAAGTTAATTGCTGATAAACAACCTCGCATGCCTCAATCTGAATTAAAAGAAAAATTAAAGGCTGCTAATGAACTTCAAGATCGCTTAAAGAAAGAACGTAAATTAGCTAAAATAGAACCTAAAGCAAGCATGACAGTAGAAAAGTTGATTACGGCTATTAGCAAGATTGATGATCGTATTGCTGCTACAAAGAATCAAGCAACGGATAAAGAAGAAAATAAGGAAATTGCCTTGGGCACTTCCAAATTGAATTATATTGATCCTCGCATCACTGTTGCATGGTGTAGAAAGCACGGCGTTCCTCAAGAAAAAGTGTTTAGTAAGACCTTGTTGGAAAAATTTAGATGGGCTCAAACAATTCCTGATGACTGGGTAATGTATTTTGATTATTTGTGATATTACTTTTTTTAATACTAACGCCATGTCTGTCAATTAGAAATTTTAAATTGCTATATACAAATGATACTCTTACGATAAAAAAAAAATTGCCCCAAGAAAAAGACATACCTTTCTCTCAAAATCAATATAAACTTTATATACTCAACATCTTATTGCACACATACTTCCATAATTTAAATAAATACAAAAAAATGCTATGACAAATCAAGCAAGAATAATGATAATTAGCTTTTCTTTTTCATATTTTGTGCACTATGAAGAATGTCCAGAATTTTTTTATAACCCTAAAGATACTTTTTTCTATCAGCTCATAGTAAAAATAACTACTAGATACTTTTCTTTCTTATCATGTTTTATTTTTCTGTTGTTTATTTATAAAAAAAAAAAAAAAAAAAAAAAAAAAAAAAAAAAGCAAGATTCTTTCATCTAAAAATATCATGGGTTAGCAATTTTCTCGGTGATTTCCGCTAAAATGAATTCTTTTTAAGCAATAAAAATGCGTCCACGTTCATATCATGCTACGCAGATCATAGCATGTAGTGTTTACCAAGATTGCCTTAATTATGCTTCGATCTCCATTTGACATGCTTATAGCCAAAAAAATGATTTTAAGCCGAAACGGGCGAGTGGAATGCAACCATGTAACACTTTCTTGAAAAGGGTATCAACTCCTCATACGGGCCGAAACAAATGAAATTTATTTCTGTTGTACCTGGAGCCAACAAATGATCCCTTTTTAAAAAATGGTATAAATACATATATAATTTTCATCTTTCGAAAAACCTTTAGTTTTCTCTTTCTCTTTTACATTTTATAATATATTTTGCTTTTTATTTATTGTATATATTTATTTCTGTTTTCTTTTTTGCATTAAATCTTTATTTATTCAGTCGAAAAATTCTTTAAAATGTTGGTAGATTCAAGTCCTACAAATAGTAGCAGCAGTACAAGTAGCAATTATAGCATTTCTTCATGCTCAAATGATATACCCTCGACCATAATTTGGAAACAAACGATGAATTCAATTACATTAAAAATCAATGTCGTAAGTTGCTTCATGTGATTTATACATTATATATAAGCTAATTAGATTACTATTGCTATTAGAATCATGTACGAATCATTCTGACCGAAAGATATCTGAAACTTTCAAGTAGATCAAAGTCTGTTACTTTACCACTATATGGTAGCATTTATCTTCAGCAGGTAATATATGAGATATATGTAATCATTTATAAAATATTAATAAATACAATCAATCTAGTGTGATGTTGAACAAATGGTCGATATAAATAAAACTTACGAAAATACCAATTCCTCTTTTCAAAGAAATGTAGTAGAATTAACATTAGAAAAAGAATGCTTTGACATTTGGCCACATTTGCTGATGCAACAAACAGATCAAGAAGTTGAATTTTATCTACTTGAAGCCAACTTTTTCGTCCATATATATTATCAACAATACGAACCTGCTTCTTCTTCGTCACTAGACCCTGATAATTACGATACATTAGATTTCGAAACGGTGATTAATGGCCAAGGTGAAAAGACTGGTCTTGAATAATACGGACTTAACGGACCGATTACCCAATTTTAGTAAATCCGTTTCTATTCATTTAATACGCACTTTGTGGATCTTTTTTTTTTGCTGCTTACTATACAAATATACATAATAAAAATCGCTTTTTTAATCCTGAGATTTCGATATAAAATGACGAAAAAAAGGTAGGGCAAGGAACAAATGTCAATTGGAGTATTCTAGATGAAATGTATAGAATGGTCTCGATACATGCAATGTAGATGGGAGAAATCCCTTGTTTTATTATCATTGTATTTACAAACATTTCTTTTTCCCTTTAAAACTTATTGATAATAACTTCTTTTTTTCCATTCTGGAGCATTCGGATTTAAACCCTTTTTTGGGGATGTAATATGATGGTGGTGATGGTGATGATGATAATGTTGTTGAGATGAAGGAAGGGGATTATGGTATTGAGGAGAGCCTACTCTTGTAGCAGGGGGAGAAACAAAAAAAGAAGATGGATCTTGCTTGTTATAGTATGTTTGTGTTGTTGGTATTTTAACTCTACAATGTGTTATTTCACCATTCATACTTGTAGTGTCGAAAATAAGATATCCGTCTTCTTCTCTATAAGCTTCTTTATTATCTTCTACATGTTTAATCTCTTCTTCTTCTTCTTCTTCTTCTTGTTTTTCTTCTTCTTCTTGCTGTTGTTGCGGTTGTTGTTCTTGATTATTAGTTAATTCCTGTATTCTTTGTTTATAGTATATTTCTTTTTCTTTAGATTCAATTTGAAGCAAATTGTATTTCTCTAATAACGAATGATATAAATCCATGTAGTTGCCATCATCGATAGAATCATGTGCATTAACTAAATCATTTTGCTGCTGCTGCTGCATGATTTCTTGTCCTTGTTGATCTGGTTTCATTGGTTGCTGTTGCAGTAGTATATTATTTTTGTTTTTCTCCAATACTTGTAGCCGATGTTCAAACCGTTTTTCAGACTCTTCCAAAGCAAATAATCTTAATTCTAAATTATCATATTTTTCTTGTTTAGACCATAAATGATCTAAAGATGTAGAGGCTGTTGGTTGAGGGGGAGAAAGCTTCTTTATTACAACAAATTTTAATTAAAATGTACATGTGTAATATTTGTATATGATATATGTATATACTTACTTGATGCTGCATAAAAGATGATGAAGCTATAGATGATGATATGATGCTATCTTCATCATCATCATCATCATCATTTTTTTCTTCTTCTTCTTCTTCTTCTTGACTTTGTTGTGGTATATGATTTAAAAACACTGAAGAAGAGGATGAAGATGGTGATTTTTCAATAAATCTAACAATCGCTGGATCAACAAATGAGGTTGTTGGTAATGTATGTCTTCTATAAAAGAATAAGAAAATTACACAAGTGTCAGTATTTTAAATATTTTGTGTAGCAAAAGATAGTTCAATTATGGTAAATAATGAAAAAGGACTAACCTTATCAAAGGGTCTTCCATAATAATTCTGGTATTGTACAACAATTTGATTTATACTAAAGAAAGAGAGTAAAGATATAAAGGAAAAAAAGAAAAAAAGATAATAGTTTTTATTTGATTGTAACATGATATTGGATATTATGCATATCTAAAATAATAATATGATCTATAATTCTAATTTGTAGAAAAGTACAGTTCCACCCGCCCCCCTTCTTCTCTCTCTATATTATTCATCCTCCCTTCTTTCGATATACAAAAAAAACCCCCCTCAATTTATATGTATAAATATATCCATAACCAATTAAAATCATCACATATCTTGTTCAAGTGATATCTTTTTATCGATGCATTTGCTGATAATACATTCACACACTCATACATGAGCATATATAGATCAAAGCCCATTCTTCTTGTGTTTGTCAGCCACATTCATTTATATACCTTTACTCAAAATAGTGTCACAATAATTTGTGCCAGACAAAAAATCGATAAAATGCGAAATCACACTTTCAAAGAGTTTTTTCACAACAAAAAACAAAGGTTAAACTAATCTTCTATAACTGAGAGCATACCTTGGTATGTCTATTTCACGCTTGAATTTTTTTTTCCTCAAAAAATAGGTTTTTAATTATAATTTTTTCTCATATCTTGTGAGCTCCTATAAAAAAAAAAGCTCGATTTTTAGTGCGACAATTAATTATGTGAAAAAGGCCATTCAATTAATAAATTACCCCTCAATTCTATTTGGGTAACTAATTACAATTTAAACTTACCTATTAATCTTTTTCTTTTGTTATTGTTTTTTCAACAGTTTTATTACTAAATAATCAAACATGTCCATGTTTCTTTCCAAGTTTCTTTCTGGAAGAAATGTGGCTAAAACAAAGCTAGAGTTACTAGCAGAAGCTTGGACAAATATTCAAAAGTATTATGAAACTGCTGCCGGTAAACTTGGAGAGATTTTCAATGTATTTTGGTTATAAACAACTAAATCAACTTTTTTTTTTTCATAATAGATCCCTTGAAAGATGCTGTTGATCTCACACCTATTCCATGCAGTTTACAAAATATTGTAAAATTGATTCAAGCAGAAGAAGTTGAACATCATAGAGCAAGTGGAAGTTTAGAAACTGGACCTTGTTTAGAATATTTATTACAAAAGCGCGTATTAGAAGAATTAGCTGAATTTGCTAAAGTAGATGTAAGAAACCTAAAAAGAAAAAAAAAAGAAAGAAATAAAGGAATTGCAGCAATTACCTATAAACTAACTTGTATTAGACACCTTATGGTATGCGAGTCCATTGTTTAAGGTTTTTTTGTAGCCTAGTTACCAATGTTCATGCCCAACTTTTACCTGAAAGAGCTGTTCATGTGCCGCTTCAAAAGCTAATCAGTTCATCACATCGTTTAATTAATCGCCATTACGAAGAACTAGCAAGTGAAATTGAGCCTTGTTCAGAAGAAAGATTGCTTGCTATATCTGAATTATCATTAGAGCTTGTGAAATTAATGCATGGCATTTTTTCTCATTTTAAAGGAGCAAATGCAGCATTAATGGATTTATTCTTTGAAAGGGGTTGGTGTAGATCAAGAGGTGAAAATGTTTGGAGATGCTCTAAAGATGGTAAAACTCTACATAGACGTAGAGAAAGCGTGGAGGAGAAAATTGCTTGGGATGTATTCTTGACTGTAAGTTTATATATTTTTGCAAGCATAAAGGAGCTACATTAAATTCATAGTTTCAATGTAGCCTCGTTTTGATATGTTTCAATATCTCTTGGATTTCATGAATATGCCAGGTGAAACAGGTGAAATTGCAAGGGAGGCTATATTATTCGCTTTAAGATTGTTAGAAGACGATCCTGAATATGTATGCTATATTGTAGAATATTCTAATCTTTGTGAAGTGATGGTAAAAACTATTTTGTCAATGATGAAATAACTCTATATTTACTTTTGCTCAATTTCAGGCTGAAAGGTTGGCCCTCTTTTTTGCTCATTTACCAAAAAATGCAGGCGCATTTACCATCTCCAGTAATAATCGAATTCAATCTGTCAGACCATCCAGAAGACACATCAGATTCTCTATACCAGCAATGATTACTAATAATAGCCTTATTATTACAGTCAATGCACAAAGCAGTTTTAAAAAGAAGCGTAGAAAGAGAAGCCCTTTTGATATCAATTTTGTTCGTACATTGGACTCTACTCACGATGGAGAACGAGTAATTGATGACTTTTATAGTTTTTGGGAATATTTGAATGATGTTGCTCGAGTAGCAGAGAAAAGACTAATGACAGCATTGATGGCTCAATTGACAACTAGTTTTTGGCATCCTGTTATCTGCACAGCTTTGAGTTCTCCTTCTGCAGAAACTGCAACTGCAGCAATAGCTTATACTACAGAAATGATTCGTTCTTTGACAGATCAGCGTTTATTGCATGTGTTTTTGGTAGTTTTGCTAGGTGAAGATAGTGGTATTGGTAAAGATATTGAACCTGAAGTCAAAACCTACATTCCAATTCAAGATCTTATTGATGATGATCGAGATGATGAATCAATGTCTGTTCAGACAACAAGCGATGATGATACAAAGATATCAGATGAACAAAATTCAGCTGAAAACGCAAATCGAAACTCTATGGATGCAGATGAAGGACTAACATTGCGATTACTTTTAATTAATCGAATTGATGCAGAAAACCATGAACTTGCATTAGCATCATTGCGTTTATTCGATACCATCATGGAAACTTACAATCAGTTTGCAATTTATAATCTAGTGTTACGCAATTATCTTGATATTTCACCAGATGGTGAATATATTGAAGATGAAACGCGAGATGTAACGGATACATCTTCATTAGGATCTAAAATTGTTGATGATCGAGTAAGTGTAACAACTGTAGAAGATCCCAAGGTAGATGATCTTGCTGTAGGCGAAAAAGATGTTGTAGCCAAGAAAGATATCAAAACAGAAAAGGTGCGTTGGCTTGTAGAGAGGTAATATATAGAATGTGAAATAATCGCGTTTAAACTGTTATTAAACATATATATTTTGATTTGGTTCAGAGTGCTATCTTTACTACCTTTGGAAGATGAATTAGAAAGGATGAAAACACCACCATTGTCATCTGTAATCCCATCAGACTCATTCGCATCAACTGTTGGTGGACAACAACATCAACAACATCAACAAAACGATATGGATATAAACCCTTATGCAGTTGTTCCTGGAAATAGCTATGATGATTATTTCCACGAAGCACAAGAAAGATTTCATTATGCTTTATTAGCTAAAAACTTTTGGCATACACCATATCCTCCTGTCAAAACACGCAGAGATTTTGAACGTGAAGCAGAAGATAGACATGGACGTCCTTCAAGGCCCATCAATAAAGATGCTCCAACCGAAGCAACTGCAGGTACTGAAGTTGCTGCAGATGAAGCAAGCATTACTAGCACGACTACTACAAACACATCCAAAAAGTTGGAATCGTATGAAGGATTATTCCTTAGCCGTATATTTGATCAATTCCATCGTATGTTGGAGTTGCCAATGGAACAAAATCTTTTAGTAACTAGTATTTTACAAAAGATTGCAGGTGTTGTTGATAAACGTATGGATGGCGTTATTTGCGATTGGCGTGCTGTACGTGTAGGTGTTGATGGAGCATTGTATGGAGGAGTTTGGGCATTACCCAGCGCCAAGAGTAATCGCCGTAGTTTATATGCTTTACTAGAACAAGTTACATTTGAAGCATTAAAGAGAGCTCAATTAGTACCTAATTTTGAAACTCGAATTTCAATAGCTAAAAAAAGAGGTATTTTACCTGGTGGAAATGGTATTCCTCAACCACAAACAATTGGATCTCATGTTACTGAACAACAACAGCGTTCACAAACAAGAAGAGATAACCTTTATTTAAGTATGAATCATCACCAACAACAACAACAACAGCAGCAGCAGCAGCAGCAACAGCAACAGCAACAACAACATCAACAACATCAACATCAAAACAATCATACCATAGCTTCACCTCGCACAAGCGAAAATATGTCCCGAAATCACCCCAATTTAACAAAACTTGTGTTTAACAAGGGCTCTAATTCGACATTAATGCCTTCTTCTCCACGTAGTCCATCATCTCCAGTTGCAACAAAATCAGCAGGATTATTACCATTAAGGATTACAAGAGATATGGGCATTGGCGCTGGAGGTGCAGGCTTATCACCCAACGGGCCTAGTTCTCCGTCTGCTGCATTCTTTCAAAATTCTCAGCGTTCAAATGCAACACCTGTTACTATCACAAATCCATATGCCAAATTATCTAATTTTGTTAATTCATACATTGTATTACAAGAATTCTGTAAAGAATTGGCTGCAGTGATTCTAGTTCGTCATGCAACAAATTACAACGAGATTGGATTCGTAAGATACCAGGAACAACGTGAAATGATGATGATTGATCCAGGTCAAAATATTCTTAACCCCTCAATGATGCATAATCACCAACAAGATTGGCTGTTGGATGATGTTATTGATGAAGATGAAGATGAATTAAATTACAAGCAAAAGAATTTTGATAAATGGAAGAATCGAATCTCTGTTGTCTCTACATTGGCAGATTGGAGAAGTGTTCGAAGTATGGATACAATCGATGAAGCAATTACTGCTCGTGTTCCTTCTAGAACTACTGGTTCAACCGATGAAGTTAAAAGTTAAATCAACTATTATTAAATATTATTCCCTTATGCTGTATTATTTTTATTCAAATAAAAAATCAAGTTTTTATTATTTTTATCATTGACATATTCAAATACTATTCACACCTACTAAGATCAGTGAACAGACTCGCCCTCAATGAATATAGATTTAATTGAGCTCCCATTGTAATGGTGGATACCTTAGATACTGCTAAACCGATACAAATTGGTCGTATTATGCTGCCAGTTCCTCAATTTATTTTATATCTCACGAAGGACTCAAAAACGTGTAAAATTCGCCGCTTTTTCCTTGAAAACTGGGTCCCACTTTTCATCCCTGCTCTACTTTTTTATTTATTAAATAACACCAAGAAAAATTTATATTCCAATGTACCTGAGATGTTCAACATTAATCCAAAAACGAGTATCCAGAAATATCCTATTTTTTGCAGCTGGTATTAATTTTTCAATGTTAATGTTTCAGATTTTTTACGCGTATTTCACTGCTAAAGGATTGAAAACTTTGAGGCTTCATATCTCCAGAAAAAAATTAAGCTATACTAACACTTTTTAATAATAAAAGTTACTTATTTTAGAGTGCTCTATAACATATTTTAATACAAAAAAATTCTGAGCACTTTTATTTTTTTTCTTTTTTTTTGGCATTTCTATAATAGGTTTCAAAATATTGATTAAATTGAGCAACATTTTTTTTACATTCATGTCATTGACCTTGCTGAGCTCTCTTGGACTCAATTTAGTTTTTTTAAAAATATTGATTTTTCGTGGAGATATCCTCAAAAATGTGTACAAAGAGATACCTTTGCTGCTTTGCTTCTAGCTTCAATTTTTCCCCTTGTATACCCTCATCCCAAATTCTGAATTTGAAAAAAAAATTGACAAAAATCTTGTTTTCTCTACGAAAAATCTAGATAAAAGGTTCAGCAATAGCTCAATCAATAGATAATTTTGCTGTGCATTATTTCCATTACTTATATTTTGATTATACTTATAAAAAGCTATGTGTATCATCAAAAAATCTTCAAAATTTCAATGGCATTTTACAAAGAATTTAATGTAAACCATTTGTCTAAATTTTGTTTAGATGGATGCAGAATTTGAAACTGTACAAAAACCATTTAGTACGCTAGTTCAACTTACTTTGCAGTTCATGAGCAATTTAAATAATTTTGTTTTTTTGATCATTTTCTGGTCGATTTGTTAAATAAAATTTGGAACTCAGTTGTCATAGACTTCAAGCTGTAATGCAAGCTATTATTTTGGTTATCTCGACAAAAAATTAATATTTTTCGCTGAAAAAAAAACGATAGAGTAGCTTTTATCTGGATATATCTTGTGAGTTCAAAAAATTACCACTTTAATTCTTGGTTTTTATATTCTACAGCCAATTTTAGGTCAACCTTAAGCCAATTCACTTATATTTTAGCATCAACCCTTTTATTTCAGAACAATTCGAAATCTGTCTGAAAATTAACTGAAACTTACTTTTTTTACCATCGTAGAAACCCGACAATAGAAAACTCTGTCTCAATGAATTTTGATCCTAGTAATTTCGAATTTTACATGATAGTATGTTGCAATGATTTTGGTACATATCTTTGACAAAATGGTCTCATAGAACATAGAACTACCTCCACTGCCTATTATGTGTAAAGAAAATTATCGCTAAAGTACTCATATAGTTTGCTGCACACTTGTATTGATGAAAACAATAAAAATACAATCTTAATAATACTGATCCAAGTGAGCTGCAACTCTACATGGTCGTAGAGGTATGAATAAGCACCTCTACAAATATCCCAGATATCAGCTTCGATGAGCTATTGTGCATTGTGCATAGAAAAAATTACAAAAATCAGTAGCTGGTACCCTACTGTTTCATATACCTGCTAAAACCAGAAAGCATCTCACTCTCTATAAAAACCGAGCCGAGTAAGCCTAAATTCCAGGCACAGTTACCTCAAATTATAAATATCCCAAAAAGACATTTCATTTTAGAGTAGGCTATATAAGCAAGTGAGTTTTTGAGGCACTCGAAAACGACAAAAAAAAAACTAAACGCCAAAATTTATTTAAACAACGCAGATGAAATTAATACACCTGCTGCTACACCAACATTCAAACTATCTACAGAACCATTAAACGATTCATCTCCAATGGCACTAGGGATACTAACAAAGGCATTACAGCCGTTCTTAACATTTGTGCGAAGGCCTGTACCTTCATTTCCAAGGACCAACACAACAGGCCTTTGACAAGATTCTCTGAATTGGGATAAATCCATGGAAGGGTTAGCATCACCAGCTGCTCCAATAATCTCCCATCCATTTGCATGAGATTCTTTCAAGAATTTTACAAGATTGGGTGTTGAATAAATGTCCATCATTTCTATAGCACCAGAGCTAACTTTGGAAACAGCAGGACTCAAAGGGGCACTGTTTTTGCTGCATAATAAAACTCCATCCACACCAAAGAAATAAGCAGATCTCATAATAGACCCAAGATTCTAAGGGTAATTTATTTAGTCTAAATACAATATGTTCAATTATAGGATAAAGAATCTTACTTGGGGATCTTGCACTTCATCTAAAGCAATCCAGAATGGCATACGAGATTTAGGTGTCTTGAATTTTATGCTTGAAGATGTTTCCTTATTTTCTCTATCTTGTTCGCTCCCTCTTTTATTGATTCTAGGCAACGCTTCATACCCATCATCATTCAACTGCGATAATACACTTATTTCAATAGGGTTTCTTGGTGAAGCTTTCAATACCACTCCCTAATGGTTTTTAGTATGTGAAACCTGTCAAAAATATAGAATATTTACCTGATGAGGTTTACTATCCGTCATATTATTTAATCGTCCCTTGTCAACGGCAATTGTGTATACATTAGCAGCTTTAGCTAAACTAAGAACTTCAGATATCAGAGAAGTATCCTTTTTTTGTGTAGTTTTCTTTTCGTCGGTTTCTTGAATGTAAATTGTATCCAATGTTTGTCTTTTTTTAGCTTTCAAAGCAGATAAAACGCTAGAAACTCCATATACATGATCCCAAGGATTACTTGTTGACTCATATGAATAGGGTTTTGTATTTATATTGCTGTTGTATGGCTTGCGATATCCGACAGAGGAGAAGCTACGGGCCGCTAATTTATAACTATTTGCTATGCGAATTGTTGCAGTTGACATGGTTACTTGTAAGAGAAGAGCTTTTTGATTTTACCAAAACGGGACATGTACTTTTTTCATTAAAGAGGCGGCACTAGTCACAGTTAAATATGATTTTCAGTGTTTATCAATCACTTTACTACTGTTCAATCTAAACGAAACTTACAGTTTGAAATCAATACAGTTCAGAAACAAAACAGAAATCGCAATAAATAGTGCTGAAATGTGCTATTTGATGCTCAAAATTCCATTTTTCAAAGGTTGTTTGTGCATCCAAAAATCATTTTTCGAGCTTAAAACCAAGCCAGATCACCATTTCTCATCATAAAGCATATGTTAGAATGGTTTTCTGCAATTTTTGGCGAACTCGAAAAATCATGAAATTTTATTAATTTTCTATGAGGTATACCTCATGGAAAATTTCAAAAATCAGAAAATACTAATTTTGACCTCAAAAACGACGATTTTTTATAATATAAATATTAATACAAAATGTTCGTATGACTACGCTCGTTCATCTGAAAACATAAAATTTTGTATTCGTTATACAAAAAATCGACTTATCTCCAAAAAACTGAATTTGCATTTTTCGAGTGAATCTCGCGAGAAAATATAGATATCCATTTTAAACCATTTTCATCAAAACCAGCATAAGATTCTGCCTCGGTAAGCTTAGAAAAGGCTGGGCAGTTGCATTATAATTTTGTGTGCCCAGATTCGAAAATGTTCAGGAAGATGTCCGGAATGATCAAAATTAAACAAAAAAAAATCAACGATTTTATTGTCCGCTAGACTTATTTTTTATGCCTCGAAACAGGCATGCATCAGACTTTACATGATTTTTGCAATTCCTTAGGAGGTAGTAATTACATGAAATTAAATTTCAAACTCTTTAACAAGATGTCTATTTTACTCTTTTATTTTTAAATTTACAAAAAAGTCTTATTTTCATAGTTTCAGAAAGCTTTTTTTTTTTTTTTTTTTCAAGAGGACAGAATGTCTCATATAGCAGCCTTGACAGCTTTCTAGTATTTATCTACGTTGTTTTACACCCTACACTATATTAAATAATTTCGCAAGTTGCTAGAGTTGTTTAATCAACTAAATATCAAGAAATTTCGTGCAAATTGTTCCTTGATTCACTCTTGAAAAGCAAATAAATCAAGCATCTCGACCAGTGAATGTCACAGCCAGCCAGCCAGCCAGCAGCCATTTGTGGTATAGAACCCCGGCTTTTTCTGTCTTTCATTTTTATATAACTCTTTTCTCCACAAGGTTCCTTAATACTACACAGATGCTTAGATATATAACAACATCGTTGAAAAAGCCAGCATCTGTAAAATTAAGCACTGCTAAATGTAGTTCTCTCATAAGGCCAATCAAGGCCCCTTGTCAATATAGAACCTATGCTACAGGTAACAATTGAGGGGATAAATAACTGTCAAATTGAAATCGAAAATTCATTTGTTTTTTTTAGATAGCAAAGATTTCACTATACCAAAAACTAGAAATATAGGCATTATTGCACACATTGATGCAGGTTTGGGACTAAATATTTGAGGCTCGAAATTTCACAAATCTAACATTTTTGTAATAGGCAAAACCACCACTTCTGAGCGTATGTTGTATTATGCAGGTGTAACAAAACGAATTGGAGGTAAATTTCTGATTAAAGTTGACAACAACAACAACAACAACAAAAAAAAAATTCTTTATTGATAAATTAGTGGGATAGATATCGATGATGGAGATACAGTAATGGATTATCTCGCAGCAGAAAGAGAACGAGGCATCACCATCAACAGTGCCGCCATTACATTTGGTTGGCAAGGCCATCGTATCAATTTAATCGACACACCAGGCCATGTGGATTTCACCATGGAAGTAGAAAGAGCAGTTCGTGTACTTGATGGAGCAGTTACCATTTTAGACGGTGTAGCTGGTGTAGAAGCACAAACAGAAACTGTTTGGAAACAAGCAGATCGATATGAAATTCCTCGTATTGCATTTGTCAACAAATTAGATAGAACAGGTGCTGCTTTTGGAAGAACCGTGCGTGAAATGTGGAAAAAACTACGTACTCGTCCACTTGTTGTACAGTTGCCTGTTATGAATGAGGAAAGTATGGATGAAAGACATAAAGGTCTTAAGGCTGTGGTGGATTTAGTTACAATGGAAATGATTCAATGGGATGATATGCATATAGATGGATCGGTTTTAAAGAGAGTGCCTTTAAATGATGCTACTACTGATAATGTATTATTGGAGGAAGCTGTAAAGGGGCGTACTGCTTTGGTAGAGGCCTTAGCAGAAATGGATGATGCTATTGTAGAGACATTTTTTGATGAAGCGGATGGAGATCATATGCGAGTAGACGCCAATGCTTTAAAGGCTGCAATTAGAAGAGTTACTGTTGCTAATAAGGCTGTGCCTGTATTATGTGGTGCTGCATTTAAGAATTTAGGCGTACAACCATTATTAAATGCTGTCATTGATTATTTACCTAGTCCATTGGATAGACCTTCTGCTATGGTCACTTACAGTAGCGGCAAAACTGCATTAATACCTTTAAATGATAGTCATTTATGTGCATTGGCCTTTAAGGTAGTTCACGATGCTAGAAGAGGACCTATGGTCTATGTTAAAGTATACTCAGGTACAAATTTCATATATAATGATAAGCATTACGATATTTATTATCTTTAATAGGCAAAATCAATACAAGAATGACTTTATTCAACACTACAACAAGAGGAAAAGAAAGAGTCAATAAATTACTTCAAATGTATGCAAAAGATGTAGAAGAAATTCCTTCCATCGGTGCCGGTAACATTGGTGTCATTGTAGGTCTCAAAGATACTCGTACAGGCGATACACTTGTACAATCCAACGACGCAAATGCTATTAAAAAGGGATTACAACTAGGTAATATTGACATTCCTAGCCCTGCTTTCTTTTCTGCAGTTGAACCAGCCTCTGTATCGGAAGAAGAAGCTGTTACAAATGCTTTAAAAAACCTTGTTCGAGAAGATCCCTCTCTTAAAGTATGGACAGATGAAGAAAGTGGACAGCTCCTGGTGAGCGGTATGGGTGAACTTCACTTAGAAATCGTCAAGGATCGTCTTTTAAACGATTTTAAAGTAAAAGCAGAGATGGGAAAGATGAGAATTAGTTATCGAGAGACCTGTCAATCTGAGGCAAATGCTAGTGCCGTTTACGATAAAGAAGTAATGGGCAAAAGAGCTCGTGCTGCCTGTCATGTTGAGATTTCTCCCATTCAAGAAGATTTAGAACAAACAGATACAAAACTTATTTTGGAAGAAGGATGGGTCGCCAACTCTGGTAATCAACTTGCTGCTGATATAACTCTTGTAGATGATTCATTATCGACATTAGACAGTAATAATACAACTCAATTAAATTCTGAAGACATGAAACAAGCTGTACAAAATGGTTTATTAGCTGGTCTTGCTAGAGGTGCTGTACTTGGCTTTCCTCTTACAAAACTCAAAGTAAAGGCATATGATTTGCAAACATTTGGCCCTGATACCACGCTTGGAGCAATCTCTGCATGTGTTTCAAATGGTGTGTATGAAGCTGTACAAAAGGCAAGCCCTTGTCTTTTAGAGCCAATGATGGAAGTTTATACAGAAGTAAATGAAAATCATATTGGTAGTGTTGTCAGCGATTTGAGTGGAACTCGTAGAGGCCATGTTATAGGTTTGGAATCATCTGCTATAGGTGATGGACAAGATGGTGATGATTCCGAAAATGCTCAAGTATATGCCCCTGAAGACTCACTTTTAGTAAAATCAGATGTGGATGGATATATACCTAAACAAGTTATCAAGGCACATGTACCATTGAGTTCAATGCTCGGTTATTCCAGTGCACTTCGTAGTTTGACAGGTGGTAGTGGTGCATTTTCAATGAGAGTCATTGGTTATGGCGAAATGAGTAAAGATAGAGAAAGATCTGTCATATCTGAAATGAAAGGATGGTAGTATGTATATAATAAAAACCAAATTTTGCTCTGTCATATATATACAGTAATTCTACGTAGTGATAATACTTGATGGGATAAGAATATTTCTTGTTTTTATATAACAGTTACTGTACCTTGAGATATTTCAGAGAGTTAACGTAGTCTCTGATGGCATCCCTTCTAATAAGCTCAACGCTATTGGGAATATCCACATCCGTGACTTTATCAACTACAAGCCAGTTTCGATCAGTTAAATGTAAAGTTAACAGTTCTCCTTCCAAATGTGATATCAACATGGATGGTATTTGCATCGCATTATTGTTGTTCTTTGGATGATTTCTGAAGTATATTACTGAGCATAAAACTATCTTCACTTTGTCCTTGTAGAAATAAATGTGAGTCTTTGTAGACTAATAAGACAGACGATGTTTACCATCCTAAACGGATACCACAATTTTAGAAACAATTTTCCATCAAAGATGAATATGCCCTCCAAAAACGGTATGCCGAGGATCATCTTTCTGATCTGCATTAATTTCTCCTTTTGTTATTTCGTTTCTTACTTTAGACTTTTTTTTTTTCTTTTACCTTTGTATTACTATTTTTTTTTATCATAATTTTCTCAATCCTTGTTGGGCACCGCTTTAATTTCGGTTCACGTCTTAGATATTCATGTTTGATGACATTGATATTAGAGGAAGAAACAAAATGTATAGTATTAAATGACTAGTCGTACAATCTCGCTACGCTCGATTGCTGTCTGTCTAGTCGAAAAATGTATGATTTATAACAAGTATGAATGAGGTTTATAAATATCCTTTTTAAAAAGAAAGCTACGTCTTTTGTTTGGCCTACCCCTTTTTTAAAAAATCACCTTTTGTAGTATATTATTAGAAAGCATTTGCTATCTTTCCTCTTTTTTTATTTGGGCACGCAGACAATTATGTGTATGATTTAAAATGGTCTCCTGCACATTCCACCATGTTTAGTATTGTAGATGGAACCGGTCAATTTGATTTATGGAATTCTATAATAATAAGCTTGAATCGAATGAGTACAGCATCGTAAATTCTTGAAAAGGTTCTCAAATATCGTGAAATTTCTTATTTTTAAGATTTACAGGGCTTATAAACGGAACATTAATTTCAAAAATCATTCTTGCTCAGATCATCAGTTTTGACATTTTTCAATTTTTTTTTTCTAATTTTGCAAATTTAGAGTTAATTATTCTATCAATTATAAAAACAAAAAATATGCACATATACAAAATCTAAAGCTTTATTTGCTCAATAAAAAATAAAGAATATTTTTAATATAAAATATTACTTTAAAATCCTTTAACCAAAAATCCGTTTTTGGGGCAAAAGTACAAAGTTTCACTACTTAACTCTCAATATTATGCTTTTATAAAATGTGTAGTAGTTGTAGCTACAGGTTTTTCTCACAATGTAGTGCATTTAAATGTTAATTTTGGTATCAAAATTTGATTTTTCTGTTTTTTGATCAAAATCATGAGTGTTGGTAAGGATGAAATGAGTCCCGAAAATGTCTGCTACAAAATCTGAATTTTCAGACCGTACATGGTTAAATATTAGAAAAGTTAAAAGAAAAACACTTTTTTATTTAAAACTTAGATATATACCATAGTATAAGAGACTTAGCCCTTCGATCTTGCTATGCTCAATTACGGGGTTGCCCTGCAGGCTAGATTTTGCAATTTTTTTAATGAATGTATGATATAACAGACAGTTTTTTTTAATAGAAAAATGTAGGTTTATGAACAGCCATTATTTTACAGAAAAGTACCATTCGTAGTATATTGTAAGGTATCAACAAGTAACACACCTTTAAATAATAAGGCCAACTAACTCGTTTATGTATAATTTTTATTGGATAATTTGTCTTTTGATGCATGAGGTTCATTGTCAAAAAGAATACTGGTCTGGTTACACCACTTAAGGCTGAGATGTAATTGCAAATATTGGTTAAAAATTACTTGTAATCTCTGTCTTTCCTCTCTTCTTTCTCTCTCTAAAATTAAACTAAATAAAAAATCATGTCTCCTTCAGCAAGCAGTGGTGTAGGTGTTGCACATCTTCCTAACCAACGTCATAAGATTGTTTCAAAGCGTGGAGCTAACTTTACTTTGATGGTTTGCGGTAAGCTTTTCGAGAAAATAAAAAATTCATTTCTGTCCTGAGAAATATTTATATTTCTTCAATAGGTGAATCTGGTGTTGGTAAAACTACATTTGTTAATACCTTGTTTACTACTGGTATCAAGGGTAATAAGAACTTGGATAAGCGTCATGCTAAACAAATTGAAAAGACTGTCGAGATTGAGATCACTAAAGCAGGTATATAATTGAAGAAAACAGAAATGTGACACATTAGACATGGCATATTAAAGATATCCCATAAACAGAGCTTGAAGAAAAGAACTTTAAGGTTAAGTTAACCATCATTGATACCCCTGGTTTTGGTGATTATGTCAACAATCATAATAGTTGGATGCCCATCTATGAGTTCCTTGATGATCAACATGAGAGTTTCATGGCTCAAGAACAACAACCCACCCGTAAAGGTGCTATTGATCTTAGAGTACATGCTTGTCTTTATTTCATTAGACCCTCTGGTCATTCGTAAGTTGTTTTCCCGGGAAAAAAAGTCGAGAATATATTCATTAATATGATTTTGTAGATTAAAGCCTCTTGATATTGAGGTTATGAAGCATCTCGGTTCCAGAGTTAATTTGATTCCTGTCATTGCCAAAGCAGATACACTTACTCCTCGTGATTTAGCACAATACAAACTTAATGTAAGTACTACAAAAACTAAATAAATTGACATTGATCTGATGACACTCTAAATAGATTTTGGATTCAATTGCTGCTAATCACATTCAAGTTTACTCTTGTCCTATTGATAGTGAAGATGAAGAAATTACAGAAGTCAATAAAAGTATCATGGCTTCTATGCCTTTTGCCATTATTGGTTCAACTCAAGATATTGCTCTTCCTGATGGACGTACTGTTAAAGGTAGAGAATACTCATGGGGTGTTGCCGAAGTTGAAAATGAGGAGCACTGTGACTTTAAGAAGTTAAGAAAGCTCTTGATTAGGTCACACATGCACGACTTGATTTCAACAACAGAAGAGAATCATTATGAAAACTATCGTCAATCACAAATGGGTACTCGTAAATTCGGTGAACCCAAGTTTAAAAAGTATGAAAACCCTAAATTTAAGGAAGATGAAGATCAACTTCGTTTGGACTTTACCAAACAAGTTAAAGATGAAGAGAATCGTTTCCGTCAATGGGAAGCTCAGGTACGAACTAGTTTAAACTAAAAAAAGGATAGAACGAGCAGTAACATTTTATCTATTTATTTATTTTTTAGTTGGTTTCTGAACGTGATCGTCTCAACAAGGATCTCGAAGAACAACATGCTCAAATCAAGGCTATGGAAAGTGATTTAGAGCATATGTATCAATTACATGGTCGTGGTACTATTAGAAGATAGGCGAAATGTTTTGACAATAGATGCTACTTTTTAACCCATTTACATTTACCCCCCCCTCCTTTTTAACTTTAATAATACAAATTAAAAAACTCATTATATATAATATTTGAATCAAATCATATCAAAGCATGTAATGGTAATAATAGAGGAAGGATGATAAAAAAAACCCTCATAATCCTATTCTTTTTTCATAAATCTATAAATATGAACTGAGTTAGAAAGGTATTTGCCATGATATAGCATCAACTGTGGCATAATCTACCTTTTGATCATCTACCCACAAATTAATTCTTGATTCATTGATATCAAAGAGAAGATGATGGGACCCGCCGCCACCACCATCATCAAAATGGCATTAAAGTTTCGCCAATCGAAATTTAGTGTCCAAAGAGTTTTTGCTCAATAAGTAAGTTACTTTTAAACTATTAAATTTGATAAGCAAAATATCAAACATGTTAGAAATACTATAGCATTTTTCATATCTAATTAGCTTAATAATATATGCAATTCTGTGATAAATTAGCTGGGTGTCCTGTGGTCATTTTCACATTCGAATACCGACAAATGTCAAGCGCTTAATCCATCGAAGCACTATATGTATATACAAAGCAAACGAATCAACACAAGCCAAGTCGAGTGATACAATATCTATGCATAATGCATATACTACAAGACAATTTTCTATCATTTGATTTGACATTTGAAAATGTATGTTTCTACAAAGATAGTTAGAGAAAAAACTTCCAGATGGCTAGATTCTTGCATTACATTGCATTATACAACGTGTCCTTTTTTTATTATTACAAAAAAAAAAAAAAGGTACATTCAGAGAGGGAGGTCTAGATATATTTACAATTCATATAATATATATCATATATAGTATATTCGTCCAGTAGAATACATATTCATTTGAGCATTTTACAACTGAAACACATGATAATGAACAAATAATACAGCTCATCTGGTTTCATCTCTCTCATTCTATTTCTCTCTCTCTGTGAAAACATGCAGTCTATTAAAGCCTCACAAACAAACAGAAAGGAGTTTTTTTCTGTGCGTCTGGTTTTTGGATAAAATGTCTTTTGATACACATTACATGTAGATAAACGTGCTGCTTGCATTTTTTTTTTTTTTATCATTGACATGAAAACCGAGAGATGAGTGTTTCTTTTATCTTCTTTTTTGCTTTGCGTAATAAATATTGCAAAGCAAAAACAAAACATTCTTTTATTTGTGATAAATAGCACAATACAAAACTGGTTATTACCCCTTTTTCAAAATAATAAAAAGTCTTGAGAACCTATCTATGAATTACTAAATTAAGAGGACACAACATCAAACATGATGTTTTGTGTGTATGCGTACGTCAATAAAAGTTTTATATAACAATGATGTAGGGTCTCCTTGGATTGTGTATAATATAAAATTGATTGTTCCCAACAATTAATGAGTCATGGTATTTCTCAATTTATAATTTACTTTTTATAGATATAATCTGATGATATTACCATAATGACAAAGGAGATTTAAAAGGGATTATAATATATACAATTAGCTATAAAATGTAAAAAGAAAAGAGTATATTACATTGATTTCATTGATTTCATTGATTTCATTTTGGCAAGCATATCGAGTTTCATTATTAAAAGTAACATGATAAAAAGTGTACATGTAAAAATAAATGTAATGTAATATAGCATCATGTATATGATTAAAATACATACATACATTTATTTACAAAATGAGTATCCACCTCCCGTTCATAGCGATTACTGTTTGCCATTTAAAATATAGTCTCAAGATGTTATGATTAGAGCTAATTGCATTTGGTTTCAAAAAGGGAAAACCGATCCTTGGAAAAGATATTGCAAGGCGTATAGATTATGAGCATGGTTTAAGCTTTTTTTTTTTTTTAATTTTAGTGTTGGCTTACTGATCATCTTACTTTTTCCCTTCCCCTTGATTTTTCGATTTCTTATTTAAATAGGCCCTTTTTTCCTATTTATTTTCCCTCTTTTTTCTTACCTATTTAAAAATAAACAAACTATTCCATAATATTACATGATAAAACCTTTAAAAAAAAATGTTAGAATTAAAGTTTAATAAATCCAAGATAAATCAACAACAATTACTAGAAATTGAAGAGGTTTGTTCTTGTTTAAAAATTGTTTAAAACTCATAAAAACTAAACAAATCGATTTAGAAATTTCATGAATATTTAACGTTGGAAATCTCACTCAAATTAAACGTTTTATCAAATACTCGCACAGACCTTTATGCTCATGTTTTGAGTCTATTTGTTCGTTCCAATGTACATAAAGTTCTCAATCTCAGTTTATCTCAGTTACTGGACTTTTTGGTTGATGTTGCAGATAAATACACAGAAGCACCATACCATACATTCTATCACGCCGTTGATATTGTGACGGTATTGTACTACCTTTGCCATGACCTCAATGCAGACATGTTTTTGACCGAATTAGACAAATCCATTTTAATGGTCGCCGCCTTGTGTCACGACATTGGTCATGTAAGTAATTGTAGCTTCTCATATAACCATGAATCAAGGATTTAATCGAATTCAACATTAGCCGGGATTCACCAATTCTTTTCAAATCAACACAAAAACTGATTTAGCCGAAAAGTATGGTGGAAAATCAACACTTGAAACTTATTCCGTTCATCTTACAATGGAATTACTAAACAAACACAACGCAACAAATAGCCACATGGTTAAAGAAACTATCAAAGATTTAATTTTATCAACAGACATGGCATATCATTCAGAACTAGCGAACCAAGCAAATCAACTTGTAAATACAATTGAAAATACTAGAAAATCCAATAATAATAAAAGAAAGCATTCTACAAGCATTACATTAATTCCACCAACAAACTTGGATAAAGAAAATAGAACAAGTCTGTGTCGCATTCTGTTGCATGCTGCAGATATCAGCAATATGGCGCGCCCCTGGGTGATCTCTAAACAATGGTCTGATTTGATTGTCCAGGAATTCTTTTCTCAGGGCGACGAAGAAAAGAAGAGAAAAATGACGATATCACCAGGCATGGACCGTGAAGTCTGCTCACAACAATCAATTAGCTTGAAATTTGGTCAACTTATTTTACCATATTTCGATTCTTTGGTTAGTTTATTACCTAAATCACATGTTTTTGTCGACTTTCTTGTTGCGAATCGTATTCAATGGGAATGTCTAGATCAACAACAACAACAACGTTATCATTATCATTCTCATCATCATCATCATCATCATCATCATCATCATCATCATCATCATCATCATCAACAACAACCCACAATTAGAAGAGTTAGTAGTGAAATTAGAACTACTGACACCACTGACACCACCACCACCACCAATACTACTATTGCGTCTGCTATTAAATATAAACGAATTAGATTAGGATTTAGAAGCAAAAGCTTTCCTACTGTATTATATCATCATCATTACCAAAGTAACGCTATTATAGAGAAAAATAGCTTGCTTCCATTAGTAAATTTTAAATCACCTTTATTGTATGATACATCAAAAACCAATATAGAATCAATTGTACTTTACCATCCTTACGATCAATAATAATAAAATGTGTATTTCTAACAAGTTTTTTTGTGTGTGTGTAACTTGAAATCATCAAGAAAAAAGGGGAGCACATGGACGAATGATTGCAACATGGATCACCAATGAAAACCCTATATTTCTTCTTGTGTCATCTTACACTATTTTCTATATATGATGATCTCTTTTTCTTTTTAAACAAAAAATATCATCGTTTTGGCAATGGAATGAACAATTTAAATATGCATTTTGACTATAGTTTTTCGTATACAAAGTAAAAGGGAAAAAACCATAAAAAACCATGATAAAATGACGATTTTCGCAACTGTTTGGCTCCCTTTTTTCAGGTCGATTTTTTTATTTATAGATCCCTTTTTTTTACTGCAATCTCCCCTCTTATTCCGTTATTATATATTTCAGTTGCCTTTTTCTCTTTTGTTTCCTTTCTCTTTCTCCTCTCTTTCAATCCCAAAACAATAAAAAATCATGTTTGGTACTGATCAAATAGTATCTTCATTAGAATCAATTTTAGATGATCCAACGTCCGATTCATTTAAAGAATTCGCTAGTTATTTACACCAATCATACTGTATCGAGAATTTAGCGTTTTGGATAGCAACACAAGATTATTATGAAGAATGTAGAAAACAAGATCAACATCAATTATGTGAAAAAATGATAAATCTATATATTCGTCCTAATTCTCCGCAAGAAATCAACATACCGTGTGATATGCGACAAACAATATTAGATAATTATAGCCAAGGCAATTGTCATTTACACATATTTGATGATGCTGCAGAGGCCGTTCTGGAACTTATGAGAGTAAACTCATTTTTACCTTGGGTTACGACCTGTTGTTCCTTATCACCAACAAATGATTCTTCATCCTGTTCTTATTCTAGTTCCTATGACACAATTGAGCATAATAGTAACAACAATCATCACAATAGTTGGCCTACTCCAGGACCATCAACACTACAACAAAAAAAGAAATTCGGTGTAAATAATTCGCCTTCAACTAATTCATTAACTGCATTATCAACTTCGTTTTCGTTTACAGACAAATGGAACTTAATGAAATTGAAGCAAATGTCTCGTCGTAGTTGTTCTTCTTTGGACTATTCATCATCCATGGTAGATGATGACAGATCTGCAGCTCTATTCTTAGATAATAACACCATCTCGGTATCTTCGGCAACAACACCAGTATCAACAAGCCGATATCATTATAAATCCATGTTGAGACGAGTAAAAAGATCTTTCCTAGGTACTGCCGCTGCATCTGGACAGAACACTGCTGTATTATTAAACGAAGGCCATACTTTGAAATGATATAGCTTTTTTCCCGAGAAAACAACTTTCCCTTCCTTCGTTTATGAGCCATTCCTTTTCCTTTACATATTATACATAGATTTTATATATATATATATTTATACACAACTTGTTATTCCCTTTTTATTATTATTATTTACCTCTATATGTACGTTTTTACCAACTTTTTGTATCCCTCTTGCAGATTACCAAATATTCTAGACTGTCTTTCCCTTAAAAAAATTATAGACATATTGCATTTTTACCATATATACCTTTTTGTCCCTTTTTCCTCTTTTTAAATCTTGTATCAGAACCTAATAAAAACTTTAGACCGAATTAAACCTTTAAATTGATCTGCAAAGAGATTCCATTCTCAAAAAATTGGATCCAATTACCTTCTAATTGAACAGAATTCAAAATACCACAGAATGATCATAAAAATCTGACCTCAATCATATCATCAGAAAACAGTTTCTTGGTTAACTAAAAAGTAACCGAAAATCTCGGTGATTGTATAACCTAAATTTCAATTTGCCACAGTGCTGAGGTTCTAAAGATTTAATTCGTGTCATTATACAATGATTGCCAGTTGTTTAGTTTGAAAAAATAAAGTATGATAGTGCTATCATATCTATATTTTTTGTTTATCGATAAGGATATATATATATATATTTTTATTTTTTTTGCTTTCGCTTAATATAATATGCTGAACATTTGAAAAAAATTGCGGGGTTGAATCAAATAGTAATGCTGTGTATTCGCAATACTGTAAACTTATGCTGTGATAAATCTGAAATAAAGCAGGCCAAAATTATTTGATTTAGAAGCAGCATGGGCAATTTCAATCATATCGAGTGCAGATGAGCAAAATACACATGGTTTAATAATTAGCCACATGGATACCCATTTAATTAGTGTCCTGTTAGTCTTTTTAACAATTATTGCGTAATAAATATCGTATACAAAAAAAAAATAAAAGGAGATCTCTTTAGAATGCTTTTTATTGTGCAATTGAACGTAAAAATGTAAGCCCTAACAATAAAACCCACAAAATTCTGGTGTTCAATTTACATTGGTCGGTCAAGAAGAAATTGGAGATATTGCTTGGCCCCTTTTTTAATCAATAGAGCTTTTCTTTTATTTCTTTTTATTTCCATTTTATAACCTGATTGTAACAAAATATCATCATGTCGACTCGATACCAAAAAGTAATTATCTTTTCTATAATAAAAAACAAGAAAATTCCTATTTGCAGATAAGCTTAAAAAAAAACATTTTCATTTGTAGCTGACTTCAACAGAACAAGATAATCACCATTACGAGACCTCTTCTTCTACAACAAGTCAACAACAAAATGATTTACAAGATTCATTTGGAGAATCATTTGATGATGATGATGAACATGCTACAGCGACTGATAGATTACTACAATACCACACCAATGAACAAGATGAAAGTGATGATGATGACAATATTACTTTAGCTACCATTTCAAATTCTTCTCAGCCACAACCACAAATACAAACACAAACACAACAATCTGTACAAATACAAAGAAATGCACCCGCTGTTTTACCAGTGTCTACTGATGGTGTATTTGCAAACATGTCAGCTAAACCAGAGACAGAAAGTAGTAAATTGGATGAAACTCCTCCTGTAAATATAAATTAACAAGAAGGGGAAAAACAAAGCACTAATTTCGTTAATGATTTCATAGACATATGAAGAAGCAGCAGCTGATGCTACACCACCTTATTGGCAAACTACAATTATTGCACCAGCAGGTATGGGCGACATTGTTCTTGTTGAAGGAATGCCTGTTGGAAGTATATTTGCTTTCTTTTGGAATTTATTAAGTAAGATTAATTACATAAATATATAAATATACGTGCAATAGTATTCACAAAACCTTATTTTTAGTATCTGCAAGTTTCCAATTTGTTGGATTCATGTTGACTTATTTATTACATACATCGCATGCTTCAAAAGTATGTTTAAAAAAAAATTGTAACTTTAATCATTTAATAATTAACACTCTTTTTAAAACAATTTAGCAAGGATCGCGGGCTGGTCTTGGCATATCTTTAGTTCAGACAGGATTTTATATTCGTAGTCGTATGTATATCAATATAAATATATAAAGCATTTTTAGTGTAACCAGCATACTAATTTACTCTTTTTGATTTACAAAGGTGGTACATTAGAAGATGATGATTATTATTATGGGGATCAACAAGATTCTTCTACAAAATCAGGCTCATCATCAAAAGAAGATAGTACAGACGCTGATATCATTGCTTATTTCTTGATGATAGTTGGTTGGTTTATTATTATTAGATCTATGGCTGATTATTTTAGGGCAAAACAAATGGAAAAAATCATTTGCTCAGAGCCTACAGCAGGAGATGCCATGGTTTAAAAATGATGTTTTCATTTGTAATTTATATACTATACAATGACTATACGAATAAACACTACACAAATTATAGTTGCTGCTATTATTGCATTATGTGAATTGTACATATAACATTCTGTTGGTTTTTCAAGTATCAAATAGATATCGATATGTTGCCATATATTACTTTAGCTTTAACAAAAGTAATACTTTCGCTCTTGCCAACACAACCTACATACACTACATTTTAGGGATTTAACAAAAAGAAATGCCTGCTAACAGAATTGAACTGTTGACCTTCTGCTTACTAGGCAGACGCTCTGCCAACTGAGCCAAGAAGGCAATGTTATATTTTGAAGTTTTTAAAATAAAATAAAAAGGAAGTATTTTAATTTTAAGCAGCGCTAGCAGCTGCCCAAACTATTGTGCATATTACCTCATATTTTCTTCAGATTATGCATGCATTTTTTTTTGAGTGATAGTGTAAATACTGTAATTAATGAAAAAAATAATGAAATGTTTACTTGCTGTGCTGAACTAGGATACTATTTCCCCACATAAGAAATTAAATGTTATCTCACATAAAACCATGCTCTAATATTTCAATAGAGATAACATGAATTTAACAGTAAATACAGAAAGTATTAGTAATTTAACATATAAATAAAATAGACCGAATCATAAACAAAGCAAATTGATTCATAAAATAAGCTGAAGAAACACATAGATCAAAGTAAGGATTGCTCTATGCGGATCATTAACAAATATGCCAAAAACGGGCATTAAAAGACCGCCTTGATTATGTAAATCAAGAAGCTCAATATAAACTTTAAAATCACAAACAAACTAATTGATTTACCAAAAAGAATAAACATATGGATATTGCATGAAGACAATGGAATCATGCTTCAATCATTTAATAAGTAGCATGATGATATATGTATGGAATGCAGCATTGTCTGATTCGCATGTTAAACATCACGGTTTGACAGAAGTCCTAAGTTGGTAATTCGGTTATTCCTAATTCTGATAGATCACTGACAGTTACGGTGCAACTCCCAGATATAACAAAAGCACAACTAATATAAATAGAGTAGAAATATAGACCTATTGCACACTATCTATTTTTTGAATAAAGAAGGATTTAAACTGTATCTTTTTTCAAAGCTTTTATTTTACATTTTACTGCATTTTTTACAGTTTACATCAATTATTGATTCTACCTTATGTCTTCTATCGCCTCTGATTCTCCCTTGTCTCCCGAGCAACCTTTGTCTCCTGAACCCTTGGAGGAGTCTTTATTACCTTCTACTGCCATGTCGGTTGCTACTGAGAAGCTGAAGGACATGGAAATCTCTCCTCCTCCTCCTACCGTAGATGAAGAAGATAAGCTTAGTACTACATCTGATCAAGAGATCTTGGAAGATGCTCGCCCTCCTGCACCTGTTTCTCACAAAGAAATTTTGAAAAGAACTTTGCAAAAAAAGGAAAAAGTAAAGAAGGACTACCTTGAAGCAATGTGTAATTTGGAAACTGTTGCAGGGAATAAGAAAGCGAATGAACTTCGGGAAGTCTTATCAAACTTGGAATTGCACATCAAGACTTTGACCGCAGGTCTCAAGGCTACAAACTCAACAAGTAAATTGGCAATCTCTTCTGGGCTTAAGATTAGCAAAAGGGACCTCCCAAAGTTCCAGTTGGAGGATAGTAAGAGCAAGCCTTTTCCTCAAGAAGAAGTTTACAAATCCGTTGATCACTTTTTAGGTGAATTTGAAAAAATTGTTTATTCGTCTGGGCAAGACATAAACGATGTATGGAAAAAATATATTCCTTTAACCCTGCCTTATGATCTTGACGACTGGATGAAGACAGTGGTCCTCAAATGTGTCTCTTGGTTGGAGGTCAAGTCCGTCTTTGCTAAGAAATTTGGCACTGTAATTTCCAAATTACACAAGAAGAGAGCCGTCATGACCATGGCTATTGAAGATGATGAAACGTTGGATGAATATTCCATTCGATTTTTCCGTACCGCAGGGGAAGCTGGCTACCATCGAGAAGACTCAACACTTGGAGATATCTTTCTACTTAGTCTTCCTGATGAGTGGCAGCTTAATATCTCAACTGTCTTGTTGTCGCGTACCAACCAGCAAGGATGGACTCCTTCAGAAATCTCAACTGTTGCTCTCAATTTACTTGGAGAAAGAACGCCAGGTTCCTGGAATACCAGCCGTAAGTCAAGCAATCCTCCGTTGAAACGAAAGTTTCACTCTGAGAAGTCTGTCGCTGCTTCTGTGTCTTCTGGTGTGGATCTCACCTCTGAGTTGCCTAAAGCAAGGATGTTGGGGGAGAAAAATAGGCCAAACCGCGCTACCAAGAACCCTGCTCCTTGCCGCCATTGCGGTCGTACTTGGCGCCATGGCCACACTTGTGAAGAATATCATGCTGCCAAGAAGCAAAAGTCTGCTTCTGTTTCCGTTTTGTCGGTCTCTTCTGCTTCTAAAAGTGAAGGAAATGAAAATGAAAATTTAGAAAATAGTATCAAGGAAATTTATGAAAATGGAGCATATCCTTGTAAGTCGAAAAAGACAAACAATAACAATAATATGAAACTAATAACACCTTTACTATTAAATAATAGGAGAGTAATTGGCAAAGTTGATCCTGGCTCTGATATTAGTTTTATAAATATTAAAATTTTAAATAAAGATTTCTCATCTATTAAAACAATCAAGACAAATGGTTACCTAAATTTCCTTTCAGTAAATGATAATAAACAAAACAGCTCTGTAACTAGAGTTGGTAAAACTGAGCCAATGGAAGTTACGTACACAAATAACATTAAATTTAAACATGAATTTGAGGTAATCGAATTTAATGATGAATTGTCAACTGAATTTGATGTCCTTCTTGGTATCGACATTCTCCCAAAATTAAATATCTATCTGAGTGGTGTAGCCTTTAAATGGCCTGATTCAGATAGAGAAAATGAATTGAAACAATTTGAAGACATAAATCATGATCCTGAAAATACGTTTAACCCTGAAAAAGCAGATTATGGGACGCCAAGCGAAAGAAAGGAATTATTAGCTTTAATTCAACCAGCTTTGGAAAAAAACATTGCCATTCCTAGTGATTCTGCTTGTACTATGCCTGAATCAGTTGTAAAAATAAAAATAACAAATCCTAGCAATTGCTTTGTTCGTCAATACCCCTTAGCTGTTAATGCAAATGCCGAAATCAAGATACAACTGGAACAATGGTTGAAAGATGGAATTGTTGAAATAACAAAACCTGATCCTACTTTCCATTCGCCTTTACTAGCTGTACCCAAACGTGATCCAGTTACTGGAAAACAAACCAAATTAAGAATTTGTTGTGATTTGAGAAGAATCAACGCAGCAATATCTGACAATGATTGTCATGAAAACTTTGCCATTCCAAAAATTCAGGAAATATTTGGTAGAGTATCAGGTCGTGCTAATATAATAAGTGTTTTAGACCTAAAACAAGCGTATTTTGCATACCCTGTGTCACCTGAATCGAGACGTTGCCTCATATTTAGTCATAATAATATTACATATCAATGGACTCGTGCACCTTTCGGATTGAAATTTCTAGTAAGCCAGTTCGTTTATAATATGTCAGTTTTATTCAATGGCATTGAACAAGAACTGAGAAATGAAGTAAAAAAAGTATATGTCAAAGAAAATAAAGATATTAGCAAAATTGACAGTGAATTCCAAGGTAGTCTGGAGCATTATGTCGATGATATTGTTCTCTTTTCTAAAGATGTACAAACACAAATTATCCTTATAAATTTAGTTGTAAATCGACTAACAAAAGTAAACCTCAGAATCAATATTGACAAGTGCTCTTTCTTCCAAACAAGTGTTTATTTGCTTGGCTTTGTAATCAGTAGAAATGTCACCAAAATTGATACCAGAAAATTATCTAACATTGATTCTTGGGAAATCCCAAAAACAACAAAACAAGTACGAAGCATCATGGGCATTATTTCTCACTTACGAGATTATTGTCCCATGTTGTCAAAGGTAGCTGCCCCAATTGATAGTCTACGAAACGAAAAAGACATCAAAAAGAAATGGACCCCGTTGCATACAGATCGACTCGAAAGAATAAAACAAATCTTAATGTCTAATCAAATTTTATATGCACCTGAACCATCGCAACCGTATTATTTACAAACTGATGCAAGTGTACTTGGCATTTCGGCTTGTCTATTTCAAAAAGATGAGTTTGATCGAATCAAACATATTGCATTTGCAAGTAGATCTCTTAATAGTGCAGAAAGAAATTGGTCGACTAATAGGAGAGAAACTGCTGCCATTGTATATGGTTTCCAAAAGTATAAACCCTTACTATGGGGACACAATAATATAACTGTACTTTGTGATCACTTAGCCCTTACCTATTTGTTCACGTCGTCTACTCTAAATAGTACACTTCAAAGTTACTTGGAAATATTGGGTGAATTCAATTTCTCGGTATCACATATCAAAGGTATGGAAAATATCTTAGCTGATCGATTATCGAGATTGTACCCTGCCATTACTGAAGACGAAGAACTTGCTGATGAGCATGACCAGCAAATAAAAAAATTAGAAAAATTGATCCTGTTACGAAGAGCAAAAGGAGGAAACCAAGTTATAAAACAAAAGAAGGTGTACTCCAAGGATAAAAATCTAAATGTGCTTGCCGTCAAGATTAATAGTAAAGAATTTAAGGAAGCAACCACTGACTACATTTGCCCACCTGAAAGTGATAGAATCCAAATAATTAAAGATGCGCATAAATTTGGCCATTTTGGAATATCAGCTTGTGTAAAGCAAATTCAAACATATCATGGGCTGCACTGGAATTCTATATATAAAGATGTAAAAGAGGTGTTGTTGTCGTGTAAAGAGTGTGCAATGCATAATATAACCAAGAAAGGATTTAATCCATTGAAGAGTGTCGTATCGTATGAACCTTTTGAATTTATAGGACTCGACATGATTGGACCCTTACCCGTATCTGGGAAAGGAAATTGCTATATCTTGGTTGTGGTTGATATTTGCACAAAATATATTATCGCTCGCCCAGCACCGAATAAACAAAGTGATACAATTGCTTCCTTGCTACTATCCATTTTTTCTGATTACGGTTGTAGTGTAAATGTCATTGTCAGCGATAATGCCCGCGAATTTCGCAATTCCTTGTCGTCTTATATCAATAAAGCATTAAATATTGATATGGTCTTTAGTACACCTTATTACCCCCAAGGGAATGGCCATAGCGAAAATGCGGTGAAAATAGTCATAAATACCCTACGAAAAATGTGCGGAAATGACACATACAATTGGGATGATCGCTTACCTGTTGCTCAGTTGGTAATCAACATGAAAGTAAGAGACAGGACTGCAAGCACTCCATTTTCCCTAATGTACGCTCGACAAGTGAACATTGACCCCAAAAGAAAAAATAGAAACAATCGAAAAGCATTAACACTTGAAGAATTGCAAAAACGTGCAGAAATCATGAATGACATTGTTTTTCCTGCTATACAACAACGCACATTAGAATTAGCAAAGTTGTACAGCGATAAATTTAACAAAAAACATTATATACTTGAAAATATTCCCGTTGATACACCTGTAATGGTACGATTGGCGGAAGGACGTGCTAATAAATTAGCTCCAATGTATGCAGGACCCTATGTTATAGTACGTCGCACCCAAGCAGGAAATTACGTTTTAAAAGACGATTCACATGAACTTCTCCATCGTGAATATACACCTTCTGAATTAAAAGTAGTTTCCCTTGATGAAACAGCTCTTGAAGAGAAAGTATACGACGTCGAGGAAATTCGCGACCACCGAACCTTATCAGATGGTACCACAGAATACTTGACTAAATGGAGTGGATATGGTGAAAGAGAAAATGATTGGCTCACACCTGACTTGTTCTCCTCCCCCATCCCAATTTCAAATTACTGGAAGAAAATTAAGGATCTTCGTAACCGTGAAACTTTACGTAAAAGAATCAATAATACTTCACCCAAAGATACTGAAATAGACTCTACAAATAATTCACGCAAAACTAAATCCTCATCAAATAGCACTTTCCGTCGCAACAAGCGTCCTAAAACTTCCAAGTAAACGAAAAAAAAAAAAAAAAAAAAAAAAAAAAATCAGTTGCAATACTCTTTCTACCTATATTATCAATCAAATAAACAACAAAACTACAAAAAAAAAAAAAAATATTTTTTACTACTCCAAACAATAACTTTATAAAGAAATAGTTTCTCCAAATGTCGAATCTTCGGGTCAACTCAATGCTTGATTGAGTTTAGCGGGGGGGCATGTGCTGAACTAGGATACTATTTCCCCACATAAGAAATTAAATGTTATCTCACATAAAACCATGCTCTAATATTTCAATAGAGATAACATGAATTTAACAGTAAATACAGAAAGTATTAGTAATTTAACATATAAATAAAATAGACCGAATCATAAACAAAGCAAATTGATTCATAAAATAAGCTGAAGAAACACATAGATCAAAGTAAGGATTGCTCTATGCGGATCATTAACAAATATGCCAAAAACGGGCATTAAAAGACCGCCTTGATTATGTAAATCAAGAAGCTCAATATAAACTTTAAAATCACAAACAAACTAATTGATTTACCAAAAAGAATAAACATATGGATATTGCATGAAGACAATGGAATCATGCTTCAATCATTTAATAAGTAGCATGATGATATATGTATGGAATGCAGCATTGTCTGATTCGCATGTTAAACATCACGGTTTGACAGAAGTCCTAAGTTGGTAATTCGGTTATTCCTAATTCTGATAGATCACTGACAGTTACGGTGCAACTCCCAGATATAACAAAAGCACAACTAATATAAATAGAGTAGAAATATAGACCTATTGCACACTATCTATTTTTTGAATAAAGAAGGATTTAAACTGTATCTTTTTTCAAAGCTTTTATTTTACATTTTACTGCACTTGCTTCTGGGTAAATTTTTAAAGACTGTGAAAACAATTTATAAAAAATTCTTTTTCAAATAAAAAATACCAATGTGTATTCGAATAGAAAGATGGATATATATTTTACAATTAAATGAATATAATGTATATTTTATTTTTATAAATCTTTTAAAATTTGTGATTTTGTAGACTTTTTTTTTCGAATCCGGTTGTACAGTACCATCTTATATTTTCCAAGTTAAGCTCGTTATTAGGCTACTGTTGTATGTTGTATTTTATACTTTACATAATAAAATAAGCCTTTAAATAATTAGTTATACAGTTGAACCTTAATTTTTGTATGAAATTTCGATACCTGCATGTCACAACTACGTGAGATATTTAAACGGCCGCTTCCGGACTGTCCGGTCATTTTTTTTTTAAAAATTTACAGCATGAGATATTATTAGATGGCCGCTTCCGAGGATTGTTCGGCATTTTTTTCAAAAGGTCGATCATTGGCAAAATGTGGATCACAGATTTAATTTATGATAAAGAAATCCTTTTTCAAAAATTCTGTGGATCTAATTTCTTTTTTTTTTTTTAGTCTCAATCTACGGTAAAAAATCCATAAAAAGCAATAAGGGGAATACGATTATAGCTTTTCTAGGTTTATTAAAGATATTTTAAAAAGTAAGACAAGGGTCAAATAGTAGATTTCTTGTTATTTATTAGTGATTATTAAATGTTAACAGCAAATTACTGATAGGGTAATTTGCCCACACATAATTTATTAAGCATGTCGGAAGGACTGATGACTAACTCTTGGATGGTTTGTATAAACTGGCTCTACATCAAAGTGCTTATCCTTGTAGGTATTGTGTCCAAACGGCCAGTACATCCTCAGAACCGTCGACATGGAATGTATCTTTGCAGAAATGACAGTGAAATGAGAACCTTGGATGAATATAGACACGGCGACCCTGCTAGAGGCATTTCTGGCTTGAGCATCTTTTCTTGTTTAAACACTTTTAAAGGGCCACTTAGTTTCCCTATAGATGATGAGGTTCACATATTATTGTTACGCCAGGAGATTATATCAATCTCAAAGCTAAAATATGTACTAAATCATCTAATAAAAATAAAGGAAAACTGTTATAAAATGAAAGAGCACACTAAAACTAAAGAACTTTATTATAAGATCGAACCGTCTTCTTTTATATTCACATTCTCTAATTATAATGACCTGTTTAAATGAGTCTATTTATATATATACATATATCCAATCAAATCTAGGTGACACACACTAGTTCCATATTCCTGCATACACGGAGCTTCATAACATAATACACAGCAATGTAGAACTTAACATATCAAACTGTGTCGTAATCTTAACCAAGGAATGCACCCAGATCTGTGGATGCAACAATTATGTCGCGGTATTGGTCTCTTTTATATACTATACTCACTGTTGATAACTCCAAGACAACAAAGTACTATCACAAGATGAATCCTAATCTGGAAGAATATGAAAGAGAAATGTACCCCTTTTTTATCAAAAATCGTACAATAGAGGAAATCGGTCAACAGATAGAATCAACAAGAAAATATTTACCTGTTACATTTGAAGGGTCTTTTCTAAATCTTATCAAGCAAACAAGAAGAACGAGAGCTGTGGATTACAACGACTTTATGTTATACATTGTTCCAACTTTGATTGTTCCAAAGATCCGTACTCGTGCTGCACAGCAAGCTATTGTCAAATTGATCAGAGACTGCTGTTCTATTGTATTGCAATGGAAATTGTCAATAGATGATTTGAATGAAATGGATGCTTGTTTCCAGGTGTTTTTTGTGTATTGTAACTCCAAAATTGATCAAAGATAGCTTTCTGTTAGTGTTTTCAAGCCAATTACTCACTATCTCTCTCATTTATCGTTTGTTTGCCGCACATCGGGCCCTCTCAGAGTATTTTCCACTAGAAGTACCGAGTGTTGTATTGGTTTTTTTAAAGGTTTGTTGATGACTGGCCCCGACAAGACACAAGCACAGGCCTCAAATTGAATTGAAAAAACTGCACTTAGATCATTACTTAGTTATTCAATTGATGTAGTAGTTGATGCCGCAGCAAACATAATTCGTCCAATCTCCCATGCTAACAATTCCTCTTGGGACTATACTAATGATGAGAACTGTACTGCACAGTTGTGGATTTCATTTATCGACAAACACTACGGCCAAACTATGCTTCCTATGGGCATAATGATCTGCACAGATGGGCAGAATAAAATTTTTTGTGCAGATCAGGCAGCCCAGATGAGCAGAGCAATGAGATCAAGGTTTTTTAGTCAATTTATTAAAGTATATCAATCATAAGATGATTAATAACGAAGATAATTTGAATGGCTTTTTAAAGCAGATGTGAGTTACTCTAATTCAACAGAATTGTCTTATTGACGAGATACAGTATATTAATTTGAAATTTGGGGTTTGAAAGAGTTCTGCCCATGTTTTTCTTTTGGGGGGGACCAAATGGGAACAACGACAACAACCTGCTTGATAACACTAAAAGTATTTATGCCTTTGTGAATTTCTGTTTGTAGCACACAAAATCTTTTTCTTCCCTACTCTTTCCTCATCTCTTTTATTTACGTTTAAAACTACAACAAAAGGACTAATATTTTTTTATAAACTGAAATCAAGAAGCAGGTACAAGTACATGTTTTTCCCATTATTTATTTGGAAATGGATTATTAACTGTTAAATGTTAGGGCGCGTTATAATATCTTTCTCGAACAAAAAAAAGCATCCAGGACTTAATTATTTTGTTCTATTATTTACGTTGTTATAATCAGTGCTTTTTTAATCTAAAGTCGATATCTACCTGCAGAAAATTGGTGATTATAAAAGTACAGTATGTATAATATTGACTTGATTTGAATGAATGAATAAACTCATGTTAGTCTATTTAATTTCTAAAAAGTATCTGTTTCTATTTAGTGGCCAACAGCTAAGAAGAGAAAAACAAAATGTTGTCTTGTATACTACTACCATCTATCAAAGGTACACCATAATTATTACATATTAGCTTGTTAATTGATTTTACTAATAAATCAATTTTTATAGGTCAAAAGTAAAGGCGTATTCAGTTCAAAACGCTTGAAACAATTCAATTATGCTAATTTACATGGCTTATCGTCCCTTGTTCATTCAATCTCTATATATAATTTTAATATTTTGTTTATATTGATAATCAAGTCGCTTGTCCATTGGAGTCAAGTCGTCATCCTTAATTAGCATATCTATAATAACGGTTCATTATTAGCTCATAGTGTGCAAAGTTATTACAAGGGGTTGCCTAATCTCAAATTTATCTAGTTCAACTGCTGATGCTAAACTAGCATTAAATTAGTTGTGTTGACTCACAATAAAGTCAAGGCGTTTTATCAAGTACGATGTTGGCGTTCAATGTATTTCAATTAAGTTGAACAGATAGAAATATGGTTTATGCAGAAATATATGAATGTGAGATAGAGCTCAGATCTATGAACATAAAAAAATGATCCTAATTGTGATGCTTCGTCTACCTGTACGAGATTTGTTTTGTGGCGATACCTGGTGGCCGAAGTGTAATTTAGGCATTTAATTGCCAAATGTAGGGATGTTGTTGTTGAGCCCAGTTTATATTAATAAATTTGGCTGGCAAAACCCGGCTCAAAACTAATGCTAGCCAAATGTATCGAATCAAGATGATGTCGGTTGATTGATATAACGGATAGTACAGTAAATGCAATGTCATTCATTGAATGGGTGGATGTAAATGTATAAAGCAAATCTTACTTTTTTTGAATGAAAGTACTAATAGTTCTGATTAACATCAATAAGTTCAAAAATTATAATTAAGTACATTAATTGCTACTAAATAAATCGCATAATTTGATATGCAGAAAACTCTTGAAGCATTCATTCTTTTTTTTTTGGCAGTGCTGCAAAACATCCTTCAATATGACGGGATATTAATGAATTGGAGAAATAAAACTGGTAAAAAGCTGATACCCAACAATGTATATTGAGGTCAAGATAGATAAAAGGTGCATTCATTGTGTAATAGAAACCTCAACATTTTGATGGATAGAAATTAGAGGACCAAGATGTCGTGTTTGCCTCAGGATTTTTAAAAGGGTTTAAAAGCATACTTCATGAAACTTACTTAGATCTTAAATACTCACCATATACTATTAATATTGTTTAAATATACACAATGAATAACTAGAAAATAAAGTTAATACTAGATATATTTATTGAGTATATTGTAGGTAAACAAGATAATGAATCAATCTCGAACGACATCAGGATTCAGGGTATTTATATGTTTTGGAAGCGTGGATATAGAGTCTACAATACAGAGTGTATGAAAGGATGATTTCATCGTCTTGAAGAACTAGTTGATTACAACATAATGATATAATAGGTTGGCCATAGCAAGTTTAGTAGGATACGACCAAGTTAAGTATATAGGGTCTTCATGCTTGATTTACTCTAGACCGTGAATGTTGATGCAAATGAAATAGTTGAATTCCATTTCCAGGAACGAGTTCATGATTGGCTCACTTCAGGATCTCAGGCTACACCATTTCATCATAGACTAAATGTAGCATAACTAAATGAAATAAAATTGGCATACATCATTATCACCTCATACTCATCATTCTATGCTAAGAATAATGTCTAAATAATCCTTTGAGCACTTCTACTAGTAATACATGTACCCAGTAATAGTCTATGTACTAAACAAATATCATCTTGTTTTTTTATTTAATTGCTGTATTAGTAAAAATCAAGCTTTTTATAGCTTACTGTATAACAATGACAGTGGGATATTTTTAAGTTTAGATTGACATTTATTATAAGGCGTGCTGGTAATACGTTTGGTAATACTACTACTGTAAATGGAACCAGTTAATTTAATTTATGGAATTTGAATGCAAATACTGAGGAACCATTTGTAAGTACATAAGTTAGTTCTGGTAAAAAAGCATCGAATAAATTGGCTTGGGACACAGACGGCAAAAAGGTGGCAATAGGTTTCAGTGATGGCTATATTTATGTTTATGATATTGGAGAGGAGGTAAGAGTAAAAAAAAAAAAAAACTTAATGTAAATCACTTCTAGCGGAATCATTATAAAGTAAAACTATATTATCATCAAATAAACTACTACAAAATATTAACATGTATAAAGATTTACAGTAATAAGCTCAAATCAAGTGGGAACAGCATCGTAAATTCTTCAAAAAGTTCTCAAATATTATAAAATCTCTTATTTTTAAGACTTACAAAGCTTATAAGCGGAATATTAATTTAGAAAATTATTTTTGTCCAGATCATCAATTTTGACATTTTTTAATTTTTTTTTTCTGGTTTTGCAAATTTAGAGTTACTTCTGCTACCAATTATAAAAAAAAATATGCACATATAGAAAATTTAGCGCTCTATTTGCTCAATAAAAAATAACAAACATTTTTATTGCAAAATATTACATGAAAATTCTTTAACCAAAAATCCGTTTTTGGGCCAGAGATGCTAAGTTTCATTACTCGACATTTAATATTAAGCTTTTATAAAATGCGTATTAGCTATGGCTACAATTTTCTCTCACAATGTAGTATATTTAAACGTTGATTTTGGTATCAAAATTTGATTTTTCTGTTTTTTGATCTAAATCATGAGTGTTGGTAAGGATAAAATGAGCCCCGAAAATGTCCGCTACAAAGTCTGAATTTTCAGACTGTACATGGTTAAGTATAAGAAAAGTAAAAAAAAAAAACACATTTTTATTTAAAACTTAGATATATATCATAGTATAAGAGACTTAGTCGTTCGATCTTGCTATTCTCAATTATGGCGTCGCTCTACGGGCTCGCTTTTGCAATTTTTTGATGAACGTACAGTATGATATGACAGACGGTTTTTCTGGTAGAAAAATGTATGTTTCTATGGTGGTACTACAGTAAATGGTAATAGATATTGCCTATTTTGTTTAGTTTATGATGGCTCATGCGCTGTAATACTACTTTTACATTGGCTAAAATGACGAGCAATTTAGCAGGGTTTTAAATGCGCTAAATAATGAAAGCCTTTAAATCCTTTTCTTCGTGTGTTGTTTCCCTCTGTTTGTTTTCATATTCCAAGGATATATTCACCGTTTGATAATGCATATCAGACTATCAAGCTGGTATTCTTTTCTTTTATCTGAATACGCATGCTAACATAAGGTACTAATGTTTTTAATATAGTAGGTAGCAGTCTATATTAGAGACTGATATTTTTATTTAATCGCATTTTAGGATTAAAAATCATTATTTACTACTGTTGCATCCACCAGTTATTTGTAAGATAATGAACCTTTTGATTTGTAATCCTTATTGATAAGAAGTCAGCTAATAACTGATCTGTGATAACATTATTCTTGATTATTCTTATTGTTCTAAAGTAAGATCCAGGAAACGGGATATGTGAGACATATCCACTTGTTCGACTTAGCTGTAGTATGAAATAAGCTCAACTTAAATGTGCTGTGTTACTAATGTAGTAAATAAAATGACCTGACAATAATGGAATGTCAGAAAGATATAATCGATCCAAAGCTGATCTAATGGACAAATGTAATATAAAATTTGTATATAAATAGGACAAATTATTGATATTAAATAAAGATTCTCGTCAGTTTTTGTGTGTGATTTAATTTAACAAGTTCCTTTATTAAATTATACATTTTTTCTTGCTCCATTATTTATTCTAAATCCTGGGCATTTAAACTACTGTATTGTTGGACGTATTTCTGGATTACTAGATCAAATCGAAGGCAATAATATTTATATCTACTCGATAAAAAGCTATAATTGGCTACAAACCCATGAAATGTTCCAGAAAAGTGATAAAATGTCAAATGAAATAGAAACAAAAAAAAAATAAAAGAATAATCTAATGTTTTGTGTCGTATATTTTCAGGTTTGGCAAATAATACTTAAAAAAGAATACAATTAAAAAAGAATGGGCAATTAATCAGTTCTCTAATTGTATAATAAAAACAAAATATCGTTTATTTAGATATAAAAGTATGGCCTTTTATATTGATTTGACATTGCGATCCTGAGATGTATTTTAAGACACTATTGAACCATTAGATCTGTTTGATAGTAATCTAATGGATAGAAATGGATCCATCATAATTTAACCCTGCTCGCAGAGCTTGTGAGTTGCCTTGTTTCAATGCTGCGCTAAATGTGCTTGGATGTTGATTTGATAGCTACTTGATTGATTAACCGCTGGGATGAAATAATATGTTGTCATAATTGAGGTCCAAGCGTTCTTGGTAATTGCTGGATAAACTTAGTACGCTAGGAGTTTCTTATATCCGATATCAATTCTGTGCACTTCAATACATGTTGTTGTAGTCAATAGATTGTAAGTGTATTGATACTGTAAAAGGTGATAAAATATGGTACTTGGTGGAATACAACTAGGATTTCACAAACAACGCATCGTATTACGGTTAACCGAGTTTGACTGCTTTAACGGGCCGTTTTTTATGCAAACTCGAATGAGGGTATTCGAGTTTCTTCTTTTCTTTTTTTGTTAGCTAAGCTCGAAAACAGGATTGAAAAAATACTTCAAGTTGTGAAACTGTCAAATATGCTATTATCGATTCATAATCCCATATTAACTTGACAATGTTGCTATTAACAGCCTCCTTAAGGCAAACCAATACTTGCTCCCACCCCGTTTTTTATCTGGGTTACAAAAGAACGGGCCGTTTTCCAACTCGAATCGAATGGCCGTTTCCGTTAAAACTCGATTCAAACTCGAATCGAAGCCCATTCCTAAATACAACACAGTAGATCCAACTTATTATTAAAGCTACTCAGCAGATTTTGTTTCAGCAAAAAATATCCATTTTTCATCGAAATAATTAAAATGGTAATACACAATACAGCTTACAGTTTATACTAACGGAGTGCGAAAATCGATTTGTGCAAAATGGTCGCAAAATGGTGAAAAAAACAAATTATTCTAAATGTTCATGAACTGCAAAATAAGTTGAACTAGCGTATTAAATGGTTTTTGTACAGTTTTAGATTTTGCATCTATCGAAATAAAATACAAACGAATTTTTTGCATAAAATTTTGTGCAAAATGCGATTGAAATTTTGGTGGTTTTTTGAAGATATACATCACTTTTTATAAGCATGTTTTAAATATAAGTAATGTAAATGATGCGCAGATAAATGATCTATCGATCGAAATATTGCGAAGCCTTCTAGCTGCATTTTTTGCAGAGAAAACAAAATTTTTGTCAATTTTTTTTTCAAATTCAGAATTTGGGATGAGGGTATATAAGGGAAAAATTGACGCTAGGAGCGAAGATATTCCTTCGTATACATTTTTGAGGATATCTCCACGAAAAATCAATATTTTGAAAAAAACTAAATTGGGTCTGAGAGAGCTCAACGGGATTGATGACATGAATGTAAACATAATGTTGTTTAATTTAAAGAATAATTTAAAATCGGCTACAAAAATGTCAAAAAAAATGAAAAAAAAACAAAATTGCTCAGAATTATTTCATACTAAAACATTTTATAAAGCACGCCAAAACAAGTAAGTTTTATTATTGAAAATTGTTAGTATAGCTTAATTTTTTGTAGAGATATGAAGCCTCAAAGTTTTTTATTTTTACCAGTGAAATACGTGTATAAATCTGAAACATTAGCACTAGAAAAGCTATACCAACTGCAAAAAGTAAGATATTTTTGGATACTTGTTTTTGGATTACAGGTGAGCATCTCAGGTATATTGGCATATAATTTTCTCTTGGTGTTATTCAGTGAAAAAAAAAGTAGGGCAGAGATGAAAAGTGAGACCCAGTTTTCAAGGAGAAAGTAGTAAGGTTTACCTGTTTTTGAAACTTTCGTAAGATATAAAATAAATTTAGGAACAGGTAACGTGATTCGGCCAATCCATATATATATTTTGTAGTACCTAAGGTATACTTTAAAGAGTGTTTAGTATGGGGCTAGTTATAAAAAAAGAGTGTAGGCTCTAATTTTGAAAATTTGAAATTTGAGATTAATTTTTCGAAAATTCAATTTTAAACTTATAGAGAGTAACGTTTTTCAGGATATGGTTTTTCCAAGTCATTACATCAAAATTTATATATAACGTCGTTTACATGTTTTGTTTCTTATTCACCAATACACCAATACTTCTTATGTTAAGTAGTAGTAGTGTTTTGTCAAAAAATTAGCATCAACAACCTTGGAAAAATATTACACTTTTATTAAAAAAATGCATCCATAGGATGTATTTATACGCATTTGTTATGCTAGGATTAGCATAATGTTGAATTATAACTTGGACTTTAATATTCAAGGATATGATGCAAATTGATTTGAACATATACTTGATTTACCAACACAACAGTAGTAGAATGAGGCATTGTTCGAGAACAATGACATAAGACTGCTGTAACAAGTAGAGAACAGGTTGGAAGAGCTTGTACTGAAATACGCTTATGAGCAGTACGTTATATCTGGTTGAGCTATATTTTGATTTTACTGTTGCACAAAAAGGATAACAAGGATTATTTTTGACAGATCCCGTCTATTGATTTGATTACATAGATCTAATAGCAACGTTTTATTATAGTATAAATTTTTTTGAATGTGAAAGAGGGAAATGGAGGGAGGAGGGAAAAGAGAAAAGGAAATGATAGGGTAAAATAACAAGATAAAAAAAAAGGGACGGAGGGTGTGTTGTTTGTACGAAATATTTATAAGAGGAATTTTTTTTTTCTAGTTTGTCAATGCAACATTGTCTTGCTCCTTTTCTTCTTCCCATTCGAATTGATCCTCAATATCTTCAATATCAGATTCATCTTCAAGATCAGATACAAATTCGATATCCTAAAGCAAATGATGATTAATATAAATATATTATTTTAAAAAGATAATAATAACTAACCTCATCGTCATCCTCATCTTCTTCTTCAGGGGCATTTTCATCATCTTCATCAGACTCATCTTCTTCGGCATCTTCGAGTTCTTCATCCAAAATCTTTTGCCAAATTTCTTCATTTACATTCAATGGTGCATCACCGTAAGCCTTACTCTTCAATCTGTCGATCAATTCCTTTTCAATCGATTTCTCTATTCGTGCAGCTGCCTCTGCCTTACGTTCACGATTTGCTTCACGTCTTTCCAACTTCTTCTTGATACCAATTAATTGTGGTCTATCACTACAATTACAAGATATTGGTTAAAAATGATTTATAATCAAACCAAAAAGTTCAAGACAACTTACTTTTCTTTAAGCTTCAATTTACGCATACGGATGAGGTATTGAGTGATCTTGGTAAGACGTTGTTTACACTTATGAGACAAAAAGTTGGGCCAATATTGTAATTCCTTGTCAATCTATACACCTCATATTAGTCATACAGTTATAAATTGAAAGATATTATAATTGTCTTACTTGTGCTAAAGCTTGTGCATAATTCTTGGAAAGCTTCTTTCTTTCCCACATCTTGGCAGGTGAATGTGCACGTTCAGGTGTCTTCATGTACAAATAGATGATACCTGTCAAATGTTGATTTAGTAAAAAAAAAAAAAAATCAAATCAAATTATAATAAAGCTGTACCTTTTTCTTCTCTGATGGTAGCATATCTACTGTTTGCTAAAGGGCAAGACTGACGGTTACAGAGACCAGTAACATTGTATTGGTTTCTACAAAAAGTACCGGTAGGTGTTCTGAAATGGGAATGTTAAATGTTTGATCCAAGAAACGAATTGACAACGAAGAAAATCACTTACTTGACTTTGTAAGAACAAAACTGTTGGTTGATAACCTGCCAAATAACTTCGTCAGACTGCATGTTTAAGGATTATTGCAAGAAAGAAATGAACAAAACAGTGATATGCTTCGATACACTATTTTTTTTTTTTTTTCATTTGAAAGGACTTCTATAAGAAAAAAAGACGTGACCTGTTTTACAGCAAAAAGAAAAAAAGCCACTGGTATATGCTCTTTCATATCTCCCAAGAATTGAGATTAAAACGAAATTCATGCCTTTTGTAGTTGCTTAAATGGAATATGAACATAACTCACTTCTCAAGAATTGCCTGGAATGAATATGCTTTGTCTGGCAATATAGATTTGGTTGAAATTTGTTGTCATGGTAACCATTAGCAGCTGTGATTGAAAAATTCTAGAAACCATTTTTCGATATAAAAAGGCATCTTTAATACCATTTTTCTCGGCAAAGAGGTTCGCTATCAAAAAAGTGGCCGAGATTTAGATAATTCACATTTATAGAATACGTAAAATCTAATTATCAAGTTGTGAAAGCTTTTGAACAGCTTTTAAAACTCTGTTTAATGTGAATTTCCTCTCAAATCACTTATGAATTAAAACGTATGCGAAAAAGCTTTTGCATCTGCTGCAATTGCTGAAAGAGCCTTACCCAATTCTCGCTTATTGAATATGATGGATTTAGTAAGGAGAATTTTTTGTTGATTTTTCCTTGCAGCAGCGGTGTCCGTCTTTAAAGGATTTTTATACGGAATTTATATCATCCAGAGGGCAGTAAATTAATTGAAATACATTGAATGGATGCACTAATTTATGGTTGTATTTCTTCCTTTTAATTGAATTATATTAAATTCTTAGTAATTCGTAATATCGTAATCACATTTAAAATGATGTAACTTAGTTGCAATTTCATTGGAATCTTTGAATGCGATATTTAACCAAGATTTTTATATACTTAAAAATGACAAGGATTAAGAACACTTAGTATACTTTGTGATGCATCATTGATCCTATTATTCATCTCGATATTTTTACCAAATACAATTCACAATCTTGACAAAAGATGTATGTGGGACGCGACATTATATAAGTCACAATAAGCAACCTTTTCTGAAAACCCAAACAAATTTACATAAAGAATACCCACCTTCCCTTTCCCTTTTCACGACTAACTTGCATAACTCCATATCGAACCTAACACATTGGTTATAAGAAAAAAAATAGAGACATGAATGATAACGACGGCGGATTAAAAAGGTCGCCAGGACCTGTTGAAAATGTTTCAACTGTTGAGCATAAAAAGCAAAAGATTAACAACGAACAACAACAACAACAACAACAACCAGAAGAAGTTTCCGTTTTGCCCACGGCCTTGGTCCTTGATAAAGCTCAAGAGGAAACTATAAATGATCTAGTTAAAAACAGCAATGCAGCTGTTTCATTACTGCAACAAAACGCAGGTAGGTAGAAACTATTGTATAGTTACATATTGTATTTGACTAACAGTTCCAAACTCTTTTATAGTTACGACAAATACCTCAAAAAAACGTAAGGATATGGATTTTTTTTTCTTTGTAGATCTCGTAATTAATATTTTACATCAATATAGTAGAAACAAAAGACTCTGATCAAACTATAGAATCAGAAATACCATCAGCAGATTCAATCAAGGCGGTCACAGCATTACCAGGTAATTTAAACCATATCCTCTAATCTCCTTCTTCATTTCAAGAATATTTACATTTGTGTACAGGAACTGAGAATGAAAAATCCGAGGATGTTTCTGCGTCCATCACCAGTGAACAACTACTATTTGCACTTACATCTATTCCATCGTCTGAGAAGGAGGCAGAAGGACAACAAGGGAAATCTACAAAAGAGCGGGAGGAGCAAACAGCTGTTGATGCAAGTAAGAATAAATCTACTACCGACAATTCGGCAGCAGTAAAAGTTACCAATGTACCACCTGTACCTCAAACTAAAGTGCCATCTCCGCCAACAGTGCCCGCTCCAGCATTGCCCGCTCCAGCATTGCCCGCTCCAACATTGTCAATGCCAACAGGCCTTGGTATCACCCCTAAAATCACTCCATCTCTTCCAGAAGTCTCAGTAACACCGGCTGTAAAAGTGGTGCAATCTGATCCAGCTGTACCTGAATCTATAGTTGCTCCAATTTCAAGTGCATCGACGGACTCTGAGACATTATCCACTGCAGTTACAACAACAACATCTACACCAACAACGACAGCACCCGTATTATCATCAGCACTGTCACAAACATCTCTCGCTAATACTGCTAATTCATCTTCTATACCTCATGTTCAGAAAACAAACATCAACAATAACAATACTATCACTAATACTACCACTGCAACAAGTAGTCCATCTTTGTCTACTAGTGCAGCAGCAGCAGCTACTAGTTTAGCATTTAGTAGTTTACCAGATATCAGTGCAGCATTGCGTCGTTTGAGTAGTGCAAACCCATCTGTAATTGAACAACTTTCCGCATCCGCATCATCTCCTCGATTATCGTCAAGTATCAATGCACATTTAAATGACCGTAAAGGGTCATCTATTGATGTCTCACCTTCTGAAATTCTAGGTAACGCCTTGGCTGCTGTAGCCGCCAATGCAGCAGCTGCTCGATCTAGTCCTAATAACAATGTAGCATCACCCAAACAACAACAACAACAACAACAACAACAACAACAACAACAACAACAACAACAAACCCCATCATCATCAACAACAACGAATAATAACACTAATAATAATAATAATAATAATGCACAAGCTACTGCAGCAGCTATAGGTAATTTAGCCGCTTTTACAGCAAATATCAGTAGCTTGCTTAATTCTGGCGGTTTTCATCGTAATTCATTCAGTCAAGAGGATACACAAAAATTAGCAGCTGCTGTAGCAGTTGCTCGTAATCCTCAACAACGTCGTAAAAGTTCCATGCAGGTTGTGGGCAATGCATTCTCTAATATGATTGATCAAGCTATTTTGATGGGAAGAAATAAAAGTTTTAGCGAAGCTGCTAATAGACCAGTGCCGCCAACATCTAATGGAAATAATCATTTACCTTCCACAGCTACAGCACCACTACCGCCACCACCACCGCCTGTTGTACCAAAACCAAAGCTTATTATTAAAAATGATCAAGTATGGAAATCAGTTGAAGGCATAGAAGAGAAATCTTTAGGATTTCAATTATATTCAACTCAATTATTATTGCCCAATCTTGAAGACCATGTGAATGGTTTGATGGAAATTCGAGTGCCTGCACGATTTTTAACATTTGAAAATGTAAAAGTCAAGAAAAGAGCTCTATGGGGGACTGATATATATACTGATGACTCTGATATTGTAGCCAGTAAGTATTTTTTGTTTCATTGTTATTCGATAAATTTTAACTAATTGCAAATAGTGGCTATACATTCTGGTAAATACCAACCTCATTTCACGGAACCTACAATAGAACCAACGGATCCTTTTGCACTTGCTGTAGCTGGCAAACAAAAGGAATCTATTGAAGCAGCAAAAAGATTGGCATTGAGCGGCAAAAAATATACACAACATGATCAACATTTAATACCTGATCATGACTTGAAGGTAACTGTTCGAGTTTTACCAACATTACAACATTATGCTAGCTCAATTCGACATAAATTAAAATCAAGAGAGTGGGGCAAACATGATGGCATGAGTTTATTTGTAAATAAGGTGGAAAAAGTCAAGGTAAATATCGAGGAAGAATTCTTTAAATGTTTAATGTGCTCACGTTTTATTTTTTAAAGAGAGGAGAAGCTAGATTAAAAGGTCGTAGTTCGTTAAAATCCAATATGTTTGCTTATGAATCGTACCGTAAACAGACATTAGGACTACATCAAGATAAGAAGCCTTCAGCAACTACCAAAATTATATCTTCACCACCAATTCAAAAAGGTCGTATCAAAAAAACGCGAAAAGTAATGCGAATGTTTCAGGTAAATAAATATGACTAAAATGCTTTATTAAAACTAACCTTTTTGTATTATATCATATAGATACGTTCAGAATTGAAAAATAAGAATAATAAATAGAAAAATAAATAAAAAATAAAAAAAAAAGAAAAAAAAAGAGAGATATTACTTTATTTTCATGATAGAAAAAGGGGGGTATTTCATTTTCTTACAAATCATCAAATTGACGAGCTAACTCATCCAACTCTGTTTTGGAGGCTTTATATTGTTGATCAAGTTGTTCATACTTTTCTTCCATTTCAACCAACTCTTTTTCAAGTTTAATCACCTTGCGTTCAGATTCTTCTGCCTTCAAATCTGCTTCAGAAAAACTACAATTATGTTGTATTAATACACAAAAATTGCAGAAAAATCTCGTGAAACTTACTTTTCAGTTGTTGTCTTGAGCTGTTCTTCAGCAGTTTCTAATTGTTCTTCTAAAACTTTAACACGGTTTTGAAGGGACAAAAGTTCATGATCCTTGGAGATATGTTCAGTTTCCATTCGTTTGATTTGTGCCTCCAATTCATCAGCACGTGTAGTTGCATCTTCAGCCTCTGCGCGAAGGGAAGCGATTTTCTAAAGGATTTTTTTGTGGTCAAATAAATAGTTTATTTTGACATTTGTGCAACTATAATAATTTTACCTCCTTGAATTTTTCCATAGTATTATTATTATCAATGTTTAGAAAGAAAACAAAAAAAAAGATAAACAAAAAGCTGAATTGAACTGGGGCTATTTAAAGCAAAATCTCTTTCTGAAAACAACCGGAATATGAAAAGAAAACTACTAGTAATGGAAACGAAACAACAACAACAACAACGAGGATTATGCATCTGGCATTACACTTTTATTTAGCTGGAATTGACACATTTTTAGAAAACTAATCCAATGTTGTCGTTGTACAACCAATTTTTTTTTTTTTTTCTGGAATACAAGCACACATAAAAAGTAAAAAAAAACCATCAATTATATATTGTTTAAGGGCGGTGATATGTATAGTATAGTTTTAATTAACTGAAATTTGCCTTAAATGTGAATTTTGTATTTAATAACATTAATAAAATAGATTTTCTTTTTTGCTTAAGCAGAGGAATTTTTAGCAACATTGGCTTTTGGTGGTATAGGTGAAGCAGGTCTACTAGATCTTCTTCTTTTCTCTTTTTCAGCAACAACACCAGGTGGTTCTTGAGTAACAACGACTAAATTATCTCTACCGCAATTGGCTGGTGGTGCAGTTAATACATGATGAACATGCTTTTTGCCTGGTTCGTGTACTTGACATACATCTATTTGTTGTACCCATTTATCTGCTAATACAGTTTGTAAATTTGATCTTCTAGTAGGATCAATATCCAAGATACCAGCCATCACGGGTCTTGCTTCACGTGGTAATAATTTAAGGAGTCTAAATTGCTGTTGGTTTTGATTTGTAGCATAAGCACGGAAAGATGGATCTGTTAAACGAGGTATTCTCCATGGAAAACGACGTATTGTCATACATAAAAAGACAATACCACAAGACCAGATATCAGATAAACGAGGATCATAAGTAGGTTGAGTATATTGTTCAGGTGCAATGTAAGGATCAGATCCATAGATGCCTTTTGTTTGGGTAATGTTATTTTCGAATGGGTATTTGTATACAGTTGAACAACCAAAATCAATGATTTTTAGTATACCAAGATGATCTAGTACTAAATTATCTAGTTTAATATCACGATGAGCTATACCCATCGACTGCAAGTATTCAAGGCCATTTAATAATTGACGCCAACAGCATGCAACTTCCTCACGAGACATCATTCCACTCATAACAACATTAAACAAGTCATTTGGAGCATATTCCATGATTTCAAAATAACTGGAGCCTTCTTGAATAATATCCAATGTTTCAATAACATTCGGGTGATGAAGGGTTGATCCAATACAGAATTCAGCGGTAACTTTTTTAATATAATCTTTCTCACTCTCATGAGCTAATCTCTTCCGAAACTGTTTAACCGCAAATGTCTTTTGATCTGCCGAACGTCTTATCAATCTAACAGAGCCACCTGCTCCTTTTCCAATATATCTACCTATTTTATGATAGTGTTAATGAAAATGTAAGCAAATCTAAGCGGCTATCTTACCCCATGTGCCATATCTACCACCGATATCTTGCCTAAATTGGTTTGCAAATGTATCTGATTTGACGGTATTTTCTGTAGGTTGATTAATTGATGATGATGATGAATGAGTAGGTGACACAGGGTATTGTTGTGATTGTTGTTGTTGTGTATTTACAAAGAATCTACGCAAATCAGACCAAGCTAAAAACAAATCTTTGCGATCTTGTTGTTGAGATTGTTGCTGTTGCTGTTGATAATGATGATCGTGTTTATTACTTCTATGAAAATGAGTTTGATGATATCTTTCATCATATTCAGGTTTCTTAAAGACAAATTGAGATGGAGTGGAACATGTACTAGCTGGGCGGTGTGATAAAATGGGGCGGGGTTGTTGTTGAGAAAGAATAGGTGCTGCTGCATTGGAATTAGTACAAAATGTAGGTTCTGCAGATGACGTAGAAAGAGTAGGCGATGGTGGTTTTGATGATTGAAATAGTTGTGAGCGAGGTCTGGGGTTCTTTTTTGAGTTATTGCTTGCTAATAACTTTGATAATTCAGATAAATCTACGGCGGCAGGATCCCAAGATTTTCTTTGAGGCTTGCTACTGGTTGCAATTGTGTGGGTAACAACTGCAGGTGATAAAGATGGACTAGATGGAACAGATCTTTCAGGTGTCACTATATCATACCTTTGATTTACAAGGTGAATCATGGTTTGGTTATTTTGCTTTTTATTAAAACAAATGGAAAAGAAAGATTATAAGATGGAAAGAGGGAAGGAAAAAGGGAAAATTTTTGTTTGGATCCAATACTTTATAGTAGCTCTACTCGGGACACAAAAAAAAAAAAAAAAAAAAAAAAATCAATAATAACATGTCGTATATGGTTTAACGGAGTTGTATCAAGATTATAGGCATATACAGTATACAATGGATGTTCAAGCTTTTGTGCGCTTAAGGGGGGTGGAGGATTATTAGTTCCAAGGTTTATTTAAATCCATTTTTTTCAATTAAAAATTCCCTTCCTCTTTTTTTTTTTTTTTCTCTCTTTAGAAATGTTTCGTAAATCTGTTTCCATTGATTTAGTGGAACCGATTGTTTGTTTACGAGGTCAACCGAAAGATAAACAGACAATCAATATCCTACGTGGTGCAGTTAGATTGCAATTATCCCACAGTGTTATGATTCACAGTATCAACATTCAGTTCGTGGGTATATCAAAGACATTGTGGCCCGAAGGTTAGTTTGCAAAACATTTACAGGAATTTTATACAACTCATTAATTTCCTTCTCAGCTTCCCAATGTTGGGATAAACATATTTTAGTGGATTCTATCATTCCCGTATGTAAAAATTCAGTACTACTCAAAAAAGGTACACATTCATTTCCATTTGAAATTCTGTTGTCCAATGCACTCTCAGAATCAATTGAATGCGGACTAGGAAACGTTCGTTATAAACTCCTTTGCCAGGTGCATGTGAAACCAAGGTTCATATTCATCAATAAATCAGTTCTTCAGGCTCAGAGGCCTGTTGTCTTGATGCGATTACCTACATTGGACAGTCAACAACAATGCATTACTCAAACGCATGTCATAAATGATCATGGTGGACAATTGACATTAGTAATAGAAAAATCGCATTTAATACCAGGGACATTTATACCAATATCATTTCATTTCAGTCCTTCTTGCAATATACATGCAGTAGAACAAATAGATGTTAAATTAATTGAACGCCAAAAATATAGAGCTCCTTCAAAACAAACCAATCGTATATTACATCATGAAATTGCACTGTCATCATCTTCTTCGTCATCAGCAGCAATATTGTCAGATAATGAGCTTAGATGTGTTTATGTTGTACCAGATAAACATACGATTCAAGTACGTGCCTCGACTTCTCATCCAAACATTCGCGTTCGTCATTGGATCCAAGTCTACCTACGGCTTGAATTAAAAGATCGAACTATAAAAGATCTGCAAATGGATGCACCAATTTCAGTCTTGTTAGCATCAGTAGACGATTATTTAAATTTACCTGTTTATACTAGTAAAAGCGGTAATAGCAATAATGCATTATCTACAGCAGCATCTACTACTCCATCTACTTCTTCTTCTTCTTCAGTGTGGTTACAAAAATTACATCCAATCAAACAGAATAATTCACCCTCCATAGACATTTATTCAAATCATAATCATAATTTAATGAAACTTATCACTGCACCGCCACCATTATATAAAGATATTGCCTTTTAAAAATCCAAACGATAAGATAAGCTTACACTTGTAACACCAAAAGATAAAAAATAAAATTTTTGCCAATGTGTGTTGTTCAGAAAATAATAAAATATAATTACATCTAATGCAGTACATTGCATTTTGCCAAGAAAAATTTACTCGGATCAAAAAGAGTTTTAAGGAGTTTATTTTTTATTGTGATTTTTTAAACAAAACAAGATGGTGGTTCGTGCACTCCTACATACAATGACGATAGGATGAAAAATACATTGTAAATTAAAACCACCAGATAAACATGTTGAAAATAATCACTGTTAAAATTGCAAAATACATCAGTTGAGGGTCAATTAACAATTGTTGCACTAATGCATTTGCTATCGGTACATCTTTATCGCCGGCCTATACATTACATGTTACAATTCTGATATAAATACTAAATCCGTGAGTGCTTACCTCCGAAAACGTAGTATTGGCATTGATAAATGTAGTTCCAGAAGCCGCAATGCCAGTGATTGTTCCTCGGTATAAGCAAGGTATTTTAAAACTCATTGTAGACGGCCCATGTCTACTTTCAGTTCTGTTCCACTAGAAACAAAAATAACTAAATTATCCTGCACATGTACATAACTAATGATGAATTTACCACATCATCAACTGGTGTATTTATGTCGGTTGAATCGACATAAGCCAATAATAATAAAAACTTGTCATTGCATTGGACATTAATGTCAGGTTCTTGCTGCATTGCAAGCTTGATAACTAATCAGTAATCTGTTAAATATTTATCTTTGCTGATAATTATATGCCAAAGAATCATTTTACCTGAAATTGATACTTCCGATTTGGAGTTTATGAAACCAAAATTTGGAGAAACACTATAACTTTTTGGTGCTGTTGTCTTCATTTTAAATGCAATTGACTTTAGCCCATTATTTTTTATGTGCATATAGCATACACGCGGTGTTGTCAATGGACCTTTTGTAAGATCATCAAATTAGTCAAATGTTTATAGACAGGTTTTAAACTATTTTATTACGATCAAAGACAAGCCGAGTTGGACTAATGTTGATGGACATTTCAATAGAGATAAGTGGAAGAGTGTCTTTGCTTTTTTTTTTCTTGGTTTATTTTTTATTTTATAATAATCAAATCACTGAATAAACCTGATATAATCAAGATCTTTTTTTTTTAATCAGTCGAGTGACATACATATGGTTTGTTACTCAAACCATTATATACATTATGTAGCTTATTTATAATAATCAACATATGAGAATGTAATAATGCACAGGCACTGAGGGTAATAGTATACTTAACTCTAAGATGACTACTACTCTAACATTGAATAAACATTGATTATTACAACATCTATAATGAAACAGTAAAAAAATTACCCCTGAATCTGAATCAATGATTTGAAAGTCTGTTTTTACTAGATCTGTTTCATTTTGAAGAATTTTTTTGCATTAAAAACGCTTATAGAAGTAGATAAATTAATACTTCTTATCATGTCAGATATAGGGTATAGTCGAATGATTTTTTCTTCATTTACATTACTATAATATCTCGAGTTTGATATCTTCAAAAATACATTAAATGGAACAAACAACGAAAATTCTGCAGATCAAAAAAAAATTATCCAGCAAGCGCCAACATGTATACCCGAAAAAAGAGAATACATCACGTGACCATATTTATAATTACTGGAAATATAATATATTTAAAATTAAAATTTTCATATCCAGTCTTCGGTAGTATAGTGGTGAGTATCCCCGCCTGTCACGCGGGAGACCGGGGTTCAATTCCCCGCCGGAGAGCTTTTTATTTTTGTTTTAAATTGAAGTGTCTGTAGACGTTAGTATCCCTTGAAATGGTATATATAGTTTTAAATGAATTGTTTTAACATTTTTGCAGTAAAATAAAGGGGTAAAAAGCGATAAAAGAATATTATTAAAATCCTTCTTTATTAAAATATTGATAATGTGTCATAAAATGGTTATTCTACGTCTCTATTTATATTATTTACTATATGGCAATTGTATTACTGATTTATTATCAAAATATGTTTAGGTTAAATAAAATTAGAAATTTAATCAAGTAAAGAGATATCGTTTATTGGAATGAAATTAATAAGGTTTATATACTATTTGATTTGGGGAATTAATGATGTGATAAGATAGTTTAGATATTATTTAATAATAGTAATGTGTTATATTGGTATATCATGTTGGAATATCGCTGTGCTGAACTAGGATACTATTTCCCCACATAAGAAATTAAATGTTATCTCACATAAAACCATGCTCTAATATTTCAATAGAGATAACATGAATTTAACAGTAAATACAGAAAGTATTAGTAATTTAACATATAAATAAAATAGACCGAATCATAAACAAAGCAAATTGATTCATAAAATAAGCTGAAGAAACACATAGATCAAAGTAAGGATTGCTCTATGCGGATCATTAACAAATATGCCAAAAACGGGCATTAAAAGACCGCCTTGATTATGTAAATCAAGAAGCTCAATATAAACTTTAAAATCACAAACAAACTAATTGATTTACCAAAAAGAATAAACATATGGATATTGCATGAAGACAATGGAATCATGCTTCAATCATTTAATAAGTAGCATGATGATATATGTATGGAATGCAGCATTGTCTGATTCGCATGTTAAACATCACGGTTTGACAGAAGTCCTAAGTTGGTAATTCGGTTATTCCTAATTCTGATAGATCACTGACAGTTACGGTGCAACTCCCAGATATAACAAAAGCACAACTAATATAAATAGAGTAGAAATATAGACCTATTGCACACTATCCATTTTTTGAATAAAGAAGGATTTAAACTGTATCTTTTTTCAAAGCTTTTATTCTACATTTTACTGCAATCGCACTGGTGTATCATGCTTTACACCATGCTTCTATACCATGCTTCTATACCATGCTTCTATACCATGCTTTTAGGAGCATTGTATAGTTAATATTTAATTAAGGAACTTCCGGTTCCGGATCTGTTATTGTTTACTTTTTTGGATTTGACATGATCCGGTTTAAGAATGATACATCAATTGCAATAGTCAATGATTCCATTACTTTTGAGTATAAATGTTGGATTGTTTGGTTATTGATTTGGTGGATCAAGAACGATACTTTAAATATATTCTGTCAATCATCATGCTTTCAGAACAGTCTGTTGTATTCCACCTACTAGTATCATACATTATCACCTTCTACAGTATCAATACATCTTACAATCTATTGACTACGACATGTATTGAAGTGCAAGTCTTGATATCGGATATAAGAAACTCCTAGCGTACCAAGTTTAATCCAGTAATTACCAAGAACGCTTGGACCTCAATTATGACACCACATTATTTCATCCCAGCAGTTAACCAATCAAGTAGTTATCAAATCAACATCCAAGCATATTTAGCGCAGCATTGAAACAACACAACTCACAAGCTCTGCAAGAACGGTTAAATTATGATTGATCCATTTCAATCCATAGATTACTATCAAACAGATCCAATAGTTCAATAGTGCCTTAAATTACATCTCAGGATCTCAATGTCTAATCAATATAAAAGGCCATACTTTTACATCTAAATAAACGATATCTTGTTTTTATTATACAGTTGAAGAACTGATTAATTACTCATTCTTTTATAATTGTATTCTTTTTTAAGTACTATTTATCAATCCTGAAAATATACGACACAGTCGTTACTTGTTCTACTTGATAAGCATGTACTTTTTATGTTTTTTTATTTGGGATATTTCACATTACTTTATTAGTATTTTAACATCTCTTATTCGAGTATTATACCCTTGCTATCTTCATGCAATTGTCTATATATTTACTACACAGCAGTCTTATCTTTGATAGCATGGTTCCAATGAGACGACATTCAATTTAAATATTTTATGATGGAAATCTAGTGTAGTAAACTACATATACCAAGTTTGTTTAGTAATCAAATTGATCTTAGTCAACATCTAAGATCTAATAACTTTAAATCACACAAAACTTTAAAATGTCAAATTGTACCACTAGTACTTCCAAACTAGGAACTAAACCATGAAGATCTTGCTTCAAGATCTTATTACTGTATTAGTAATAGAATTAGAAACTAGTATATATATCACAAAGGCTATGGTAATCCATAAACCTTTGCTTTTACTTTATATCATCATAAACAAATATCAAAGAGTTATAATTGTAGTCGCAACGCTTTTTTTGTTTAATTACTATTTTTGTAGCATCTAGCATAGCTCACTTCAATTTTAACATTTTTCTGTTGTTATATCATCAATATTATATCTTGATCCATAATAATCGGTGTTATAGTAAATCAACAACATGATTGATACGTCCACCACGTTGATTCACATCATGTCCTTAGATGATAAATCTATGTTAATAGCTAAAATACTAAATGTGCATAAATACATCCTCTGGATGTATTGTTAATAAAAGTGTAATATTTTGGCAAGATTATTTCTATCGATGTAATGAATCAAATTATCATTATAATAATTCACAGCAGTAATGCTTATCTCAAATGTTCCTATAAATATTACAAGGAAATCTTTCCATAATTCCTTGTAGAATTATCATCTGTCTTTATTCCTCTTTATATCTTTATTTACAGTATTTTCCTTAATAAATATCTAATTTACAAATAAGAATACCAACCTTCCTTCATCAACCAGTGTTCACCGACCTCTAAATATTAAAAAACATATCACTGGCATATCATTTCGGTCATAATATTTATCCAGTATTACATATATCATTACAATTGTGTTGCCGTCCACAGATCTGTATACATTTCTTGGTTAAGATTACGGCACCGTTTGATATGATAAGCTCTACATTGCTGTGTATTATGTTATAAGCTCAGTTTATATTGCACGTATTGAGGAATGTGGAACTAGTGTGTGTTGCCTAGACTTGATCAGATATATATATATATATATAAATAGACTCATTTTAGACCAGTTATATAATTAGAGAATGTGAATACAAAAGAAGATGTTTCGATCCTATAATAAAGTTTTTCAGTATTAGTGTGCTTTCATTTTATAACAGTTTTTCTTTATTTTTATTAAATTATTTAATACATATTTTAGCTTTGAGATTGATATAATCTCCTGGAGTAACGAATTGACCGTTTTGACATTTTATTTTCAACGCTTTTTCGAGTAATTCGTAGTGTTTGCATAGCTTTTTGTGCATAAAGTATGTCGTAGAGCTATTTAAATGCTACTCTATATTCTTTGTTTCAGCAAAAAATATCAATTTTTCGTGGAGATAATCAAGTTAATAGTTTATATTACAGCTTATAATTTATGCCAACTGAGTTCTAAAATCGATTTGTGAAATCGAACAGAAAATGAATCAAAAAACAAATTATTCTAAATGCTCATGAACTGCAAAGTAAATTGAACTAGCGTATTAAATGGTTTTTGTACAGTTTTAGATTCTGCATCTATCGAAATAAAATTCCAAAAAATGTTTCACGTAAAATTTTGCGCAAAATGCAATTGAAATTTTGGAGGTTTTTTGAAGATACACATCACTTTTTATAAGCATATTTAAAATATAAATAATGTAAATGGTGCGCAAAAAAATGGTCTATCGATCGAGATATTGCGAAGCCTTCTAGCTGCATTTTTTGCAGAGAAAACAAAATTTTTGTCAATTTTTTTTTCAAATTCAGAATTTGGGATGAGGGTATATAAGGGAAAAATTGAAGCTAGGAGCGAAGATATTCCTTTGCATACATTTTTGAGGATATCTCCACGAAAAATTAATATTTTGAAAAAAACTAAATTGGGTCCGAGAGAGCTCAACGAGGTTGATGACATGAACGTAAACATAATGTTGCTCAATTTAATCAATATTTTGAAATTTATCACGAAAGCGCCAAAAAAATGAAAGAAAAATAAAAGTGCTCAGAATTTTTTTATACTGAAATATGTTATAGAGCACCTCAAAATAAATAAGTTTTATTATTAAAAGGCATTAGTATAACTTAATTTTTTGCAGAAATATGAAGCCTTAAAGTTTTTAATTTTTAGCAGTGAAATACCTCTAGAAATCTGAAACATTAGCATTGAAAGAGTTATACCAACTTCAAAAAATAGGGTATTTCCGGATACTTATTTTTGGATTAAAGCTGAACATCTCAGATACATTGGCATATAATTTTCTCTTGGTGTTATTCAGTGAAAAAAAAAGTAGGGCAGAGATGAAAAGTGAGACCTAGTATTTGAGGAAAAAGCATTGAGTTTCAGCTGTTTTCGACCCTTTTTTTTCAAATCATAATATTTGTTCAGACAGAACTTAATCCATGACAATTCTGCAACATCTCAGGTATATCCCAAAAAACTTATGCATGAGAAAACCAAGAAAATAGCGGCATGCTTCGATTAGAGGTCTGACGAGCTTAGAATTAACTGCAGTATGCTTTTTTAGTTTCTTCAAAAGATGATAGCAAAAGCTCGATGATTTAAGGCTATTGCCATTATCAGCAATATACATGAAGTGAATTAAAAACATGATTTATTTATAACAAAAATGAGAAAATAAAACTTCACGAAACTTTAGTAAAAAGAAATTTAAATGTCGAGAGGCTTCCTTGGATAAGGGTTTATACATCCCTACTTGATCTCGAAATTAGGGTTTGGAACTTAAAGAATGGGAAATTTAAAGTTTCATTTGCATACTGCATAAATCTACCACACATAGCCTTCTTATAACATACTTCTGTCATTTTTTATTGCTTGTGTAAGTGTAAGATAATAAAATTGCTTGGGCATGAGCGGCAATCATTACGTAACTTTGCTTAAACTTAAATTGAATTAACATGGACTTATTTTGGCCTGGGAGTATTAATCAAAATCGACCATCGGCGTAAATAAAAGGAAGACGAAAACTTGGTTTTGATTGATTTCTCTTTATCCTTTATCTTTTAATCAACAACAATATGGCAATTCAAATATTTAAATTTGACATAATGCTTACTTATTCTGATCCCACGATTTACAGACAAGTCTTGGTCAAGTCTAATATGTCTTTAGAGAAATTTCACTTGGTTATTCAAGCTGCCATGGGCTGGTATAACTGTCACATGCATCAATACCCTACAGAAGATGGGCGTGTTATCGCTACCAAAGACTTCGATTTCGAAGTATTGCCTGAAGAGGATCTCTTGGATGGCAGAAAATTGAAACTTGGGGATTTGCTCAAGAAGAAGGACGATGCGCTTTTGTATATCTATGATATGGGCGATAACTGGGATCATGAGATTATACTAAGAGAAATCCTGCCAGTTGACAAGTCATTGAAATATCCTATTTGCGTTGGAGGTGCTCTTGCTTGCCCTCTTGAAGATTCAGGTGGATTAGAAGGTTATGAAAATATCATTGAAGTTTTGAATGACAAATCTGATCCAGAGCATAAACATATTGCTAAATGGACTAAAGATTTGACAGGTTCTTCAAAATATGATTCCAACCGTTTCGATAAAAGTGAAGCAAATCGTCGTTTAGCAGAATTAAGAACAGCTTAAACACATCATGAATTCGCAAAAGCAACCTGTGGAGGCCTTATTCCTTGTAACCCTTTTTATGCATTAACTTTTGCTTTTAAACACTCCATTTTTTAAATCTTTTCGAACAATTGATGTCGCTTAATCATGCATACGAGAACAAATGTAGTGGACAGTTTCAATATACACACTTTGATTTTATTAATAAATTTTAATCTTTCCATCACGAACAGCACATGCAATACGTTGACAACCTGATTCGTTATCACTGGGCATAACCTTCATATCATACACAGTTTCTAATTCACTGCCAGAAAGCTCTGCTTCTACTTGGACACCAACAGAGGCTGCAACGAAAGAAGTTAAAGATCCAGTTTGATATACACTTCCATCTGCTAAAAACATAATTAAGATGTGATTTAGTCTTCTTATATAATAATTCATCTTATTAACGTACCATTGCTAACACAGAGTACTTTTTCTCCGTTTTCATTTGTTTTGACAGCAAGGGATGTGATAGCATATCCACCTCTCTTCCATTGCAATTGAGGCTTTTCAAGGTCTTTCTTGAGAGAAAAGAACTCTACCAAGCCATCCTTACTACCAGAAAAGATGGTTTCTGTCTCTGGTTCATATGCGATAGATGTAAGAGGAGTGTCCCTGGCAGGCGTAGCAAAAATCTATACAGATAAAACAACAAATAAATAACTAAATTGCATTAATGAAGAATCATGTATACCTCTTTCTTGGTACCCAGATGGATACCACGAATACTTCCATCATCCAAAGCAACCAATACAAGTTTATTGGCTGTATCAACTTCCATGGGATCTAAATCAATTATACTTAATAACGGTTTATCAACTATTGCAATTTTGCATATACCTAAAATTTCAATTTCGGCAGGCTTATATTGAGATGGGAGGTTTGTAAGAATCATTTTGTTGATAGCAAATTTGTAATTTCCCATTGTTGCAATTGTTGATGATGTACCGCAATTCCATAATTTGATAGTGCCATCACGAGAAGATGCTATATATTTATATATACATATATATAAAATGAATATTCTGATTGAAAAGCATTGAATTTGTGCTTACATAAAACATTTCGACCCTGAGAGATGATAGCAGTGCCAGTAATTGCTATACCCATAGATGTTATTAATTGATACTATTTTTTTTAATATTAAAGACATACCTGAAGTGTGTCCTTGAAGTGTAACAGGATTGCTACCATTTAACACTGACCAAATTTTGAGTAAAAAATCCGAACCACCTGTCAAAACAACCAAATTACTGGGGAAAAATTGAACAGTTGTAACATCGCTAAGATGACCTTTAAGAGTCATTTGAATATCTCCTGAATTTACAGATCCTAATGAAACTTCAGTGCCATAACCAGCAGCAAATAAACTGCCATTAGGTGAAATATCAATGCAGGTTACCTAACAAGATATCAATATATATATATACATTTATCATTGTATATATCAGGTCTAGCTTACAGGTTTATCCTTGACAGACTTAATTTGTGTCTTTGGACTGAATATGGTTACATCTTTGATACCTAATGCTTCACAATCTACTTTGAAGGAACGCTATCAAAGTGAATTAGCTTTCATAGATACATGTATGTCATATAAAATACATACAGAATTCAACATGGTCACTTTGACACCATCCTTTCCTTCGAGGGTTGCCTCGTAATTATCAATGCGGCGAACGTCTACTGAACCTTGTACGCTTTCTTTGCCTTTTATATATATATATCGAAAGGTTATTTCAGCTGTTCATTCAAACACGAAATAACACTACCTGTCATGTAACAAGCAATCCAAAAAGAACCTTCAGGAATTGTATTCGAAGCAACTTCTCTTACAACCTCATCCCAATCAGCTTGAACAGAAACAAAAGGTAAAGTTTCTACAGACATGTTATAGTAATTTGAAGAAAGAGCATTTCACAACAGGGTTGATTTGATGGAATATGAATTCATGGACCGATGTGTTACGCATGTTTTGTTGAAAAGATGATACATTGGACATGGTTTTGCACCAATTGAGCATATCCAAGCGCCGTCGACTTGATTTCATCATTTTTACTTGATACAATTCCTTAGTAAATGTAATTTTTTCTGATTTTAGAGACTTTGGTATATGAATTATCGATGAACTATCATAGAAGCATCGTCAAAGCAATGTCTGCGGCAGTCACGAGATGTTCCAGCATCCTACATTAACGAAGCCATTCTAAAAGAGAGAAAAAAAAAACACTTCTCTCTTGAACATTATCAGCATAAATTACAACATGGGAAGACGCAAGGATTACATGGACGATGGTCAAGATTCTTCTGATGATGAAGAAACTGGTAGAATCAATTTTGATATCACCGAGGACGATCTAGATGCAGAGGTAGCTGGTTTCTCTGGGCAACGAAATAGACGTCGACAAGCTCGATTTGGCGATAGCGATGATGATGGCGACGAAGAAGAAGATGAAATACGTGGAGGTTTAGGAGGCAGAGGAGGTTTAGGACTTGGTCCATCCTTTTTACCTGCCAAACAAGCATCGGAAACACCAGAAGCATCACCAGTAAAGAAAGATCCTGTCAAGGAAAAAGTACAAGCAAGAGCAACTATGAATACACCTCCTCCAGGCCCAGGATTTGCACAATTCAACAAACATTCAAAGGGATTTGGTCAAAAGATGTTGGAAAAGATGGGCTGGAATGTGGGCAAGGGTTTAGGTGCTGGTGGTGAAGGTATTGTAAATCCTGTAGAAACAAAACTGCGTCCTGCTCGTATGGGTTTGAGTTTTAGAGGATTTGATGAACGTACAACACAAGCCAAGATGGAAGCCAAGGCACGCAGAGGCGAAGCTTCAAGTGAAGATGAGGAAGATCAAGAACCTAAAGGAAGAAGACGCAATGCTTGGAAATCAGAAACATCGCCTTCAGCAACTAACAAGGAACAAATCCATCGAAAAAGAAAACCAAAAACTGTTTACAAAACAGCGGCAGAAATTCTTGCAGAAACTGAGCAACAACAAATACCATTATCGCAACAAAAGATTATTGATATGACAGGACCTGGTGTTCGTGAGATCAATTTAGCAGATATCAAACGTACAGATTCCCCTACATTGATGGAAGTTACAACTCGATTACCTGAATTACGACATAATTTACGCTTAATGGTGGATTTATCTCGAGCTGATTTAGAGAATCTATCAAGGGAAAAACAATCAAATGCGTTTAGAATGAAGTCTTTGCAAGGCGAATTAGGTGCTATTAAAGAAACATTAGATAAAGATCAAGAACAATTACGAAAATTAGAACAGCTAAAGATCATTTCAAGTCAATTGGAACAAATCAGTAAAGATGCTCTCGCAACTGGTGCTTTCAACACAGGAAATATTACAGCTTTATTTGGAGAACAGTTTGAAATATTAGAAAGAGATTATACAAACGATATTAAATCAATGAATATTGATGCACTGGTGATATCTGTTTGGGCCCCTATCATGAAATATAAATCAATGAATTGGGATGTATTGGAAGAGCCAGCTTGGGGAGTAGCAGATGTTAAGAAATGGAAGCAATTATTGACGAAAAATGACGATAGCGATGCAGAAAGAGGTTGGACTCGAAACAGAACACAAAAAGATTTAGTCTGTACACCATTTGAAACAATGATGAACACAATTTGGTTAAATAAAGTGCGAAGCGCTATAAAGTAAGTTGATATTATCATCTATTTGTATTAGAATATTAATGCATAATCTATCTAGTAATCAGTGGGATATCCATGATCCTGATCCGCTTATACAATTAATGGAAGAATGGGAACCAGTTTTACCAAGATTTATACATGAAAACATCATTCATCAACTCATATTACCCAAAATCAGTCGTGCTGTTTCCGATTGGAATCCTCGCACAGATCCCATCATGATTCATACATGGATACATCCTTGGTTCCCTACTCTCAGAGCATGGCGATTAGCAGAATTATTCACGCATATTCGACATAAATTATCAGTTGTTTTACGTCAATGGCATCCTTCCGATGAATCTGCATTACATATTATATCACCCTGGAAAGATGTGTGGACAATAGATCAATTAGAACACTTTACTACTAAATCCATCTTGCCAAAATTAACACTTGTTCTTCGAGAAGAATTCCAAGTGGATCCCAGAAATCAAAACTTGGATGCATTGATTTGGTGTTTAGCATGGAAGAATCTATTATCAGATACAGTATTGGGATTGTTACTCAAAAATGAGTTCTTTAACAAATGGCATTCTGTTTTGGTCCAATGGTTAAAGTTGGACATGTACAATATTAATTATGATCAAATTAGTGATTGGTATCGTTGGTGGAGACAAGTTTTTGATGCTTATGGTCTAGACACAAACAAGATTGTAATGCAAGAGTTTAGACGAGGTTTAGAGACCATGAATAAGGCATTAGGAGGAGAAGACCTTTACTCTATGGGACTGTCAAAGAATCAATGATCCATCGCGAATGGATCGCTTTAAATAAAAAATTCTGTACATTCGTCTCCTCCTTTTTATCTGTACGCGATTAACCGTGTTCTAAAATAATTTGATTTCTTAATTTATGGTTAGAATTACAAATAGTCTCTATCACGAAGCATATGAATATATCAAACAAGACTCTTCTTTGGGAGGCAATTGTATCATATTTGTAGCTTCTGATGTAGATTCAATTTGTGCTGTTCATATTTTCCAGGTAAAAAAAACTTGTTGCTACCCGGGGTTTCGTACACATTTTAGTAACCATAGCAAACCTCATCAACTATCATATTAGGCGTTATTAAGGAGTGATATTATACCTCATAAAATTGTACCTGTTTCAGGCCATAAAGATTTAGAAGAAGCAAATGAAAAACTTGTTTCCAAGGATGAAAATTTACGTTCTATTGTCATGATCAATTGTGGAGGAGGCATTATGATTGGAAACTTGTTCACAACACATGTAGATACAAAAGTATATATTATTGATAGTCATAGACCCTTATTACTCGATAATTTACTTGATGAAAACAACCATATTTGTGTATTTGACGATGAAAGCGATTCAAATCGAATGATGACAGCCATCAGTGCATGTGAAAAAGCCATGGCAGCAGAAGATGAAGAAAATTCTGATGAAGAAAATTTTGATGATGAAGAAGAAGAAGAAGAGGATGAAGACGGAAGACCAATTAATCCTCGAAGCAAACAAAGAAGAAGACTAAATGAAACATTAACACCAGCAGAAAGAAGTGCGCGACGTCTCGCTAACCGTACAATTATAGACTATTACAATCAAGGCGCATTTTTCGCAAATTCAGTATCTGGATTAGTGTATGAATTAGCACAGCAGCTTGGAAAAACCAACAATGAATTATTATGGCTTGCAATTGTTGGAGTAACATCGCAATATATTTTCGAAAGAATTGATACAATGAAATATGCTGATCAATTAGAAGTATTTCGAGATGATAGAGCAAGGTTGAATGTAGATAGAAGCGAAGACGGCCAACCACAAAACATAAACAACACTGTCATCAAATCAGAAGATGAATATAGATTTATGATGTTTAGACATTGGAGTTTATATGATAGCATGTATCACTCTGGTTATGTATCAAGTAAATTAGCGGTTTGGAAAGATGCAGGAAAAAAGAGATTAAATAATATGTTTGCAAAAATGGGCTTCTCTTTACAACAATGTCAACAAGTATATACCCACATGGACATGGATTTAAAGCAGATGCTTAGAAACAAAATTGAAGTTGTTGCTCCATTATATGGCTTAACAGATATTTGTTTCCCCAGCTTTACAAGAAGTTATGGATGGGAATGTTGTTTATCAGCAAGTGATGTTGTTTATGCATTGTCAACTATTTTAGAAACTAGTCCTGCTGCTGCTACGAGATTAGGCGCTGATATTAAGCATAGACACGGTAATGAGGACGATTGGAAGCCAACACATCAAACTACAGATTCAGCAGAGTTAAGATGTGGTAGAAAAGATTGGTGGATGAGAAATTTCTTTACTGCTTACGATGCTTTAAAAGATTCGTCTCCTGATATTATTTTACATGGTTTGAAATTATGTATGGAAACTCAAAAAGCTATTGTAAGACAAGGTACCTCAGTTATAGACAAGAGAATGGTGAAGTTATTGAAGAATTTTCGATTCATCAATATACGAAATACAGCTGAATTGGCCATGTTTCAACATCCTTCTTCATTGACAAAACTTGGATTGTTTTTGACAGATGCGTATAGAGTGAGTATCTCATAAATTAAATATGAGATTGAATTATTGACGGGGACGGAGGTGAATTATACTAATTACTTCAAACTCAATCCAGGAACACGGAAAGAAGAATTTACCTATTGTCATATCTTCTTTTGATGAAGAATATAATACATGTTTAGTTATAGCATTATCAGGTGCGCCCACATTTGGTGATGTTCGTAAAAAGTAAGTTTTATTAATTATATAAATATACAAGAATTCAGTCTCATTTTTAATGATTGTAGCACATTTGGCTTGGCATTTGAAGAAGCCGTTGAAAATACAAAAGCAAGAATATCTTTTGATAGTTTCGATCAAACAGTCATCCAAGTACATAATAATGATATTGAACATTTTATTGAATCATTACACTATAAAACAAGATAAGAAAACAATGTAAAATATTCCCATTTCAGTGCTTTTTAGATTCTCTAAATAAAAATGCAATAAATAATAAAAACAATGCAATAAACGATAAATTGGCCACAAGAATTCTAAATGCAGTATTTTCATCATCGTATTTTTGACTCTGGTCAACAATTGTCAAACTATCACCTGTAGTAGGTTGTGGTTGTTGTAATGTAAAATTAGGCCTAGTGAATTCATCTGTAGGTCTGGGTGTCCAGTTCGGTTGGTAAGGCGGCCCATTAGCTATGTAATTCCATTTACCTGGGGCAGAGCAAGATGCATCTGCCAAGAAGATGTCGGCTTCATCCGGATCATGATATTCATTAATTTGAGCTGGGTTACTTTTATATGCCCACCAAGGTAACGCCCCACGACAAACAGAGCAATAGCTGGATTTTTGATTGAATGCTATTGTGTCATTCCAATGACTAATAAATTTAGGCTCTAGTCTATCTTTTGGCGCAATATCAATAGCCTGTTGTCTAAAAGATAAATATTCCAAGTATGCTGTATCATTACTATGTAAATAATTGATGTAATCTGCCAAATCCTTTGGATCAGGATATGCATCCATATGAATGACGGATCTCTTTGTAGGTATATAGTCATCATAAGTTGGTGGTCCATCTACGATAGGGACCGCTGATAAAGATAATGTATCATATAACTTTTCAGTGGCATAATCATCACAGTTGGAGTTTTCAATCGACAAATAAAACTTGTATTCTGCAATAAGATCTGAACGAGATTTGTCAGGTGGAAATGGCATATTATTCAAACAATCGCCATAACTATGTACATCCACGTATTCCATCAACTGTTCTATATATTTCTCTCGTCCATTTGTTGCTCTACAATTCTTTGCAATCCATAAAATAGGTGCTGATTTAGTTTTTGTCTTTATAAAGTCTTTTGGCAACGGTCTATTTACAACATCCATGATTGACGGTGAAAAATAAGAAAAAAAAAATGTTGATTTGAAATTATACGAAGCCAAATAATCAAAGTTGCTCATGATATCTTTATCCGCTCTAAATGAACTTGAAAATGGTGTTTCTAATGATTCCAATATCCATGGTTGATTACTAACACCTTTGATTTTTTTTTAAATTAAAAAACAGAAATTTTGGTCTAGTAAAAAAGCATTGGGCATCTTAAACTTACGATCTGGTAATTTAGATAGCATTGTATCTGGTGCATGGAACATTAAGGCAGCAGCATTTTTCATATCATCTGTTGCACTCGTAAGTGTACACCAATGATTGTCTTCCGTATCAATGTTAAATTCATCTGGTATTGGGCAATCTTTTGCAGTGATTTTTTGGTCCTCAACTAAATTTGTTGTAAATCAGGGGTGGTTAAATATCAATTGCAACATATTTATTTTATGAAATTACCAAATTTTCTACTACCAAACCAAGAAGTAGCATAGACGATTTTCAATGGTGGTAAAGTTGTTGACATTATTCGATTTTAGAAATGAGGAAAAAAAAAAAAAAAAAAAAAAAAGAAAAAGCCAAGATATAAAGTTTGGATAAAATGGAATTCATTTTATTTTCAGTTATTTATATTGTAACACGGTCCTTTAAATGTTTGTTTCAACAAATCTTATCGTGGATCAGCAAAAGGATCATCTAGGTCTCCTTCATCACCATCATCTTCATGATAACTTGTTAGCATAGTATCATGCATATCAATTGCCTTTAAAAGCACTTCATTTGCTGCAAGTAATGTACCAATCCATTCTTCATCTTCAACAAGACGAACATAACGAATAATCTTTTTTTTATCTTGTTCGCAGCGTAAATAACTTTCCTGTATTACGCTGTCGAATTCCCAATCATCCGAGGTTACATGTTGAAGTGCGTTTATTAACTTATTGGCTGATTGTGTTGCCATGGCAATTTCTTGAATTATTTTAGGCTTTGATTTTTCAAAATTAAATGATGTATCATTTGTTGTTGGTGCAGATGATAGAATAGCTAATGAGCTTTTACTAGTAGGCAATGTAATTGTTTTAGTTGCAGTATCGACCTTGTAACTACTAAAGCTCTTTTTTAACAATCCAACAAAAGGTATAGGTTTTCTTGGCTCGAAATAAAGTTTCCCCTTGTCATGTAATTCTTGCAATACTCGCATACCTCTTTCATCTTTAAATCGAGTTGCCCAAATACCTAATAGTGTAACCAACAATTTCCTGACTCTGATATCTTCAGTTGTGGATTCTATAATAATATCAAACCTTTCCTTCATTTTGTCATGATGTATCAACTCTCCTATAAATATACGTTAAAAATAGCTCGGTTTGAGGTACAAGTTTAGTTACTATGGAAACGTTGATTAGAATTTTCCATTAGCAGTTGCAGAATCTGGAAATCAAATTTAATATTGTGCTTTTTATATATATATATTTATATACTTGATACTATTTTACCTCCAATGCTTGTAGTTTTTGTCCAGATGCACCATGCTTTAGTTTCTTTCGAACAGCTTCAATGGCTTCCCTAGCTCCACTTGATTGCATTGAAATGGATTCAATTAATTGTTGAAATTGGTACCACTCTATTTGATCATAATTGGATAAATTATCTAATTTCTGGGTTAGCATCAAATGTCAAACATTAATTAGACTAATAAACTTTACCAACATATACTGTGATTGAGGATTTAGTATTCCCTGAAAAAAGACCCATATTTAAAAAGAAGTAATAGAGAAAGAAAAAAAAAGGAAAAAGGAAAAAGCATCAATATGCGGTTATATACATGATTTATTTACGACGAAAAACTAATGCAGCACCATCTCTACCACTACTAATATTCACAACTGCTTCTTTTCTGGGTACAGAATGTCTATTCATATGTAATTTTCTCATATTTAAAATACTCTTGTTGGGTTTTTGTAATTTAGGGCGATTATTCAACACTTTAACGGTATATTCTCCAACATTTCTTCCATCCTTTGTGGTCTTTCTCTTCTTTGCTCTTTCTTTTTCCTCTGCTTCTTGTTCGGCAATCATTCTCTCAAATTCCTCTGTTGTCACATGCTTTCTTTTATTGCTTTCTTCTTCTTGTTCTTCCAATAAAGCTTGTTGTAACAAATCAGTTGGTAATAATCCAGCTCCTTCTTCTTCATTATCATCTTCTGCTTCCTCCTCATCTTCATCGCCATTCTCTAACTTTTGCTGTTCTTTTTGTTTTCTCTTTTCCATCTTTTCCTTGTACTGTTTTTCTAATTTCTCCTTTTTTGCCTTTCTTTCCAATTCTTTCAATTGTCTTTTACTGCCTTCTTTTTGATCTTTTAAGAATTGTTCTCTTTGTCTACGTTTTTCTTTTTCAGCTGCAGCAAGTCTAATCAAATCACATATTAAAAACTTTATCTAGTCAATGGGAAATGCAAGTAATTTACTTACTTTTCAGAAGCTTCCTTCTCGGATTGGGCTTTTGTTATTAAATTTTCTTTGGCTTTAGAAGTACTGATAGCCTCAGGTGCTTCATCATCAGATGAAGATTGATCAAAAATGTCATCATCTTGTTGTTTTTTGGTTGACTCGGGAATAACAATCTCGGCGTCTTCTTCAAATACAATCTTGGCCATTTTGTTGGATTAAGTTATGATAGGGAGTATGTCAAAGAGTAAGCAAAGGATTTTTTTTCTAGGCTTTTTCATTAACGCAAGTGGCTTATTGATGTGACGACGAGATTCTATTCCTTTTGCCACTCCTTTTTCATGCATCAAGATGCGTTGTGCTTCTATTTACCCAATAGCTCGGTCTATGAGCAATGTCAATACAGAATACTATGCATATACAAACAATAAGTAGAACATTAACTTTATGTATAGATCGCAAAAGAGGCAATAATTGAGCACACTACATTGAAAAAATGTTCATTTTTGAGTTCGAATTCTTTTTCAAGAGTTTTTTTTTAGTTTCTCAAAAATTGTTAAAATTATAAAAGCATCATTTTCGTGTATTTTATCATATAAATATTGCGACCATATTTTTCGTTTTGCAATCAACAGATAGCTATAGCGTTTTCTAGATGTTACAGAACAGGATGTAAGAATGAGAAACATCGAAAACGGAGTTTAAAGCACAAAATGCAAAAGTTTTCAAAATCGTCCCAAATGACATTTTTTTTTTCAAAATTTTGTATTTGTGCAATTTACTCCCTAAATTAATAAGTAAGTTGCATTTACGTAATAATTGTAATCGATGTAGAATTTTATCATGCATACAATAGTGCAACTTTTAAAAAATAAATTATATTAAATTTGTTCACCAGGTCCAAAGAACTAAAAATCGGTTTTTTGACAAAAAATCAATTTTTTTACTAAACAAGTTATTTAAAAACTATTTAGTATAATGCTGTAATATTAAGGCTACATTTTGAGCTATTATATGCATAAATCCAACAACTTCTCATGGAGAAATCGCTGATTATTCAAAATTTCATGTTTTGGACGACCAACCCATAAGGATTGAAATTTGGGTCGGATTTTGAATATTTCAAGCATGATGTATCTGAAAATTCCGAGAAAAAAGCACATTTATCAATCGTTTTTGAGCTTTTTACAATGCTTTCTACTCGAAAACAAACATAACTATGTCAATTACACCACAGAAAACCTCAAAACTAAATTTATATCCCAAAATAACAAAAGTTTGTGAGAGAAATTCGATTCTAGATATCCAGTAAATCACAGCGTTTTTCTACATTTGACATAACTCGGCGTATATCTTTTCCGTTCGTATTACAAAACTCCAAGTAGCAAATTAATTAAAATGCGAAATAGACAAATTTGGCAGATTTTGACTGGCTGAGTTGTATACAAAGTTTTTAGCATTATATGCTTGTTGATGTAAAACACGCCTTCTTTTTATTTATCCTGTTTTCATTTGTTTTTTTTTTCTCTAGATGATTGATTTATTCATGTCATTGTCATTTTGGATAACGGCTCTACTTGTTGTTGCATGGGTGAGCTTTTCAGTGCTCAAGTTTTATATAAAGAACACAACCGAAGAAAATAGATTACAGTTATTGCAAGAACTTGGACCTACTGCAGCTAATATTGATCAACCTCAGTTTTTAGGATTTTTCCATCCTTATTGGTAATTTTATTTTGATCCATTGAATAGAAAGATTAATTGCTAATAATGTGTTTTTTTTCCAGTAACGCAGGTGGAGGAGGAGAACGAGTTTTATGGACTGCACTACGAGATGTTCAACGAGACTTTTCCAATGTTATTTGTGTAGTTTATACAGGCGATATTGAAGCTACAAAAGAACAGATTATCAGTAAAGTCAAGGTACTTTTTAGCGCTATATTCAGATAAATGGTTACTAAATATGTCGTAGAACAATTTCAATATCACATTAGATCCTAATAGACTTCAATTTGTTTACTTGACAAAAAGATATTTGACAGAAGATGCTAGGTAACAATTTTGGACAATGATATGGATATGGATATTCATATTTAATGTTGATATATTTTTATTGTAGGTATCCTAGGTTCACATTGATTCTTCAAAGTCTTGCTTCACTCATTATTGGTTATGAAGCCATTAGTAAATTAGTGCCTGATGTTTTTTTCGGTATGATACAGTTCAAATGGCCAGATTTGATAATAAACTAAAATCTACTGATAGATACCATGGGTTATGCGTTTACATACCCACTTGTGCATTATTTTACTGATGCCAAGATAGCAACATATACACATTACCCCACTATTAGTTCAGATATGGTAAATCGAGTATATGAAAGACGAGCAGCTCATAACAATGATGCAAAATTTGCCTCTAGTGCAATCTGGAGTACCGGTAAATTAATGTACGAGATCACCAATCCCCCCCACTGTAGAAAATCGAGAAATTTATGTATTTTTTTATAGTTATTATCGCATCTTTGCATATATTTACGGATATTGTGGATCATTCGCAACTATTGTTATGGTAAATTCAACATGGACAAAGGGACATATCGATCAATTATGGCATACCAAATCCGAAATTGTTTATCCTCCGTGTGATACAGAAAGATTAAACGCATTACCATTGAAAGGTAGAAAACCCATGATTATCAGTGTTGCTCAATTTAGACCCGAAAAAGATCATTCATTACAATTAAAATCGTTGGCAAAGTTATTCAAAAACCATCCTCAATGGAAAACAACAAACCCTGTAGAGCTTGTATTGATTGGAAGCTCTAGAAATGAAAGTGATGCGAAAAGGATTGATGGCCTTCGTAAAGAAGCTATTGATCTTGGTATTAAGGTAAATGAAAATTCAATATAGAATAACCTAAATAATAAACAAAATATAGGATTTTGTTCGTTTTGAAATCAATGCTTCTTATGATCTACTGGTATCAAGTCTTGGTATGGCTAAAATTGGACTTCATACCATGTGGAATGAACATTTTGGTATTGGTGTAGTTGAATATATGGCTGCTGGATTGATTCCTGTAGCTCATAAATCTGGTGGACCCAAATTAGATATTGTCACTGAATATGATGGCAAACCAACCGGATTTTTGGCAGATTCTGTTGATACGTTTGCAGAATGTTTGAATTCAGCACTATCACTTACAGAACAAGAATACGAAGAAATGGCTGCAAATGCTCGTGCATCTGCTTCTGATAAATTTTCTGAAGAAACCTTTAGTTCAGATTTGTTATGCTGCCTTCGCCCATGTTTAACGTAATAATAGTAGTGTTTTATTAAATATAATAAATATAAAGAAATAAATTATTATGGTTCTAATAATGAGAATTCACCATTAGTAACAGTGGTGCCATCTAATAAACTGTAAACAGTATATCCTTCACCCTGAGACTCACAGAAACGAGGTATTTCGAAAGGTATTTTTAATATTTTAGGCGGGTGACTCAAAAATACTTTTTAATTTTTCAATTTCACTGCTTAATTTCGAAGTCAGATAGAAAATACCTTGAGTCTGGTTGAGTCTCAGGGTGAAGATATTGGGTTTGAGTTGCTTATACTGAAAAATATGCAAGGACAGTAGTATTCACAAGTTTTGACTTGTGAAAAACCTTTGACATGTTGGCAATAAGAGTCGCACAGTAGTTTGTTTCGGTTTATTTGTATTAATAGCCCTTAAAAACACTATAAATAAAGAAAACTATCTTTTGATTCTCCTGTAGATTTACCTAATATATTAGCTACTAAATAATAAATAATAAATAATAAATAATCAAAATCTACATACTCGTCATCAATATTTTACTTAAAGCATTATTTTTATACAAAAAAACTATGAGCTCCCCACCTCCTACTGAGAATAATATTTGTAAAAGACGTCTTATTGTTGAAGATGAAGAAGAAATCGAAGCAGAAATCGAAAGCCAACATGTTCTCATGGATGCTGTAGATCAAAATCACCCAACGTTTGTACCTTATACTAAAATTTTCACTAGGGTATGTACGGTATAATATCAAAACAACAAAGAAGCTCATATATCTGCAATTAACCTTTTTTAACAACTTGCGAACTTGACATTCTGCAAAACCAAATAAATCATTTGGATTGATTTGGCCCACAGCGTGAGCGAGGAAACCCCGCTGTTAGCCAACATTGAATATATTAGCATCGACAACATTTGATCTTTCTTTTCTTCTTTGTCTATTGTAATAACATCTCAATGCACATAAAAAGAAAACAATTAAATATATACGTTCCTGGCACTACAAGGAGAAATTTACCAGCAACTTTGGAAACACAAACAACTAGTCGTAGAAGAGCAACAACTGATGATGATGAAGCTTATATGAACTCGTTGAAAACTCAATTTAGACATAGAATCATAAAGCATATCAAAACATGCCATGATGAAAACGAGTCTTTCGGTGATTTATACAAAACATTGATGCAGTTAAAACAACTTCCAAGAGGTGTGGTCTCGAGCGCTGAACAGAGCATCAATGCTCCAGTAAATTCAATTGTAGTGTATCTAAATCGTGTAACAAGAACAACCAAAAAGAAAAGCATTGAACATTGGAAAGACTATGTAAAAGAAAATTTTGAATCCCTCAAAGATTCAGTAACGATACAAGAAGAATCCACTGCAGCTCAAGAAGGTATTGAAAAGCAAGAAGAAGTAGATGAAGAAGAACCGGAAGAAATAGATGATAATGAAGTAGAAGACGACGTAGCACATAGAACTTGCTCCACATCCTTCTCATCAGTTATTCGAAAGGATTTGCCACAAAATTGTCGATCAGCATTCATTGGTACTATCAATAAAACTATTGAACAAGCTTCAGATTACTTAGCTGATTTCAGCAAGCAAGTAATGAAAATGTTGCTGCTTTTCAAAGACAATCAATTTATCACAAATAGCGGCAATATTCAATTAGTGCACCAAGAGGGACAAAGTATCAATCCAGTGTTACCAGTAGGATATCTACACGAGGATGTGATTGTGCCTAAGCCCTTAAATAGTCAATTCCTGCAGACTGATAGTCTGAAAGAAGAGTACAATGCATTATTCCAAGAGGCTCACTTTGATCAAATCCATTCAACTTACTTTGGATCAAAAGGAATTAGCAAATCCACCCTGAATACGGCACGACTTCATAAAGCAATAGTAAATTTACTTGGGCGTGATGAGGAGAATGTTTACAATGATTTGTCGTCTCACGTTATGAAAATGGCTAGAAATGTTTATATCGCCAATTTCATGAATATGTGGGCAGATAATACAATCGTAAACAAAGCATTGAACAGGCTCTTGAATATTCTATTGATTGTCCATTTATCTCCTGCTCATGATCAAGAATTCAAGAAAAAACGCGAGGAGCTCAAAGGAAAGAATAAAGGAAAAAATAGACAGCCTCCTAACAACAATTGTGCCATTCCAGTAAACTCGATGTCACTCATCAACAAAACTTATAATGGACGCAGAAGGCTTTTCGCTGACGAGATTAAAAGAAGGAATCGTTATATCGAGAAAGGAGGAGATTGGGTTGTTAAGCAATGGAAAGCTAGCTTGTGTCAGCAAAGGCTGAACTCATATGCAGATGTTTTGCAAAGAGAGGTAAGATTGATGAACAATCGAATTGAACAAGTATATTAAACAACCTTCTTCTAGAAACAAAAGGGGCAAGTGAGACGAGAGCAGCAACGTCAACAAGAAGAAGAGCAAGGTATCAAAATGCAAGAAGCGTTGGTAGAAGAAGAGATTCAAGATGTTGACATGGAAGATATTTTGGTAGAAGAGGACACCTCGCGAAAAAGAATAAATCAGTTAAAGCAGATAACAAGAGCAGCTCTTTTTGAGGAAAAAACAATTTGCAAAGCATATTTTGTTGGTAAATTGAGCAACATTAGCGACAAAGAAGTGGAGGTCATCTTGAAGATTATTAAATTTGTAAAGCCATACATGGCATCTAGAGCCACATACCATGTCTTTTCACATCAAATTCCCTTTCTCTTGATGGTTAATCAAGTATTGCGTTCTGTTGGTTACCATGGGCAAGTGGTGAAATTGACCCCCATCATTAAGCCTACAAATCTGCACGCGTTATGGATTGATGCTACTACATTACACTCTTTGTTTTGTGCTCGAAAGCTGGAACATAAGATGGTACTCCATGATTTCGAAGGGAACGTCATTCGTGCGGCTTCAGTTACGTCTCAAAAGGATGCTGTGTTTAGTAGTTTTTTCGACATAGATCGTCTAAAAACAATATGTGCTGGCTACGGGTTGCAATTCGCCTACCGTATGCATGTACTACCTGGACTTCAGTGTGTGAGAATCCTTGGTACTAGAAATTACCAAAAGCATAAACAGAAGAATAAACAGCAACCTCCTGTGACTCAGACATCCACAAGAAGCAATGAGATCAACAGCAGAATTGAAGCATTGATTGACCAGAAGACCTCAATAGAGAAAAGGTTGAAGAACGCTCAAATTACACTTAATAAATATCTACTTGGTTCAGAAAGTGCTTCCCAACTGAAGAAAAAATGGAATGATGAAAATATAGATAGAGACTCGCTACATAAAGAGATACAAGTGGCCAAGAAAAAGAAGAGACAATTGATTCAAGAAGTAGTGAAAGCAAAGCAAGAACTGTCCAGTGCCAATAATGACATCTACAAGCAGAGATATGACGCTACCTCCTCTACTGAAAGAAGACAGATAATACCAGTCGAGCCCAACAAACCTTGCCATCACAAGGTGGAGGAGTGTATTATTGATCAAAAAGTAGATAAAGACCAACTTGTATTTTCAGGGACAGACAACGGTATTATTAATGTCACGGAGACAGTTGCTTTTGGTGTCGATAGGTTGAAATATCATCTTCGTTTGTACAATCGCTTTCAAGTATTACAAGATCAAGGTAATTTAATGCTCGTTAATATCTTGCTTGTGGCTAATTTTCAATGCACAAATTTTAGAAGACGCTTATATGGAAGAGAAAGAAGACGCTCAGTTGAAGAAATTGCCCACATCATTCAAGGTAAGGAGTGCCGCCCTCCGCCAACATAGTGGTCTTGCTTCTTTTTCGTCTTCGCTCAATAGAAGAAAGCGCCTCACAGTCTTAGGTCAAAATGTTGCTGATCTTGAAAGCGATCTTTCTGAGTCCAGTATACAGCAATGTGGTACAATTGATGAACTGGATGCAACATTCACTCGCCATTCTCAAGCAAAATCATGTATTCGTCAATTTTACTTTTCAAGATCGAGTGCTAATAAAAAAAGACGATTAGAATTAACGAAAAATCGATTTTATGATAGACTTGCATCAAAGGAACGAAAATTTACGAAAGTATCGTCCCCTATTATGTTTATTGGAGATCGTGGACATGCAATCAGGTCTCCTATTAAAGGACATTTGCGATTTGGTGGATATTGGAAAGAACTGAGACATTCTCGATATACGCCTACATTGATTACTAATGAACACAACAGTTCTCAGACCTGCCTTTGGTGTTTCAGCAAATTATCACATCCGTATACTGCAAAAGATGGTACAGTCAAGAAGACTAATGGGTCATTCATTTGTTTGAACGATGCCTGCCCAAATAAGTCTGTCGTCATGAGCAGGGATTGTCTTTCTGCATTAGCGATTGGCCTCGCTGGTGCTGCTCAGCTTATGCTTGGTTACACCTTTCCTTGCTTTGATCCAAAAAACACAACAGCGAAACAAGCAATGTTTTCTCAACTAGCTCTGGCATTTTCGGATAGAAAACAGCAGACAAGCTGGCCCTCCATTGGGGGTAGTACGACGAGTGCTTCGGCTCTTTGAGGTAAGTTTATATTCATTAGACATAACTCAATACTAAATCAATTCACTCTTTAATCTTCTAAATTCAAATTCACCTTTGGTAAGTAAAATCCTTCCACATTTGTTACCCAGTCAACTAATCAAATCTCTCTTTCCTTTTTGAACTACTTAGCTTGCTATACCCTCTCAGTATATCCTTCATTAGTTGTTACATATTCATCAATTTCAATAACATAGATATCGAAATCAAGTTCATGGATAATAAGCTCTTGTTCTTTAAAATGTTCCTCACACCCTTCTTCTCCTTCATTACACTCTTCATATTCATTTTCATTACAAACTTCTTCTTTTTCACAGCACCATTCATCACCTTCTTTACAATGTCCACCATCATTATCAGTATCATATGCTTTGTAATCAGAATTATTACCATTATATTTTTGACGATTTTGTTTGATTAATTCATGTCGATGTTTATAGACTTTTCTAGTTTTTCGAAATGCACCTTCAATATTACCTGCAAATACAGTTTCATATACGGTGGTTGGTTGATATATAGTTGTTATATCTCTACGCTGTAAATGATTATTAGCAGAAGTAGCAACCAATGCAGGTATAAATAAGAGTAAAGCTAATGACAAATGAGTCATTCCTTGTAGTTTATATGGAAAAAGAGGAAAAGACTATTACAAAAATTGCGCTCTTGTCAAGAAGTACGTAGAAAACAATTTTGTTTATAATATTTTGAAATTACATGGAGCATTGGTATGGAGATGTTGTATATACATAAAGTTTATATACAGCTTAATTCTTTCCCAAAGATGCTATACTTGAGTAGAAATCAAACATTACAGCAACATGTACCATCGTTTTTTACACAAAATTTAAACATTGATTTGCAACATCTCAATAATGCATATTCAATAATACATCTGAATTTATGTGATGGAATGCAATCGCATATATGTTACGAAATTGACGGATAGAAAGAATATTTATTATTTAATATCGTGTAAAAAAAAAAAAAAAAAAAACGTTAAAAAATCAAACAACTGGGTATCATGGTATAACCTAATCATTAGTTGCTTCAATTCTGATAGTTTCAATATATTTCTCCAATAATGGATTTCCACCCAAACGTTTGATTTCTTCCAAAGATTCAGCTTCTTTTTTATGCAAAAATTCACGCACATATTCAAAACTACCTGCCTTTCGAATAACTTCCAATGCATATTTCTTGACTTCAATAGATGTAGGCTTTTGACTAATAATGTTTAATAATTGACGATTAGAAGAATCATTTCTGATAGCATGAATGATTGGGAATGAGAATTTTCCCTCCGTCAAATCTTCACAGAATCCCTTATTGTTTGTATACTAGATATGCAAGAAACATTAATTTTTTTTTGCTTGTAAATCAAGAAATTCAGTTTGTATAATACATACAGTAGTTGATTGTAAATTCATGTAATCATCACGGACTTGAAAATGAATACCGATAATATTCACTAATGGTGTATAATCGCTACAAAATACTTAAATGTGAGTATAATTGTGTACGTGGAACCACTTTATACACATTTACATGTTACTCTCACTCGCTGCTTGCATTAACCGTACTGCTAATCTTAACAAACCACTAGTTTCTATTCAATTGTGTCACTTGAGTCAATGCAAAATGCATATACTAATCAACGATACTTACTGTTATTCACCATATCAATGTATTCTTCTTCAGTAGGACATGTCAGGCTGTCTCTCCAGTAGAGCTCTATACCTTGACCTCGATGCAAGTTGATTAATTCTTCTGTACAAACTTGCATCATACTAGGAATATTCAATTTCATTACTTCTTGTAAAGCTAAAAAAATTACATAATTTGCTGTATTGATAGTTTGAGGTACACCATAAATATGATGAGCTACAGGTACACCTCTTCTTAAATCTGAATCATCTTGTACATCGTCGATCCTATATTAAAAGTATATCGTTAATAAAGTTTTAAACTATAATATATATTTAATTTACATTAAACTAGCATTATGTAACATGCCGATGATCTTGTTGATGACATTTAATATGTCTTTAGGTACATTTAACCAAAGATCAAATGCAGATATCAATTTTGCTCGGATGTCTTTACCAGGTTGTGATATCAAGTAAGTATAAGGTTCCAGAATAATCTTTTTTTTTATGATACAAAGGTTAATATCTTGCCATACAATTATAAAGATATAAATTATTTCGAGAATTATAAGCTTACATCTTCAGTTGACCTTTCTTCAGTTCTATTTTGTGGGTTTAGCATGATATGTATTGATTTTATACTAAAAAGTGTATGAGAAAGAAATAGATAATATATAAAGTTTCCAAGCTTTTCTAACTACACATGATGTCGCAGGTACACGCGGTAATCCAATATGGTTTAGACCCACATTTGGGAATCAGCCCGTTTTTACCATGGTTTTAAAGAGTTTTTACAAGCACAAAAAAAAAACAAAAACATCACAATAAATTATATTAAAAAATTATGGTCATTTATAGTATATTTTGGCATTTTTTAAAGTTGTATAATCTTTAAAAATTCTTCACACGTTATACTACTCTAAATAGGCATGGTAATTGGCGTACATGGCAAATGATTTCAAGGTGGAAAAAATACATTTAGTTGCTTTAGATATTAAACTTTACTTTTGCATAATTTATCAATTTACCCAATAGTTCCTATAGCATTTGAAAATTATTCAATCGTATGCAAAATGGTAGAAAAGTTGGTAGAATATATCGGGGTTTAAATACAATCAGCAACGGTAAAATGGGATGAAAACGCTTGACAATCAAGTAAAATACACATGTAATCCATATATAAAGCATTAATTTTCAAAGTTTCCCATCGAATAGTTTAAAAAAAGAGTACAAGAAGATATTAAAGTATACTAAACAAGTAGATGCAAACAAAAGAAAACTAGGCATGTAGATTTTTAAAGACCAAAATGGCAACTTTTTTATTACTATTACTGTGGATATGGGAACAAATAAAAAGGTGTAACAGAAAACAATTTACCATGCGGTATAGCCACCATCAACAATAATTTCAGATCCTGTTACAAAAGAAGCATTATCCGAAGCTAAAAATGCTACCACGCCTTTTAATTCATGCGGTGTACCTAATCGACCCATGGGAGTCTCGGTCTCCCAGATCTCTCTTAAAGCAGCACCCTTTTCTCCTTGTTGAGCTAATAAGGTTCTATTCATGACAGTATCAAAATAACCAGGAGAAATAGCACAAACACGAATATGATGAGGAGCCCATTCACAAGCTAAAGATTTAGTCAATTGAAGAACTGCAGCTTTAGTAGCGTTATAAGGAGCATGGGTTTGTGGCCTATTTACAACATGAGCAGACATGGAAGCAATTGTGATTATAGAGCCTGGAATTCCCAATCGCATCATATGCCTAAAAATACACAAATATATAAATACATATGACTGATTTGTGTAAATATTTTAACTTACTTGGCAGCTTGTTGCATACAGTAAAATGTTCCATTGACATTTACTTGAAAAATAGTAGAAAAATCCTTTGCAGAATACTCTACAGCAGGACATACCTTATTGATACCAGCAGCAGTGACCAAGATGTCTACCTTACCATGTCTCTCAACGATTTTTTCAAATAGTTCAGCAACTGCAACGTCATTTGTCACATCGCATCCCCAACTAGATGCTTCTACATTACATTCAGCAGCTATTTTTATGGTAGCTTCAAGACAATTTGCTTCTAATATATCAACACAAGCAACAGCAGCACCACTTTCAGCTAATGCAGACATCATTTCATATCCTAAACCACGAGCACCTCCAGTTACTGTGATACTTTTTAGCATCACAACTGGATCAATTGAAGTTTTTTAAACTTACTAACTGCAACTTTTCCTTTAAGAGACATTTGGGAAACAACGTTTGGTGAAGGCTCTAATGGAGTCAACATGATTATATTAATTGAAGAAAGAGAAGAAATATGGTTTGAATAGATTGAGCATGAAAAAGAATCCAAAGAAATGAAATCTTTATATACCCAAAATTTAATTGTTGCATAAAAATACAAGCAAAATGCATCACAAATCAATCATAACAGCATCAAAATTGAACCAATCGTAGAATAACTGGACCCTTTGGGAATTTGAGGGCGTAACGAGACAATGCAAATCGCTCTTAACCAATTTATCCAGATTATTCTTCCCACAAATCATGTTATTTTTAATTTGTTTCATAGGTGTATGGGAAACAGATTTTTTAATATTACTGTAAATTTCTGCTGTATATAGCCCTACTTGACATATTCTGTGGTCAAATAAAAATTATAGAGACATACAATAAAGCCTTTTGAAACGTGTGAAATAGATACTATCAGAATAGATTATAAATTGATAGAGTAATAACTCTTTAAAGATCAAGACTCTCTCATTTTTTTATTTTTCATTTTTAAAATTCAATTGCAAAACCGAGACTCAATCTTAAAACATGTCGGATGAGCGGGTTAGGATATACTCGTGCTCTAGCAAAGACAAAGGGGAGGGACGAACCTTTTTTTTTACTTTTTCTCTTTGTTTATTCACTAAACTATATAATATGAGTGAACACAGGTCTATTGCATCAAGTGCTTCTAGTATTAAAGAAAATGACGATACTGAGGTAGAATTTCAATAAAAAACTACTCTTTACAAAGCATTATTTAATCACGGTTTTATTGTAGCATAATAATATTCTCCACGAGATAAAAGAAAACGAACAGAAATTGACAAATTCACTTCGTGAGCAACTTGAAAAAGTAAATTTTATTAGCTATTTGATATGATAAATTCATGTTTTAATTCAAATTTATTATTAGGTTCGTAAGGATAAAGCTGTCTTGGAAGCCGACTTGAAGTCTCGAACTAAAGCATATGAAGCAACCTTGGGACAATTACAGACAATGTCCACGTAAATGATATCTTTTTTTTTGTGTGTACAAAACCTTAAAAAAAAGAAATTCTAACAATTTGTACAATAGAAACGAACAATCAAATCGTTTAGAGGAATTAATGGCTATTGAAAATATAAGTGAATTGAGAGATCAAGTTAAACAATTGCATGAAAAATGTGTTGAGCAACAAATTCATATTAAAAAATTGGAATTTGAGATAGAAATGGAACAAGGACATGTCAAAATATTGAAACATGATAACAAATTACTTCGACAAATGACAGTTGACATGGTAATTTAAGTTGTTGTAAAATTAACACTAAAAGACTAACATCTCACCAGAATGCCATGGCTGAGCAAGAAGAAGAATTCATTTCAAATCGATTATTAAAGAGAATTACAGGTCTTAAAAAAGAAAAAGGTGAATTGCTTTTACAAGTTGAGCAAGAAGAAGAATACATGACAAATATGTTGCAAAAGAAATTGAATCAACTGCAACGCGAAAAGATTGATATGGAAAATTCATTAGAACAAGAACAAGAATATATTGTAAACAAGTTACAAAAACAACTGGAATCAATGAAAATTCAACAGCAATCTCAAACTACTTCACCAATGATGAGTATTATTCATGATAATACAAATGCATTATCTCCTGGTCCTGTATCTCCTGTCATGTAAGTAAACAATCTTAGAGATGTTGTCAGCCCCACTTTTTTTTTTAACCATAATATTTTAGTCCTAAAAAATGGAATTCTTCTTCTGGATCAGTAAATGAAGTTCAATCAGGTACAGCAGAAATGTTGTTGTCTGAAATTGCAGTCTTGAAGAACAGAACAACTGAAATGGAGAAAGAATGCAAGTATATATTTTGAGATGAGATGTACATGTATTAACATTTTGCAATAGTTTTATTGAAAATGCAACAATGCAATAAATACAAGAGTGAATTGGTTCAATTCCGTAAACAAGCAGGATTATCTACTGAGGATATTCCTTTGGACGAGGGTATTCCTTCTGTATTTAGAACTGTTCCTCCATCACCAGGACGAGGTGGCAGAGTAAGTAAATTTTATCATGTGTAATGTGGTTAATAGTAAATTGACTTTTGCTTCAGGTTCGCCGTTCTACTTCAACTTCTTCTCAAAGATCGTTAGCATCTGACAAGAACAATTTAAATAGTATTCCTCCTTTGCAATTAGATTCAAATGAATCCTCTTTGATGCATAGTCATTCTCAAACATCTTCAAATAGATCAAGTAAATTTCCAATTATGTACAAATAATGCACCGTAAATAACACTCATTTTTAATAGGATCAAATAGCACTGCATCAAACAGTGTACCACCCAAGTCTTCAAGAAGAGTTTCAGGAACTTTATTAAGCTTAGCCTCTGCAGGTCATTCTTCTTCTTCTTCCAACACCAATCTCTAGTTATATAACATCAATATTTTAGTGTTACTTGAAATCGGGATTTCATCCTATATTTTTGCATACGCGTCGTCCCACAAAGAAATAAAGTAATATATATCCCACATTATCCACATATAGCCGTTCTCTTTTTCTTTTCTTTATATAAACATGACATTTAAAACTTCAAAACCTATTCAAGAATATCCTGTTCATGGTTTAATGCCAAAGCAAGATACTCAAGCTGCTAGCTTTATTAAAAAGTATCCCAATTATGATGGTAGAAACACTGTTGTAGCTATTCTTGATACAGGTAAAGTATTTTAAAAATAAAAGCTTGATAAATATACTCATTGTTTCTTTATAGGTGTTGATCCTGGTGCTGCTGGTATGCAGGTAATTTAACAGAAAATCCCTTAATGTTTGATATCTGTCTAGAAAAATTAATAAAATTTATTCAGGTCACTACAGATGGAAAGCCTAAAATGATTGACATTGTTGATTGTACTGGAGGAGGTAAATTGTCAACCATATAAACCACAAGATAAATAAACTTATCAATCAAAATAATTAGGTGATGTTGAAACTAGTAAAGTCGTAAAGCCAACTACTGAGGATGGTAAAAAGGTAATCGAAGGTTTAAGTGGACGTAAATTGATTTTGGGCGATTGGACCAACCCTAGCGATGAATATCGCATTGGTCTTAAACGTGCATATGAATTATTCCCTGATGATTTATGCTCAAGAATCAAAGCTGTAAGTTTTCATAACAAAAATTTAATGTGACAATGGTTTAACAGCCCCTTTAAATAGGAACGTCTTCAAAACTTTATGAAGAAACAATCAGGTCTTTTAAGTGAAGCACAAACAAAACTTGCAGAATTTAGCAAGAAACCCCAAGATAATGGTGAAAAGGTAGATGAAGCCGAGAAAACTGAATTGGAAGCTCGTGTAGAAATCTTGAAAGATATGAAGAAAAACTACGAGGATCCTGGTATTCTTCTTGATTGTGTTGTTTATTTCGATGGTAAAGACTGGAGAGCTGTCATTGATGTAAACGAATCTGGAGATTTGAGAGGTAAAAAGGAAATTGTTGCCTAAATAGGGAATATTGAGCGCTTAATCAATTTTTTATTGTATTATAGACCAGCCATGTTTGACAGATTACCGCAAGGAATTAAAGTATCACACCTTTGGAAAGGCTGATTTGCTCAATTTCTCGGTTAATATCTATAATAATGGTGGAATCCTCAGGTAAATTCAATCTTTACAAATACAACAAAGGTTTATAAAAAATTAATTTGGTTTATAGTATTGTTACATTAGCTGGTAGCCACGGTACTCATGTTGCTGGAATTACAGCTGGTAATTTCCCCGATGAGCCTGCATTGAATGGCGTATGTATTGTTAATATATTATTAAATATATTTATTAATCCAAGGTATATAGGTTGCTCCTGGTGCTCAAATCATCTCTCTTCGTATTGGAGATTCTCGTCTTGGATCCATGGAAACTGGCCCTGGTTTAACTCGTGCCGCTGCTCATCTTGCAATGCACAAGGTTGATTTAGCCAACATGTCCTATGGTGAATCCTCTAGTCTTCCTACTGATGGCCACTTTATCAAACTTTTAGCCGAAGAAGCAATTGGTAAATCAGGTTGTGTTTTCGTTACTAGTGCTGGTAATGATGGTCCTTGTTACAGTTCCATTGGTGCTCCTGCTGGTATGGATGAAAGTTTCATTACTGTGGGTGCTTATGTAAAGCATGCTCAAATGCAAGCAGAATATGCTCTTCTTGAGTCTGTCACTGAGCGTCCATACACTTGGTCTTCTCGTGGTCCCACTACTGATGGTTATCAAGGTGTTGACATTTATGCTCCAGGTAGTGCCATTACTAGCGTTCCTGTCTATGTTTTGAATAAGCTTGATTTGAAGAATGGTACAAGTATGTCTAGTCCTAATGCATGTGGTTGTATTGCTTTGCTTGTATCTGCTCTCAAGGCAGAAAATCAAGAATACACTCCTTACAGATTGAAAAATGCTGTTGTTCAAACTGGCAAATCAGTGGATGATCCTCTTGGTGTTGGATTTATTCAAGTTGATAAGGCTTGGGAATATCTTGAAAGTTATAAAGAACGTAAAGATCTTGACTTGTTATTTAGAGTTACTGTTCAAAAGAGAGGTAGCAAGCGAGGTATCTATCTTCGTGAATTGGATGAAGTGAGCCAAATTCAATATATCACTACCAAGGTTCAACCTCATTTCATGAATGAATTGGATCCTGAGAATCCCAAATACAATCAAGCCAAGTTTGAATACGATGTCCGTGTAGCTCTTGTTGCTACCGAATCTTGGATCACTGTTCCTGATTATCTTTACCTCCATTCAAGCGGTAATGCATTCCAAGTCAAGGTTGATCCTACTGCTCTCAGTGAAAGTCAATTTCATTATGGTCAAGTCCTTGGTTACGACACCTCTGCTCCAGAGCGCGGACCTCTTTTCAACGTTCCCGTTGCTGTTGTCAAGCCCACAGTACCTTCTCAAGGCTATATCCAATACAAGAATGTCGAATATGGTCCTGGTGACATTATTAGACGCTTTGTTCAAGTTCCTGAAGGTGCTACTAGTTGCGAGCTTGTCATTAAGGCCCATGCTCCTGCTGATACTGCACCTGCAAGATTTATGCTCCATCTTTTACAACTTGTCCCCAAGCAAAACCAAAAGAAGAAGCACACCTACAGCTTCATGTTGGGTGCTGGTTCTTTCGGCGACCCCAATTCTGATGATCAAGTCATTAAAAAGCACTTTTCTGTTCGTGGTGGTCTCAATTTGGAGGTTTGTTTGGCTCAATTCTGGTCTGGTCTTGGTCAGCATGATGTTGATTTGAGCCTTAATTTCCATGGTGTCCAGATTGCTGGCAATCTTGCCAATGGACAAAGCACCCTTCATTTGGAACCTCAAGTTACTCGTTTAGATATCTCTAGTCCCATTCGTAGAGAAGACAATTTGAATATTAGTGTTGCTTTTAGCAAATTGCGTAAATATATTCGTCCTTCTGAGGCCAACATTACTCCCATGCTTCCTGACCGTGATTTATTGCCTAGTTCCCATTTATTGTATCAACTTATTTTATCTTACAACTTCAATATTGATGCTAGCACTACAATTACGGCTCGTTTCCCTACTGTCATGAACCAGCTTTACGAACATTACTTGGCTGGTGTCTTTGGTATCATTTACGATGCTAATAAGAAGATTGTTGGATATCTTGACGTTTTTGATCATAACATCAAGATTAGTCAAAAGGGTGATTATACTATTATGCTTCAATTGTCTACCGAAAATGAATCTGCTTTGGAAAAGTTGAAGGAAACCATCTTGGAGTTGGATATGGATTTGAAGAGCACAAGTTTCAATACATTCCAAACTATGGGAGATGTATTCACAGAGAGTAGCTCCAACTATAGCAAGATTGCTTTGGAACGTAAGGACACCAAGGTCTTTTACATTGCTGCTCCTACAGGAAAGGATGCTATTCCCAAAGAAGCCAAACCTGGGGATGCATTGGTTGGTAACTTAAAATTCCTCCAAAAGGTCGAAGGTGGACAATACAATGTATTGTACACTGTTCCCCCTGCTGTCGTTGAACCATCTAATGGCAAGAGTGACAAGAAGCCCACTGACGAAGAGCTTAGCGAAAAGTTAAAGAATGCTGCTCGTGATTTGGAAATCTCTTACCTCAAGAAATTTAGTGCTGATTCTGAAGCTTACAAGGAACTTTTGAAAAAGTTGGAGTCCACTTACCCTGACGATATTGCCTTTTTGGAATCTAAGATGAATGCTTTATGGACAGCTTCAGAGGGTAAAACCAATGTCGATTGTTTATTAAAGTCTGGTCAATTATCAAAGGAACAATCCTCTGAAATCATCAAGATTGCAGACACTATCCTTGCCAAGTTTAATGAAAGTGAGCTTTTGGAGTTCTACGGTCGTAAGAAATCTGACGACGAAAACGAGGAACAAAAGGAGAAGCGCAAGGAGAATAATGATAAAAAGAAGCAAATCATTAATGCTTTGAAGAATAAGGCCATGGCTTATGCTGCTCTTCTGGATAAAGAGACATACCGTGAAGATTTAGAAGCTACTATTAGATCTTTGCAACAATGGTCATCTGATGATAGCTCCAGCAACTTGTCTTCTTTGCTTCTCAAGGTCAAGCGTGATCGTGAAGCTGGACATCCTGCTTCTGCTCTCAAGTCTGTACAAAAATACATTTCCGATGCTTCATTTACTGCTGATACTGTCAAGGATATTAGCAAGGCTTGGACTGTACGTAATGAATTGTTGAAAGAACTTGAATGGTCTCTCTGGGCTGAATATGACGACAAATGGAGCCTTATTAGACAACCTCCTTATGGCTTGGCTTTATTTTAGATAGTGTACTAAATAACAATTATCAACATCCAGATGCAAATTTAAATAAAAATATTAGTATTTTGTAGGATACATTTACACATTTCGATTGTATTTATACAGTAATAAACATTACTATGGGGAGGGGGGCAGGGCTGCTTTGAAACGTTCTCTTCGTACATACTTTTCAGGATATTTATATATGCGTTTTTCCCCTGCAAAAAACTCTTGATAATATATACCTTAAACACTGTTAAATAGATATAAATTAGCCGCAATATGCTACCTATTCCTAAATTTATTTTGTATCTCACGAAAGACCCAAAAACACGTCAAATTTACTGCATTTTCCTCAAAAACTGGGTCCAATTTTTTTTATCTCTGTCCAACTTTTTTTTTCACTAAATAACACCAAGAAAAAATTATATGTCAATGTACCTGAGATGTCCAACTTTAATCCAAAAACAAGTATCCGGAAATATCCTATCTTTTGCAGTTAGTATTAATTTTTCAGTGCTAAAGTTTCAGATTTTTTACGCGTATTTCACTGCTAAAGGATTGAAAACTTTGAGGCTTCATATCTCTAGAAATAATTAAGCTAAACTAACACTTTTTAATAATAAAACTTACTTGTTTTAAAATGCTCTATAACATATTTGAATATAAAAAAATTCTGTGCACTTTTATTTTTTCTTCATTTTTTTGGGCATTTCTATAGTAGGTTTCAAAATATTGGTTAAATTGAGCAACATTTTTTTTGCATTCATGTCATTAAGCTTGTTAAGCTCTCCCAGACTCAATTTAGGGTTTTTCAAAATATTGATTTTTCGTGGAGATATCCTCAAAAATATGTACAAAAAGGTACCTCCATTTCTAGCTTCCATTTTTCCCTTATATACCCTCATCCCAAATTCTGAATTTCAAAAAAAAATTGGACAAAAATCTTGTTTTCTCTACGAAAAATGCAGCTAAATGGTTAAATAATAGCTCGATCATTAGATAATTTTTTTATGCATTATATCCATTATTTAAATTTAAAATATGCTTATAAAAAGTGTCCTGTATCTTCAAAAAACCTTCAAAATTTCAATGTCATTTCATGCAATATTTAATGTAAAACATTTTTCTGAATTTTGTTTAGATGGATGCAGAATTTAAAACTGTACAAAAACCATTTAATACGCTATTTCAACTTACTTTGCAGTTCATGAGCTATAAAACTATTTTATTTTTTGGATCATTTTCTGGTCGATTTCAGAAATCAATTTTGGAACCCAGTTAGTATAGGGTTAAGCTGTAATATGAACTATTATTTTGATTATCTCGACGAAAAATCAATATTTTTCGCGGAAATAAAACATTCAAAGTAACTTAGAGTTGGATCTATCTGGTGAATATAGAAAATTAATACCTCAATTTAGATGCTCGATTTTTTTATAATCAATTTTTGGTTAACCTTGGTAAATGTTGGTCAATTATTTGGCCAGCGCACTTACGTTCTGGAACTAATATTTGTATTTTTCGAGAGATATCAATGGCTTATAAAGTGAAGATACATCTTCTTTGAAGATTTTACGTGATTCGACTTAATATTAAACGAAAACATTTGAAACCTGTTTAAAACCCATTTAAAACCTACTTTCCTACAGTCGTAATATTGTAAATGTATGTAACAAAGAAAGATGATTACGCGAGAATTGGTCAAACTTTATTAAAAATAAAAAGGAGATAGGGAAATCAAATGAGGGGTGAACGTCTACTACTATTTATATTTGAATTAAGAATTGCATATGCACCTGTCTAGAATGGTGTCCTGACACTACGGTCGACCTGTGCTGCACAAGATGATTTTGTTATGCCCAGGTGGGCTGCACATTATAGCCTGAACTGTTGTGCCCACTGAATATGGCTAAAAAGATAACAAACAAGGTGCACATGGGCACAACAAAAGAAACTGCACACGAGCACAACGCTAAGCCTGTTGTACGTGCATAATTTTAGATTCTGTCCATGTGCATGACATTAATTCCATGTGTGCATAATAGTGGAATTGCCCATAAGTATATCATTATCATCCCTATTTGTCCATAATAATAAAATCTGACCATGAGAGTAATGAGCTGATCGTATGAGCACAAATTGGTTTGTACATGAGCATCGTCGTGCCGTTCTCAAAATTTCATTGTTGCATTTTTTACTGGAATGGATTTTAAATTACATTTGCTTTTATTAATATATACTGCAGACAATACAATTCAATATGTTGTTGGTGTAGAACAATACTTGCAAGAGCCAATACAGTATATTTACGATTATCATCATCATTTGTAAATATAATTATAGCTATTACAATGTTTACAGCAACAATGGTTTTTGCTCGAGCATAAACTTAAATAACACTTACTGCTTAAATTTATATGCAAACCAAATCTAAGATTATACAATAGATATTACTTTATCATACATAAAATTTGAACAAATTAACTTTCTTTAAACTTACTATTTTAGTTTACGATTGTCAGCTGTAAAAAGATTTGTTTTAGACTATACTGTAGCTACAATCAAAACTATAAATATTAGGCAAGACATTATTAGAGTATTCTTTTTTTTTTTGTTTCTATATCATTTGAAATTCTATCACTTTTCTGGAACATTTAGTAAGTTTGTAGTCAGTTTTAGCTTTTTATTGAGTAGATATAAATATCATTGCCTTCGATTTGATCTGGTAATCAAGAAATACTTCCAGTAATACAGTGGTAAATAATGATATGTGATCTTAGAATGCGGTTAAATAAAAATATCAGTCTCTAATATAATGGCTGTTACCTATATTAAAAACACTAGTCCCTTAATATTAGAATGCGTATTTAGATACGAGAAAAGAATACCAGCTTGATAATCTGATGTGCCTTATCAAATGGTGAATAATATCCTTGGAATAATATGAAAACAAAAAAAAAGAGAGAAACAATACACGTAGAAAAGGATTTTCAAGGCTTTACATTACTTAGCGCATTTAAACCCCTGCTAAATTGCACATTTCAGTCAATGTAAAAGCAGCATTACGCCGCATAAACCATAAACCAAACAAAATAGACAATATCTATTATCATAAAATATACATTTTTCTACCAGACAAACCGTCTGTCATATCATAGATTCGTTCAAAAATTGCAAAAGCGAGCCCGTAGAACGACGCCATAATTGAGCATAGCAAGAATGAACGGCTAAGTCTCTTATACTATGGTATATATCTAAATTTTAAATAAAAATGTGTTTTTTTTTTTACTTTTGTTATATTTAACCAGGTACAGTCTGAAATTTCAGACTTTGTAGCGGACATTCTTCGGGGCTCATTTTATCCTTACCCACACTCATGATTTTTATCAAAAAACAGAAAAATCAACTTTTGATGCTAAAATCAATGTTTAAATGTACTACATTGTGAGAGAAAATTGTAGCCCTGACTAATACACATTTTATAAAAGCTTAATATTAGATATTAAGTAATGAAAATTTGTACTTTTGTCCCAAAAACGAGATTTTGGTTAAAGAATTTTCATGTAATATTTTGCAATAAAAATGTTGATTATTTTTTATTGAGCAAATAGAGCGCTAAATTTTCTATATGTGCATATTTTTTGTTTTTATAATTAGTAGTATAATTAACTCTAGATTTGCAAAATCAGAAAAAAAAAATTAAAAAATGTCAAAATTTGTTTAAATATACACAATGAATAACTAGAAAATAAAGTTAAAACTAGATATATTTATTAAGTATATTGTAGGTAAAAAAGATAACGAATCCATCTCGAACGACATCAGGATTCAGGGTATTTATATGTTTTGGAAGCGTGGATATAGAGTCTACAATACAGAGTGTATGAAAGTATGATTTCATCTTCTTGAAGAACTAGTTGATTACACCATGATGATATAATAGGTTGGCCATAGCAAGTTTAGTAGGATACGATCAAGTTAAGTATATAGGATCTTCATGCTTGATTTACTTTAGACCGTGAATGTTGATACAAATGGAATAGTTGAATTCCATTTCCAGGAACGAGTTCATGATTGGCTCACTTCAGGATCTCAGGCTACACCATTTCATCATAGACTAAATGTAACATAACTAAATGAAATAAAATTGGCATACATCATTATCACCTCATACTCATCCTTCTATGCTAAGAATAATGTCTACATAATCCTTTGAGCACTTCTACTAGTAATACATGTACCCAGTATAGTCTATGTCCTAAACAAAATTGATGATCTGGACAAGAATAATTTTTGAAATTAATATTCCGCTTATAAGCTTTGTAAGTCTGAAAAATAAGGGATTTTATAATACTGGAGAACTTTTTCAAGAATTTACAATTCTGTACCAACTTGATTCAAGCTTATCACTGTAAATCTTTATACATGTTAATATTGTGTAATAGTTTATTTGATGATAATATAGTTTTACTTTATAATTATTGCGTTAGAGGTGATTTACATTGAGTTTTATTCTTACCTCTTTAATATCATAAACATAAACATAAACATAAACATAAACATAAACATAAACATAAACATAAACATAGACATAAACATAAACATGGCCATCAATCACTGGAACCTATTGCCACCTTTTTACCCTCTTTGTCCCAAGCCAATTTATTCAATGCTTTACCAGAACCAACTTAAGTACTTACAAATGGTTCCTCGGTATTTGCATTCAAATTCTATAAATTAAATTGATCTGTTCCATCTACAGTAGTTGTATCAAACGTATCATTAGCCCGTCTTATTATGATAAATGTCGATCTAAAATTAGAAACATCCCATTGTCGTTATTGTTATGAGCTATGAAGAGCTTGATTTTTAATAATACAGCAATTGAATATAAAACAAGATAATACTAATAGCATATAATGAGTATTTAACATCTAAGTAAGTTTGATGATGAAGTATGCTTTTAAACCCCTTTTAAAAATCCTGAAGCAAACACAACATCTTGGTCCATCCTGTAATTTCTATCCATCAAAATGTTGCGATTTCCACCACTACACAATGAATGCACTTTTTATCTATCTTAACCTCGATGTGGCTCAAGTATATAAACAGCTTTTCAATCAAATTATGCAAAATTTTAAAGACGTCATCAATGGATTTCAAATTTTAGGCTTTATTCAAAAACACGAAGGCCCCCTGTTTTTTCCTTTTTTTTAATAACAACCAGGTAAATTTGATAAAGCAAAACCATATGGTTTGGTGGAATCACGAGTCTGCCTTGTATGTGCCGCCTTATCCGTTGTTGGCTAAGACCTACTATAATAGTGTCTCGCAAGATAAAGTTTCATACGTGGCTGATGAAGGTTATTAGATGGAAGTTTCGACGTTAAAGTGACGCCTAACGCGTAAAATTTTAACGAAGCTTTTATTATAAACTTTCCTAGTATCCAGGTTTGAGTAAAAGAAAAACAAGTCGCTCTAATTGTTTAACTTTCTTTTAGCTTATCCTGATATGGGGTTTATTCTATCTGCGTTTGTTTCTTTTGATTATTTACCTGGTGGTTATCAGCTATTGATATCTGATTTTTGACGCACCCCTGGCCACGGTGAGTCAAAATGATTTGAACCAACAGTTGATAGCTATGGGGTATCTGTGGAATATCTAGTATCCGTCTACGATATCTAGTTTTGTATGCGCTATTGGGTCTTTCTGTACGCCATGTGATATCTTTCCTGCAAATGGAGGTTCTTTTTCTGCAAAACGGTTCTCTTTCAACAATAGCTGGTATTTTTTTAAGGTAATGTGGTTCTTTTTATAAAATGTGGTTTCTTTTTACAATATCTGATATCTTTACAATATTAGGTCTTCTCAGCACAATATGGTATTTTTCGTGCAGCATTTGGTCGTTCTTTATAGCATTGAATTTCTTATGCACAAAATTAGGTCTCTCATATGCAAAATCTTCTCTGTCTCTTCTACAAAATTTCAAGTCTTTTCTGCAAAATTGGGTTCTTTTCTACAAGGTCTTGTTTCTATTTTGCATAACCATATATCTCTTAACAAATGTTGTCTATTCCTGCTTTACCTGGTGTCTTTTGTGCAAAATGCGTTCTGGTTTCTGTCCTCAATGTATGATTCACTTTTGACAGTACATCGTCTCGATTTATGCTTATATGGTCTTCATTCGTTTTCAACTGGTCTCAACTCATGCTCATCTGGTTTAGCTATACACATTTTCGGTCTAAATGTAAGTTTATGTAGTCTCATTGTATCCTCATCTCGTCTCAATTCATTTATGTATCTCGTTTCTATTTATAGTCATCTGGTCTTAATTTGCTTTCAGCTGGTTTTTATTTATACTGTTCTGGTCTTAATTCATGCATCTCAGGTATATATATATGCTCCTCTGGTTGTCTTAATTTATTTCTAACTAATCTAAATTTATATTCTTCTGGTATAAACTCTTATGTGGCGTGAAATTCTGCTCATCTGGGACCCATATCATCGTTACATCCGTTCTAAATTTGTGCACTTCTGCTGGTCTCAATTTATGCTAGTGTGGTCTCTATTTCTGCTCTTCTGGTCAACGTCCATTCCCATCTGGTCTCAAGAATTTTCTTCTGGAATTAATTCATTCTCATGTGGTCGGCGTTCATCCATACTTGCTCGTAACTCATCCATGTCTATCCTGAATTCATGTCTAGCTGGTTTCAATTCATTCATATCTGGTCTTTATTTGTGCTTGTCCGGTCTAAAGTGGTGGTCTTCTAGTCTACTTTTTACTCTTCCTCTCTCAATTTGTGGTGCTCGGGTCAAAATTCATGTTTATTTGGTCTAAATTAACGCTAAACTGGTTTTAATTTTTCCCTTTTGGTATTAATTCATGCGCTTTTGGTATAAAAATGTACCATTGATGTCTAAATTCTTGACCTTCTACTGTAGTTCCAATTCTTGCTCTTCCGGTCTAAATTCATGGTCTTCTGGTTTGTATTCATATTTATTTGGTATTAATTCATGCGTATTTTATTCTAATTTATGTTCATCTGGTCTAAATCTATGTTCATGGAATCCCAATTTGTGCTCTTTGGTTGTCAATTTATATGCCTATCTAGTGGTCTCAATCCCTACTAATCGGAACTCATTTTATGCTTGTCTTATCTCAATTAATCCTCATTTGGTTTCAATTTATGCACTTCTGGTCTAAATTTATGCTCACCTGCTAGTCTCAATTCATGTACGTCTCGTTTCACTTGTTTAACTTGTGGTCTTTATTCATGAAGAAGTTACTTACCTTGGTAAAAATTCAAAAAGTATTATCAACATCTGATCTCAATTTGAAATATTTGGTTTCTCATATGCTTTATTTATTTACTTTTAGCTCATTTTGGTATATCTGGTCTTGTCTCTCTGGTTTTGTTTCTTTGATATTATTATCTTAGTTACTATATTTCACTCAGAAGTTAAAGCATTTTTTTGTTATCTCACTTTTGATACACCCTAGGTGGGTTTAAGAATCAAAATCATATGATCAAGAAAAAGTGATAACTTTTACCACCTTTATTGGAATGACGTCTATTTTGATGCTTTCCCGTAAATTCGGTTACTATACTCAGTTGTTTGTTTTTGTACAATCGGTAATCCTGGGTCAATTTAACCTGGTTGCTCTCCATTTGTGGACTTGCGACCTCTCCCCCTTTTAGGGTATTGTAGTCTTCTTTCACGGTAACCGGCTGGAAACTATAGCCCTTTCTGGCAATCGGAGTCGTATTGATTTTATAGCATCTGCTTGATTTCAGTATCACTTTATAGTATGGTGGTAAACAAGCTATAAGGTCAAATGGCAACATGTAGATAGACCTCCTCGTGGTGTTGCTGGAAACGTTCTTTTAAACGGCTAACTATCTACTCCATTAAACCAATTATATTACAATTTACTTTTCGTTCATCTTGGAGCATTTCATTGTTTGTAATCTCGACCCATAATTTTTCATTTAATTTGTTTTTTCTTCGATTCCTTATATTGCATAATAAAAATTGCAAGATTGAAATTAATTGTTTTATCAATCTATTTATTATTTCCTATTTCTTGTTCTGATGCAAAGTATTAAATAATACAACTAAGCACATGTAAAACCATTGACAGTATCACGAAAACATATGCTGCACAAAATATAAATGTATTGATGTATTTTCTATGAACCCACAAAGTTTTAACAAAAGCAAAATTACGTAAATTTGCTTGATTGTTATCTGTATGCAAGAAAACTATTTACAAACAGAATATAAATATATATATCCGAGAGCGCTTTGACGTTACTCTAGGAGATTATATCAATTTCAAAGCTAAAACATGTACTAAATCCTTTAATAAAAATAAAGAAAACCTGTTATAAAATGAAAGAGCACACTAAAACAAATAAAAGAACTTTATTATAAGGTTGAAACATCTTTTATATTCACATTCTCTAATTATATGACTAATCTATTAAACTAAGTCCGTTTATGTATATATATATATATATATATATATTTAATCACGTCTAGGTGACACACACTAGTTCCACATTTATCAATACGTACAGTATAAACTGAGCTTTATAACATAATACGCAACAATGTAGAACTTATTATATCAAACTGTGTTATAATCGTAACCAAGAAATGTACACAGACTTGTGGTGGACGCAACATTTGAATTTTGTCGTCTATTTTTAGGTTTGATAAATAGTATTTAAAAAAGAATACAATTAAGAGAGAATGAGTAATGAATCAGTTCTTTAACTGTATAATAAAAACAACATATCGTTTATTTAGATATAAAAGTATGGCCTTTTACAGTATATTAATTTGACATTGAAATCCTTAGATGTAATTTAAGGCACTATTAAACCATTAGAACTGTTTGATAATAGTAATTTAATATGGATTGAAATGGATCAACTATGATTTAACCGTGCTTGCAGAGCTTATGAGCTGCCTTGGTTTAATGCTGCGCCAAATGTGCTGGGATGTTGATTTAATAGCTACTTGATTGATTAACCGCTGGGATAAAATAATATGGTGTCATAATTCAGGTCCAAGCGTTCTTGGTAATTGCTGGATAAACTTAGTAGTACTCCAGGAGTCTCTTATATCCGGTATTAAGACTTTGCACTTTAATACATATCGTAGTCAATAGGTTGTAATATATATTGATACTGTAGAATATGATAACGTATGATACTTCTTGGTAGAATACAAATTTTTTTATCGAAATGAGTAAACTCCAACCAAGTTTTTGAGGCTTTTATATTTTCATCTTGTAGCCAGGTTTCGACAAGATTCATGAATTCAGTAATAGTGGCTTGATGAACTACAAGGCAAGCTAACACTAATTTGAACAATGATGTACAAATGGCCAGCTTAAAATTGAGAAACCGCATTTGAAATAAAAATAAGTTGAGAAAATACTAAGGTATTGCAATGATGGTTATTAAGTAAAGTCTACTTTATTTTTTATTCTCTACCAGAATATTTAGGTCTTAGATCGCTGTAAAGACTTTTTTATTTTTTTATAAATTTTGTGCGAGCTCTTTTTGTAGTATAGAAATCCATGAAGGGACGACTGGTATGCAAAGCTAAAGCCATAGGATAATACTTATTAGCGTCTATCTAACAAATTGGTAACGCATTGAATAAATTGACTTGGGACAAAGAGGGTAAAAAGACGGCAATAGGTTCCAGTGATGGCCATGTTCATGTTTCATGTTTATGTTTACGTTTATGTTTATGATTATGTTTATGATATTAAAGAGGTAAGAATAAAACTCAATGTAAATCACCTCTAACGCAATAATTATAAAGTAAAACTATATTATCATCAAATAAACTATTACACAATATTAACATGTATAAAGATTTACAGTGATAAGCTTGAATCAAGTTGGTACAGAATTGTAAATTCTTGAAAAAGTTCTCCAGTATTATAAAATCCCTTATTTTTCAGACTTACAAAGCTTATAAGCGGAATATTAATTTCAAAAATTATTCTTGTCCAGATCATCAATTTTGTTTAGGACATAGACTATACTGGGTACATGTATTACTAGTAGAAGTGCTCAAAGGATTATGTAGACATTATTCTTAGCATAGAAGGATGAGTATGAGGTGATAATGATGTATGCCAATTTTATTTCATTTAGTTATGTTACATTTAGTCTATGATGAAATGGTGTAGCCTGAGATCCTGAAGTGAGCCAATCATGAACTCGTTCCTGGAAATGGAATTCAACTATTCCATTTGTATCAACATTCACGGTCTAAAGTAAATCAAGCATGAAGATCCTATATACTTAACTTGATCGTATCCTACTAAACTTGCTATGGCCAACCTATTATATCATCATGGTGTAATCAACTAGTTCTTCAAGAAGATGAAATCATACTTTCATACACTCTGTATTGTAGACTCTATATCCACGCTTCCAAAACATATAAATACCCTGAATCCTGATGTCGTTCGAGATGGATTCGTTATCTTTTTTACCTACAATATACTTAATAAATATATCTAGTTTTAACTTTATTTTCTAGTTATTCATTGTGTATATTTAAACAAATTTTGACATTTTTTAATTTTTTTTTTCTGATTTTGCAAATCTAGAGTTAATTATACTACTAATTATAAAAACAAAAAATATGCACATATAGAAAATTTAGCGCTCTATTTGCTCAATAAAAAATAATCAACATTTTTATTGCAAAATATTACATGAAAATTCTTTAACCAAAATCTCGTTTTTGGGACAAAAGTACAAATTTTCATTACTTAATATCTAATATTAAGCTTTTATAAAATGTGTATTAGTCAGGGCTACAATTTTCTCTCACAATGTAGTACATTTAAACATTGATTTTAGCATCAAAAGTTGATTTTTCTGTTTTTTGATAAAAATCATGAGTGTGGGTAAGGATAAAATGAGCCCCGAAGAATGTCCGCTACAAAGTCTGAAATTTCAGACTGTACCTGGTTAAATATAACAAAAGTAAAAAAAAAAAACACATTTTTATTTAAAATTTAGATATATACCATAGTATAAGAGACTTAGCCGTTCATTCTTGCTATGCTCAATTATGGCGTCGTTCTACGGGCTCGCTTTTGCAATTTTTGAACGAATCTATGATATGACAGACGGTTTGTCTGGTAGAAAAATGTATATTTTATGATAATAGATATTGTCTATTTTGTTTGGTTTATGGTTTATGCGGCGTAATGCTGCTTTTACATTGACTGAAATGTGCAATTTAGCAGGGGTTTAAATGCGCTAAGTAATGTAAAGCCTTGAAAATCCTTTTCTACGTGTATTGTTTCTCTCTTTTTTTTTGTTTTCATATTATTCCAAGGATATTATTCACCATTTGATAAGGCACATCAGATTATCAAGCTGGTATTCTTTTCTCGTATCTAAATACGCATTCTAATATTAAGGGACTAGTGTTTTTAATATAGGTAACAGCCATTATATTAGAGACTGATATTTTTATTTAACCGCATTCTAAGATCACATATCATTATTTACCACTGTATTACTGGAAGTATTTCTTGATTACCAGATCAAATCGAAGGCAATGATATTTATATCTACTCAATAAAAAGCTAGAACTGACTACAAACTTACTAAATGTTCCAGAAAAGTGATAGAATTTCAAATGATATAGAAACAAAAAAAAAAGAATACTCTAATAATGTCTTGCCTAATATTTATAGTTTTGATTGTAGCTACAGTATAGTCTAAAACAAATCTTTTTACAGCTGACAATCGTAAACTAAAATAGTAAGTTTAAAGAAAGTTAATTTGTTCAAATTTTATGTATGATAAAGTAATATCTATTGTATAATCTTAGATTTGGTTTGCATATAAATTTAAGCAGTAAGTGTTATTTAAGTTTATGCTCGAGCAAAAACCATTGTTGCTGTAAACATTGTAATAGCTATAATTATATTTACAAATGATGATGATAATCGTAAATATACTGTATTGGCTCTTGCAAGTATTGTTCTACACCAACAACATATTGAATTGTATTGTCTGCAGTATATATTAATAAAAGCAAATGTAATTTAAAATCCATTCCAGTAAAAAATGCAACAATGAAATTTTGAGAACGGCACGACGATGCTCATGTACAAACCAATTTGTGCTCATACGATCAGCTCATTACTCTCATGGTCAGATTTTATTATTATGGACAAATAGGGATGATAATGATATACTTATGGGCAATTCCACTATTATGCACACATGGAATTAATGTCATGCACATGGACAGAATCTAAAATTATGCACGTACAACAGGCTTAGCGTTGTGCTCGTGTGCAGTTTCTTTTGTTGTGCCCATGTGCACCTTGTTTGTTATCTTTTTAGCCATATTCAGTGGGCACAACAGTTCAGGCTATAATGTGCAGCCCACCTGGGCATAACAAAATCATCTTGTGCAGCACAGGTCGACCGTAGTGTCAGGACACCATTCTAGACAGGTGCATATGCAATTCTTAATTCAAATATAAATAGTAGTAGACGTTCACCCCTCATTTGATTTCCCTATCTCCTTTTTATTTTTAATAAAGTTTGACCAATTCTCGCGTAATCATCTTTCTTTGTTACATACATTTACAATATTACGACTGTAGGAAAGTAGGTTTTAAATGGGTTTTAAACAGGTTTCAAATGTTTTCGTTTAATATTAAGTCGAATCACGTAAAATCTTCAAAGAAGATGTATCTTCACTTTATAAGCCATTGATATCTCTCGAAAAATACAAATATTAGTTCCAGAACGTAAGTGCGCTGGCCAAATAATTGACCAACATTTACCAAGGTTAACCAAAAATTGATTATAAAAAAATCGAGCATCTAAATTGAGGTATTAATTTTCTATATTCACCAGATAGATCCAACTCTAAGTTACTTTGAATGTTTTATTTCCGCGAAAAATATTGATTTTTCGTCGAGATAATCAAAATAATAGTTCATATTACAGCTTAACCCTATACTAACTGGGTTCCAAAATTGATTTCTGAAATCGACCAGAAAATGATCCAAAAAATAAAATAGTTTTATAGCTCATGAACTGCAAAGTAAGTTGAAATAGCGTATTAAATGGTTTTTGTACAGTTTTAAATTCTGCATCCATCTAAACAAAATTCAGAAAAATGTTTTACATTAAATATTGCATGAAATGACATTGAAATTTTGAAGGTTTTTTGAAGGTACAGAACACTTTTTATAAGCATATTTTAAATTTAAATAATGGATATAATGCATAAAAAAATTATCTATTGATCGAGCTATTATTTAGCCTTTTAGCTGCATTTTTCGTAGAGAAAACGATATTTTTGTCCAAATTTTTTTGAAATTCAGAATTTGGGATGAGGGCATATAAGGGAAAAATGGAAGCTAGAAATGGAGGTACCTTTTTGTACACATTTTTGAGGATATCTCCACGAAAAATCAATATTTTAAAAAACCCTAAATTGAGTCTGGGAGAGCTTAACAAGCTTAATGACATGAATGCAAAAAAAATGTTGCTCAATTTAACCAATATTTTGAAACCTACTATAGAAATGCCCAAAAAAATGAAAAAAAATAAAAGTGCTCAGAATTATTTCATATTCAAATATGTTATAGAGTACGTTAAAACAAGTAAGTTTTATTATTAAAAAGTGTTAGTTTAGCTTAATTATTTCTAGAGATATGAAGCCTCAAAGTTTTCAATCCATTAGCAGTGAAATACGCGTAAAAAATCTGAAACCTTAATACTGAAAAATTAATACCAACTGCAAAAAATAGGATATTTCTGGATACTTGTTTTTGGATTAAAGCTGAACATCTCAGGTACATTGACATATAATTTTTTCTTGGTGTTATTTAGTAAAAAAAAAAGTAGAGCAGGGATGAAAAATGAGACCCAGTTTTCAAGGAAGAAACAGTGAATTTTACTCGTTTTTGAGTTTTTCGTGAGATATAAAATAAATTCAGGAATTGGTAGTATAATACGACCAGTTTATAAGTGTTTAGAAGTGCTAAGGTATGTCATAAAAAGTGTTTCGTATGAGGTTAGTTATAGAAAAGAGGGAACGCTTCAATGTTGAAGATTGAAAAAACTATGAAAATTCAATTTTTGCGCAAGTAGGTACTTGCAAAAAATCCTCTAAATCCATTTTAACTTATGGAGTATAATATTTCCCAAGTGTATCAGAGCAGGTCAGTCAAGCTCGTCATTTATAGAGTATAACAAAACCGTAGTTCTATTAAAAAAAGCAATCAAAGACGGTGGGGTGTAATTGCTTAATTTTATTGGAAGATGTTCTTAAAACGAATCAATTCAATGACGAAAGCTTCACCTTATTTCGTTGTAGCAAAAAAGGCTACACTTTTAATACTTACAGTTCCCCCCCTCCATTTCATGTCATCTGCATGCGATTTATTATTTTGATTTCTTAGCAAGTAGATCGAGCAATATTTCTGTTACCAAACCCATCTCACAGGTAAAAGTTTTTAAGTCAAAGCTTTATTAGTATTCACTCTTGTTTTTTATTTGATTTATGGAATTCAATCACTTATAACAGGTACAGCTTACCAAAGTGCTTGAGATAGAATATATTCAATCTTCGCAGCGCATGTACCATTCACGCTCCGAGATACTCAAACTCGACTAAAAAGTAATTGTATTACGTGTTTTTTGCTTTCATACTTTTTTTTATATAAAATAACAATAATGTCAGATTCATCAGCAACAGAACCAAAGTTTTTAATACATCAAGCAACACATTTGTTCCTAGCAGATCCTATCCATTTTCAAGTGACTCAAATGAATAAATCTGCCTTTATTTGGATCGGTAAAGCAGAAGGTAAATTAGGTGATATGTCAGTTGCAGTACCACCATTTGGAGCACATGTAAGATAATACTGCGTGATTGTTATCTTATTACTTACTCTGTATAATAGACCAATGCATCAGCAACTACAATTATAAATAAAGGAGTATCTGAACACAGTCGAAATTTAGCTCGTAGATTAGGTAATTCATAGCTATCAAAAAACCATCTGAGTATCTTTGATTAACTTGTTGTAATTCATAGCTTCCAAATATAAGCAACAGTTTTATATTAGTTTTGATTTAAATAGTCCAGATGATATGCTTTTTGTGTTTGTGGAAAAGAAATTGACAGAGTTATTGAAGAATATAATGTAGTGAATCAGATTTGATTTTTTATTTTAAAAAGACATAATTTGTGTGTGTGTGTGTGTGTGTGTGTGTCTGTATTGTGCATATATACATTTTTTTATATACTATTGATGGATGTGTGTGCAAAATTGTGTGTATATGGATTATAAGAAAAATCAAAAACAAAAAAAAAAAACGAAGAATAAAAAATAGGGTAATCTAATTGATATTACACAAGGCACGATAATGCCCAAGTAATCCAGAGGTATCAAGTAGCCAATTTAACAAGATGGAACCATTAGCATTTGTAGTTAACAGTAATGCATTTTGCATAATAGCAGCAGCAACGTATATCTACATAATCAAATTGAGTATATAATTCACAACTTTAAACTAATGCTCTTACCTGCTGATCTTTGGTAACAATTGGATTTTCTAATATAGCACGTACAGCTCTAGCACCAAATCTACCTTGACCAATTTCCCAACATTTGTCAACGATAGCATCAAAAATATGTTGATTACGAGTTGGTCCCATACGAAGACAGCATTGAACTACATAATTGCCAAATTGATCTAATAGTAACAATGGTACATACGGAGCAATGTTTGTACAAATGAGTCGAATCTATTGATTGTGTTAATGGTAAATGATACCAACATATTAACTAAACAAAGACTTACTTGTTGATCTGTAGATGCAGTATCAATGATCTTTTGTGCTGCCCAGGTACCATTTTTATGAACTCCAATGGAGGCTAAATAAGGTGCAATTCTCTCAATCATTATAAATTTGGTTTCATTGCAACAATGTTCAAATAATTTCTGAACAACGGTATTGCCAATGTAATCTGTACAATAATTATCAGTATGCTATTCGTGTGCATGCCTTTATACATCTTACCACTGCAAAGTTCGACAATATCATTCATACATTCATGAGCAATTGATTCAATATCTTGAATACCTTGTCCATTATCTAAAACTTTTTTGATTTCACGTAATCTCAAAGGCCCAAGACTACGATCAGCATTAAATTCAGGAACTGTAGGAATGACGGAAAAGTAATTGATTGAGATTCTTTCATCTAAAAAAAAAGTATAAAAAGGTGAATATATTAAGCAAACAAAGAAGATGTATTTTATGACATTTACATTCATCTGCTTTAGGTTCATAACCTAATTGTTGCATAATCATTTTACGTTCAGAAGCTAATCGATTATTATTAGGTATCGAGCTTGTAGAGCTTGAAGGCGAGGGATTAGCAGATAAAGTAGGTGTAGAGGTTCCATTTTGACGTTGCTGTTGTTGTTGTTGTTGTTGAGCATTCATCATCATGCTTGCCATCAAAATAACAGTTCCCCATTGAGTAGTATTAGATGTGTTATCATTGCTTTCGTCCTGTTGTAACTGCTGTGATTGATGTTGGCTAACTGATTTATTAGGCAAAGAATTATTAGCGATAGAAGACGATGAGGAAGATGGAGTAGTAGCCTTTGATCTATTAATTTCCAAAGACTTGGAAGCAGGAGTAGCGTAGGAAGTAATAGTATTACCAGAAATGACAACATCTTCAATGACTTCATCAGGATTATTGGTAGGAGCCTTTGCGAAACCAATACGTACTGTGCCTGTACCAAGGCCCAAAATCTCTTTATTTTGCATTTGTTTACGAGCACGGACAGCATCTTCTTGTCTTTCAAAGTTGACAAATCCACAATTTTTATGAGACAAGATTCGAATCGATTCAATTGAACCAAAAGATTGAAATAATGATCTCAAAATCGAAGGGTTTATGTTTGAAGGAATATTACCTACCCCTAAATACAAAAAAAAAAAAAAAAAAAAAAAAAAAAAAAAAAGAAATGAAATCAGCAATGTTAAATACAATTTAAAGTGGATAAACTTACATAAAGCACGAGTGGGACCTTGAGCATTGGGGCCAGCTTCTTGAGTTAAAGCCATTGCTAAATTAACATCTGCTTTACCAAAACCAACTTTGACGACAGAACCAGCAACTCTACTTCCCAGACGGTTAACAAGATCTTCTTTAGCTGCTAAAGCAGATTCAACATTTTCAAAATTAACAAAAGCGCATTCTTTATCAGATAAAATACGAGCACTTTCAACATGACCATAACGAGCAAACGTTTTATGTAAATCAGGTACACTTAATGAAGGATTTACATTACCCAGCCAGAGAGCACGAGAAGGAGTTTGAGCAGGAGGTTCTATACCATTTGGTGAAGAAAGACGAGAAGGAATCAAATTCTCCATATCATTTGATCCATGGTGATGATGATAATAATCTTCTTCTTCTTCATGAGAACCCATATGAGCAAATATACGAGATTGATGATATAATAAAGGTAACGACGTGTTACCATTTGTACCATTGTTGTTACTGTTATCATCTGTCAAATTCGAATTGGTGGAACCCAAGTTTTGATAATCCGATGTTTGATGATAACGCATATCAAAAGGAGAAAACTGTTGTTGATGTTGTAATTGAGGTGGCGTCAATGGAGAATCCATCATTCCCAAGCTAATTGCTCGAGGACGATTTGACATCTTTTGATGTTGTTGAGGAAAGGGACTAAATGACATCATGTCTGAGGGTCTATTATTGTCCGCCATTGTATTCCTGGAAGATACAGTAAAAGCTCTATTACGCGTTGTTGGTTCAAAATAATTTTGATGATTCAATGCATTAGAAGAAGAAGAAGAAGAAGGTGTACTATTTTCACTTCCTCTATTATTGTCAGTAACATGAGCATCTTCATGTAAACCCAATGAAGCCAAGGTGCTAGCAATAGAATTTGTAGCATTTTCATCTAGAGGACTAGACATGCCAGAACGCGAATACATTGAATTGTTTGTATTCATTGAATTGGTTCTACTGCGATTGGGTCTTTGCTGAGCAATGTAAAGATTTGAAGAATTAAGCCCCATAAAAGGAGGGATGGTGGAAGAAGGCATAGTTCCAGCACGAGAGCGTCTTACAGTTTCAGCAGATGTATTGTTGTTACTATTAGTAGAAGATGGCGGTGTATATGATAAGCGAGAACCAGCAGTACGAGACATTGATATTGACAAGGATTGTTGTGAATCACTGCCATATTTTGGTAAATGTCAAATTATCCAAAAGTGAAGAATATATATATATATATATTTTTTTTTTTACCTTTGATTTAAACTGCTATTACTGTTATTCATGTTATTTATGGAATTTGTACTGGTATTTGGTAGACATTTGCCGGTAGTAGGGATATCTGATACCCACGTAAAATCCATTTTTTTTATATAGGAGGGGGGGGGGAGGGAGGGAAGAAAGAAAAGAGAGAGAGAGAGAGAGAGAGAAAAAGAGAAAAAGAGATATTCTATTTGTTCTCCACCACACCCTCTTTCTCTGCGTCCTTTTTATCCAATTCAATATAGCCCACCTACTTAAACTATATAATAATTTGACGGCATTAAAAAGTTTTAGGCGTACAAATTTCATTTATAACAACTGTTCTTATTGCCATTGAGACGCCGATGCCATCGTATATGTGATTTCGGCCAATGTAAACCCCTTTGTTAATAAGAAATTACTTTTTATGGTAAATATAGGTTTTATTTACGGAATCATTCCCCTCCTCCCTTCATCATCATCATCATTTAAAAATTTTGCATCGGGTAGTGGACATGAATAGAACATCAATTGATTACGGGATCCTGGTAAAATTAATAATTAGATGTATGCAAACTTTATGGAGAATCATTGCATTGGCAATATCAAGAGTAATTATATTGTGACGTTAAAGGATGGAGGTTCCAAACTGATCATCATTAATGTATATGTGTCGTCATGGCATTTTAGTACATGTACCTTCCTCATTATAACCAGGACACTGATAATCAAGTATCTCAAATTACTTTCTCTCCGTCACATCGCAATTGGATCCATGAGCGTATGTATTCGTATGACACATGCATATAAAATGCATGGGCGGTGTAGACAACATATCACATTAAAATAAGGATAAACCGTCTTTTTCAGATGTGAATCTTGACTCCTACATCTTTTTATGAACAAATCAATTTGTTTGATGGTTATATTTTATAATCTCAACAATTAATGTGCTTTTTGACTCATTTTATTAACCAAGATATATAAAAATTTAATTCACTTAATTTTATCGTGCATTATTCAGCTGGATAAATGAAAATTACACATATTATTTATATTTCCGTCTATTTGAGGTACTAAGTTAAACAAAAATTGATGAGGAAATTCAAGCTTTTCAGTGCAAAACAAAAAATACCCTCGTATACTTGATACGTTTAAGAATAATTTCGCATTTTGAAAAGTTATTTAATCTTATAAAACCATCAAGCAAAAATCCTTTCAAGATTAGGGAATGTGCCATGTCGAGCGGAGTGTTTTGACAATATTACCCACAATTCTTATCATGGACAGTTGAAGCCTCACTGCTCATGTCAGGATTGATGCCCTCCTCTCCTCCTCCTCCCCCATTTACTATCATTTATGACCCAAGAGTGCATTTTATTTAGCTGGGATAATCATATATTTACAAATTATTATTCAATTTTCAAAAATTCAGAAGGTTTTAAGCCAAAAGTTTCCCAAAATTCAGTTGAGTCCAATCTAGGTTTAACGCCTCCTCTTTCAACAATGTCTTCCAAAGAACCATCTCCAAGGGCATCGTGACAAGTAGTATCATTTGCAGCTAAATCTCTTGCAAATGCAATTTGTTCCTCACTTCCCCATGTCAAGAACAATTTGATCCAGTCATAACAACCGTTATCTGTCACAATCCATCGTTGACCAGGTTTAAATTGTTCGTGTACAGCTAAAATAGATCTTGCGACATCTTTGCCATGAATTAAGTGAAGTTGGCGTGTTAATAATTTATTTCTGATGGCTTCTTTAGATGGAAAACGAGGAACCCATCCTTTAGGTTGTCTAGAAAGTCATGCGTGTGTCAGTGTGAGCGATTGCAACATTTCTACAAAAAATTACTTTTTTTTTTTCTTCTTACCTTTGATCTCCCCATAAGCCAGATAAATGAAGCACTGAGCCTCCACGTTCCACAATAATATCTTCTGCGGGAATACGACCAGTATCTTTTGATCTGTTTAATGGTGTATGTCTGTTGGCAGGGTTACCATCAAAAGGACGAGTAGATGATAACAAGACCCATTGAGGCTGTGTATCATGTTTCTTTTGATAGGCATCTATCAAATTAGTCATGCATTCGGGCTGCATCACTGGAAATGTGATGAGCACAGTTTTTGCTAATGGTAAAGCAGATACGTCAATATCTTGACAGACATTTGGCAAAGACCATTGAATAGTGTTGTTTCTACCATCGCGTGTGGTGGCAGCATAGTTCATTTGCATGGATACCATCAATTCAGATAGAAATTGGCCTGTCCATCCTAAACCAACTATAAGTATAGGAAGTGCAGCAGACATAACTTGTTGTTCCATGAGTATGACACAGTATTATGTGAAAGCAAAGAGATATTGCCAATTGATGTTCAATAAGACGACATTTCTCCACGCAATGTAACGTGACGTTTTGTGTATTACCTTTTATAGGTCTCGAAACAAGGTTGAAAAGAGCATGTGTACAAATGAAGATCAGGGCTCAGTTTCGCGTTAAATCATAATTGAAACATTATAGATTATAGGTATAAGATTGTATATTGAATAAAGGTAATATTTCCTATAAAAAACTGCGTTTTGTGTGTAAAAAAAGAATCTGATGGCCATCAAAATGTATGCTGTTTTAAGCGATATATCCGCAATTTAAGAGAAAGTGAGCGATTTCGATGTATAATATTCGATTGAGTACAAAATCAAACACAAGCATCAGATAAGAAATTAAATGAATAATCATGGAAAGATTGTTGTAATTGTAGTATTATTATTTTTTCAACAAAAAATGCTGTAATCAATGTTTCAGGAGTTTTTTTCATTAAATTTTGATAAATGTATACTAGGTTTGGATAGCTGAATATTTTGTCTAGCATCTCAAGTTTATGTTTTTATTTTTTATTCTAAATTTTTTGCATTTTTTCCAATTCATTTTAGGGTGTTTTGATCATTGAAATTTCAAAAATAAATCTCGGAGTGTATCGCAAAAAAAGCAGTGTATCAAAGATGCCTGGAAATGCATAAACCATGTATTTTGAAATGGTCTTGTGCAACCTTTTACCTTAATAATTGTTGTAATAAACCATGTACTCATTTAAGATCTAATTTTTAAATCTCAATCTGTTTATACGATACAGGTATATGGATGATAAAGAATAATAGAATCTGTCAGTAAGAAGCTGAGGATGGTTATACGTCAATTTTAACCAATGATATTGACCATGGAGATTCGACCATATATCTCAGTAAGTTTTTATTGGATATAATGCAATTGCGCCATCATGTCCCTGAGTCGCTACATCAGAAGACAGCATTATTATAAGTCAATATCCTAGCAAAAAAAAAACAGATATAAATTTAAATAGTGTGAATCTAAACCCTCCTTTTTTAACACATCTTTCACTTTTTATCACAACTAAAAAAAAAAATGGCTAATACTCCTCATGGTGGTGTCCTCAAGGACCTTTATCTTCGCGATGCTGATAAGCAAGAATCTCTCAGAGCCGAGGCCGCAACTTTGCCTTCTGTCGTTTTGACTGACCGTCAATTGTGTGATCTTGAACTTCTCTTGAACGGTGGTTTCTCTCCTCTCGAAGGTTTCTTGAACCAAAAGGATTATGAAGGGTAAGTGTGCTTTTTTTTTATATAAAATCAATTGAAAATCTTCACAAATGCTGATGGTTGCGTTTATAGTGTTGTTGAAAAGATGCGTCTTGCCAATGGATTATTGTGGACTATTCCCATCACTCTCGATGTCAGCAAGGAACAAATTGAAGAAAGTAAGATTGAAGCTTCCAAGCGTATTGCTTTGTTAGATCCTCGTGATTATGAACCTTTGGCTATCTTGACTGTCGAGGATGTCTACAGACCCGACAAGTCCAAGGAAGCTGCTTTGGTTTATGGTGCTGATGATAGTGCTCACCCCGCTGTCAATTACCTTCACAACATTGCCAAGGAATTCAATGTTGGTGGTTCTTTGGAAGCTGTCCAATCTCCCTCTCACTACGATTATGTTGCCAACAGATGTAAGTATTTTTTTAAAAAAAAGAGAGAGAATATTCAAGGAAGGGAAGCAACCGCTTGCATACCTATTTGTTTATTTGTTTATATGCCGAAAATCGTTTCTAAACATTTACTGTAAATTATAGATACCCCTACTGAACTTCGTGCTCATTTCAAGAAGCTTCAATGGACTCGCGTTGTTGCTTTCCAAACCCGTAACCCCATGCATCGTGCTCATCGTGAATTGACTGTTCGTGCTGCTCGTCAACGTAAGGCTCATTTGCTTATTCACCCTGTTGTTGGTCTTACCAAGCCCGGAGATATCGATCATTACACTCGTGTCCGTGTCTACAAGGCATTGATGCCCAAGTACCCTAACGGTATGGCCGAACTCAGTTTATTGCCTTTAGCTATGCGTATGGGTGGTCCTCGTGAAGCTGTTTGGCACGCATTGATTCGTAAGAATCACGGTGTTACTCACTTTATTGTTGGTCGTGATCATGCTGGTCCCGGTAAGAACTCTCAAGGTGTTGATTTCTATGGACCTTATGATGCTCAAGCTTTAGTTGAGGAATATAAGAGTGAAATTGGTATTGAGATTGTTCCTTTCCAAATGGTTACTTATTCTCCTGATACTGATGAATATATCCCTGCTGATGAGGTTCCCGAGGGTGTCAAGACCTTAAACATTAGTGGTACTGAACTTCGTCGTCGTCTCAAGACTGGTTTGCCCATTCCCGAATGGTTCTCTTACCCTGAAGTTGTTTCCGTCTTGCGTCAATCTCATCCTCCTCGTAACCAACAAGGTTTCACCATCTTCTTTACTGGTCTCCATGCTTCTGGTAAGAACGCTATTGCCCGTGCTCTTCAAGTTTCATTGAACCAAGAATCCACTCGTTCCGTTTCTCTTTTGGCTAGTGAAAATACTCGTGCAGAACTTTCTTCTGAGCTCGGTTTCTCCAAGCGCGATCGTGATATCAACATTGCTCGTCAAGCATTTGTTGCTGGTGAATTAACTCGTGCTGGTGCCGCTGCTATTGTTGCTCCTATTGCTCCTTATGCTGATGCTCGTGACGCTGCCAAGAAGACTATTGAACAATATGGTGGTTTCTACCTTGTTCATGTTGCTACCCCTCTTGAAGAATGTATTAAGCGTGATCGTGATGGTATTTATGAGCGTGCTCAACGTGGTGAAATCAAGGAATTCACTGGTCTTGATGCTCCTTATGAAGTTCCTACTAACGCCAATTTAACTATTGATATCACTCAACAATCCGTTTCTCAAGCAGTTCATGAAATCATCTTGTTGCTTGAAAAGGATGGTTATATTGGTTCTGCTTAAATTATTCCCATTGTTTAACTATTTCTCTTTCATACTTTTTTCTCTTCCATATATATAGAATCTTCCTCTCCTTCCTTATTTTTGTATTTATACATTTCTTTTTTTTAATAAAATATTTTCTAGTAATGATACTCAACCAATTTCTTTGCGTTTTTTGTATGTTTCAAAAGTTTTTATGTCTATTCAAGAGTGAGCTATTTGATAATACAGCCTGCTAAAACAATCATTGCTATGTAAAGTATTCTGCAGTATTTTATATATATATTGATAAGCATCATAATACACATTCAAAACCACACTTGTGCAATCCAAATTACTATCTTGTATTAATGCATTGTGGATTTTAAACAAAATCTATTAATGTACAATCCACACTTTTCAAAATGAATAACAGTGTGTTTTTAATAAACACATTAAATTGATAATTTATATTCAGGTACACATAGATTGAAAGTAAGTTTAAGAACAATTGTCTATGTTAAGTTAAATTTATTTATATTATACATGTTATTAATTGAGTTAAGAAAAATGATATAGTAAATTCATGTAGGAGCTATGGCATGCTAACATTGCATTGTAATATGTATTGCCCTGTAAGTTTAGTGTGTAAAATATACTGTATTATACTCGCAAGGTTCAAGGCTTGCTGACCTATGAGGTCTGAGTTTGAAACAGTAATCTGATTTTCATCCTGAAAATGATGCAAAAAATAAAAATGCGAAATAACTCATCAGAATGTATAGTAACTCGTATTTGTAAAATAATTGTTTTATGTACAACTTTAGATTCTACATTCATATATGTAAAGTCCAAAAAAATTTTACTCACAAAATTTAGCAGAAAATATGCCTGAAATTTTGAAGGTTTTTTGACAATAAGTCCTACTTTTTATATATGTATTTACAATTAAATTAGTTTACATAATATATGACAAAATTATATATCATTCAATGTTTTAATGATACTTATAGCTGCATTTTTCGTTGAGAAATCAAGGATATTGTCAAGTTTTCGGGTTTTCAAATTTGAAAAGATGAGTGAACACCCGTTCGAAAAATGGTGATGAATTAGGGTTTTAATTTTCCAGCACAATTTTTGAATTTCTCCACCAAAAATTATTATTTTTGGGAGAAATAAAATGCTTCATATAGATGCCAGCTAGAAATATATGCTCTGTATAAATTTTTTGGATGTTTTTATGGTAGATGCTCTGGAATTCACAATATATTAGCGAAAAAAAAGTAAAAAAAAAAAAAACTTTTCAAACTCAAATATATTAAAGGATGCTAAAAAACAAACAGTTTTCATTATTAAAGTAACGGTTTATATTGATTTTTCGCTGAGCTATGTTGCAGTAAAGTTTTGATTTTTTTAGCGGTAAAAATTTAAGCTTAAACTTTCAAAAGTTTTATTATAGCTAATTCCGCAAGTTTCTTGTAAAAATTAATAATATATTAAAACTTAACATCTCAACTATACATTTAAATTTTTTTTTCTTGTTTTTTACTGTCAAAAACAGTTTGTGCCCTGATAATGAACTGACCTTACTCAGCCTACAATTCTGAAAAAAAGACGGAATTTCAGTTCCGGGATTTTTTTTTTATATCCTTTTGATGTTGTCTACTTGATTAAATGGGTCAAAATCATACGAAGCAAATTATATAGTGATGTTTATTAAGAGATATTTGAGGACGTCCATGGAAATTTAAGGTTTGCATAACATAAACGCTTATTCATAGCTTTGTATAGTAAACAAAACCTATCTGAAATTCCATGTGCATCAATTGATGTCTAGCACTATCTTTATCGTATAAAAATATTTAGCTCAAATTGTCATGGTGTCAAGATATGTATGGTAGATGAGCTTTTGGAAGACTAGATATTATAATAAGAGAAGTTTTAGACCTTTTAAAATCAATTTTTTGGATAATAAAAAATGCGTTCATACAGTTTACAAACCCATTAAATTATTGCTATATTTTTTTTTTTTCATTCAATTATCTAAAAAAAAAAAACCTTTAAAGGAGTAAAATCAAAAATTTGAAAGACGGAATTTTTAAAAAAGATGGATTCATGATTATCTTTTAATCATTTCTTGGTAATGTTGCCTGGAAGACATGTAAATATCAAGACCATTATTCGTATGAGTATCGTCTATTTTATATATATAATGAATAATGTACATTATTATCAAACTAATGATATTGCTTAAAATTAACTCTAGAAGTTTTTACCATTTAAATCACTACTGTTATTAGGGTTTTGCCATATTAAATTATTTGAAGCATTTGTATTCAAATGCTGAGCATATCTTGTTGGTGAATTTGTGGATGGTTGCGATTGCGGTTGCGATTGTGGTTGTGGTTGATAAATGGAATTATCAGCTGTAACATTTGCAGTAGCATCATCCACTAAAAGCTGGCTTGGTACGACAATATCACCTGTATTGTAAGCAAGGACATCACTGCTTTCATTTCTATTATTATTAAGATTAAATTGCTGTTCTAAACTGTTAGATGTTTGACGGTGATGGTTAGAAGTCCATAATTGGTTTGCTGTAGTATTTGATGGTGATTGATCGAAACCTCCATGTTGCGGTAAATTACTGTTATTACTATTATTGCTATTACTTCTACTATGCGTTGAGAATCGGTATCGATGATCTAAATAGACCATATTATCGGTATTGGCGGTTGGTCCTAATTGTAGCATAGTTTCATCATTTTGATTAGATGTGTGTTGAGTTGTTGGAGCCCAATTTGATGTCATATAAGTAGGAGTTTGTATTCCCCTGAGGTCAGGATTGTATTGAAGTGTATTACCAATTGGTCCTCTATTTAATCTACTGTTATCATCAGGCAATTGAATTCCTTTTTGATGGTGATGCTGCTGCTGCTGCTGCTGCTGTTGTTGTTGTTGTTGTTGTTGTTGTTGTTGTTGTTGTTGTTGTTGTTGATGATGATGATGCTGTTGATTATTAGATGCTGAAGGTGAAGATTGGGATTCTTGTCTCATACGAACATTCTCAGACGATACTAGTCGATTCCCTTTTGGTGATAATTTGCCCTTGGTATTTTCGTTATTAGCCGATGACATGTGTAGCCCATATATACTTTGTACTTGCTGTAAGAATTTTGTACAATTAGGAATAACAGCATAATTATTTACTAATTGCATACACCAAATAGATCTATCAAATAGTAACCATGCTTGTTGAGCTAAATTAATATCCGGATCGTCTAAATAACGTAAATGAATTTTGATAGCATGAATAATTGAATGAACCAAAAAATCAAATTTTATAACATGAGATGGAGTTTGACATAGATGATAAGCAAGCTGAGTCATACATGTTGCGGTTACTCTAGATTGAAATTGTATCACTGAGTTACTGGGAATTTTTGTCAGGAGTTCTAATGCAATTGTATTATAATACAAATGTAAATGACCAACCATAGGTCTTGGTGCTGGTAGTTCTAATACGTCTTTAACGGAAATAGTTGTAATTGGGGTCCATTGCATTTCGGGTGTTAAAGAGCGTAACCATTGCTGATGTTTAGCGTGATTGTCGGTGATATTATTTATTATATCTTCTTTATGGATTCCGAGGAATACCGTATTTGTACTGTTTTGAAACGTTTGAGACGCACAAAATAACATTAAACCATCTTCTATAATCGAAATAAATCGCATTCGAGCTACATATAAACTGAGAATTTGTCTTTCTTCTTCTGATTCCTCTGGTAAAGGTGATGGCGGTAATGTTTTGATAAATGCTTTTGCAATCATATACGGTCTCTCCCAGCCTCCACTATGAAACTTATCTAAATCATAACATCCCCAAAATACACGACGACGTAATTCTATCTCGATAGGAGCAAGACTACTGTGAATATGAGTATCATCATATAATCCCAATTCAATTGCCATGCGACATGCCATTCCAGAATATTGCCATTGTCTACAATGATGTGCTCCAGGTCGATAAATAGTTGGACTAGGTTCATATAAGCTCAATAAACATAAAGCGACAATAGTGCTGACTCTTGGAACATCCATAAAATCATCAACTAAGCGTTTTGCTCTGTGGTAGAATACTTCAGTTTTCGGGCAATTTGGAATAGTGACAAATCTTGCGGCATGAGCATAAATAATGTTGAGTAATAGGGGTGTAATCAGTAGACCTTTTGTTTCTAATTGTTCGTAAAAATAACATCTAGGCACTAATCCAATACTTTCATATCTTTCGTTAAAGAACTGATCTATCAGTGCCATTTGTATTTCACGAGAAGGCATTTCAATAGAACCAGAATATCGACTTGGTAGTGATGGTTCAGGCATCCACGTGATGAAATTTCCAAATGTATCAGTTGAATCTAGTAATTTCTCTGCTAGTCTGTTGCTATCTACACTCGACATCTTTCTTAAGTTTTCACCCAACGAACCTAATGTGTTGCTGATTCTAGATTCCATAAGTGGACCTCTTCGCTTTAATTTATTGTGGTTTGCTGCCGAAGTATCAGTGAAGAATATTCTATCATCACCATCATCGTTATTGTTTTTAGAGTCCATTTCTGATTCTGATTTATCCAATAAAGAATCTTCTATATTACTGCTATTATTGCAATCTGAGATTGCAAGATGGTCTTCAATTATATTAGTTTCGATTGTTTTTTCAATGTGATCTTGTTGATCTAACTCCAAGGAACCATCTTTGTAGAATGAGCACGGGCGTTGCCGAGCTTAATTTTAAAATGAAAAAAAAAAGACCATGTCAGACATTGCGAATAAATTGGGATTATTTATCAATCGTTTTCTTATCATTTACCTTTACACTGAAAAAAAAAAAAAAAAAAGTAAACAGTTAATGATGATATACATTTAAAAATATAGATATAATGATGGTACCTGCATACATGGCCTTAATCCGTCACACTAAAAGAGTTCAAGATAAATATTATTATTAACGTTAATTCCAATTTTATGTAAAAAAAAAAAAAAAAAAAAAAAAAAAATGAGCGGGGGGCAATCAAAAAATAAAATAGTACCAAATTAAGGTTTTTTCTATGGATTTTATTTTACCTTGATTTTCTTTGCTCGACATGTATAACAAGCACGCCCAACTTTTAATCTCTTATTTCCTCTTTTTGCTGGTGATGATGTCGATGGTTCAGAAGATAATGTTGGGTTCATGCTGGTGTCAATCAAATTTTGCTTTATTTTTAAAATTTTATAAAGAAGCAAGAAAGAAGAAAAAGAAAGAGAAAAGATGAAAGAGAGTTGTTTGATTAATTTAAGACACACAGATGTGTGAATCTAACCACCGAAAAATAGTAACATCAGTTTTGACGATCTGTATACCCAATAAACATCCATCAAGATTGATTTCGTTTATTCATTAAAGCAATCTAATTGCTTTTTCTTTTCTTTTTTTTTTTTTTTAAAAAAAAAAAAAAAAGAGTTTCATTTCTAGGTATTTGAATAGTTTAATATTTTTTACCAGGTAAAAAACGAAAAGAAAGGGTTTTTTCTGGGTTTATTACAATGTCAACAATTACTGGAACAGATTCCCATTTTTTAAAAACTGGTTCTACAATAACTGCAACCGCAATTGCCAGACTGCCAACAACGTAAAAGTTTTTAGTACATGTGCCACATGTCGCAGAAAAATTGTCTGGGAAATAACTTGAAATTTCTGTACCACTAAAATTTATGGGTTTTTTTGTTTTTTTTTGCACTGCCTTTAGGATAATAGGGATCTTCGGTCCATTTTATGGGATTCCATGGGATTATCGACAATTATATGAAAAAGCAGAGTTTCAATTAGATGATTTTTGTAGCGTGGTAGAACACATATTTTACTATATTCTGCATGCATCTTACACAATTACCATATCAAGCTTATCAAAACCTTTGTTTATTTATCAGAACCGAGTTTAGAAATCAAGAAAACCTCCATGTTCTTTTTGTTTTTCATGTCGGTTACTGTTGTATTCCCAGTCAGACTTGCTTCTTTTTATATCTGGTGTCACATTGAGCGTTTAATCTTGGCTTCCGACACAAAATGAAATGAATAAAACCAAACTTGGCACTTGCGCTACAATTTCGTAATTGCTAAAATAACTATAATTAGGCCTGATTTACCAGAAACGCTCTTGTTTTAAGTTGAATATTTGATTACTAATACAATGATCTGTTGATCTTTTTGAGTACAATAGCATATCTGTCAAATGCGCAGGCATGCCATCATGTACATTTATATATTTGGTTTATGTTGGGGTTTTGACCTCTCTGATTGCTATGATATGGTAATTATGGTAACACATCTAACAGACTATAATTGGCTTACATGCTGCATTCAGGATGATTCATATTTCAAGCCCGATTTTTATCTTGGCAAGATATCATGGCACATGGATTAAGGATGAATTGCCTTGAAATGCAACAGTTATTATATTTCATTGTTTATTGGAAAAATATTAGTATTTCACTGAACTACAGAAAAGCGGGCTTATTCAATAGGTTGAAAAAGGAAGACTCTATAGTTTACATACAAAGCTAAATTATTATAATTTTAGATAACTGAAATCTCCTTTTAGTTAGTATTAAAGTTCCAAGATATCATTGACATAAATGAGCGTATTTCCATGCTTTTTTATAGTAAAAGTGGTGGCACAAGAAGTGTCCAATGCAGACGCCTCCCGCGGGAACCAAATATTGTGCCACTAAAATGGCGCCTCCATTTAAACATCAATGCCTAATCTACCACTGGAGTTTAGACAAAATTACGTCTTACAAAAGATCTGTAGCTGATCAAAATGCTTTGAATTCAGCAAAAAAATTTATTTGATAAAACAATTATACAACAAAATTGTATTGCTATACTAAACATGAGACCATCTTCAAGTTGTGTCTTTTCCAAGCTTTTGAATACAAGTATTTATTACCAACCAAAGTATGATATGGTAATCTTGATCCCAGATTATTTTGACCCCAGTGATTTCAGGTACCATATCGGATCAAACCTTTATAGAATTTGATCGCCTTCGTTCATCATACATATTTCATTACATAATTATAAAATTAAACAGATTTTATTGCTTCCTATTATGTGCTAGTCTTTTATATGTTTTTTAAACCAGCTCTGTCGTTAAATTTAATATTTTTGTAATTAAATGAGATTCATCACCAAGAGTATTGTAAATCTTACCTCCTTTTACCTTGAAATCGTTATCAAAAAAGATGTTGGTTGCTTTAAACCGAAATATGCCAAAAAAAAAAAAAAAAATCACGCGTGAGAATTTGCAAAGTTTATAAAATTAAAGTTTTAATGTTACAGACAATTACAATGTATGCATGTATTTAAATAAATCCATTAAAAGATTGGCAAAACTCTGGGCAAAAAAAATATGTATTACGTACACATTTCACACGCAAAACACATCGTGTATCAAATTAGACCAATAATTTTTATGGATTACTTTTTCCTGGTGCTTTACATCATACAATATGTACCCGAATATTATTCAAAGATTTAGAAATAGTTCGTTACATTCAAATAATGAGCGCGAATTCTTAAAAAGCAGATGTGAAAAAATGGCTGGATGGCTTTGATTAGGCATCAAAAGGACATACGCCTCAAAATTTCGGTTGAATACACTCAAATTTCAGCAAATGATGATGACACTTTTCAGTGCTTTTTTTTTTTGAGTAATTTTAGTAAAGAACATCTTGCTATATAGGTTTTTTTTTATATTCACAAGATAGTACTAGTGCAAAGCTACTCTGTATTTTTTGCTGAAGCAAAAAAATATTGGGTTTTCGTCGAAAAATTAAAATCCTAATTCATTATGTGGCTCACAGCTTATTGCATGGTATATAACATTCTATAATAATTTGGCTTTTTTATTGATATATTTAGTAGGATCTATTCTGATGACGGTTACCCAAAGGATTGTTTCTGTATCCTTCCATTTCATTAAAAAATTTTTCTTAAATCTTTTGCCCATCTATTGATATGAGGACCTGCAGAAACGCCTCAGTCTCTTTCAATAAGTTCTTCAGATACGTACTCGCTGATATATTGAATAGTTTTTCTTGAGTTATCACTTGATTCAGCTTTATAGCATATGTATGTCTTGAATGTTAAAATGATTATTATTCAAAGTTAATTGTATATAAGCAACGCAATGGCGCCTCACTAAAAATGGCAGCAGGCTTTCCCTTTGATTAAAAGGTATATAAAACATACAACTTTTGACTTTTACTATATAACCCGTACAAAAAATACCAAACATCTATACAAATATTGCCAATATGAAGGAAGCTCTTATTATAGTTGACGCTCAAAATGATTATTTTCCTGGTGGAGGTTTGCCAACCTGGAGGCCAGAAGAAACTGCCAACAATATCAAGAAAATCATGGACAAGTTTAGACAAGAAGGGAAGGAAGTTATCCATATCGGCTACCATACAATACAGGAACAGGAAAAAACATTACCTATCATGAAAAAGGGTACTTGAGGAGCAGAATTTCACGATACTGTTAAACCTTTAGCTTCTGAGAAGGTCATTTACAAGAACTATTCTAATAGCTTTGTTGCCACTGATCTCAAAGAATATCTCTCGAGTAAACAGGTCGATACAGTCATTGTCGTAGGTATGATGATTCACAACTGTGTAAATGCTACGGCTTATTCTGGAACAGATGAGGGTTTCAAGACTATTGTCGTAGCTGAGGCTGTTAATACTTTTGATCAAGAAATCTTTGGTGAAGTTATTTCTGCTGAGACTATTTGGAAGAGTTTTTTGGCTGGTATCAAGTTTACTTATGCTCAAGTGAAGAGAGTAGATGATATTTTAAATAACAACTACTAATATTTTCTTCCTGATTTGACTGTATAAATAAACTTGTAAACAACATATTTTAAAGCACATGCAATTAACAGACAATTTTAAATAAAAATTCTTTATACTTTTGAGTTATAAATACTACTTCTTCTTCATGATAGTAAAAATAGCACATTCAATAAATTAGTATATTATACATCTTCAATACCATGTGCACCCTTTCTAGTAACAGGAATATCAGAAGCACTTACAACTTGATCTTGATTAGGAATGCGAAATTGTAAATACACTAAAGTTCAACAAACTTTGTACCAGACAAATCTCGACGAAATTGATAGATACAATAAAATGAATTGCAGATTCGTTTTTAGCAGCCAGTTTTACCCCAGAAAACTTGGTTGCCTGATTTCTACCGATACTTTTGTAAAAAAATGTGAAAATTCTCCAAATTGTTAAAACTACAAAATAGAAAAACAAAACAAAACAGGATTTACAATTATGAGGTTTGGGGGTCCAAAAAAAACCTATTCCTGAAACTTTAATATGTAATAAAACATTGAAAAACAAGAAGATTTAGCTTAGAAACTATTATTTGCAAGCTTATAAAATCTCGAGATATTTGACATCTTAGATTGAGATTTTAAGCGGGGGGAAAACAAGTGTTTCACTTTTGAAACCTTTATACTCGCTGAAAAATTAAGATGAATAGAAATAACTTTTTTGTCAATATTCTGTAGCATCTCAAGTATATCTTACATTTTTCATTTCCTGATTATCTATTGAAATGGGGGCACGCTCCGATTTTGAATATCACCATATAAAATTGTATAATCAGATATGCACATGTGACTGAGCTTCAATTCAAAAAAGTGTTCAAACGGAAAAAAAAATCCAAAAAAATCCAAAAAAAAACCTTGTATGTTTAATTACTCACGAAAATGCATAGTAAGTTGAGCTAGCATATTAAATATCTTGGGTTCAGTTTTTAATTCTGAATCGATCCATGTAGGTTTTAAAAATGTTTTTCTCATAAAATCTCTAGTAAATTTAGTATCAAATTTTAACGGTTTTTGATCAAAAAGTACCCTTCATTCAAATGCAACCCTAAAATATTTTATTTGCACATTATGCGCAACAAAATTATCTACAGAATGAGTATTTATACGTATCTGTAGCCCTATTTTTCGTGGGGATATACTTTTTTTTAATCTTTTTTTTGTAAAACCGAAAATTTTTCCTTGTATATCCTCGTCCAAAATGAATCCTTTTTTGTATCACCAAAAATCAATCATTCAATCTCAATTTTCTCGACCAAAAATCAATATTTTTTCACGAGATAAAATTCGTTAGATAGACGTTAATGAGTACTATCCTATGGCTTTAGCTGTGCATACCTGTCATCCCTTCATAAATCTCTATAACAGAAAAAGTGCTCTCACAAAATTTATAAAAAAATAAAAAAGTCTTTACAGCCATCCAAAAACTAAATATCCTGGTAGAGAATGAAAAATAATCTAGACTTTACTTAATACCCATCATTGCAATACCTTAGTATTTTCTCCACTTATTTTCATTTCAAATGCGCTTTCTCAATTTTAAGCTGGCCATTTCTGCATCATTCAAATTTATGAAACAATCACTATAGTAACCATCCTTGCTTTATTTAATAAAATTTGTAGCCGGGACAATGTTGAATGGATGGGTACTGTTTTTGAAAAAAAAGTTCCGTTAAAATTGATCACTAGTAAAAATATTCACGTTTTTCAGCTTATTTTGCCCTCTAAAATTGTTGAAGCTAGACTTGGCATTTAAAACTATAAATCAAAATGTACGTAATAATTTGTTCAACAACTTTTATCATGTGTTCAAGTAAGGCTTTATAATAAAATTTAAGAGTTGCCATAGGCGTATATACTAGAATCCAGCAAAATTTATACCACAAAAATCTCGACGAAATTGATAGATACAATAAAATGAATTGCAGATTCGTTTTTAGCAGCCAGTTTTACCCCAGAAAATTTGGTTGCCTGATTTCTACCGATACTTTTGTAAAAAAATGTGAAAATTCTCCAAATTGTTAAAACTACAAAATAGAAAAACAAAACAAAACAGGATTTACAATTATGAGGTTTGGGGGTCCAAAAAAAACCTATTCCTGAAACTTTAATATGTAATAAAACATTGAAAAACAAGAAGATTTAGCTTAGAAACTATTATTTGCAAGCTTATAAAATCTCGAGATATTTGACATCTTAGATTGAGATTTTAAGCGGGGGGAAAACAAGTGTTTCACTTTTGAAACCTTTATACTCGCTGAAAAATTAAGATGAATAGAAATAACTTTTTTGTCAATATTCTGTAGCATCTCAAGTATATCTTACATTTTTCATTTCCTGATTATCTATTGAAATGGGGGCACGCTCCGATTTTGAATATCACCATATAAAATTGTATAATCAGATATGCACATGTGACTGAGCTTCAATTCAAAAAAGTGTTCAAACGGAAAAAAAAATCCAAAAAAATCCAAAAAAAAACCTTGTATGTTTAATTACTCACGAAAATGCATAGTAAGTTGAGCTAGCATATTAAATATCTTGGGTTCAGTTTTTAATTCTGAATCGATCCATGTAGGTTTTAAAAATGTTTTTCTCATAAAATCTCTAGTAAATTTAGTATCAAATTTTAACGGTTTTTGATCAAAAAGTACCCTTCATTCAAATGCAACCCTAAAATATTTTATTTGCACATTATGCGCAACAAAATTATCTACAGAATGAGTATTTATACGTATCTGTAGCCCTATTTTTCGTGGGGATATACTTTTTTTTAATCTTTTTTTTGTAAAACCGAAAATTTTTCCTTGTATATCCTCGTCCAAAATGAATCCTTTTTTGTATCACCAAAAATCAATCATTCAATCTCAATTTTCTCGACCAAAAATCAATATTTTTTCACGAGATAAAATTCGTTAGATAGACGTTAATGAGTACTATCCTATGGCTTTAGCTGTGCATACCTGTCATCCCTTCATAAATCTCTATAACAGAAAAAGTGCTCTCACAAAATTTATAAAAAAATAAAAAAGTCTTTACAGCCATCCAAAAACTAAATATCCTGGTAGAGAATGAAAAATAATCTAGACTTTACTTAATACCCATCATTGCAATACCTTAGTATTTTCTCCACTTATTTTCATTTCAAATGCGCTTTCTCAATTTTAAGCTGGCCATTTCTGCATCATTCAAATTTATGAAACAATCACTATAGTAACCATCCTTGCTTTATTTAATAAAATTTGTAGCCGGGACAATGTTGAATGGATGGGTACTGTTTTTGAAAAAAAAGTTCCGTTAAAATTGATCACTAGTAAAAATATTCACGTTTTTCAGCTTATTTTGCCCTCTAAAATTGTTGAAGCTAGACTTGGCATTTAAAACTATAAATCAAAATGTACGTAATAATTTGTTCAACAACTTTTATCATGTGTTCAAGTAAGGCTTTATAATAAAATTTAAGAGTTGCCATAGGCGTATATACTAGAATCCAGCAAAATTTATACCACAAAAATCTCGACGAAATTGATAGATACAATAAAATGAATTGCAGATTCGTTTTTAGCAGCCAGTTTTACCCCAGAAAATTTGGTTGCCTGATTTCTACCGATACTTTTGTAAAAAAATGTGAAAATTCTCCAAATTGTTAAAACTACAAAATAGAAAAACAAAACAAAACAGGATTTACAATTATGAGGTTTGGGGGTCCAAAAAAAACCTATTCCTGAAACTTTAATATGTAATAAAACATTGAAAAACAAGAAGATTTAGCTTAGAAACTATTATTTGCAAGCTTATAAAATCTCGAGATATTTGACATCTTAGATTGAGATTTTAAGCGGGGGGAAAACAAGTGTTTCACTTTTGAAACCTTTATACTCGCTGAAAAATTAAGATGAATAGAAATAACTTTTTTGTCAATATTCTGTAGCATCTCAAGTATATCTTACATTTTTCATTTCCTGATTATCTATTGAAATGGGGGCACGCTCCGATTTTGAATATCACCATATAAAATTGTATAATCAGATATGCACATGTGACTGAGCTTCAATTCAAAAAAGTGTTCAAACGGAAAAAAAAATCCAAAAAAATCCAAAAAAAAACCTTGTATGTTTAATTACTCACGAAAATGCATAGTAAGTTGAGCTAGCATATTAAATATCTTGGGTTCAGTTTTTAATTCTGAATCGATCCATGTAGGTTTTAAAAATGTTTTTCTCATAAAATCTCTAGTAAATTTAGTATCAAATTTTAACGGTTTTTGATCAAAAAGTACCCTTCATTCAAATGCAACCCTAAAATATTTTATTTGCACATTATGCGCAACAAAATTATCTACAGAATGAGTATTTATACGTATCTGTAGCCCTATTTTTCGTGGGGATATACTTTTTTTTAATCTTTTTTTTGTAAAACCGAAAATTTTTCCTTGTATATCCTCGTCCAAAATGAATCCTTTTTTGTATCACCAAAAATCAATCATTCAATCTCAATTTTCTCGACCAAAAATCAATATTTTTTCACGAGATAAAATTCGTTAGATAGACGTTAATGAGTACTATCCTATGGCTTTAGCTGTGCATACCTGTCATCCCTTCATAAATCTCTATAACAGAAAAAGTGCTCTCACAAAATTTATAAAAAAATAAAAAAGTCTTTACAGCCATCCAAAAACTAAATATCCTGGTAGAGAATGAAAAATAATCTAGACTTTACTTAATACCCATCATTGCAATACCTTAGTATTTTCTCCACTTATTTTCATTTCAAATGCGCTTTCTCAATTTTAAGCTGGCCATTTCTGCATCATTCAAATTTATGAAACAATCACTATAGTAACCATCCTTGCTTTATTTAATAAAATTTGTAGCCGGGACAATGTTGAATGGATGGGTACTGTTTTTGAAAAAAAAGTTCCGTTAAAATTGATCACTAGTAAAAATATTCACGTTTTTCAGCTTATTTTGCCCTCTAAAATTGTTGAAGCTAGACTTGGCATTTAAAACTATAAATCAAAATGTACGTAATAATTTGTTCAACAACTTTTATCATGTGTTCAAGTAAGGCTTTATAATAAAATTTAAGAGTTGCCATAGGCGTATATACTAGAATCCAGCAAAATTTATACCACAAAAATCTCGACGAAATTGATAGATACAATAAAATGAATTGCAGATTCGTTTTTAGCAGCCAGTTTTACCCCAGAAAATTTGGTTGCCTGATTTCTACCGATACTTTTGTAAAAAAATGTGAAAATTCTCCAAATTGTTAAAACTACAAAATAGAAAAACAAAACAAAACAGGATTTACAATTATGAGGTTTGGGGGTCCAAAAAAAACCTATTCCTGAAACTTTAATATGTAATAAAACATTGAAAAACAAGAAGATTTAGCTTAGAAACTATTATTTGCAAGCTTATAAAATCTCGAGATATTTGACATCTTAGATTGAGATTTTAAGCGGGGGGAAAACAAGTGTTTCACTTTTGAAACCTTTATACTCGCTGAAAAATTAAGATGAATAGAAATAACTTTTTTGTCAATATTCTGTAGCATCTCAAGTATATCTTACATTTTTCATTTCCTGATTATCTATTGAAATGGGGGCACGCTCCGATTTTGAATATCACCATATAAAATTGTATAATCAGATATGCACATGTGACTGAGCTTCAATTCAAAAAAGTGTTCAAACGGAAAAAAAAATCCAAAAAAATCCAAAAAAAAACCTTGTATGTTTAATTACTCACGAAAATGCATAGTAAGTTGAGCTAGCATATTAAATATCTTGGGTTCAGTTTTTAATTCTGAATCGATCCATGTAGGTTTTAAAAATGTTTTTCTCATAAAATCTCTAGTAAATTTAGTATCAAATTTTAACGGTTTTTGATCAAAAAGTACCCTTCATTCAAATGCAACCCTAAAATATTTTATTTGCACATTATGCGCAACAAAATTATCTACAGAATGAGTATTTATACGTATCTGTAGCCCTATTTTTCGTGGGGATATACTTTTTTTTAATCTTTTTTTTGTAAAACCGAAAATTTTTCCTTGTATATCCTCGTCCAAAATGAATCCTTTTTTGTATCACCAAAAATCAATCATTCAATCTCAATTTTCTCGACCAAAAATCAATATTTTTTCACGAGATAAAATTCGTTAGATAGACGTTAATGAGTACTATCCTATGGCTTTAGCTGTGCATACCTGTCATCCCTTCATAAATCTCTATAACAGAAAAAGTGCTCTCACAAAATTTATAAAAAAATAAAAAAGTCTTTACAGCCATCCAAAAACTAAATATCCTGGTAGAGAATGAAAAATAATCTAGACTTTACTTAATACCCATCATTGCAATACCTTAGTATTTTCTCCACTTATTTTCATTTCAAATGCGCTTTCTCAATTTTAAGCTGGCCATTTCTGCATCATTCAAATTTATGAAACAATCACTATAGTAACCATCCTTGCTTTATTTAATAAAATTTGTAGCCGGGACAATGTTGAATGGATGGGTACTGTTTTTGAAAAAAAAGTTCCGTTAAAATTGATCACTAGTAAAAATATTCACGTTTTTCAGCTTATTTTGCCCTCTAAAATTGTTGAAGCTAGACTTGGCATTTAAAACTATAAATCAAAATGTACGTAATAATTTGTTCAACAACTTTTATCATGTGTTCAAGTAAGGCTTTATAATAAAATTTAAGAGTTGCCATAGGCGTATATACTAGAATCCAGCAAAATTTATACCACAAAAATCTCGACGAAATTGATAGATACAATAAAATGAATTGCAGATTCGTTTTTAGCAGCCAGTTTTACCCCAGAAAATTTGGTTGCCTGATTTCTACCGATACTTTTGTAAAAAAATGTGAAAATTCTCCAAATTGTTAAAACTACAAAATAGAAAAACAAAACAAAACAGGATTTACAATTATGAGGTTTGGGGGTCCAAAAAAAACCTATTCCTGAAACTTTAATATGTAATAAAACATTGAAAAACAAGAAGATTTAGCTTAGAAACTATTATTTGCAAGCTTATAAAATCTCGAGATATTTGACATCTTAGATTGAGATTTTAAGCGGGGGGAAAACAAGTGTTTCACTTTTGAAACCTTTATACTCGCTGAAAAATTAAGATGAATAGAAATAACTTTTTTGTCAATATTCTGTAGCATCTCAAGTATATCTTACATTTTTCATTTCCTGATTATCTATTGAAATGGGGGCACGCTCCGATTTTGAATATCACCATATAAAATTGTATAATCAGATATGCACATGTGACTGAGCTTCAATTCAAAAAAGTGTTCAAACGGAAAAAAAAATCCAAAAAAATCCAAAAAAAAACCTTGTATGTTTAATTACTCACGAAAATGCATAGTAAGTTGAGCTAGCATATTAAATATCTTGGGTTCAGTTTTTAATTCTGAATCGATCCATGTAGGTTTTAAAAATGTTTTTCTCATAAAATCTCTAGTAAATTTAGTATCAAATTTTAACGGTTTTTGATCAAAAAGTACCCTTCATTCAAATGCAACCCTAAAATATTTTATTTGCACATTATGCGCAACAAAATTATCTACAGAATGAGTATTTATACGTATCTGTAGCCCTATTTTTCGTGGGGATATACTTTTTTTTAATCTTTTTTTTGTAAAACCGAAAATTTTTCCTTGTATATCCTCGTCCAAAATGAATCCTTTTTTGTATCACCAAAAATCAATCATTCAATCTCAATTTTCTCGACCAAAAATCAATATTTTTTCACGAGATAAAATTCGTTAGATAGACGTTAATGAGTACTATCCTATGGCTTTAGCTGTGCATACCTGTCATCCCTTCATAAATCTCTATAACAGAAAAAGTGCTCTCACAAAATTTATAAAAAAATAAAAAAGTCTTTACAGCCATCCAAAAACTAAATATCCTGGTAGAGAATGAAAAATAATCTAGACTTTACTTAATACCCATCATTGCAATACCTTAGTATTTTCTCCACTTATTTTCATTTCAAATGCGCTTTCTCAATTTTAAGCTGGCCATTTCTGCATCATTCAAATTTATGAAACAATCACTATAGTAACCATCCTTGCTTTATTTAATAAAATTTGTAGCCGGGACAATGTTGAATGGATGGGTACTGTTTTTGAAAAAAAAGTTCCGTTAAAATTGATCACTAGTAAAAATATTCACGTTTTTCAGCTTATTTTGCCCTCTAAAATTGTTGAAGCTAGACTTGGCATTTAAAACTATAAATCAAAATGTACGTAATAATTTGTTCAACAACTTTTATCATGTGTTCAAGTAAGGCTTTATAATAAAATTTAAGAGTTGCCATAGGCGTATATACTAGAATCCAGCAAAATTTATACCACAAAAATCTCGACGAAATTGATAGATACAATAAAATGAATTGCAGATTCGTTTTTAGCAGCCAGTTTTACCCCAGAAAATTTGGTTGCCTGATTTCTACCGATACTTTTGTAAAAAAATGTGAAAATTCTCCAAATTGTTAAAACTACAAAATAGAAAAACAAAACAAAACAGGATTTACAATTATGAGGTTTGGGGGTCCAAAAAAAACCTATTCCTGAAACTTTAATATGTAATAAAACATTGAAAAACAAGAAGATTTAGCTTAGAAACTATTATTTGCAAGCTTATAAAATCTCGAGATATTTGACATCTTAGATTGAGATTTTAAGCGGGGGGAAAACAAGTGTTTCACTTTTGAAACCTTTATACTCGCTGAAAAATTAAGATGAATAGAAATAACTTTTTTGTCAATATTCTGTAGCATCTCAAGTATATCTTACATTTTTCATTTCCTGATTATCTATTGAAATGGGGGCACGCTCCGATTTTGAATATCACCATATAAAATTGTATAATCAGATATGCACATGTGACTGAGCTTCAATTCAAAAAAGTGTTCAAACGGAAAAAAAAATCCAAAAAAATCCAAAAAAAAACCTTGTATGTTTAATTACTCACGAAAATGCATAGTAAGTTGAGCTAGCATATTAAATATCTTGGGTTCAGTTTTTAATTCTGAATCGATCCATGTAGGTTTTAAAAATGTTTTTCTCATAAAATCTCTAGTAAATTTAGTATCAAATTTTAACGGTTTTTGATCAAAAAGTACCCTTCATTCAAATGCAACCCTAAAATATTTTATTTGCACATTATGCGCAACAAAATTATCTACAGAATGAGTATTTATACGTATCTGTAGCCCTATTTTTCGTGGGGATATACTTTTTTTTAATCTTTTTTTTGTAAAACCGAAAATTTTTCCTTGTATATCCTCGTCCAAAATGAATCCTTTTTTGTATCACCAAAAATCAATCATTCAATCTCAATTTTCTCGACCAAAAATCAATATTTTTTCACGAGATAAAATTCGTTAGATAGACGTTAATGAGTACTATCCTATGGCTTTAGCTGTGCATACCTGTCATCCCTTCATAAATCTCTATAACAGAAAAAGTGCTCTCACAAAATTTATAAAAAAATAAAAAAGTCTTTACAGCCATCCAAAAACTAAATATCCTGGTAGAGAATGAAAAATAATCTAGACTTTACTTAATACCCATCATTGCAATACCTTAGTATTTTCTCCACTTATTTTCATTTCAAATGCGCTTTCTCAATTTTAAGCTGGCCATTTCTGCATCATTCAAATTTATGAAACAATCACTATAGTAACCATCCTTGCTTTATTTAATAAAATTTGTAGCCGGGACAATGTTGAATGGATGGGTACTGTTTTTGAAAAAAAAGTTCCGTTAAAATTGATCACTAGTAAAAATATTCACGTTTTTCAGCTTATTTTGCCCTCTAAAATTGTTGAAGCTAGACTTGGCATTTAAAACTATAAATCAAAATGTACGTAATAATTTGTTCAACAACTTTTATCATGTGTTCAAGTAAGGCTTTATAATAAAATTTAAGAGTTGCCATAGGCGTATATACTAGAATCCAGCAAAATTTATACCACAAAAATCTCGACGAAATTGATAGATACAATAAAATGAATTGCAGATTCGTTTTTAGCAGCCAGTTTTACCCCAGAAAATTTGGTTGCCTGATTTCTACCGATACTTTTGTAAAAAAATGTGAAAATTCTCCAAATTGTTAAAACTACAAAATAGAAAAACAAAACAAAACAGGATTTACAATTATGAGGTTTGGGGGTCCAAAAAAAACCTATTCCTGAAACTTTAATATGTAATAAAACATTGAAAAACAAGAAGATTTAGCTTAGAAACTATTATTTGCAAGCTTATAAAATCTCGAGATATTTGACATCTTAGATTGAGATTTTAAGCGGGGGGAAAACAAGTGTTTCACTTTTGAAACCTTTATACTCGCTGAAAAATTAAGATGAATAGAAATAACTTTTTTGTCAATATTCTGTAGCATCTCAAGTATATCTTACATTTTTCATTTCCTGATTATCTATTGAAATGGGGGCACGCTCCGATTTTGAATATCACCATATAAAATTGTATAATCAGATATGCACATGTGACTGAGCTTCAATTCAAAAAAGTGTTCAAACGGAAAAAAAAATCCAAAAAAATCCAAAAAAAAACCTTGTATGTTTAATTACTCACGAAAATGCATAGTAAGTTGAGCTAGCATATTAAATATCTTGGGTTCAGTTTTTAATTCTGAATCGATCCATGTAGGTTTTAAAAATGTTTTTCTCATAAAATCTCTAGTAAATTTAGTATCAAATTTTAACGGTTTTTGATCAAAAAGTACCCTTCATTCAAATGCAACCCTAAAATATTTTATTTGCACATTATGCGCAACAAAATTATCTACAGAATGAGTATTTATACGTATCTGTAGCCCTATTTTTCGTGGGGATATACTTTTTTTTAATCTTTTTTTTGTAAAACCGAAAATTTTTCCTTGTATATCCTCGTCCAAAATGAATCCTTTTTTGTATCACCAAAAATCAATCATTCAATCTCAATTTTCTCGACCAAAAATCAATATTTTTTCACGAGATAAAATTCGTTAGATAGACGTTAATGAGTACTATCCTATGGCTTTAGCTGTGCATACCTGTCATCCCTTCATAAATCTCTATAACAGAAAAAGTGCTCTCACAAAATTTATAAAAAAATAAAAAAGTCTTTACAGCCATCCAAAAACTAAATATCCTGGTAGAGAATGAAAAATAATCTAGACTTTACTTAATACCCATCATTGCAATACCTTAGTATTTTCTCCACTTATTTTCATTTCAAATGCGCTTTCTCAATTTTAAGCTGGCCATTTCTGCATCATTCAAATTTATGAAACAATCACTATAGTAACCATCCTTGCTTTATTTAATAAAATTTGTAGCCGGGACAATGTTGAATGGATGGGTACTGTTTTTGAAAAAAAAGTTCCGTTAAAATTGATCACTAGTAAAAATATTCACGTTTTTCAGCTTATTTTGCCCTCTAAAATTGTTGAAGCTAGACTTGGCATTTAAAACTATAAATCAAAATGTACGTAATAATTTGTTCAACAACTTTTATCATGTGTTCAAGTAAGGCTTTATAATAAAATTTAAGAGTTGCCATAGGCGTATATACTAGAATCCAGCAAAATTTATACCACAAAAATCTCGACGAAATTGATAGATACAATAAAATGAATTGCAGATTCGTTTTTAGCAGCCAGTTTTACCCCAGAAAATTTGGTTGCCTGATTTCTACCGATACTTTTGTAAAAAAATGTGAAAATTCTCCAAATTGTTAAAACTACAAAATAGAAAAACAAAACAAAACAGGATTTACAATTATGAGGTTTGGGGGTCCAAAAAAAACCTATTCCTGAAACTTTAATATGTAATAAAACATTGAAAAACAAGAAGATTTAGCTTAGAAACTATTATTTGCAAGCTTATAAAATCTCGAGATATTTGACATCTTAGATTGAGATTTTAAGCGGGGGGAAAACAAGTGTTTCACTTTTGAAACCTTTATACTCGCTGAAAAATTAAGATGAATAGAAATAACTTTTTTGTCAATATTCTGTAGCATCTCAAGTATATCTTACATTTTTCATTTCCTGATTATCTATTGAAATGGGGGCACGCTCCGATTTTGAATATCACCATATAAAATTGTATAATCAGATATGCACATGTGACTGAGCTTCAATTCAAAAAAGTGTTCAAACGGAAAAAAAAATCCAAAAAAATCCAAAAAAAAACCTTGTATGTTTAATTACTCACGAAAATGCATAGTAAGTTGAGCTAGCATATTAAATATCTTGGGTTCAGTTTTTAATTCTGAATCGATCCATGTAGGTTTTAAAAATGTTTTTCTCATAAAATCTCTAGTAAATTTAGTATCAAATTTTAACGGTTTTTGATCAAAAAGTACCCTTCATTCAAATGCAACCCTAAAATATTTTATTTGCACATTATGCGCAACAAAATTATCTACAGAATGAGTATTTATACGTATCTGTAGCCCTATTTTTCGTGGGGATATACTTTTTTTTAATCTTTTTTTTGTAAAACCGAAAATTTTTCCTTGTATATCCTCGTCCAAAATGAATCCTTTTTTGTATCACCAAAAATCAATCATTCAATCTCAATTTTCTCGACCAAAAATCAATATTTTTTCACGAGATAAAATTCGTTAGATAGACGTTAATGAGTACTATCCTATGGCTTTAGCTGTGCATACCTGTCATCCCTTCATAAATCTCTATAACAGAAAAAGTGCTCTCACAAAATTTATAAAAAAATAAAAAAGTCTTTACAGCCATCCAAAAACTAAATATCCTGGTAGAGAATGAAAAATAATCTAGACTTTACTTAATACCCATCATTGCAATACCTTAGTATTTTCTCCACTTATTTTCATTTCAAATGCGCTTTCTCAATTTTAAGCTGGCCATTTCTGCATCATTCAAATTTATGAAACAATCACTATAGTAACCATCCTTGCTTTATTTAATAAAATTTGTAGCCGGGACAATGTTGAATAGGATGACAATCGGAATATTTGTGTTTCAATAACGAATGGATATAAAAAATGAATATATAATAGTTGATGAAAGACTCTCCCATGTATAAGAGGCTTAGGCTTCGTTGGGGGACCCGAAAGATGTTGTACAAAGGGGAAAATACACACGCTCTTAACAGGGGATATTGAACATGTTTGAATATGCGGCAAATAGCTTATAAAAAGCAATACGGAAATATAATTATAACTCTTTTAACTTTATCAAAGATGTTTTAAAAGTAAAGCAAAGTTTTATGGATTATTATCACAAAGGTGATAATAATATACTATTTGCTAATTTGTATTAATAATATAGTAATAAGATCTTAAAACAAGATCTTCGTGGTTTAGTTCCTATCTTGGAAGTACCAGTGGTACAATTTGACATTTTAGTTTTTGTGATTTAATATTTCTAAATCTTTAGATGAAATCTAAAACCAGCCTAATTACTGAACAACTTGATATGTGTAGTTTATTACAGAATAGATAGAATCTATGTAAACATGATCTTCATGTTGGTCTTTTCAAAGGAAAGAAAATATATTCAAAGATGAGTGTGATAAAAAAAAAGGGCTCTTAAAATATGCTGATTATGATGTGTGACAATGCAAGAAAAGCATAAAAATTTGATAATAATGAAAGCACAGAGTCTTTATAGCTTTATGATAATATCAAATCTTTATTAAAATGATTTAAATGCGAAACAGGATAATTGGCAAAATAGAATATATCAAATGATTTTGGATCTTTATAGATACAGGTACAATAGGGATACACATTTACTTACATCGAGCGGACAAGATCTTGTTGTTCAATATTCGTCGTGAGATGACTATCACCTTTTCCATGACCACCAGAACAGCAAAGTATCATGTAATTCTAATAAGAAATGGCATAGTATATCTCAAATCTCAAAAAAAATTCGTAAACAAAAATAAGTAGAAAAAACAAGTAGAAAAAAAAGACAAAAGATTAGAACAAAAAGGCAAATTTTTCTTCTTCCTTAAGTAACCGTAAATTTCCCCTCGGTAGATTGAGGGAAAAGCAGCCATTATGAAGAACACGGTCTGATTAAGCCTTCAACTTCATATATTTTACTCTTTTTGTGTATAAATATTTGTAACAACAAGATAGCTGCAATGTTGTGATAATGTATCTATAATCATTTGAGTTACTTTATAGATAAATCAGTGTTTAATTCTAAATATGTATGCTGAATTCTTTATTTTCATTTTACTCTTATTTTATACATATAAAACAAAGAATGCAGACAAAACTAAGCGAAATTTTACAATAATTGAAGCTTCCAATCAACCTTTGCGATGACAGGTTTATCAATAACCTTGGGATTATTCTTAGCTTCTTCATATTCCTCTAATGAAGCATACTATAATGTGCAGATTTAGCAAATATGTCTCATAATGTAATCAAATCAAACTTACCAAACTAACAGTTAATTGTAAAGGTACAAAGATAGTAGCCATGGAAGACTCAAGCTCTTGAATGAACTTTTCAAACTTTTCTTGTATAGCTCTTGCTTCCTCGACGTATTCAAATGGAACAAGAGCACGAATCAAATTGCCAAGGTCATCTAAGATGAAGAAGAATGAATATTATACACAAAGTCTTTTACATTGATATACTTACTTTGCATAGTACTAGCCTTCTCAATGAGCTTCTTGATAGAATTGACAATATATTCTTCTTCAAACACTGTGCCCTTCTTACCACGAGCTCTCTTACGCTCTTCCTTTCTTCGAAGTTTAGATGTTTTTCTAGTTTTAGCAGATCCTTGAGAAGACACAGAAGATACTCTGGAGGAAGCATTTGTATATCTTGTAAATTGACTGTACATGGATGTAGTATCTGAGAACATATCAATGTTATCCAAAGATTCATCATTAGCCATAGGATTTTCAATTGTTGGTTCAGGCTTTTTAGTACGAAGTTCAACAAGACGTGCGCTTTGCTTATGGAATTGAGCCAACATTTCATCAATATCATCATCCATTTGTGTATAACCTTCAACAAGTCCAGGTTTGACATGAGTTTCAATCAAATCAGAACGATCATGTGTGTAAGAAATACGTTCAGCTTCTTTCCAAATGCTACCCTTCAATAAACAATCAACAACTTCTTCGATATCCTTGGCATAATCTTTAGCAACAACAGCAGCTTCTTGGAATCTACGCTTCTCTTTCAAATATTCAATCATATCATAAGCCAAAGAATGAATTTCCTCATCAGTGTATTTCAATTGCTTTGCGATTGAGAAAGATTCTCTCCAGCAACCAGCCATACGATAAGATTCCAAAGCCTTAACAGTGTTACCTGCCATTGTATAAACAATACCAGCTTCTTCAAAGCTACTTCTGAAATCAAGATGAGCAGCATATACTTCCAAAATAGCTAATTTTTGTTGCTTTCTGAGAGCATATTCTTCAATTGCGACATGGTAAAGAGAGTGCTTTTGCATGTATTCAAGTAATTCTTCGAAATGTTGGTCGCCAGCCATACTAAGGTTTTTGATAGCCTTTTCATAGCGCTTGAGGTGATCATCAATCTTGTAACGTTGATAATACTTTTCAAAGTTTTTCAATTCTTGCAAAAAGGGAAGATATTCTTTGGGATCCATTTGAGCCTGTTGAGCAACCATAAGCACAAGAGGGAAGTTGTACATACCCAAAGCAACATTATACAATGAACCAGCCTTACACAAGAAAATGGTATACTTTAAGGCATCCTCAGCAGCGCTCATGTTGGTTTCACGAAGTTCTGATAAAAGAGCCATGGCAGACTCAATATCAGGAGGCGAACTTCTGACATAGGTAGAAAGAATAGATTGGATATAGTGTTCACGACCGAGTTCAATAAGAACATTGCGAACAGCTTCACAAATACTATTAACCTTGTTTTCAACACCACTTGCAGCAGTTAATTGATCTGCAGTTCGACCACCACGACGGTACATGGTAACTAGTGTATCTTCATTACGAAGGTTAGACAAGAACAAATTAAGATAATCAACTTCGGATACTTGTTCAATGAATGTACGAATGTTTTCTACAAAACGTTCAGGACTATCATCGTAAAGAATATTGAGATCAATACGGTTTTTGCGACAAGCAACAAAAGCGGAACGGAAATTGAGAGCCTTCAAATCTTCACGAATAGTAGCAAGGACAAAAGCACGAGGACTAATGGTTTCCAAATTACCACGAGGCATTTGAAGAACAAGAGAAGGTTTATGTTGAGTAGCCATAACAATTTTAGAGCCACGTTCAAGACGTCTGGAAGTTTCATCATAGGCATCGCTGGCTTCGTCAGAAAGCTTCAAGTTTTCGAGAGATGTACTGTCTAACGCCAAGAACCTTGCTGAATGACTAGTTGTTGAAAACACCAACCAAGTTCCACGCAAAAAGAATGAAGTAGCTTCAGAAGAAATAAGTTTATCGTTGATATAAAGCTTGCTACGTTCAGTTAATCCTACGATAGCACGCTCTGCCTCTTCGATATTCACACCTACACGAGCAGTAGCAATCCAGGGACAGAAATCGGGGAGCTGTTCAATACGATTGACAATTGGCATATCATCTTCTAATTCAACATTGAAAACTGATCCGTCCATGCCTTCAATAATTAAGTCTAAAGTGGTGGCATTGTAATAAATACGCCCAATATTTCCATCTAATGGGTTGGCTGAGATAGACATTACTTCATTACCAAGAGTAAATGAGGCAACGCAAAGCATATCAGTTTGTAATTCTTCGTCATACTGACAGAAAACAAGTTTAGTTTCACTGATCCAACATAGTTGTCTGATGGGGTTCTTTGCATAAGTCTCGTTCGCAGCAGTGATTTCAGGTAAAGCAAGTTCTCCAATTACTGGAGCATCACCATGACCTCTTTCAGATAAATCAAACAATTGAATCTTTTGGTTTGTGAGAACAGCAATCTTTAAGCCATTAGCTTGAGGTCCAAAAGCGACATATTGAATGTTGCTTTGAGCAGTGACAGTAAGTGAGCTCATTGGTGGGGGTACATTCATATAGCTGAAAGGCGTCAAAAGTAATTGAGAACCATCGATGACTGCAACGTAGCCTGAGTTAGACTCATCAATAGAAGTGCTAGTGTAAACATCCCAAGTATAGAAAAGTCTTTGATATTCGCCTGAACTACTGAATAAATGAGCGATCAAAGCATTTTCAACATCCCAGGCAAATCCAGTAATATCTCTATCTTCTGAAAGCACAATATGTTGCTTCATGTACCAATGATAATTCTTTGATGTCCATAATTGAACTGTCTTTTGTAATTTACCATTTGCATTTTCTGATTCAATCCAAACTGCAAGAATAGTAGAATCAGCGTTCCAAGAAACTTCCAAAACTCTTTGTGTTTGGTCGCGGGTCTCTCTTAATGTAAATTCACCATGTCTCAAACCATTTCTCTCGAAAAATACAATATCATGACGATGAGGTAAACGTTGACTAGATACAATCAAATTTCCAGAAGGTCTCCAATCTAATGCTTGTTCTAATTTATCTACTGGTTCACTGGTGTTTTGTAAAGTGCCCTCACGGTTGAAAATACGAATAACACGAGCTGATCTACTGGGATCAATGTCTGAAACGACAAAGAAACTACCATCACCTCTCCATGAAACACGAGGTTTGAAATCATCGTCATCTGAAGTGCCAAATTTACTGGTATCCACCTTTTGCTTTGCTGCTTCTTTTCCTGCAGAACCATGGAATTGAGTTTCTTTACTACCCCATCCCACACTATGTTGTACACCTTCTCCTTGATCTTCAATGTGAAGATCGAATTCTGTAATTGTATCGAAATCTTGTGTCATTTCCAAAACCTTCTTTTCACCTATAATTTGCATTAGTAAAAAAAAAAAAAAAAAAACCGATTTGCTTAATAATTTAATGTTTTGCATAATTTTTACCGGTTACCAAGACAACAAGATCTTGATCTGGACTCCAACACATGGCATGAATACCTGAATCAACAGAACCCATAATTTCCATCTAATTCAATAGTTCATTTATCAATGCTATTCTAGTTTTTCATCAAAATGTCAAAAATGATACATACTGCTTCTTCTCCATTCTCGAAACGTTCTTTACTAAAAAGCATAATATCACCATTAAAAGTACAAAGACAAACAACTTGTAAATCAGCCAAAAAAGTGAAACTGACAATAGCGGATGAAGGACAACGACCAAGCTCTACAAAGGCATTGGGATCGCCTGGAGCTAAATCTGTGGCTGCAACTCGGATTTGAGATTGTCCATCTTCAAAAGCAACATAAACAGTTAATGACTCGGGATCTGTTGCAATAAAAGACCTTCCTTTGATATCTGAACTAGTAACCTTGGAGGATCTTTGACCCAAAAGTTCCAAACTACGCATAGTGTAAGAATTGTGTTGAAAAGCTTCATTCAATCCATGTGGATTACCTTCTTTTTTTGCTAGAAAAATTTGATCAGACAGTCACTTTGGACATACAGTCGTACATTGCAACCATCATTGTTGGGATGCTTTCTACCTTTTTCAACTTGGAAAGGGTATAATAGAAGTAGTTTTAGAGGGTTTGTAAAGAAGCAATGCCATATCAGAGCAACGCATTTGTGAAAATTACAGTCTGAGGGAGTAGTAGTTAATCAAACATCTCGTATACAACATTTGAAAGATTAATTTCACTGCAATGTTCTGACAAATGATGCCATTGGCCAAGATACTATCGGTTCAAAGCCAATTTTCCATTGAAATACAATAGCATATCATGCTAGTTAACAATACAAATGGATAGCAATATATAAAATTGCCTACTTTATTGTAAAAAAAATTAACATATGCATCGTACTTCTTTTAGAATCAAATTTTTTGATTTTAAAGAATTTTTTCTCATGCTTTCGGTAGGTTTTTCTAGCTTAAAATGACACCAAATCATTTCTCTGACTCAGTATTTGCTTGCTATACTTTTATCTCATATTTTTTTTGGTCACTGAAAATTTATCAAAAACCAACCTTCAATCCCTTATATCCATAAGCAAAAATGAACAAAAGTTTGTTTATCGCATTTTTCATCTCGAAAATGAGGTATTTTTAAAAATCTGTAATAATGAAAAACATGTAGAATTTTTTGCTGCATCACATGAAATTTTTTATTTGGAGATTTCATTTTAAAAATTAAAACTTTTTTCCGAAAAACTGATATTTCTTCTTCTCAAAATAACAGAATATTTTAGCATGAAAATCTATTTTTTAGCTTTACTGTCGAATAGCCCTTGTTTATTTGTACAAATAACATTTATAGCTGGAAGTTGATTTACTATGTAAATTGAGCGTTTATTTTCAAAAAACGACTAATTTGAAAAAAAAAATGACATTCTGATCGATTTGGAAGCCTTTTGGATTTCGTAAATTTTAACCTCCGACATATTAAAAATATTTGCATATACTACTCCTTTTGAATGGAGTACAATTGGTTATTTTTCACAGTTCTTTCCAAAGCTAAAAATAAGAGTATGTAATTACAACATTAAAGAATAGTATCCCGTTAATTTTTTGTGTTTAATACTGCTTTTTATCTTGAGAATATCCTTTAAAATATAGAATACGGTATTATGTTGAATTTATTGGCTGCTGTATAAATTTGAAAGCAGCAGCAGCTGTTGTTGTGATGATGGATAGATATTTCACGAAAAAGAGTATTAACAATAGCATCCAAACGTAGTTCAAACAGGTACAAGGATAATAAATATAAGTCTCATTAAATGAAATTAATATCAAGCAGGAATTTTGCCTGGCAGGGTGTATCTCTGTCAGATAGAAAAAAAAACAAAGAATGATACTTGTTATATTAATGCAAACTTAAAATATAAACACCTTCCTTTATGAACCAGCCAGATTACTTTACAATTTTTTATTATATTTTTATTATATTTTAATGATTCAATTTCGATTTATCCTTCCCAATGAACTATTAAAAAAAAATCAATTAGTTACCAAATACATTTACTATCTTTTTTACAAAATTTTATTTACCAGGCAACTCGTTTCCGGGAACGAACAATCTTTCAACACCTTCCTTTGTAATGACAGCCAAACGAACTACACCACCTGAAGATCCATCACGAGACATTGCTAATGCCAAAGCTATTTCATTTCAAAAAATAAGGTAATGTCAGTATGAAAATTACTCGCAAAATGTTTGTATAAAAACTTACAATTCTTTACAAAAGTTTCACATTCTTCACGAGTCATATCATCCTTATAATTTGCATCACAGTAACCGTAAATATAAGTTGATCCAGAACCTATTATAATGAATTGAATTAACTAGACCTAGAAAAAGTAAACAAATATTAACATACCACCAATGGCAAAGGGAGCCTTATGTAAGGAACCACCAAGAGGAATATTATATACAGAAGGACCATCTGTCTTATCCCAACCAGCAACAATAATGCCTGCTGATAAATTATCCTTGTTTTGATAACACATTTCTTGAAACAAAGCAGCAGCTGTACGAACAGCAGGAGCTTCATTTTCATTTACACTATGTCCAACGTTAGCATAATGCATGTGGTTTATATATATATATATATACACAAACTTACGTATACATTTGAAGGTAGTAATGAACAATATCTGCAACGGCTTGAGTATCTGCAGCAGAACCAGAGCGACAACAATAAATGGTATCATGAACTTTAGTTAATTTATCTGTAACTCTGTTTGCAATATAAGCACCAGTAGTTGTACGTGAGTCAGCGCCAAGAATAACACCATCTTTATAAGCAACTGCCATAATGGAAGTCTATTTAAAAGTTAGTTTGACGAGATCTATCTATGCTTCTTTGTAAAATATAAATACTTTACACCAAGATTAACTTCTCCTTTCTTCAAACTCATATTTGATAATTGATTTTTTCTTTAATTTGGTTTAAAGGATAAAAAAAGAAGGTGTCTAGTAGTAGAATACGTATGTAAGTTTGAACTTTGGACTGACTATTAAAAATTCGCAAGAACTTTTTGAGCCTTATAGATTACGCGTTTCAAGCAAACTTGATCGATGTCATCAAGTTCGTAGGGAGACAGTATGTGTAAATGTGATTTGGGTTGTAAAATGTGGCATATTTATAGCTCAGTTATATAGCCAGAAGGTTGTTCCTGTTGTCCTGCACCAATGTCAGGTACATGATGCAATAAGGAAAATTTAAGAAATCGCTTGGCTTTTTCACGAAATCATTGACCAAACTTATTTAATATCTTATAATGGTCAAAACTGGTATATATTCTAGTGGTGAATGTATTAATTTGTCTCATCAATTTTGCAGATGTGCAGAAAAGCGGAGCTTGTGAAACAATGTGAATATATCCCTTTTAATTTACTATTATACTTTCTTCTTAACACATGTATAATTACGACATTATTCACTAAAATGTGATATGAATGGATTTGCAGTAATAGTATACGTAAAATTGTATTCAAACTCCGATACACTATAGATTTTTAATTTGCAAAAAATGTCAGTTTGGAGAAAAATTATCGTTTTTTTTGTTTGATAATATTATGTAGTACTGTATTTCCTGTTTAGTGTCATGTCACCAACCCACAACTTTTTCGTATGACGTTCTCCGCATGCCCGTTTTGGCTCTTGGTGCAGCACTTTAATTAGTCGATTTCTTTCCCATCTTTCATAGTATAATCATTATAGCGACCTTGTTTACAGTAGGCCCACTTGTGGAGACCTCTCAACCTCTTCCCATATGGCTTACGTTGTGCTACATGAAACGTTATTGTAGGAGTTTCATGTATATTAAGTCTTCACATTAAATAATAATAAATAAAGTATATCCACTACGTTCTACCCTAAAAAAAAAAATTATCGTTTTTTTACATATTACTCCTAAAATCCCTATATAAATTAACAAAGCTCATTAATAGTTTCAAGTAAAAAGTTGAATTTCGCATCAAACCGTGGTATTCATTCAGATTTTTCTCACTAAAAAAATTGCAGAATTTTGAAAATTAAAAATAATGGTTTTTCAAAGAAAAATCTATTTTATGGATAATCAATAGTCAATTAAGTGCTTTTAGATGAAACTGCAAAGAATTTCGGTTATTTTGAGCTTAAGGAAGCTATAATAAAAAATCCCATTTTCGGGGTCAAAATGTCGATTAAACAAAATCAATCGGTTTTTGCCTGTATGTGTAAGGGTTTTGAGGTCGATTCTGATCATGGTTTTTACGATCCAAAAAATTCAAGATAAAAATATAGCAAAAAGGTATATGATCTTAGAAGTAGTTTTGACTAATTTTGAGCTTGAAATTAATGCAAAAAGTGCATAAAATAATTCTTTAAAAATACCATTCTTATGATAATTTTAACGCAATTGTGCATAATTACATATGAACATTGTATAATTCAGTTGTGTTTTCATACTTTAATTTATTCATTCAACCAACAAGTAATGACTCATGTTGGCATTTCGTTTTATTTCGTATTGAAACGCCTATTTCTAAGGTAGTAACACAGTATTCGTTCCATCTCGGAAGAAAGAAAGTAGAAAATACTGCATTATTTTTCAATATACATTATAAGCAAATTCAGTATTTTACAACCGTATGTATATCGAGGAATGATTATTCAAGTAATATATATTTTTTTATATACATTTATAATCGCTAAGGGCAAGTAAAAAGGAAAAATCTCCAAATGTTCTGATAAGGATAATTGGTATAAAATAATGCGTTCCTATTTGAATCGATTGATATTTCGCTGAAAACATAATTTACTACTAGGCTAGTTAACCTTGTTTTCAAGAATATCGTTTGATTCTACTTGAAAACTACCAGAATCACTCGATCATTGTCAAGAGTATGATGCGGGCTTTCGATGATTCAAGAAATACCGAGTGATCTTATGACAGTAGTAGAGTATAAAATCCGGCTTTTTCTTTATAATCAATAATTTAAACCCGTTTTCTACATACATATTGTACATGACACGTATTTGATCATTTGAAGCAATGAAATGCCCTTTAATTAAAATAAAGGAATGATGAAAGATACTGTGGATTGCATGTCAGCTGTCCCAGGCACTGGCAATAATATGATCTGAAAGATACGATTTGTTTATTATGACTATTGTTGCCATAATGGGCAAACATTTCAAATTGTATGATTACACAAATTTGTAATAAAAGTAATTCTGGATATATTTATACATATATATCAATTTTGGGGTATGAGATATATTGTATACGTATACACTGTATATAAGTCATATAGAAGGAGAATATTACGTATATAATAATAAAGGAGGAGAGAGAACGGAAAGGGGTATGGGGGGAGAAGGTATCATCATCTATATGTTATTCTATATACCAAAAGAGAAGAGGGGATGATCTCCATTTTTATTGTAATATAATAAAGATAGATAGAAAATGCTCACAGCCAATCAATTCAGATTCTTGATGGAATTGCTTTGTCGAAATCTTCTGGTGTTATGATAGGTCCCTTCAATTTTTTACTTGATTTAGATCAACATGTTGCTCCTTGAATGTTGAATGTACATATTTATACTTATCTCTACTAAAAGTAAATTATATCATGCCGATTCGAGTATTTTTAAATGTAATTTTAAGAAATTATAGTTAGCAGTAATTTTCTCCTGTTTTTTTCTAACGGAATAATTAATGACAATGATAGAAAATCATGCGTTCATTATACAAGTAAAATACTTTAAAAGGCAACTAACCCCTTTTTTCTCAAATGTATAAAAGATCTCGTCATTTTGAGAGATCTCTATTTTTTTTTTCTTTTTTTTTTTTTTTTCTTATACAATTAAACAATGTCCAACATCAATTACGGTTCTATACCTTCATCGCCACCATTAAAAACACATCATCTGACAACAGCAGAACGAGATTTATTACAATCCGATAGACCTGGATATGGATCGAGAACAAGAATTGAGGTTGCTTTCAATTTAGTCAATGCTACTGTAGGTGCTGGTATCATTGGGTTGCCATTTGCAATTGCTCATGCTGGTTTCTTTACTGGTATTTTTGCTTCAATTATTGTAGCTGTATTAGCCCAAATGGGCATGTACATGTTGATCATTGCAGGACAACGAGTTGGCAGTTATAAATATGCATTACTTGTCGAACATTATTGGGCAGACCTGGTTATCATTTCTTGAATTTCATGGTTTGCGTTCAAGCAGGCGGAGGTGCTGTTAGTTACTTTATATGTAAGTTTATTGCCTGTAATTAAAATGATTAAAGAATGCTAATGATTTTTTTTTTTTTTTTAGTGCTCGGCGATAGTTTGCCCATGTTATTTCAAAGATATCTTCCTCAATATCCCATTTTAGGAGACCGTACATTTATTTTAGTATTTGTAGGCATCCTTTGCGTAAGTTTATTAAAATGGAAATTTAATACCAATATCAACTCACGTTTTTCATGTATAGGTACTACCATTAAATATGTCAAGATCCATTGGTTCCTTGGCTCGTTGGTCTATTATTTCAGTGGCATGCTTACCTATCATTCTTCTCACGATTTAAAAGAGCACTGCTTATGCTCCTAAAGAAAAAATTCCACTTGAATGGGTCGGACCTGACGTTTTTGGTGCTTTGGGTATTATGGCCTTCGCATTTACTTGTCATCAAGTAGCATTCCCAAATTCTTGACCTTGGAGAACCATCCACTCAAAGCTGGAAATTAACATCTATCTTGTCTACTGGTATCAGCTGGTTAATTTCAATGACCTTTGCTGTTATTGGTTACTTGTGCTTTGGATCTATGTACAATCGAATTTGTTCATGAATTTCGCTAGCGATGACCCACTTATTAATGTCGGCCGTTTTGCACTCAGTATAAGCATGATTTTAACCATTTCGTAAGTGTGTAATACAAGAAAAACGTGTTATCATTTATTAATATTATTTTTAGTATGGGCATATTTCCTACCAGAGAAGCTATTCAAAAGTCATTAGGGTTCGAGACTGCAAGTAAACAACCTACCAATTACAACATTACACAGTTACCATTGTATTATTCTCTATATTTTGGGCACTGCTGTTGCAGTTAGATCTCTTGGCACTGTTTATTCCCTTGTCGGTGGATTTTCGGCAACAACGCTGGCTTACATATTACCTGCAGCTTCTTATCTTGTCACCCGTAGTGTCTATTATAAGATATGAGCTCACAATCAATTCTTAATTCTCCACAACCAAAGAATTTCATTGTGTATTCCTACTTTAACTGGATCTACTACATTAACTCCTGATGAAAATGATTTGAAAGCACCTTTCTCATGGGATACCGCATCATGTTCATCTTCTTCTGCAAGGCATTTAGCATTTGATGATGATGTTGCTACTGTAGATGGTGAAGATATCAACGAAACAGTTTTGGCATGTATGCATCATTAAAACCTACATGGTTTTTAGATATCGTGCTGGTTTGCTTATCATTGGGGTTTTGTGGTCATGTTCTTTTCATTATCCTCAACATTGAAAGGTTCCAATTAGAAATACATAGATTATATCCCCCCCCCTTTTTTTTGTATATTCCATTCTTATATATAGAATTATAACCACAAACTACAATTCCCCAACCCCCTATTAGTTGATATTGAGAGGCATTCTCTCTCTGTCTCCTCTCACTCTCTCACACACACAATAACTATATTCCCCAACCTCCCCCTTATATTTTATACACACATAAACAACAGTAATAACAACAATAAATTGCATTTTTATTTTAATTTCTTGCCATATGAATTCTCTATAACCAAATTAATTTTTAAATTGTAATCTATTGATAAAATAAACTTACTCTTCCTTTTTTACTAACAGAGATTGGTTTATTATTAGATGCACCATGACCACCATTGACTAGATTGAATTTATCAACTAAATCATTTACAGTATTTAATCCTTTTGTGATGAAGCAAGATATGCGCCAATAAAACTCGTTATATTCCTATTTGAATTACATTAATTCATCCAAGATAGTATTAATAATAAGTCCTTACTGTCTTGAATTGCTCATCAAATGCAGATTTCTCTAATATGGTGATCTTCTACAAATACTAGAGATTGACGGATGATATCATGGTCAATGGGTAATGGCACCAGATTGAGTATCTTGTAAATATTGATAAAGAAATTGAATTCTTGCGTTTAACAGGCAATGGCATTTCTCTGTGTAGTCAAATGAGCAATCACTTGATTTACCGTATATTGCTTGTATAAGTCATCATATCATATTTAAACACAAAAATAGCTTACATGTATTCCAAGACTGTATCTGCACTAGAAGAACTAGTTTAGCACATGATCCATTGCAATACATTCGCTTCCCATATTCCATATTATAAGTGATTTAATAATTACTAATCTAGTATTTCCTTCCACAAATACCATAATATGAGCAGATTGGGGAGCAAACTTTTTAATAGCTGCAATTAATTCGGGAAATCTTAAGGGTTTTGTTACATATTCATCCTATAAAAAAATATACAAGTAGTTACAAAAGTTGGAATCATTCAGTAGTTAATAATTACCATGCCAGCTTGTAAACATTCTCACGATCACCAATCATAGCGTGAGCTGTTAAAGCAATAATAGGTATATGTGAATTATTATTCATACTATGTTCGATTTCACGAATCTTTTGAGTTGCCTCAAAACCTCCCATAACAGGCATTTGGACATCCATCAAAATGAGATCAAAAGTTTGAGATTCATAGGCTTCTACGGCCAATTTACCATTTGCAACAACCTTGACATGATGACCAAACTTTTCTAAAATACGAACAGCGAGCTTTTGATTTACATCATTGTCTTCTGCGAGTAAAACTTCTAAAGGTACTGTCTTGGACGCATCATGGTAGTGCAGCATGACTTTCTAATGCAGGTAACATAACTGCAGCCATGTCCGCAAGACTTGTTGGTGAATTAATATATCCAGTGATGCCTAAATCAATGCAAAGTTTCATATTCAATAAATGAACTTCAGGAGCAATCAAGACAATAGGTGTGTATCGTAAGGGTACAATTTCTCGAATCTTTTCAGCTGATGTCATTTTATCTATGATTACAGTGTCAAAGAAGGGAGCATGCTTACTCTTACTAGAGTTTGCATTCGAAATTGCAGCAGCTTCTTCAATACTATCAACACGGTAAGGCTTCAATCCAAGCATGGTCACCTTATCTAAGGCACCAGTTTGATCTTTCATAGTGTCTACAAACAAAATTCTTCTATTTCTATAACGACGAATTTTTTCTATCACTTCTTTCTGATCAAGACTGAATTGGAAGAAATTAACAGTGAAATAAAATTCTGAACCACGGCCATATTGGATTCAACCCATAAATCGCCACCCATCAATTGTACCAAATGTTTAGAGATTGATAGACCAAGACCGGTACCACCATACTCTCGACTAGACAGTTAAAATTAGTATCTGAAAGTTTGTATAAATATGATATTAAAAACTTACGTAGTACTTCCATCAGCTTGACAGAAAGTATCAAAAATAACATTTAGCTTATCTTCTTGAATACCTATACCGGTATCGCTAACACAGAATTCAAGTCTAACTGTACTATCTTGCATACGAATAGCTCTTGTACGAAGAACGACTTCACCTTGAGTAGTAAACTTAACAGCATTACCGATCAAGTTTGTAATAACTTGTCGCAAACGAAGAGGATCACCAATTAACTGATCAGGAATTGATTGATCGACATGATAAATAAGGTCAAGTTTCTTTTGATTTGCTTTGACTGCAAGAGTCTTAAGAACACTAAATACGGCGGACCTCAATGAGAATGGGATCGATTCAATTGTCATTCGACCAGCTTCAATTTTTGAAATATCCAAAATGTCATCAATGATGGTGAGAAGACTATTAGCCAAGCTAGATACAATCATCAAATTTTCTCTTTGTTGTCTATTCAATTCTGTTTCTAATGTTAAAGAGGTCATACCAATAATACCATTCATAGGTGTTCTGATTTCATGACTCATGTTGGCTAAGAATTCACTCTTGGATCGATTTGCTAATTCAGCAGCTTCTCTTGCTAATCTATTCTTTTGGATAGCGTCGCGGAGTGATCCCACCATTTGATTAATTTTAGTTTTGAGAGAATCCATTTCACCAGATGCTTCAACAGTAATTAAACGAGAGAAATCATTCTCAGTGGCAGCAGCAGAAATTTGAGCAAAAGCACGGACTTGAGTAGTAAGATTAGAAGCCATGGTATTAACGTTACTAGTAATGTCTCTCCAAAGACCTTCGATATCTTCAACCTGTGCTTGAACGCCAAGCTTACCTTCTGTACCGACTTCCTTTGCGACCCTCGTAACTTCGGATGCGAATGAGCTAAGTTGATCAACCATAGTATTGATAGTGTTCTTTAATTCAGCAATTTCACCGTGTACTTCAACTTCAATTCTTGCTAAGGTCACCTTGAGCTACTGCTTTACAGACTGCGGCAATAGCTCTCAATTGATCAGTCAAATTACTAGCCATGAGGTTTACATTATCAGTCAAATCTTTCCAGGTACCATCAACACCAATAATAGTAGCTTGACCACCAAGCATACCTTCGGTACCAACTTGTCTAGCTACTCTTGTTACTTCTGCGGCAAATACACGAAGTTGATCCACCATGTCATTTACTGTCTCTCTATGAAGTTTAATGAAAAATTAGTCAAGTGCCCTTTCAATAATCAAAGAAAATTATTACTTTAGTTCTCGTATTTCACCACGAGTCTCGACATCAATCTTTTTAGATAGATCACCACTAGCTACAGCTTTAGTGACAACAGCAATTGAACGTACTTGGGTCGTAAGATTACTAGCCATAGTATTTACATTATCAGTTAGGTCTTTCCAAGTACCTGCAACACCTTGAACATTAGCTTGTCCACCAAGTTCACCTTCAGTGCCTACTTCTCTAGCAACACGAGTTACCTCAGAAGAAAATTCTCTTAATTGATCTACCATAGAGTTAACTGTGATCTTAATTCTAGAATTTCACCACGAGTTTCAACGTGAATTTTCTTGGACAAATCACCATTAGCAACAGCTTTAGTAACTTCTGCAATCGAACGAACTTGAGATGTAAGATTGGCTGCCATAATATTGACGTTATCAGTGAGCTCATTCCAGGTACCAGCAACGCCTTGAACAACAGCTTGACCGCCTAGTTTACCTTCTGTACCTACTTCCTTCGATACACGAGTTACTTCAGAAGCAAAGATTCGAAGCTGATCCACCATGTTATTCACGATATTCTTTAGGTCAAGGATTTCTCCACCAGATTCAACTTCAATCTTCTTAGATAGATCACCTAATGCGACAGCTTTAGTCACCTCAGCAATGGATCTTACTTGATTCGTAAGATTTGCAGCCATGATGTTGACATTATCCGTCAATTCATACCAAGTTCCAGCAACGCCTTGAACAAAAGCCTGCCCGCCTAGTTTACCTTCAGTTCCTACTTCTTTAGATACTCGAGTAACTTCAGACGCGAATATACGCAATTGATCCACCATGCCATTGACAATATCCTTCAATTCCAAGATTTCACCTCGAGTTTCAACCTCAATCTTCTTTGATAGATCACCCAATGCAACAGCCTTAGTAACCTGAGCGATAGAACGTACCTGCGTTGTCAAATTTGCGGCCATGGTATTGACATTATCTGTCAAATCCATCCAGGTACCAGCAACGCCCTCCACCTTGGCCTGTCCGCCGAGTTTTCCTTCTGTGCCTACTTCTTTAGCAACACGCGTTACTTCTGCTGCAAACACATTTAATTGATCCACCATGTCATTTACTGTATCTTTTAGATCAAGGATTTCACCACGGGTTTCAACCTCAATCTTCTTGGAAAGATCACCATTTGCAACAGCTTTAGTAACTTGTGCAATAGAACGGACTTGAGTTGTTAGATTGGCTGCCATGGTATTGACATTATCTGTCAAATCCATCCAAGTACCAGCAACGCCTTCTACAGTAGCTTGACCGCCAAGTTTTCCTTCTGTACCGACTTCCTTTGCAACACGAGTTACTTCAGAGGCAAAGATACGAAGTTGATCCACCATGGAATTGACTATATTCTTCAAATCAAGTATTTCTCCTCCTGATTCTACTTCAATCTTCTTGGAAAGATCACCCAAAGCAACAGCTTTAGTAACTTCAGCAATGGAACGGACTTGATTTGTAAGATTGGTAGCCATAGTATTGACATTATCAGTTAGGTCTTTCCAAGTACCATCAACATTTGGTACACGAGCTTGACCACCGAGTTTACCTTCGGTACCTACTTCACGAGCAACACGAGTTACTTCAGAAGCAAATACACGCAATTGATCTACCATAGAATTGACAATATTCTTCAAATCAAGAATTTCGCCACGAGTCTCCACTTCGATTTTCTTTGATAAATCACCGCTAGCTACAGCTTTGGTTACTTCTGCAATTGATCTTACTTGAGTAGTCAAATTTGCAGCCATGATGTTGACGTTATCAGTGAGCTCATTCCAGGTACCAGCAACGCCTTGAACAACAGCTTGACCGCCTAGTTTACCTTCTGTACCTACTTCCTTCGATACACGAGTTACTTCAGAAGCAAAGATTCGAAGCTGATCCACCATGTTATTCACGATATTCTTTAATTCAAGGATTTCTCCTCCTGATTCTACCTCGATCTTCTTTGATAGATCACCTAATGCGACAGCTTTAGTCACCTCGGCAATGGATCTTACTTGATTTGTCAAATTAGCGGCCATGATATTTACATTATCTGTAAGCTCATACCAAGTACCAGCAACACCTTGAACAACAGCTTGTCCACCTAGCTTGCCTTCAGTACCTACTTCTTTAGATACTCGAGTAACTTCAGATGCAAATATACGTAGCTGATCCACCATGCCATTGACAATATCCTTTAGTTCTAGGATTTCGCCTCGAGTTTCTACCTCAATCTTTTTGGATAGATCACCTAAGGCTACCGCTTTGGTAACTTGAGCAATGGAACGCACTTGTGTCGTTAGATTTGCAGCCATTGTATTTACATTATCTGTAAGATCTAGCCAGGTACCTGCCACGCCTTCAACCATAGCTTGGCCACCAAGCTTTCCTTCTGTGCCTACTTCTTTAGATACACGAGTAACCTCTGCAGCAAATACTCGAAGTTGATCCACCATGTCATTTACTGTATCCTTCAAATCTAGGATTTCACCACGAGTCTCGACTTCAATCTTTTTCGATAAATCACCATTTGCAACAGCTTTAGTAACTTGTGCAATAGAACGGACTTGGGTCGTAAGATTAGCTGCCATTGTGTTTACATTGTCTGTAAGGTCCATCCAAGTACCAGCAACACCTTCTACAGTAGCTTGACCGCCAAGTTTTCCTTCTGTACCAACTTCCTTTGCAACACGAGTTACTTCAGAGGCAAAGATACGAAGTTGATCCACCATGGAATTCACAGTAATCTTGAGATCAAGAATTTCACCACGAGTTTCTACTTCAATCTTCTTTGATAAATCACCACTAGCAACAGCTTTAGTAACTTCTGCAATCGAACGAACTTGAGATGTAAGATTGGCTGCCATAATATTGACGTTATCAGTGAGCTCATTCCAGGTACCAGCAACGCCTTGAACAACAGCTTGACCGCCTAGTTTACCTTCTGTACCTACTTCCTTCGATACACGAGTTACTTCAGAAGCAAAGATTCGAAGCTGATCCACCATGTTATTCACGATATTCTTTAGGTCAAGGATTTCTCCACCAGATTCAACTTCAATCTTCTTAGATAGATCACCTAATGCGACAGCTTTAGTCACCTCAGCAATGGATCTTACTTGATTCGTAAGATTTGCAGCCATGATGTTGACATTATCCGTCAATTCATACCAAGTTCCAGCAACGCCTTGAACAACGGCTTGTCCGCCTAGTTTACCTTCAGTACCAACTTCTTTGGAAACACGCGTTACTTCTGATGCAAATACACGAAGTTGGCCAACCATATCATTGATTGTATCCTTCAGATCTAACATTTCACCTCGAGTTTCAACCTCAATCTTCTTGGAAAGATCACCCTTCGCAACAGCTTTAGTAACTTGTGCAATAGAACGGACTTGAGTTGTTAGATTGGCTGCCATGGTATTGACATTATCTGTCAAATCCATCCAAGTACCAGCAACGCCTTCTACAGTAGCTTGACCGCCAAGTTTTCCTTCTGTACCGACTTCCTTTGCAACACGAGTTACTTCAGAGGCAAAGATACGAAGTTGATCCACCATGGAATTGACTATATTCTTCAAATCAAGTATTTCTCCTCCTGATTCTACTTCAATCTTCTTGGAAAGATCACCCAAAGCAACAGCTTTAGTAACTTCAGCAATGGAACGGACTTGATTTGTAAGATTGGTAGCCATAGTATTGACATTATCAGTTAGGTCTTTCCAAGTACCATCAACATTTGGTACACGAGCTTGACCACCGAGTTTACCTTCGGTACCTACTTCACGAGCAACACGAGTAACTTCAGAAGCAAATACCCGAAGCTGATCCACCATTTCATTGACAGTATTTTTAGATCTAGGATTTCTCCTCGAGTCTCCACCTCAATCTTCTTAGATAAATCACCACTTGCTACAGCTTTGGTTACTTCTGCAATGGATCTTACTTGAGTAGTTAGATTTGCAGCCATGATATTGACGTTATCAGTCAATTCATACCAAGTACCTGCTACATTTGGTACACTAGCTTGACCGCCTAGTTTACCATCAGTACCTACTTCTTTAGAAACACGAGTTACTTCAGAAGCAAAGATACGAAGCTGATCTACCATGCCATTGACAATATCTTTCAATTCTAAAATTTCGCCTTTAGTTTCAACTTCGATCTTTTAGATAGATCACCTAGAGCAACAGCCTTGGTTACTTCTGCAATGGATCTTACTTGAGTAGTTAGATTTGCAGCCATGATATTGACATTATCAGTCAATTCATACCAAGTACCTGCAACATTTGGTACCATTGCTTGCCCACCTAGTTTACCTTCTGTACCTACTTCTTTGGATACACGAGTTACTTCTGATGCAAATATACGAAGTTGATCTACCATGTTATTGACAATGTTCTTTAATTCCAATATTTCACCGCCTGACCTGATTCTACTTCGATTTTCTTGGATAGATCACCATTAGCTACAGCTTTAGTTACTTCCGCGATAGATCTGACTTGATTTGTTAGATTGGCTGCCATGATGTTAACATTATCCGTGAGTTCATTCCAGGTACCAGCAACGCCTTGTACGACAGCTTGACCACCCAATTTACCCTCTGTGCCTACTTCTTTGGAGACACGAGTAACTTCAGATGCAAATACACGCAGCTGATCGACCATGTTATTAACAATATTTTTCAAATCTAAAATCTCGCCACCAGATTCCACTTCGATCTTCTTGGAAAGGTCACCCAAAGCAACAGCTTTAGTAACTTCGGCAATAGATCTAACCTGATTCGTAAGGTTTGTGGCCATATGATTGACATTATCAGTTAGATCCATCCAGGTACCATCTACATTTGGAACTAGAGCCTGACCACCAAGCTTACCATCAGTTCCTACTTCTTTAGCGACTCTGGTGACCTCGGCAGCAAAAACATTTAATTGATCTACCATACTATTTACTGTATTCTTTAGATCTAGGATTTCACCTTGTGTTTCAACGTCAATCTTCTTTGAAAGATCACCCTTCGCTACAGCCTTGGTTACAGTAGCAATTGATCTCACTTGAGTCGTTAGATTTGCTGCCATGGTATTCACATTGTCAGTTAGATCTTTCCATGTACCACTGACGCTAGGTACAATGGCCTCACCACCAAGCTTGCCTTCGGTACCAACTTCTCGGGCTACACGAGTAACCTCGGAAGCAAATACTCTCAACTGATCTACCATGTTATTAACAGTATCTTTAAGATCAGAGATTTCACCACTGACATTAACTTGGATTTTTTTAGATAAATCACCATTGGCAACAGCTTTAGTTACAACAGCAATTGACCGCACCTGGGTGGTTAGATTGGTAGCCATTGTATTCACATTATCAGTTAGATCTTTCCAGGTACCATCTACATTCGGCACTCTCGCTTGCCCGCCTAGTTTTCCTTCTGTACCAACTTCACGCGCCACCCGTGTTACCTCGGAAGCAAACACACGGAGCTGGTCTACCATGTCATTCACTGTATTTTTCAGGTCCAAGATTTCACCACGTGTTTCAACTTCGATCTTTTTAGACAGGTCTCCCATTGCTACTGCCTTGGTAACTTCGGCAATAGACCGCACTTGAGTTGTAAGATTTGCTGCCATAGTATTTACATTGTCTGTTAAGTCTTTCCATGCACCACCAACATCTTTAACTACAGCTTGCCCGCCTAGTTTGCCTTCTACCCCTACTTCCAATGATACACGCCGCACTTCAGCAGAGAATAGAATAAGCTGATCGACCTATAGATTTTCAATTATTAACATTTGTAGTTAATTTGCATCTCAATTTAATTCGTTTTTACCATTTGATTCATTGTATTCTTCAACTCTAGCACCTCGCCCTGAGCATTTGCTTTCACTTTCTTTGATAAATCACCTCGAGCAACTGCTTTCGCAACTACAGCAATGTCTCGAACTTGATTTGTAATCTTTGTTGCCATCATATTAACATTATCTGTTAGATCTTTCCATGTACCGCCCACATCTTTAACTATAGCTTGACCACCTAAAATGCCTTCTGTTCCAACCTCTAGAGATACCCTCGTTACTTCTGTAGCAAATATAGATAACTGTTTAAGCATTAGCATTGAATTATTATTATTATATATATAATATATCTCTTACTTGATCCACCATCGTATTAATCGTATTTTTAAGATCCAGCATTTCACCTCTCACTTCTACAGTGACCTTTTTAGTCAAATCACCACGAGCAACAGATTTAGAAACTTGAGCAATATCTCGTACTTGGTTAGTTAAGTTTGCAGCCATTGTATTCACATTATCCGTAAGTTCTTTCCATATACCATCAGCGCCTTGTACCTTTGCTTGAGCACCTAATTTTCCTTCTGTACCAACTTCATGAGCTACTCTTGAGACTTCGGAAGCGAATAAATTCAATTGATTAACTGGTAAATTAAAGTTTGATGTTAATAAAAGGGTAGGAAACCATAACAGTGTTACATTTACCCATAGTATTAAATGTATTTTTAAGTAATAAAGTTTCACCCTTGACAGGTACAGTCATTGCTTTACTAAGATCACCTCGAGCAATTGCAGTTGAAACATCAGCAATATCTCTAACTTGCTCAAGATGATTTTGAGTCATACTGTTCAAATTCAAAACAAAATCATGCCATAATCCTTTCATATCATTTCCACAACGGGCTTGGACACCCAGTTTACCATTAACAGCTGTTTCATGAGCAAAAAAACTAACTTCATCAGCAACAATTTGAAGCCTATCAGCCATGGCATTTACAGCATTTTTCAAAGTATTTATAGGTGCATTAGGTTCAACATCAGCTCCAGGAACAACACATCTTTCATGTTTACAAGTAATACGACGACCAAGATCACCATTAAAGACACAAGAGGCAACTTTAACAGCTTGAATAACACAATCAGGACATACGATATTATCAGAACTAGTTTGAACAGTAGCAGCAGGGAAAGCAATTATAGATGGTGACATTGTAGCACCAAAATAAACAGGGTAAGCAGTAGCAGCAGAAGAAATATTAAAGGGAGGAGTAGCAGTAGTAGTAGTAGACGATGATGTAGTAGCAGCAAGACCAGCAGCAGCATTATTGTTAGTAATAGAAGAAGTAGATGTAGTAGATGTAGCATTGTCAACTATTAGTTGGAATTTTAGATGATTAATTTCAATATTGAAATACGTAACTTAACAACTTACCAAAGTAACTCTTTTGTTGATGTTGACGGTAAGAATTTTCCAATTTATCGAGCAATGATGAATCATGAATAGATGTCAGATTATCTTCAGGTGTAGTAGTATTTAAGCTACATTCACCACCATTTTCTTTATTTTTACTCCTTTTCTCTCCTCCTCCACCTCCATCATCTTCTTCTTTTTTATGTTTATTATTATTATTTTCCATCTGCTGATGATTTCGGCTCATGACCTTTTCCTCGTGACCATGTGCTGTAAGTAGTTGATGCTGCTGCTGGATCATAATGCGGCTTCTTAAATTTTCAGTTTCTAATTGCAGCTGACGTTGAGCTATTTTCTTTAGATTCAAGTCGAGTGCATTTAGTAAATCAGAATCTGTCTTGGATAATTCATCGAGATTAGACAAGTCTATGGCATTAGATAAACAGTGGTCGATATTTCCCTGTTCTAAATTATTTACAAGGTCATGAATATATTGAATAACTGACATTGTTGAATTATCACGAATTTTCTTTTTTATAATGGGTGAATTATCTCCTGTACAAGAACGTTTCATTACCGCCCTTTTTTTCTTTTTTCCAAACTGTTTTTTTTTTTTTTTATAGAAAAAAAACCAAAAAAGATGCAAATGTTATAAACTAATTTACAAGGATATAAAATAAACAAAAAAGAAACAAAAAGAATTCCAATAAAAATATATAAAAAAAAATTCAAAAGGAATAAAGGAAGGAAAGAAGGAAGGAAAAACAGAAAATTTAGAGAAAAAGAGGGGTAAATAACGCACAGTGACGACCTTATTACTTTTTTAGACTTGATTCTTACAAAGTTTATTGTATTTCAACCTATAAACACATTCTAAATTGATTGAATTTCTGTTGTTTAGGAAGCTAAATTACTATTTAATGTATTACCGTTATAAACTAAGCTTCGTTGCCATGGAGACAACCTTTATTTGGTTTCCATAGCAACTATATAGTAGTGTACATTTGTTTGTTGATTTTTTTAGTTTTAATATGTAACAAATCTTGGTAAAATGTATCATATTTACAAATTATACGTAATTTTAGACCCTAAATATATAGCCAGCAATAGAAGGAATGTGTTATATTTCTGAAGAAGTAAACACTTTTTGCTAATGTGATATGATTACACATCAACAGCATCAGCTGTTTTAGACTCTTTTCTTAATCTAAATCGCGATTCAATTTATTTTGTACTATGTTTCTTTTCAGTCTTTTTG